>CM070610.1:11343539-11943539 GCA_036346395.1 Hsuehochloa calcarea | reverse complement strand
GTATATTATAATTTTTATCACTTTCAGTATACTTAAATACCAATTATAAGATACTCCAAAGGCAAATTGATTGGAAAAATTCATTGGAGCTATTTATTTTTGTTATATACCCTTTTTCATATATAAAAGAAGTATATACATAAATTTTTCTCTAAAAGTGGACTTTAATGAAATATATCATGGAACTTACTTTGTGGTATCTTATAATCGGTATTGAAGTATGCTCAAATAGATAAAGAGGTATCATCAAACGATTTAAGTGAATTATGAGAAGTGAGTGTACATACTCGCAGGAGTACCATACCATTTTCATATTCATATATTCATATGTGGGGGGGGGGGACGTTCGTTTCGTACTCCTGAGAGTATGTACTCTCACTTCTAATATATCACTTAAACGAATATATTTACACCTTTATCACTTTCAGTATACTTAAATACCAATCATAAGATACTCCAATGTGGCTTAATCGAAAAGTTTCCATTGGAGCCCTTTATTTTTGTTATATACCCTTTTTCATATATAAAAGAAGTATATACACAAATTTTGCTATAAAAAGTGGACTTTAATTTTAAAAATCATGGAACTTATTTTGGAGTATCTTATAATCATTATTAGAGTATGCTCAAATAGATAAAAAGGTATCACCATATGATTTAAATGGTGTATGAGACATGGGAGTACGTACTCTCTCTCTCTCTCTCTCTCTATATATATATATATATATATATATATATATATATATATGGGAATGTATCTAATGCTAATGCGTAATTCAGTGCTAAGGTGCTAATAACAATCTTGACCGTTGGATCCAATTGAACAACAAAGATTAATGCGGGCTCCCACCTCTAAACTATTTAATCACTTTGCATGCTTCCACCTTCATTAATATGTCTTCATTAAACAAAGATGCATGCTCCCAACTCCAACGGTCAAGATCGATATTAGCACCTTAGCATCAATTATCCATTAGCACTAGATACGCTCCATATATATATATATATATATATATATATATATATATATATATATATATATATATATATATATATGACGCCATTTCGTACTCACAGGAGTATGTACTCCCACTTTCAATATACCACTTAAACGAAGATGTTATACTTCTTTATCACTTTCAAGATACTTAAATGTCACACTACTACAAAATAGGCTATAGCAGACGGCCCATCACATACGGTTCTTTTGGAACCGTCTGTGTTGGGTATGTTCCGACCTGGAATAGCCGATGGGAGCCTATCACAGACGGTTCTTATTTAGAACCGTTTGTGATATGAATCTATCACGTAACCGCTCGTGAATTATCACGCATTTATTCTATTATTAAACTGTCGTGATAATTCAGCCATTCTGCATTTGGTTCTAATTAAGAACCGCTCGTGATATCTCACCCTATATATGGCGCGCCTCGACACACATCTCTCGCCACGCCTCTGCCATTGCTCGACACACATTTCTCGCCACCTCTGCCGCCATCTCGCCGCCATTTCGACGCCGCCATCGCCATCGCCACGCCGATCGCCATTACACGTGAAGCATCGATTTGCTTGTACATGTTTGTTAAATTCCATTGCATAATTAACTGTGGTTCACTAGCTACAGGTAACTGTGGCATTGCTGCATGCACACAGTTGTATCAAACCTATCCAAAGTCTCTCATTGGCTGTGAAGGTATCGGGTGTTTAGAGGTAAATAGTGACATAACACTCGGTGATTGCATATGATTATTTTCTTTATAATGTGTATGAAAAGGCATATGTGGTTTTGTAGGCAAATAACAATCTTGGTGTAGGTCAAATTAATTAGTCCAAAGTAATTGCTAATCAATTTAAGTATGTTTGGTAAATAGGAAGCCCATTGTGCCGCCGACAGAGAGGGAAGGGAGGAGAAGGCGAGGATTGTCGAGAGATATTAGGTATTTTCTTTGTGAGCTCCGAGGGTAACGATCTATAACCCTTTATGTTTGCTATAAATTAACCGCTAATCAATTTGACACTAATTTGTTACATGCGTAGTGTAGATGGATCGAAACTGGATGTACGGTGTGAACCGTGTGAGTCAAGAGTACATTAATGGCGTGGTTGCTTTTAGAAGAGCCACGAAGGTGATATGTTGAAGAAGGGATAAAATTTATGTACTTCTGCTGCATTGATTGCGTAATCAAGATGTTTAACAACGCGGCGCAGATCGAAGCGCACTTGATTCGAAGGGGTTTCAAAAGGTACACATGTTGGACCAGTCACGGTGAAGAGCAGATTATACCAGAAGTTAATAATGACGACATCGCCGAGGAAGTCAACGATTTGTCGGATGTGGACTGTGCTTTTGATGAGGATAAGTGGCATGATGACAATCTGGATCAGATGCTACGCGATGCCAAAGAGAACTACAGTGAGAGAGAGTTTTGTAAATTCGAGGGTTTAAGGAGGACTCGGTGAGACCTTTGTTCCTCGGCCGCAAACCGGATACACAAGGTTGTCAACCGTGCTTGAACTGCTGAAATTGAAGGCAAGCAATCGTTGGTCCGATAAGAGTTTCACGGCGTTGTTAGGTCTCCTAGCGGACATCCTTCCGGAGGGAAACGTGTTGCCCAGCACCACCTATCAAGCAAAGAAGGTTATTTGTCCATTGGGAATGGAAGTAGTAAGAATACATGCATGTCCGAACGATTAGATCCTCTACCGTAAAGAGTATGCAGACATGCATGTATGTCCCGTGTGCAAAGCATCCCGATACAAGCGTCAAAATACTGCTAAGGTGAAGCAAGGACCTCCTGCTAATATGTTGTGGTATCTGCCTATAATCCCACGTTTGAAGCGTTTATTTGCGAACCCA
The DNA here is from genome assembly GCA_036346395.1 of Hsuehochloa calcarea. Taxonomy (NCBI): domain Eukaryota; kingdom Viridiplantae; phylum Streptophyta; class Magnoliopsida; order Poales; family Poaceae; genus Hsuehochloa; species Hsuehochloa calcarea. The sequence continues at coordinate 11,940,682 of CM070610.1, read as the reverse complement.
AAGTGATGAGGACATCCCTACCATGGATATAACCGTGCCTACACACACAACTCAACCACAACCAGTACAAGGACCTCTTACCCGAGCTCGTGCTCGCCAACTTAATTATGAGGTGAATTCGTTCCTAGGATTATATACTACTGAGAATAGACCGCTACCTAATGCAAGTGATTTAATTGTGCTTAGGAACATGGGAAAGGACCATGGAGAGGCATGTGGAGTCGTGGAGATGTATGGAAGGCATAATGGAGATCATCACGTCACTTTGGGTCCAAGACAAGCAAGACTTCGAGTTGGGCTCGTTCTAGAGTCAGATTCGGACTACGGCGTCAGGACTAACTTTAAACGGGCGTAACTTCTTCATACGGACTCCGTTTGGGGCGTTTCTGGACTTCGTGGAAAGATTATCAAGTCTACTTTCTAGCGGATCCAACCTCATCATCAAATTCTATCTGAGCCAGCCGCAATTATCAAAGGAGTCCTTATCCGTATCAGAGTCCGAGTCGAAGGGTGCTGCGCCACCTCCACTTTGGCCCACGGGCCTTGTAACCCTAGGGCGTGCGTCCACCTCGCCGCCGCCACCCCGGTCGCTTCCCTATATAGGAGCCACCGTCTCCCTCGCTTGAACTCGGATTTCGTTGAGTTTAGGTTTAGCCATTGTGCAAACTTCTGTTCTTCAGTTGTGTCGAACGACCACCTGTCAGGACAGCCTTCGGGATCCCACCTTTGTCTTCAATACACTACCATCTTATTCGCAATATCAGATTGCCTACATCTTATTCTTGCTAGTTCTTCGATTGCTCGCAGGAATTGAACTTCGTGTTCAGGTTGATCGCGCTTCCAGCAAGGTCAATAACATCCCGGAGTTGGTTCAACGATTGCTAAGGCGCAAGCGTTGTCGTACGGTTGTAGTCGGATCGCAAGAGTCACCTCCACCAAATCGATAGTTATCAATCTCATCGAAAGATCGGGCACCCACCTTCATTAAGTGGTATCAGAGCTATAGTTCGTCGGTGAGATTTTTCAGTTTTCTAGTAGTAGATTCATTTATTTTTCATACCTAGAGTCCAAAAAAAGCCAAATTTTTTTTATAGGATTAGATCACCTTTCTGTCCGAGACCGTTTGTGCCATTGCATCTTTCTTTTCAGTAATTTGCATTGTTGAATTTGTGTTGCATCATCGTGTCACGTTGCTGGTCTTAGTTCAGTTCGGTGTTTAGTTCATACCTTGCCGCGACAATCATCTCGCCCTATCGCGACCTTCAAGACATCTCGCGAAGACGCCGCGACCACCTCGGCGCCTCATGGCAACCACCAAGCCATTGCTACCCTTGCCGTCATGGCCTCCGAACACGCTACCGCTAAATCCTTTCATTGCCGTACAACCAAGCACCCACTTTGGCTCTTGCCGCCCCACTTTGCTAGGAAGAGGAGGAAACCCTAGCGGTGATTTGGGTTTCTGAGAGAGCAATCGAATAGGAAAGTTCAACTGCTACCTATTTTCGGATTGTTAAAAAAAGAAGAGGTTGTTTCGTACTACTGAAGGAAACATTGACTTGACAATGAGATCAAAAAATCAAAGTTTAGAGAGAGAGAGTATCTTTTAATTACCTTTATACCCCTACCTTCCGCAAAAATTTGTGACCCATATACCTCCCTAGGCCCTAAGAGGATTTGGAAGAGGTTTGAGCCAGCGCCATTCGCAAAAAAAGAGCAAAAAAACAAAAATCCTCCTTCCGTGTCAAGGCATATTTTTCTTTTGTTTGTTTTATTTGTATTCCTCTACTTGTTTCCATTGTTGGTTTAGCTATTCCCTGCCTAGGCAAGGATCAAAGAATTTTGACTAGTATTTTGAACATTTATTCAACTTGCATTTGTCAATTGATTGTTGCTATTCCCTTGCTACCATACTTGAGCCTTCCAAGCTACACCATTTCTACATCGTACTGACTAAACGTCGCCTGGCAATCGCTCCATCCAATCTTCGGAGATACGTTGACACTGCTGGTTGTCGATCACCCCTGTTTGCTTGGTAAGAATTGGTAAGAATTTGATAGAATGCTTGAGTGTGAGTGACTTTTGAACCACCACCTCCCATTAGTTGCTAGGGACATATTCTTGTGATTTGCTAACAATGGCGTGTTCATGGAGCTTTGGATGAGGATACATCTCATAGTCCTCGTACGAAGGGCATCATACAACATTTCGAGCGTATCATGAATCTTCGTACAGAGGGTCTTGAGGAAGATGTTAGGGTCACGAATGAGCGACTTGCTCAACTTGAGAGCGCCCAGATTGAGACAAACGCTACGCTCGCCGCGATGGAGAGAGCGCAAGGAGTCACTAACACTTCTTTGACATGTATTATGGCGCGCCTTGACGAAATTGCCCGGGCATCCACTACTGTCCCCCCTGCTGCCCCAGTGGTAGAGGTACAAGATGAATTTGACTACGTGACTGATACTGAGAACAATGATATGGGTAACAACAACAACGATCGAGTTCATCGACAGCTGTGTTTTAATCGACAAGGTATGCGACGAGGCCCCCTCCGACGTGAGGTACGTGATCACGATGATTCTTTTGGTAAGGTTAAATTCACTATGCCCTCTTTTAATGGTAAATATGATCCTGATGGATATCTTAATTGGGAACTAGCTGTTGATCAAAAATTTACTTGCCATGAATTTCCTGAGAATAGACGAGTTAGGGCTGCTACTAGTGAATTTACCGACTTTGCTTCTGTTTGGTGGAGAGAACATTGCCGTCAACATCCCAATAACATACCAAACACTTGTGAGGCTTTAAAATTACTTATGCAACATCGATTTGTTCCCTCATATTATGCTCGTGATTTGTTAAATAAACTACAACGCTTACAACAAGGTACAAGGTCTGTGGAAGACTACTATCAAGAATTGCAAATTAGTATGTTACGTTGTGGTTTAGATGAGAATGAGGAGGCATCAATGGCTAGGTTTTTGGGAGGGTTGAATAGAGAAATTCAAGACATCCTTGATTATAAAGAGTACAACTCCATTACTAAATTGTTTCATCTTGCTTGCAAAATGGGGAAGGTACATTCGTCCTGTATCGGTCTCTTTCGGTGCTAACTCGGTCCTTATGTTCATATCGACCAAGTCACGCTGTGCGTTAACACCATCCTTTGTTTTACCACTAATATTCAAAGAAGAGACCAATCAAGCTATCACATACATTCTTCTCTACGTGCATGACGTCGATGCAGTGGCGAACTTCTAAGTGCTCCCAATAAGGAAAGTCCCAAAAAATTGACCGCTTCTTCCAGATGTTCTTCTCACGGATTCTTAATTAAGAATTTACTCCATTGTAATTAATTAATTTATTCCATTGCCATGTGTTAATGTGTTATGGACTTGTGATCTTTAATATTGATGTCAATGTGGATGTTCATGGTAATGTTGAGTTGAATTAGATATGAATTTTTGAAGTCAAATTATTTGGAGTTATTTTGGAGTTGTGTTATGAACTTGTCATCATACTGCTTGTCCAGCAGTTCATACATGGTGTTGTGTTATGAACTTGTCATCATACTGTTTGTCCAGCAGTTCATACATGGTGTTGTGGGGATATCACAGACGGCTATAGCTACCCCAAACTGATAAAGGAGTTGTCGGTGTATTAGAACCGATCTTACGTAAAGATTATTTGATTCGGGGGGTCTCCTAGAGGTGAAATCACGCAGAGTGGTTGACACGGGATGTTTAGAAAGGTTCAGCCTTCTCCGAGAGAATAATAACCCTAATCCTGTGTGTGTGTGGTATTCTTGATGATCAAGTAAGAAGCTAAGACTATTACAGAGAATAGTACTTGTATTTCTCCTTGACTCGCTCTATCTTTCTGTCTCTCCCTCTGTCTCCCTGATTGATGCACTTATATAGTCGTGAAGGAGTAGCCGCTTGTCCTCGGAAGAGGCGCCTTAATTGAGCCAAGAATGGGCGATGATGGCGATAATTACCGCGCATTGGCTTCCCACACCGTCCGCGCTTATCATTCGAGGTAATGGGGTATTTAAGCACTATTACTACGCAGAATAATAGTGCGTGTAGACCGCTCGATTCCTTAATCAATTGGACCCACTTGCTCGTAGGTTTGATTATAAGGTGGTGCGTGGTTTACCCGGTCGAGGGGACTTACGACCGTAGTAGTCGTAGAAGGTCTTACGACTATGTAGTGGTCGTAGAAGGACTTACGACCATGTAGTAGTCGAGAAAGACTTACGACCATGACATGGTCGTAGTAAGACTTACGACTATGGGGGTGATTGTAGAAGATCTTACAATCACTTGGTAGGCCTCTCCTTATAAAAATAAGGGTACTTCGAGACTATGTGACATCATATTTACCCATAATAAGAATTATAGATAAAAGATAAAATGAGGATTATTAGATCCTCGCCATCTAGCCCCCACTTCAAGTGAAAGTAACTTACTTGGTGAAGGATTCAGAAATGGACTTACGACTATGAAAATGTCGAGAACCATAGTCGAAGGAAAACTCTTCGACATTTGAGTGTTACTTTGACCAGAATTTGCTTGGTCAGAAGGTTGCTTACGACTATAAAAAAGTCATAAAAACCCCTACAACTGTGTAGTTGTCGTAGTAGGGCGATCGGAGAAAAAAAACCCTTCCGATTGATACTTCCTTCGACCATAAAGATTTGGTCAAGAAAGTAATTTTGCTTGGAGGTGAAAAAACGAACCTAACTTTCCTGAACAGACCGTCTGGGGAATTGCAACCGCTCTCACGCACTTGTTCGATGAAGCGGTTCCCGAAGCGGTTGCAATCGTGAAGATTGCTTACGACTATCAAAAAGTCGTAAAAACCCCTACGACCGTCTGGTGGTCGTAGTAGGGGAATCGGAGAAAAAAAAACCTTTCCGATTTGATACTTCCTTCGACCAAAAAGACTTGGTCAAGAAAGTAATTTCGCTTGGGGGTGATAATACGCACCTAATTTTTCTCGAACGGACCATCTGGGGAATTGCAACCGGCTCTCACAGACTTGTCCGATGAAGCGGTTCCCGAAGCGGCGGAGATCGTGCGGTTATAAAAACTTACCAGGAGGTAGACTTGGGTTTTTACCTTTTCCTCAAATCACTCATTGTTCTTCGAGTTTGCTTTCTCCGTCCTCGACTAGGTTTTATCTTCTCCGCCGCTAACCTAATCAAAAACTTCTTGCTTCGAGCGAAATGGCCAAGAGAGTTTCGAATGGGAAGAATCGGAGATGGATGCGCTAAGATCAAAATCTTGGTCGATGTCGGAAGATTCCAGAGAAAGCTCGTAAAGTGGATTCCGCTGTCATCGGCAAAGATCGCCATCGGGGAAAATGGACAAATCCCGCCTTTCAAGCATATTGTGAATGCGCCTTCGATTGCTCGCCACCCTTTCTTATAAAGGGTACTCGAACACTTTAGGTGGAACCGTGAACTTAGGTCCCAATTCCATTACCATGTTGAGTGTGTTCGTATATCTGTGTGAGGCGTGACTGGGATTCCGCGGATCTCGAGCCGCTCCAATATTATTATGGGATGGCTCGACAAACCGAATCGCCGGAAGTCGCGGTTCAAGCACCACGACTCAAGTCGAAGGAGTATATTCAGAGTTTCACCCGGTCTTCGTGGTCGGGCCGAGGAAGAGGTGGTTTTATCGAAGGTCACCTCAAGACACCTTTCTTTCGCGGAAGGTCACAAAAGAAATCTTCATGGGATTCAACTCTCGAAGATATCAATGGATTAGCCCTTATATTCAAGCCATTAAGGACTTGAAGGAAGAAGGGTCGACCGGATGGCATGTGGTGAAGGATTTCATCACACGCCTAATTAGTCCCTTGAAGAAGCGAGCATCTCCTATGTGGAGATACTCGGGAGAGGAGACCCAACCAGAGACTACGACGAGGGTAAGTAATCGCGACTTAGCTCTCGGTTTGGTCCTCTTCAACATTGTCTAATATTCTTATCTTGTTTACACAGATCTTTCACAGCCGAGCTTGACTCTAGAGTCGACTCATCTGTGAGAAGTCTCCGCCACTCCGAGTGGCGGCTCAAATAATTGCGGCTTTGTCCGCAGATGAAAGGATAGAGCGCCTAAAGGTAATCAAAAGTTGATTCTTTCTTTAGGACTTTATAGTCGTAGAAGATACTTACGACTAATGGTGATCGAGAATATCTTACGATCAAGAAAGAGTCGAGAAAAACTTACGACTTGGCACCGGTCGAGAAAAACTTACGATCGATCGCTGATTCTTCGCTTTCTATTTTGCTTTACGTAAAGTAGGCATGGAAAATCGCCGACGACGAAGAAGTCGTCTCGATGACTATTGGCGCTGGGTTGTCGAAGGCAAATGCTCGGCCTCCTCTAAGAGACGCCGACTTGTAAAATCTACCAACAAGGGAGGAGCAAGCTCGAGCTCGGTCTTTCGACTGCACTTTTTAGTAGGCTCCGCGCACCGTAGCTATATCTCAAGCCGAGGCCGCAGCTATCGGAGCCGAGGAGGCTGAGGCAACTGAATCTCTTAAGCGCAAACCTTGCAAGGCTAAGGTACCCTTCCATTATGACAAGGAATCTTTCGCAGTTTCTGCCACTCCTAGTTTTGTTAGGCAACCGGAAAAGAAGAACTGAAAGATTTTATGTCTTTATGAAGGACGATGTCGCACCAAAGACAACTCGCACCGAGGGCGAGTCGCTTTTGGAATGGTCGAGACCGATCTCGCCATCCAGAGAATCAGAAACCAGAGCCACGTTCCTGCTCAAACTCTACGACTGACGTGGTCGTAGCCGGGCTAATTGTTGAACCTCGACTGCACGTGGTCGTGGAGAAGAAGAGGTCCTCCGCTGGGAGGATTGCTCCAAAATTCTGGTTAAGACCAGGTGCAGAGGTATGTGAAATGTACTAAAGTGTAAGAACAACATTTACCTTTTTCTTTTCACACTGATTTGCTTTTCTTTATTTCATCCGACTCCTTCAAATTTCCTAAATGCTTCCGTTGAGAAGCCCATTGCCACCCGCTCGCTTATTGGAGAGGTATCAATGGAGGTGGTCAAGCATCACCCTTGGCCCGGTGGTCGATGAAGTTGAGACTCCTGAGTGATTCCTACATCCGATGAAGTTGTAGCTACGACCCTTGAAGTAGCAAATTCTATCAGTGAAGTGGCAACGCGACCATCGAGGTCGAGAAACAACAGGGCAACTGTGGAAGCCTCGTCAAGGTGGTGACCACTTGTGCACCGCTCGGGAAGGAAATCGAGGAGGCGTTCCTTCCCTACCCAAAGAGAAGTTACGTAATCGAAGAAGAATATTTCAACTTCGTGGTGACTTCTTTGGGCTCGCCTCCGTCATAGGGTCTTCGCTGTAACTCGTGACCGAAGTCCCCATCCCAAAGATATTCCCAACAGGGGAAATACCTTCGATAATGAGCGCCTCGAGGAGGTGTGGTGGGATAAAGTCGCGAGGATAGATAAGATGAAGAACCCGAATTTTGTATATTCGATCTTTGCTAGGTCGACTATAAATGTAAGTATTTTTAGAATACTTATATATATATGTGGCTTTCCTTCTCTTCTCACTGCTTTTTGCGTAACACTGAGCAAATTGTCGCTGTGTCGGTGAGTACCATCGACAACTTTTAGAGCTAAGACAGAGAAAGAAGTACTGCAAGGAGGCAGAGATGGTAAGTCACTATTATTCATAGTTGTTTTCACTTAACTACTCGTATAGTGTTTTACGAGAATAGTCATGGAAAAACTCATGACAAAGTAATCGGTCGTAAAAGCTTACGACTACTTACGACTGTGTAGTGGTCGAGAAAGACTTACGACCATAACATAGTCGTAGAAAAATTTACGACTAGGTCGGTGGTTGTAGAAGTACTTACAACCAATCATGCTGATGTTTATCTTCGCTTCGTTTTTGTAGGTTAAACAAGGATACTAAGACCTTAGCCGACTCACTCGACACGAAAAGAGAAGTCGAGAAAGCTAAGGGAGGAAATAATAGTTCTCTCGATAGACTTCGAGAGGTCGTCTCGTGATCTAGAAGATTGCGGAAAAAATAAAAAGAAGTGCTGAACTTAAGATCGCTTTTGATCTTTAACCTTTACCCGACTCTCATTTCTTCTCCGGATAAAGAAAATGAGATGCGAAGCTCCTGATCAAGTTCAAGAAAAGCTTTGGTTATTCAGAGTTTTCTCATTACCAAGGACAAGGATCAAGAACTCGAGGGTCTGAGAACTCAAGTAACAGGTAAGTAATTCTTTACCTGTTGTCTTTTTCGAGCATTTTCCCTTTTCTAATGCCAATTTCTTGTTCAGAAATTGCTGCCGAATTGAGAAGCCTCAAGGCTGAAATCCAAGAGAAGACCTTGATCTACAATGAGTCCGTCCGCATTGCTAAGATGAATGCAGAGGACATCGAGCATGGGAGAAAAGCAGTCAAACCATTGCTTCCCATCAAGAAGAGGTTAAGAAACTGGATTCTCAACTAGTAGGTAAGAAATACTTTTACCTACAATTATCTTTGTGTTATCTTCCTCTAGAAGTTTATTTTTGTTTGACCGGTTTTATTCTTTTCAGAACAAGTGGTCGAAAACAAGAAACTTCGCGAGGCTTCGACTTGTACCCAACAGAAGATGGAGTCGATGAAGACTAGTCTTCAAGGCAACATCACGCTCCTAAATAATGTGCTTAGTGAGTGATTCTCGAGGGAAAACTCCTCGAGAAGATATCGTAGTCGCCACATAAGTACCATTGGGGAACAAGTCGGAAACTTGCAAGAAATGGTGATCACTCTGAAGGCTAATCAAGCTGAATCAATAAGGGAGGCAGTCGAAGCCGGAGTAAGTTATGCTTTGGCGAAACTTAAAGCTCAAGACCCCCACCTTAATGTGCAACCAATTGAAGCCGAGTTCGATTGCTCTGAATCAGAGGCAAATCGTCTGATTGAGGAAATGCAATCGGTTGGCAAAAAGGTGGCGGAGAAAATGCAGCTAGGCTCTCCCCTTCAGAGTAATCTTGTAACTACTTTGTAAGGCAGACAATTTCTGTTGATGAGTAATATACGATCCATCTTGTTTCCTGAAAATCATCTTGTCGAGTAGTTAGTAACTCAAAAGATAATAAACGAATGAAAGACTAAGAATTGAAGTTAAATTAATAACTTTATCCTAGCCCCCGACTATTTGCTTAGCTTGTTTAGACAATCTAAGTAATAGTGTTTGAAATGGGTTTTTCTGAAAACAGAGAGAGGTTTGTCTAACTTATAGTTTTTGTTATGGTTGTCAAGCACTTGGTCAAAAGAGTAGAAACGGCTCGACACTAGGAAGTTCCTTCTAGTGGGCAGGACCACGTGCAGAGAGGAAAGGCTTCAACTAGGTGATGTTACCATCTCCGACTAGTTTAATCAAACCAAGAACATCAACTTGAGTTAAGCAAACGTCTAGAGGACTTTAATAATTCGTTCGCCCTTTTCTGATGGACTCGATAAGTATTTTCCAGTAGCAAAAAGTAGGAGACTAAGCAGCGCTAGGAAGTTCCTTCTAGTGGGCAGGACCACATGCAGAGAGGAAAGACTTCGACTAGTTGTGTCTCTTCCTTCGACCAGTCAAAACGAAACGAGTACATCAAAGGTGGTCGAATAAATATATCAAGTGCACTCTACTTAGAATATTTTTGGAAATTATCAAAAATAAACTAAGATTGAGAGAGTTGGCTTTGAGAACATTTCGATCGGATAGAACCCGAGCTCTTTGTATTGGCAAAGAAAAATGAGTAACGAGTCGATGTTAGGAAATTCCTTCTAGCGGGCGTAACCACATGCAGAGAGGAGAAGTTTCGACTAGATGACGTTACTCGCCGACCAAAGGTAAAGAAAACGGGTGTTTTTGTATCATAGTCGAAAGATTAAAAAGCACTACTCAAAAAATAAGGCAAGAGAGGTAGAAACAACTCGGATTTTTATTGCTCGAGAAATTGGTCACACATAGAATTTGCGTGAATCGGGTCGATGTTCCAAGAGTTTGAGAGAACTCGTCTGCCTTCCATCGCTAGTCGCATCGACTTCGCCGAGTTACTTCGATCATCGTAAGGACCTTCCCATTTGGGGAAAGTTTATTCGATTAGACTTGGATTGGCGAGCCTCAATACTAAGTCACCTACAAAGAAGGTCGCGAGGTTGGACCTTACGATCATAGTATCTCGCAAGCAGGCTTGTTGGTAGACCGCCAATGATTAAGGCTAGGTTTCTCCTTTCTTCGAGTAGGTTAATATCATCTCGCCGGTTGTTCCCGGTCCGAGTTGTTGAAGGTTTCAACTCGTGTCGACTGTAATTTTAGCTCCGAGGAAGCATGGCTTCGCCCAACACTAGAAAAATGGTGTTTCTCCTGTTGCTCGATCGTGGTCGCATTTAACCGCCTATAATACTAAGGTAATTCTTGTACCCAAGCCCCGAGCGCTAACAACCGGGTCAAGACTCGGTTTTAATTCTCGCATTATTTGGCCGCTTGCACGCTCGACCGCCCGCTGCTTTGGGGATGTGCAATGTAAGCATAGCATAACTTAGTACCTAACTCGCCGCAAAATTCTTGAAATTTTGCACTTGCGAATTGTTTATTATTGTTCGTAATTATCCGACTTAACTCCAAGTCGGCTAATTACGCATCTCATCATGAACCTTTTGTCGCCGCTGTTATCCCAGCATGTGTTCACTTCAATCCATTTTGTGAACGTGTCAATAGCCACAAAAGGAATTCAAACCTCCGGAGCTTTGGGAAACGGTCCTAGGATATCAAGACCCTGTGTCGCAAAGGCCAAGAAAGAGGTATTGTTTGTAATGCTTGAGCCGGTTGGTGTATCCGCTCACCATGAAATTGGCACTCGATACACTTTTTAACCACCTCCTTAGCATCGTGAGTCAGAGGCCAAGAAAAACCTTGTCGAAAGGCTTTACCAACCAATGTTCAGAGGAAGCATGTGTCCCACAGATGCCACTGTATATCGTGAAGGGGTGTTATTCCTTCTTTTGCGGAATGCATCGCATGAGTATCCCTTGGGTTCCTCGCTTGTAGAGGACTCCTTCACCAAAGTATACATTTTGGCTTTTCGATAAACGATCCGCCTCAAGATCATCTTCGCACGGAACCCTTGCGAAGATACTCGTAGATGGGAGTCATCCGTATCCTCATAGTCTAATGAGGCCATCTCAATAGGAGGTGTCTCGGTTCTTCGACTGTAGACGGCTTTTGGAGTTGCTCCAAGAAAACTCCTTTGGTACCGTAGATCGGAAGAAGCCATCCGAGCAAGTTGGTCTCATGAGGAAATTATCCTTTCGAGGGTTGAATTGTACCTCAAACCTAAAAATGCTTTTCTAGCTTATGCATTCGATAAGTATCGAGACATTGTCGAGCTAGAGCACCGTACTCTTTCCCGACTTGATTCACGACTAGTTGAGAGTCTCCTCTCACGAGTAGTCGATTTAATTGATAGTGCTTTCGCACTCGTATGCCGCCTAGCAAACCTTCGTGATCGCCACATTGTTAGTGGCCCGAAAGTTTAATTGTATGGCATACTTTAAGGTTTCTCCTAGAGGAGATACCAGACTACCTCACCTTTCTCGAGCCACTTAAAGTAAGTGACCCAAAGTACATCATCCACTAGTCGTGGGAATCAGATCGGGATCCCGAACAGTTCAGATTTGTCCATTCGCGACAAAGTCCGCCAAGATCCGGGATTTTATGGCCGTCGACACGAATGGAGGTCGAACTCCCAAGTTCGATCGACCATTTTGCCATGCGCCCCGCTGTTTCCTTATTATGGAGGATTGCTCCCAAAGGAAACTCAGACGGCACAGCTATTTTGTGCGCCTGAAAATAATGCCGCAGCTTCTCAAGACATGAGGAGGGCATATAGAAGTTTTGGACTCGAGGGTAACGCTCCTAGGCCCGTAAAACTTCGCTAACGAGTAAACCGGCCGTTGTACGTTTCACGCTTCTACGACCAAGATCGCGCTTGCCGCTCGTGGCGTGGCGCGCTAGGTAAATTAAGAGCGCTCTTCCGCTTTGGAGAAACCGTAACAGAGCACTCGAAAGGTACCTCTTGACATCCTCAAAGGCGCTGCTTGCCTCGCTCGACCACTCAAAACCCTCATGTCTCCCGAGAAGTTTAAAGAAAGGTAGTCCTTTTCTCCTAGTCGTATGCGATGAAACGACTTAAAGCCGCCATGCATCCCGTGAGTTTCGGACTTCCTTTTTGTGGTTGGAGGACGATCCGAGGATGGCCTTTATTTTTTCAGATTTGCTTCGATTCCTCGCTCGATACTAGGAATCCAAGCAATTTTCCTGAAGAAATTCCAAACACACACTTCTCGGGATTAAGTTTTAAGCGGTGCTTTCTGAGATTGTCGAATGTTTCTTCTAGGTCAGTGATATGATTAAGTCTCTTAATACTTTTTACGACTAGATCATCAACATAGGCTTCCAAATTCCGGCCTAATTGAGATGAAAAAGTCGATTGCATTAGGCGTTGAAAAGAAGCATCGGCATTCTTTAGACCAAATGGCATTTTGACATAGCAAAAGGTACCAAATGGAGTAATGAATGCGGTCTTTTCTTCATAGTTTAGACACATATTGATCTGGTGGTATCCAGAATATGCATCTAAAAAACTTAATATCTCACAACCTGCAGTATAATCAACCAGCTGATCGATACGAGGTAAAGGGAAATCATCTTTTGGACAAGCTTTATTAAGATCAAGAAAGTCTCACGCACATACGCCATTTGCCGCTTGACTTTTTGACCATTACAGGTTAGCCAACCACTCGGGTGGTTGACTTCTCTTATAAAGCCTCCTTTAAGTAGCTTATCCAATTCGATTTAATAGCATCTCGCCGATCAGGCAAATCTCCGTAATTTTTGTTTTACGGTACTTTATCGGCCGTAGCTAGCCTCGCTCGATCACCTCCACGGGACTCCGGCATGTCGGATGCTTGCCACGCAAAGACATCTGCGTTAGCTCTGAGGAAGGTAACGAGGGCGCCTTCCTATTTGGGGTCGGTTCTACCCGATGCGAACAGCCTTCGAGGGCTCCTCTGCCCGGAGGAACCTCTTTGACTTGGTCGTTCGCTTTGGTGCAGCTTTTAGGCTTCGACTTGCTAGTCGGGTCGACTTTCATCTCGAGTTGGTATTTGACCAACCATCTCGAGGATCGACGGCCGCAGCCTATACGCCATCTTTTGTCACATTGAATGGTGATCACCCTTTGGGACTGGCATCTTAAGGCATTGATACCCATAATGAGTAGCCATTAAGAATTTTGCCAAAGTTGGTCGTCCGAGTATGGCGTTATATGCCGATCGAAATTGGCCACATCAAAGGAGACTTTCTATGTCCTTGAAATTACTTGGCGAGCCAAATGTTAAAGGAAGAGAAACTTGGCCAATGGGTTTGGCCGAAGACCCCGGTACGATTCCATGAAAGGAGTATCGTACCGGCCTTACCTTTGTCCTGGGTACTTGCATCTCGTCCAGGGCATTAGTAAATAGTATGTTCAGGAATCGCCACCATCAACCAACACTGATTGACCCGACAGCTTGTTGATGGTGGGTTCGACCACAATTGATATCGACTGATCGACTCAGTAGTGATCGGGCAGTCATCCTTCTCAAAAGAGATGGTAACTTCCGACCACTTCGGTAAATTATTGACGAGAGGAGCATGTATGGAATTTACCTCTCGTCCGGCAGCTTTAAGTTGTCGTTTGGAGTCGTATGCAATTTTCTTTCTTCGGACGACCTCAAAATCCTCCTCATCAGGTCTTTGAGGCCTTCTCAGTGGAGTGCGAGAATGTCGAGGATTTCCCTCGCGTTCATCAAACTGTTGGTTCTGTCCGTCACCGGTGGTGCCCTTGCCATTACCACGAGGGGGCGCAGTGTGTGATCTTCGGGGAGTGTTCTTATCTCGGCCTCCATGGGGCTGACCCTGATTTGAGGGAAGGACGAAGACCTCCCGCTGATGATTCTCACTTGCGCCGAGGCCTCCCGCTGAGGAGTGCTCGATAGACACCATCCGGCGACTTGAAGTAATCCTCCGTAGGGGAACTCCGGTTATAATCGCTCCGTCGCAAATGAGATCTGCGGAGAGACGGTCGAATTTGCAAGAAAAACATGCTTGATCCCACCCTCTCTGGAGTTACCCTGAGAGAGAGGATCACTAGATGCTGGTGGAGTCCTGGAATGGTGGCTCCCAGAACTTGTCTTACCAAGCCTGACCGCCTTAGGGGACTTGAACACTTGGAGGAAAAACTCGCGTTGTGTTGTGAGTCCTCCCGGTGCGGTTCTGCCGGATTGACCCTTGTCCTTTGAGGAATTGGCTCCTCTGTTGGACGATCGTTGTGGGGATAATGATCCTCCTCAACTCCATTGATGGGATGGTTTCGGAGAATAATCTCCGAGGCAAAATCACCATCGGCGGATGCATCACTCGGCTCGTAGTCGAAACCGGATCCATGTCGACGCCGGATTCCCACTTGACGGCACCAACCGCCGGTGTATTAGAACCGATCTTACGTAAAGATTATTTGATTCGGGGTCTCCTAGAGGTGAAATCACGCAGAGTGGTTGACACGGATGTTTAGATAGGTTCAGCCTTCTCCGAGAGAATAATAACCCTAATCCTGTGTGTGTGTGGTATTCTTGATGATCAAGTAAGAAGCTAAGACTATTACAGAGAATAGTACTTGTATTTCTCCTTGACTCGCTCTATCTTTCTCGCTCTCCTCTCTGCCTCCCCGATTGATGCCCTTATATAGTCGTGAAGGAGTAGCCGCTTTGTCTCGCTAAGAGGCGCCTTTAATTGAGCCAGTAATAGGCGCATGATGGCAGTAATTACCGGCGCATTGGCTTCTCCACACCGTCTGGCAGTTATCATTCAGAGGTAATGGGGTATTTAAGCACTATTACTACGCGGAATAATAGTGCGTAGACCGTTCGATTCCTTAATCAATTGGACCCACTTGCCTGTAGGTTTGATTATAAGGTGGTCGTGGTTTACCTGGTCGTAGGAGGACTTACGACCAGGTAGTAGTCGTAGAAGGTCTTACGACTATGTAGTGGTCGTAGAAGGACTTACGACCATGTAGTAGTCGTAGAAAGACTTACGACCATGACATGGTCGTAGTAAGACTTACGACTATGGGGGTGATTGTAGAAGATCTTACAATCACTTGGTATGCCTCTCCCTTATAAAAATAAGGGGTACTTCTGGAGACTATGTGACATCATATTTATCCATAATAAGAATTATAGATAAAAGATAAAATAAGGATTATTAGATCCTCGTCAGGAGTATACTCCTAATTAGACAAAACCATCAAATTAAATTGCAACCGATATCATCTGCTCCATATTTCCATATGTATATGTACTTCTCGTATCAGCTAGCTAGCTAGTTAGTTCGGAAAGAAGACTACTAAACCTTAGAAGATTATGCTGAACCATTTCTTCCCTAGCGTTGAGAAACAAGAGTTATGCAACTCCAGGAAGCCGCCCGGTCGGCCGGGCTCTCCAATTATTGGTGAGTAGAAACTTTGAGTCGATTGCAGCTAGCATGGGCATCGCAAGAGCAACGCTTAAAGATGCTTTTGAAAAGTGAAGAGCCAAGACGTACAGATGCTGCTGCTAGTCTGCTACTACGTACCATGTCTACATACATGGCGCTAGCTTCCGCGTCGATCCGTAGCTGAGTGTGCACGCACTTACTGTCGTCTATACTACTCCTATGTATGTCTGTACGTGTTGCACCATGATGGCCTTCCAGAAATGCGCTCTAGCTAGCTCGAGCCATATTCACCCAGGATATTCAATATGTTTGTACAGTTTCATCGAGCGCTATCTTGGACGGGAGCTCTTGACCATTGCCGGGAGCTGGCGAGATTCCCCCATGCGTCTACAGGAACGTAGTGTTTTGTGGATTCCGGGAGATGGAGAGAGGCAGGGAGTTTAGCCCGGGCGAATAGTCGTAGAAAGCAACCTGTCATAGCTCATCATGATACATGGTCACATTGACCGTGGTCCAAGTGATGATGCACGCTGGCTTTTTTTTGTTTTTAGGGAGATCTAAACAGCAAGACAGCTTAGCATCATTCATAGCATGCACACGTTGGTTTTGGACCACGAGGAATGGGCGGAGACGGGCACCCTGTCCAAGGCCCAGCCCGCCCCGTCGTGCCTCCGCGCGGCACGTAACCAGCCCCGGCACTACCGGGGCCTCGTGACGGGCCTAGTTTTCCGGTGAGCGCGCGCGTTAGCGTGGCCCGTGCGGCGCCGCTCGCCGGCGTGTAGGCTTAAAGTGCTAGTGCTCAGGCGTGTACTAGCGCAGTTAATGAGCCGGCGCATGTCGCCGACATTTCCGGGTTGGTGCCTCTGCGTTTACCCTGAACCCTAGCGCATCCGCTTATTCGGCCCGAGGGCGATCTGTGAAATAGTGAAACTACGTGGCCCGAGGCCCATAAAAGGAGGATGATAACTAGTTGACCTGCTAAGCCGTCTGCGACTAGGAGCACTTCTA
Source organism: Hsuehochloa calcarea (assembly GCA_036346395.1). Lineage (NCBI taxonomy): Eukaryota > Viridiplantae > Streptophyta > Magnoliopsida > Poales > Poaceae > Hsuehochloa > Hsuehochloa calcarea. Next base: position 11,924,089 of record CM070610.1, on the reverse strand, counting down.
CACTCCATCCCGACGTCCCGTGCCCACGCCCGGGTCCGCCTCCGCGCCCCGTCTTTCATGCGGCTTCTGGCGCTTTCGTCACCCGCGGCGCCTCCATCGGCACCCCCCACCATCATCTCCCGCGTTCGGAGACGTCTCACCGCACCGCCTTTACTCCTTGCCCGGCATTGCCCCAACCGCTCACCGTCGTCCTAGCTGTAAGTGAGGAAAGTGACGCTATCTTTGATGGTTGAAAACAGAGTACATGAGTTACACACATATATATTACAGCTATCATGTGAACGCGTACAACTATCATGTATGTAGAAAATCGAGCCACCATTCTGTCTAACACGCCCCGCAGTCGGAACGTCGCCAAGGCAGACATTCAGACTGAACCTAAATTCGGTGAAGACAGAAGTCTCATGGACGACGGTCCGACGATGATGATCCGACATGATGGCGATGGTAGATGAGACGCTCGAAAGGCCATGGAGGGAGGACCGTGTCGACGAGCGCGCTATGTCACGCCACGATGTCATCGAAAGAGAGGATGCGCCGGAGAGGTCAAAACCAATGCGATGAAGTCCGGAGCCGAGGAACGTCAACAGGTCAACAGAGCGACACAAACCGATATATGATCGGAAAAAATAGAGAAAACCCGATTTGAAGATGACCAGGAAAAACTCTAATTGGTAGGCGATCGAATGATCGGTGACACGACTTAAACTATGGGTTACACAGCCCCCGGGAGAGATCATGGAGATGGGATTATCTCCCAAGGGCGGCGCGGCGGAAGCTGTGGAGACAGCGGCTCAGGAGCGGCACTCCTCTGATACCATGTAAGTGAGGAAAGTGACACTATCTTTGATTATTGAAAACATAGTACATTAGTTACACATATATATATTACAGTTATCATGTGAACATATACAGTTATCATGTGAATGCATACAACTATCATGTATGTAGGAAACCGATGCACCATCCTGTCTAACACTAGCTTCGCAAACCTAACTCTACAGCCATCGTCGCTCGCCGCACACCACTCTCCTCCGAACCTGTGGCTAGCAGCACCATCACCACCACCCCCACCCCCACCCCACCTCTACACCCAAGGGTCATTGCTGAACCTCTCCGTAACCTGGTAAACTCCAACTCTAACCCCGCCGACGGGGCGTGTTACCTGAGAAGAACACCGCCTTAGGCGTTTATTTCGCATGTGAGTGCTAGACCCATTAGGATAGCAGCTGGCATCAAACATCGATCACAGTATAACTTTTCGCTTAGGAAGTGTAGTACTTTTCGTGAATCCTGATCAACCACAATATAACTTTCCCTAATCAATACAGCACCCAAAAGAAAAAGGCAACCGTACATGAAAAGATGTCATACAACTCTTCTCAATCAGGCTGGATCAGAAAAAAAAAAAAACAAACAAACTATATCATGTGCATGCCTGACCAGAAAATGTCCCAAAGTAACTGTCTCATTCCAAAAGCACGGCACCTCCAAGTTCAAACAAACCAGCTGGGCGAGCCCTACCATGCAACACCAAGTAGCCAACACTGCAACGCGCAGATCTAGATTATCTGCGGTTTGTACGTACACACAGGCACACAGCACGCGTGCAGGCGACGCCCAAGCCTAGAGGCCCACCATTACACATCTTTACTATTTAAAAAGATTTTAGTGGTCAAGTGATACGTTCTTATTATAAAGAATCACAGAGAAATTACTATGACTTGTGGGATCATCTCTCTCGTGCACACGATCCTCTCTCACAATCAGACCTCGCATCGCTCCCCTCTCTCCCTCTCTCTCGATCTCGCATTTCCTCTGGCCCCCGCCTCCCTCGATCCGCCATACGCCTCCATCTATCTGCTCCACACACCCCCACGTTCCTCTCTATCTCCACCCCGTCCCGCTCATTCCTCCAGTGTTTCCTACTCCCCACCCCCGCTCGCCCGACCCTCTCCAACCCAGATCTAACCACCCCGACCTCCTCGTCCGGCCCCAACGTCCTAGCCACCCCGGCTGACCACCTCGTGGCTGGACCAGGCATCCTCACCATACTCTTCTCCCTGCGGCGTGACGCTGGTGGCCGCCTTGGAAGAAGAGGCAGTCTCGGGGACAACGAGGCCTGGCTGCGGTGTGCTCATCAGCATGGATCTGGCCATCAACGCCATCATAACTACATCATCCACTCCTCCGCCCCGCGCGTCAAGTCCATGCTCAATGACATCAAGACCGACCTCCGAGGTACGCACGCCCTCATGCATCCACTCTGTTCGGATTAGGGTTCTAATATGATGAGCTCCGGTTCGAATCGGTCACGACGTCTGTAGATGCGGACGGATCCGGCAGGCACAGGGCACCGTCCCCCAGGACATCGATGGATCGGCAGGTCGCTGTTGTCGCCGCTACGGTTGTCTTGTACCGAAAGATCAATAATTTTGGTCATTTGTTTCAGATGTTGGAGATGCCATCACTGGTGGAGATCTATATGCTGTGAGTTAGCAAGACATCTAATTTTTCCTTTTTATAATTTACTATCTTGCATTCTTGCTGAAGGTTTATCATGTTCTACCATCTGTGGATGCCAGTTGTTAACTTCTATATGCATCTTCATATTGTCTTACTGTCTTGCAGACCGTATCTGAGAATACACTTATGCAACAACATGTTGGTCTTCCTCCTAGTTCTATGGGGAAAATAAGTTACATTGCGCCTGCTGGTGGTCAGTACAGTTTGCAGGTTAGTAGATGTTACTTGAAGACCCTGTGCTTTTGTGCTTCATTTATTGTTCTTTTTGCTTAAGTTTATTTGATGCCATATTTCTGTAGGCTAGGCCAACTGTGTCACGGGCCAAGCCTTGGGCTAGGCCAACTGTTTTAGTGCTGAACTCTTATTTTGATGATTTTGAAAGTTTTTTTATAGGCTTTTGATCTTAGACTTTGGTCTATTGTCCTAGTGGTACAAGGCCCAGCTCAACCCTTGAGGATAGGGATAGCACCCATCATTATACATGATTTTAGTAATCTTGTCGTTGCTATTTACCCTTGTTGATATTTTAATCTGAATTGTCTAATATGGATGAGTTCAAACCAGGTTCTATATTAGTGGATAAGTTTCCTACTTGGACGCTAAGTCCTGTACCCCTTTATATACCTCTTGTAAGCCGCACGTAGAGGCATACCGTCTCATTGTAATCCCGTGCGATTTGTAAACACTCTACATATAGTGATCATCACCGGTTGGCGCTTGTGGCTTTTTTCCGCAAGAGTTTTTCACGTAAAAATTTGTGTTTTTATTTGTCCTTATTTTTCTAACAAGTGGTATCAGAACGCAAAAGTTTAGGTTCCGAAAGATACGAAGAAAAAAATTAGATCAAACCGTCGGCCGCCGTCGTGCAGTGCATCTTCATCAAGTCGTGCAAACCGTCGCCTTGGTCGTTCGTCGGCTTCGGTATAAGCAAGCAGCATGCCTCGGTTCTTCGGCGTCAACCGAGCGACACGCGTTTTTTGTTTTTCAGTGCATCGTCATCTATCGATTTTCTGGACGCTCATAAAGGCGGCGCTCGTTCCAGACGGCTGCACACCACAGAGCACTTGCCTTTTTTCTTTCTCTGAACACCCCCAAACTCCAGAGCACAGGACGTCATCTGGATTGACGTGAACCCAATCTTTTGTTTTGCTTGCATCACGTGAAGCATCAAGTACGTACTCCTGCCGATTCAACAAATCAAATCAAGCAAGGCTCAGGTTCGAAAGAAGAAAATCACTTTCTTTAATCTTGATCCACGTGAGCATTTGGTTTAGTAGTAAGTTTTGGTGATTTCGGATATTCTTTTTTGCTTCATTCACGTGTACCGAGTATTTAAAGATCTTTATTTTAGTTACACAAAAGGTGTACCAAAGAGGTCATAATTTTTATTAAGTTTACACAGATCAATACCAGTAAATTTCAGGTTTTATTCCTCGTGGCGACTTTGAAGTATGATCTTTCACTCCTGCGTCGAGACACAAGATTTTTGCTGTGGCAAGTCAAGATAAGAGCTGTGTTGGCACAGATTGATTTGGATGATGCATTGAAAGGTTTTGAGAAACAACCTATCGCATGGACTGCAGATGAGAAGCGCAAAGACCGTAAGGCTTTATCTCAGATTCACCTTCATCTATTAAATGATATTTTGCAGGATGTTTTGAAACAGAAGACATCTGCTGCATTATGGCTGGAGCTGGAACAAATTTGCATAACAAAGGATCTCACCAGTAAGGTGCATCATAAGCAAAAATTGTACTATCACAAATTGTAAGAAGGAGGATATGTGCTTCATCATCTTTCGGTGTTTAAGGAGATCGTTACCGACCTAGAGTCGATGGAGGTAAAATATGATGATGAGGATTTGGGTCTTATTCTTTTGTATTCACTGCCTAGTTCTTTTTCAAATTTCAAAGATATTATATTATATAGTAGAGATACTCTCACTCTTAATGAAGTTTATAAAGTTTTGCATGCAAAGGAGAAGATGAAACAGACGGTACCTTCTGAAAATTCAAGCTTGCAAGGAGAATACTTGTTTATTCGCAGTAGGCAAAAGGAGAAGAACTCAAACAATGGATCTCGAGGTAAAAGTTCGAACGACTACAAGAACCGGTCGAAGTCAAGAGGTAAGTACAAGTCATGCAAATATTGTAAGAAAAGTGGGCACGACATCTCTAAATTCTGGAAGCTACAGAACAAAGAAAATAGAGCTGGCTATTATAAGTCAGAAAGTAAACTAGTTGATGAAGGTAAAGCCTCCCTTGTTGCTGATGATAGCCATAATGGAGAAATTCTTGTTGCCTTTGCTGGATGTGTTAAGACCAATGATGAATAGATTCTTGATTCTGCCTGTACCTTCCATATGTGTCCCAATAGAGACTAGTTTGTCACTTATGAACCTATTGAAGGTGGTACTATGTTGATAGGTGATAACTCATCTTGTAAGGTTGCAGAACTTGGTTCAGTTCAAATCAAGATGTTTGATGGTATTGTTAGAACTTTGACAGATGTGATGCACATTCTAGATTTGAAAAGGAATCTCATCTCTTTGAGTACTCTTGACACTAAAGGGTACAAGTATTCTGGTGAAGGTGAAGTTTTAAAGGTATCAAAATGCTCTCTTGTTGTGATGAAAGCTTATATTAAATTTGTCAATCTGTACCATCTGCGAGGTACTACAATATCAGGTAATGTTGCCGTAATTTTAAGTTTATTATCTGATTCTGATGCTACTAACATTTGGCATATGCGCCTTGGGCATATGAGTGAACTTGGATTGGCAAAATTGAGCAAGAGAGAACTTCTTGATGGACATAGCATAGGCAAACTAAAATTTTGTGAGCATTGTGTGTTTGGCAAACATAAGAGGGTGAGATTCAATACTTCATTTCATACTACAGAATGTATTTTGGATTATGTGCATTCTGATTTATAAGGGCTATCTACCAAGACATCGCTAGGAGGTGCTAGCTATATGTTAACAATTATTGATGATTACTCTAGAATAGTGTGGCCTTATTTCTTGAAGCATAAATCAGAAGCATTTTTAGCATTTAAAGAGTGAAGGACTATAATTGAAAGACAAACTAAAAAGAAGGTAAAGAAACTTCGCACTGATAATGGGATAAAATTCTATTCTAATGAATTTGAATCATATTGCAAGACTGAAGGCATTGTGAGGCACTACACCATTCCCCATACTCCTCAACAAAACGGTGTAGCTCAGCGTATGAATAGGACCATCATTTCTAAGGCCTGTTACATATTGTCTAATACAGATTTGCATAAGTATTTTTGGGCTGAAGCCGCTTCCACTGCTTGATATATTATTAATCGATCACACTCTATTGCAATTAAAAAGAAGACTCCAATTGAGGTATGGTCTGGTTCCCCAGCTAATTATTCAGAATTAAAAGTTTTTATTGTACTGCTTATGCTCATGTTGATAATGGAAAATTAGAGCCTAGAGTTATTAAGTGCATCTTTCTTGATTATAAATCTGGTGTTAAAGGATATAAGTTGTGGAATCCTGAAACATGTAAGGTTGTGATTAGCAGAAACGTTATCTTTAATGAATCTGCTATGCTTCATGATAAACTGCATACCAATGTTCCTGTTGAGAGTGAGCAGAATTCAAGTGTTTAAGTGGATCATCTTATTGGTTCAGATAACACATCAGATAAGGAAAATATTGTGGTTCATGATGCACCTATTGTTGAGAATCCTCCTATTATTGAGCAGTCACCACAACGGTCCATTGCAGTTGACAGGCCTATGAGGGAGATTAATCCACCCAAGAGGTTAATTGAAGAAGTTAATATTGTTGCTTATACTTTGAGTGTGACAGAAGAAATTGAAGGTAATGCAGAGCCTTCATCATACTCTGAGGCTATTGATTCCACTGATTGTAATAAGTGGATAACTGCTATGCATGATGAGATGGAGTCACTTAAAAAGAATAGCACATGAGAACTAGTGAAATTGCCAAAGGAGAAGAAGCATGTTCATTGCAAGCTGATTTTTAAAAGAAAGGAAGGTATTTCTTCTAGTGGACCAGCAAGGTATAAAGCAAGGTTAGTTGTTAAAGGTTATAGTCAGATTCCAGGTATTGACTTTAATGATGTCTTGTCCCCGGTCGTGAAGCATAGTTCTATTCGCACTTTACTCAATATTGTTGCTATGCATGATTATGAACTTGAACAATTAGATGTTAAAACTGCATTCTTACATGGGAAGTTAGAAGAAGACATTTATATGGACCAACCTGAGGGTTTTATTATTTCTGAAAAAGAACACCTTGTTTGTAGATTAAATAAATCTCTTTATGGTTTGAAGCAATCTCCTAGGCAATGGTACGAGATATTTGACTCTTTTATGCTCTCTCATAATATTAAGCGATGTGATTATGATAGCTATGTCTATTTAAATAATGTTAATGGTTCGGCTATTTATTTACTTCTCTATGTTGATGATATGTTGATTATTGCAAAAGATAAGTCAAAAATAGCAAAGTTGAAAGCACAATTGAGTGATGAATTTGAGATGAAAGACCTAGGTGCAGCAAAGAAAATACTTAGCATGGAGATTATTAGAGAGTGGAAATCTAGCAAGTTATACCTTAGTCAACAAAGTTATATTGAGAAGGTCCTTCGTCGTTTTTATATGCATGATGCAAAACCAGTGAGTACTCCATTAGCTTCGTATTTCAAATTATCTTCAGCTTTATGTCCCGAGTCAGATTATGATATTGAGTACATGTCTAGAGTTCTATATTCCAGTGCAATAAATTCTCTTATGTATGCCATGGTTTGTTCTCATTCTGATTTATCTCATGCATTGAGTGTTGTTAGTAGATACATGGCTAATCCTAGAAAAGAGCATTGGAAAGCAGTTCAATGGAATTTCAGATATTTGTGTGGCACTTCTAATGCTCATTTGCAGTTTGAAAATTCTAGAGATGAACTTATTGGTTATGTTGACTCCGATTATGCTGGCGATTTTGACAAGAGAAGATCTCTCACAGGTTATGTTTTCACCATTGGTGGTTGTGCTGTTAGTTGGAATGCAAGTTTGCAAGCTACTGTAGCCTTATCTACCACTGAAGTAGAATATATGGTTATTTCTGAAGCTTGTAAAGAAGCTATTTGGTTGAGAGGTTTGTACACTGAGCTTTGTGGTGATAATTCTTGCACTACTATATTTTGTGATAGTCAGAGTGCTATATACCTAACAAAGGATCAGATGTTCTATGAGAGAAAAAGCAAATTGATTCGAGATATCACTTTATTCGAGGTGTTATTACTCAAGGTGTGCAAGATAAGTACTCATGATAATCCAGCTGATATGACGACAAAGCCAATTCCTGTTACTAAGTTTGAGCTTTGTTCAAGCTTAGTTGGTAGTTTAGTCCTAGAGACTAATTGGCGCACGGTGATTTTTATCTTATTGTGGAGAGACTTTAGTGATTGATGATTCTTCATTATGGTACAAGAGGAAATTCGTCTTAAGGTGGAGATTGTTGATATTTTGATCCGAATTGTCTAATATGGATGAGTCCGAATCAAGTTCCAAATTAGCGGATAAGTTTCCTACTTGGACTCTAAGTCTTGTACCCCTTTATATACATCTTGTAAGCCGCACGCAGAGGCATGCCGCCTCATTGTAATCCCGTGCGATTTGTAAACACTCCACATATAGTGATCATCGCCAGTTGTCGCCCGTGGTTTTTTCCCGTAAGAGTTTTCCACGTAAAAATTCGTGTCTCCGTTTGTCCCTATTTTTCTAACAACCCTATCTTTTGTGGTTTTTTTCCCGCAAGAGTTTTCCACATAAAAATTCGTGTCTCCGTTTGTCCCTATTTTTCTAACAACCCTATCATTTGATATTCCATTATTTGATATCTTTACTGACATCCTCCCATCACTACTACAGAAAATGATATCACAAATGGTTCAAAATCGTCATCACTGATGGGTTTCTGAACCGTCTGACTTTATATGTCATTGATGACATGAGGTCATCACAGGCGGTTTTTGAACCGTCTATAAAAAAAGCTATCACAGATGTTCTAAACAAGAATCTCCTGTGAAAGTAATTATCACATATGGTTCTTGTTTAGAACCGTCTATGATAGTCTATTTTCTGCACGGTTTTTTTCGTAACTGTCTGTAATAGTTTTTTCTATTGCAAAAAAAAAAAAAATCAGATTTTGAATGTTTCATAGTTGGTACCATCACAGTTCCTAATATAGAACTTGAAGCTAGAATATAAATATAAGGTGCCTTGGACTGAACAAGATACTAAATGTATATGTGAGCTTTCCATCTTCAGAGACTCTTGAAAATACATGAAAAAGACATCGCTCCGATACAAAAACTTTCCTAACCTCTCCCTTGCGGCCTGTGAGTACCCCAATGATGCCCATCTTGACCATGGCGTCGGCAAAGAGGGTGCTGAGGAGGCCCGAGTAGGAGTCGACGACGTCGACGGTGGAGGTGTCGTTATAGAGCACGGCGTCAGAGGCGATGACGGCGAGCCGTTGCGGATGTGAGCCGCTTCACCCATTTACCATTTACGTACGTGCACCCGTAGGTTAGCTACCATGATCGATCTAGTCATCGAGGAAGAAGAAGTTTGTTTGCTTACAGCTGAGGAGGACGAGGTCCTTGTCATCGAGGCCCGCGACGGTGAACTTGGACCGGAGCACGTCGACGGAGTCGTGCACGTCCAGCAGCACGTCGGCGTCCCGCGGGTTTGATACCCTCCCCAACACATTCCGCCTCGACTCGGCTATAATATATAAGGACAACGCTAAAATATTTTACCTCCGCGCGCTGCTCAAATTTTTGAACTCCGCACGCGAATCACAGACGGTTTATACAAAAACCGTCCACGACCACATATCACATACAACTCATATCACGAACCGTCTGTGATAAGATATTTATCACAGACGGTTCGTATTAAGAACCGTCTGTGAAATATCACAGACGGTACGAACCGTCTGTGATATGACGATACATCTCATACAGTTATTCTTAAGAACCGTCTGTGAATTATCACAGACGGTACTATTTACAAACTGTATGTAATAATTACGTATCATAGACGGTGCCAAAGGAACCGCTCGTGATAAGATAATACGACGGTTCCAAAGAACCGTGATATGATAAGACGCTCAAGATAACATATTTTGTAGTAGTGCATTTCAATTACGTGTCCAGCAAGCACCTCATCACCCACGTTTTCACGTCGGACTACGGGCTGGCCGTGGCAAACAGGACGTATGCAATAACTGCCAATCGGTGTGTTCAGTGCAGCTGTGGTCCGGGCAACTTGGAGTAGGCACCGATCGACTTGCCTTCAATCTGCTAGCTCCAGATTTTACTATACGGTCTATCTGAATTATCCCCTGTTTCGGCTTTCTGACGCCGTTGCTCGTTGCAGCTTGTTCTGCGTGCCCGCGCCACTGGCGGACTCGACGTGCTCCAACATATGCAGTGCGGCAACAGCAGCTAGCATGATGCTGGGGAACTTCACCCTTCTGATGACCAGCGCAGGCTGCAGCGTTACGTCTTGCAGCTACGGTGGATACGTGAGCGGGACAATTCTCACCAGTCAGCACGTAATGAAGCGTTACGCCTTTGCATCTTTCGGGTTAACCACGGCACTGAAGCCTCAATGCCCAGGTGATTTTTCTTGCCATTGTTCTCAGTTTTCCCTCGTGGTTGGTTACATGGAATGGAAGTAAAGTTTTATAGGCAGCTAATGGTCATTTCTTGAAACAATTTTGCGGTTCTTCCATGCAGGCCCGCATCAGTTCCTTCCGCTGATTCCGCCGCCGACGTCGTCCTTCTTCGACATCAACCCGACGATGGCTGGAATGGCCCCGCCCCAACAAGCAGCCCGGCCGCCAGTTCTGGCCCTCCTCCGACGGATCGGCACTTCAGCGACGTTCTTGGAGCATTTTCCCTCTACATTGGGCACTTCACCGAGCAGCAGTACGTGCCCGGAAGGAAATGGTTGTCCTGTTGCAATGATGAAATCTGGGAGTTTCTTTCTGACGGACGGACCACTGTTGACATGGAGTCATAGACTACGAGAAAATGTACAGAACGTCCACTTCAAAAGAAATGTTCGAAAGGATCGATTTGACACCCCTAGTGATCTGGTCACCGCTTGGCCCATTATACACAGAAGCCCAGCGCTCTCCAAAGCCAAGCTCTCATCATAACAGAATCTGGCCGAATGCTACCCCAATCGTACGCACTCCGTCCACAGCACAAAAGCCCAGCTCCAGACCTTCCGGCACAGCCATGTTTCCACAGGAATTTTACTGCAAGAAATTCAACTCTTTAAATTTCTTCGGACGGTTTGGATATATGTACATTGTTTGATTTTTTTTTAAGTCATTTTTGTGACTACCGAGATTGATACGTCATACGATTTAGACGCTAGTCCCATCGCTTTAAAAAATTATATTCACCTTATAAATAGACATCCTCTTGTTCAAAAATACTGCACCCAAAATAGGACTTAACTTGATAACCATTTCTTGGGGTGTGTGTGTGTGTGTGTGTGTGGGGGGGTTGGTGGAGTTATGGATATATAACCCTACCCACTATAATTCAAATCCTAGCATCTAACTTTATGCACACACAGAGTATGCCTTTGTAGAAACTTTGTGAGGTCGCACATTTATTCTTAACTCTGTCATTCTATATGTATGATAAGAAAGCGTATTTTCACGTGCATGTGTGGTGGTGTGTGCACAATGACGGATCCACCATGGCGGTGTAAGGGGGCTGGAGTACTGACTCCTCTCGCCCCATCCTTGTACCCCTCCGAGTACATCTGTTATTATTTGTATGACAAATCTAGTTCATTTTGTTCTTAGGATATTCATTTGTGCGTATTTTTTGACTTTTTAAAAGCACTATCAATTATTAAGATGCTACATTTAATGTATTTTCATTTTTACTTGGTTCACTATAATTTATAGTATCAATTTGTATTGCACATGATATTTAAACGGGTGTCTGCTAGCTTACATCATGATAACTTTGTCCCACTAGCATCCTTATGATAACTTTGCCCCACTAGCACCCCCTCTATTTCATCATGTGTACGCAACTGTGTGTCTCTGAAAAAAATAGGGCTTAAACTTTGTGCATACACTTCAGATCCGAACACGAGTATAACTTGACCTACACACCTGGGACCATTCAAAACTAGCTCCTGTATCCACAGCGAGTATTTTGGCTGAATTGACACGTTTTTATTTGTAATAGCAAAAGTAGTCTTTGATCGCACGAAATTGCAAAAATGACACCGCGGTAGGTTAGACGGACATCATGTGTTACCTGAAGCGCTTCCAAACTGTGGCAGAAATGGAACAACATGGTGGGAGGGAGAAGGTCACGTACCACGCTTCCAATCCGCAGAAGCCAGGTACAACGCTCTTAGTCTGCGGAACCCACATACTATGCTTCTGGTCCGGGGAAGCATGGCACACGGTTTGATTTTTTGTCCTTTAATGATTAAGTTCTAAGTCATTTAGTGATTTAGTTGTTTGTCCTTTAGTGATTAAGCATGCATGCAGGCATCATCCGTTCATACTGTGGATTGAAAACGTAGTATATTCCTTCTGCGGCTTAGAAGTGAGGTATATGACTTCTGCGAATTGAAAACACGGTACGTGGTGTTCTCTCTCCCACAACATTGTTTCATTCCTATCTAACTTACCAAAGTACCATTTTTACCATTTTATATGGTATTACGAGTAAAAAAACGTGTCCAATCAGCCAAAATCTCCGTCCACAGCACGAATGTTTCCTTGTGCCAAGGTGTCACCCAATTGTTGTTGCGAGCTGCCTTGCCCATTACTCATGGGTTGCAGCATCCGAGAGGGAGAAATCAAAATCTGTATCCTCGAGAAAAGAAATCAAAATCTGCGCACAGATCGGGACATAGCTCGATTCAATGTTCAAGCTGCTCCATCTTTCTCGCGTGCACCCTTCCTGACTCCGATCCATTAATTGATGTGGTACACTGGTGTATAACGTATACACGTAGGGAAAAGGGTAACAGGGGAATGCGTTAGTCTCTGTACCACGTGATTTGACGGTTTTTGTGGAATCATCCTCGTCCCCGAGGCAGCCGTTTCGTTGGCTGCTGCACATGTCCTGGCCTGGGCTTCCAAACCCCTGTTTGTTTGACGCACGTCCATTTCGAAATCTGTCGACCTGCTGCCATTGGTCCTGTGGCGTGAAGCTGATGGCTGTCTCCGCCGGCCGGGGTGTATCCGGTGGTTAGAGACATTTGGTACAATATATTTATAGAATATTTTTGAAATATGTATGACTTCATTCAAAACGAACTGGTTCGATTCACTCGATCAAACATAAAAATAATAACATATTTAGAATCATCTTATACATATATGTATTCACGGAACCAAACGCACTCATCCTCGTCCCCCGAGGCAGCCGTTTCGTTGGCTGCTGCACATGTCCTGGCCTGGGCTTCCAAACCCCCCGTTTGTTTGACGCACGTCCATTTCGAAATCTGTCGACCTGCTGCCATTGGTCCTGTGGCGTGAAGCTGATGGCTGTCTCCGCCGGCCGGGGTGTATCTGGTGGTTAGGAGACTGCGATTTTCTTTTCAGCTGGTTGCTTTTGCCACCGCAGGACCTCATACTCGTGCGCACCCTGCACTTCACCACCGGGGACTCATCCATATACCTCACACCTTGCACTTCACCACCGGGGCCGCATGCATGCTCATGATGCGCTAGGTGTAAATCTGTCTAATATGCACCTTCGGATGCTAGCCCCTTGTATCCGTTCTTCTTAGTTCAAATGACAGGTTTGTGGATGATAATAGGGTCATAACTGGACATAAACTAATATGACAGGGGGGGTTTCAATTAATTGGTGAAATAAGCACACATACAGTCAAACACAAATCCCTAAACCCCTACGCTAGCTAGCGTTGATTAGAAGGAACGGCGAACCTGAATAGTTTTACAGCAATGCATTATTGCAAGTCCCCTCGTTCCCTTGCCCAAATTCGCTGCTCCATGGCCGCCAAACCACCATAGTTTACTGCTCTACGTTTATATAACACAAATCCAAGAAAGCCTTCTTGCTCACGACATCCCGTTCACAGTAGCAGCGTTAGCGTACTACGCTCGCTACTGCTGCAACATGGCAAGCATTGCAGTGTGCTTGCTCGTCTTGCTCCCGCTGCTTCTTTCCGCGGTGGTCGCCGCCGAGGCGCATTCCAATGGCGGCTTCGGCTTCAAGGCCACGCTTACCCACATCGACGCCAACGCGGGGTACACGAAGGAGCAGCTGCTCTCCCGCGCCGTCGGACGGAGCAAAGCCCGCGTGGCCGCGCTGCAGTCGCTGGCTTCGGCCACGGCGGCGGACGCGATCACCGCGGCCCTCATCCTGGTGCGCGCCAGCCAGGGCGAGTACCTGATGGACATGGGCATCGGCACGCCGCCGCGGTACTACTCGGCCATCCTCGACACCGGCAGCGACCTCATCTGGACGCAGTGCGCGCCGTGCGTGCTCTGCGTCGACCAGCCCACGCCCTACTTCGACCCGTCGCAGTCCCCCACGTACGTGACGCTGTCCTGCTCGGCCCCGATGTGCGATGCCCTCTACTACCCGCTCTGCTTCCAGGACGTGTGCGTCTACCAGTACTTCTACGGCGACAGCGCGAACACCGCCGGGATCGTTGCCAACGAGACGTTCACGTTCGGCACCAACACGACGCGGGTCACCGTGCCGAGCATCACGTTCGGCTGTGGGAAACTCAACGCGGGCTCGCTCTACAACGGCTCCGGCATGGTCGGCTTCGGTCGGGGGTCGCTGTCGCTGGTGAGCCAGCTCGACTCGCCCAGGTTCTCCTACTGCCTCACCTCGTTCATGTCGCCGACGCCGAGCCGGCTCTACTTCGGCACCTACGCCACGCTCAACAGCACCAACACGAGTAGCAGCGGGCCGGTGCAGTCCACGCCGTTCGTCGTCAACCCGGCGCTGCCGACGATGTACTACCTGAACATGACGGGCATCAGCGTCGGCGGCAACCTGCTGCCCATCGACCCGTCCGTGTTCGCCATCAACGACACCGATGGCACGGGCGGGGTCATCATCGACTCGGGCACGTCGATCACGTACCTGGTACAGCCGGCGTACGACATGGTGCACGAGGCCTTCGTGTCGCTGGTCGGGCTGCCCATGGCGAACGCCTCGTCGTCGGGCCTGGACACGTGCTTCAACTGGCCGCCGCCGCCGGAGGCGATGGTGACGCTACCGGAGTTCGTGATTCACTTCGACGGGGCAGACATGGAGCTGCCGGTGGAGAACAACATGCTCGTAGACGCCAGCACGGGGAACCTGTGCCTGGCGATGGCGCCGTCCGACGACGGCTCCATCATCGGCAGCTTCCAGCATCAGAACTTTCACGTGCTCTACGACAACGAGAACAGCTTCTTGTCGTTCGTCCCTGCGCCGTGCAATATAATCTAGTTGTAACTTTGCATGCATGTACGTTCAATTCCTTTTCATTTATGTCCATGCATAGCTATGTGTTAGACGATATCTTGTTTAGTTACAATCTCCCGATTGGTTGAGATTCTTTCCTTGCTTAACGCCTAATGCTTGCCGCCTCTCACGCTTATCCTGATTGATTTGCATGAGTCCGGCTATATATGTACGTGTGTTCGACCGTTGATTGCATTGCGAATATTCTCGCTATCATGGTACCAAGAGACCGGTTCACTCCTGCGACCCTTCTTCCGCCCTCTCCCTAGTGCGCCGCCACCTGTTTTCACGTGCCGCCGGCCGCTGCCGCTTGCTTCCATGGCTGACGACGCGCTACCAGCTACCGAGGCCGAGCATCTTCGCCAGGCCGCTGAGCGCGCTCGCCAAGAGGAGGAGGCGCGCCGTGCCTATGCCGTGGCGCAGGCTCAGGTCGCGACCGCCGCGATTCACGCGCAGGCCGTCGCCGTCCTCAATATCAAGGCGCTCGTCCCCATCGTCCTCGATCTTACGTCCCCGAACTACAGCAAGTGGCGCGGCCTCTTCCTCAACACTCTCGGCCGATACAACCTCACCGATCACGTCCTCACTGACAACGAGGTTGACACCGACGACGTCCACTGGCATCGGATGGATTGCACCGTGCGGTCATGGCTTTATGGCACCATTTCCACCGAGCTGCTCGAGGTCGTTATGACACCTGTCTCCACCGCCTGTACCGTCTGGAAGGGTCTTGAAGATCAATTCATCGGCAACAAGGAGACGCGCGCCCTCTACCTCGACGCCCAGTTTCGCACGTTTGTCCAAGGTGATCTATCTATTTCAGATGATCTCGCAACAAGGGCCGGTGCACTGGATGATCTCGGCAAGCCGATTCAAGACCGTACGCTCGTCCTGTCCGTTCTTCGCGGCCTCAACGACAAGTTTGCCTATATGGCTGCCCTCCTCAAGCACCAAAAGCCGTTTCCGTCGTTCATTGACGTTCGCTCCGACCTGCTGCTCGAGGAACTTACCATGGAGTCTAAGTCGGGTTCTTCATCGACCGCCCTTCTTGCCACTGCGCCCTTTGCCCCTCGCGCCTCGCCACCGGCGGTAGCGGCGCTAGTCAGGGCCCCAGCGCTGGTCACGGTGGTCAGGCGCCCCCTCCTGATAACGACAACCAGTTTCGCTCCAACACCAGCGGCGTGCCTAACGGCACGACCGCCACCCGTGGCAATGGTCGAAATCGACGCCATAGCCGTCGTAACGACAACGGTACCTCGACAAACTACGGCTGGCCTTCTATGTACAATCCGTGGACCGGGACGTTTCAGGTGTGGCCCGGTTCCGCAGATCCTCGTCAGCGCCCTCGGTCAAGCGGCGGCGCTTCCCCGCCTCATGTGTGCCGTTGTTTGGCGGCCGCACGCGGGTGCATCCGCACCATTCCACGTACCTCCCGGACTGCCGGCCATGCCACCCGCCCTGCAGTGGCCGCAGCAGTGTGGATGCCCACGTCGCCACCGGTGATGTCGTGGGATCAGAATGTGTTGGCGAACGCGTTCAACACGACGACACTCCAACCTCCGCCGACAACAGACTGGTATATGGATTCGGGTGCCACCTCTCACATGACGTCGAACTCTGGTAATCTTCTTGTTTCCCATCCACCCACTTCTTCTTGTCCGTCTACAATCATTGTCGGAAATGGGTCCTTGCTCCCGTCACCTCCACCGGGTTGGTGTCTTTTCCCACCTCCCGTGGTCCTTTGCATCTTCATAACGTCTTTGTTTCCCCACACATCATTAAAATTTTGATTTTCGTTCGGCGGTTTACTACTGACAATAATTGTTCCATCGAATTTGACCCTTATAGCCTCTCTGTGAAGGACCTCCACTCGAAGAACGTGATCGTCAAGTGCAATAGTTCTAGGGAGCTCTAGCCTCTCTTCGCGCCGGAGTCCCAGCCTCACGCCCTCACCGCCACTGGCACGTCCACTACGCTTTGGCATCGCCGCCTTGGTCATCTCGGTCATGAGGACCTCTCTAAACTAGCATCATCCTTTGGTCCTCCATGTAATAAAGACACGACGGATGGTCTTTGTCATGTTTGCCAACTTGGCCGTCATGTGCGTCCCCCTTTTGTTTCCTCCACTTCTCGTGCGTCCAAGAATTTCGATTTGATACACTGTGATCTATGGACATCTCCCATTGTTAGCGTGTCCGGATACAAATATTATCTCGTTATTCTTGATGATTGCTCACATTTTTTGTGGACATTCCCTCTCCGCCTCAAATCCGACACCTTCACCACTCTTTCTAATTTTCTCTCTTATGTAGCAACTTAGTTTGACTGCACAATTAAAAGTATCCAGTGCGATAATGGGCGTGAGTTTGACAACTCCACCACCCGGACTTTCTTTCTCACACGTGGCGTCACCATTCGTATGTCGTGCCCTCACACCTCTCCACAAAATGGTCGGGCTGAGCGTATCATTCGCACCACCAACAACATCATATGTTCCCTCTTGTTTCAGGCCAGTTTTCCCGCCAGCTATTGGGTTGAAGCACTACATACTGCGACTTATCTCCTCAATCACCACCCCACAAAAACACTAGACTTATCTACTCCCTACTTTGCCCTATATGGTGTATACCCTGACTATTCCCATCTCCGCGTGTTTGGGTGCAAATGCAACCCCAACCTCTTCCACGACCAGCCCCAACAAGCTATCTCCACGGTCTACTTTTTGTGTGTTCCTCGGCTATCCTTCCGACCACAAGGGTTACTGTTGTTTAGACTTGTCCACTAACCGGATCATCATCTCCCGTCATGTTATCTTTGACGAGTCATCCTTTCCATTTACAGCGGTTGCCGCTCCTCCTCCTTCTGATTTTGATTTTCTTTCGGAGTTCGACCATGCACCGCTTTCTGTTGGCACCCGGTTTCATGCAGGTACCCCTGACGCCACTCACCGAACCGGCCCTGCTACCCCCACTGGCTCCTCGCCACGGGCTGTTGCCAGCGGAGTTGGTCCGGCCTCTCTCGCAGGAAGCGCTGCTGCCACTGTTGGCGTCTCGCCACAGGTCGTTGCCGGCAGCGCTGCACCTACCAATGCGGTTGGCTCACCCCTGCATACTGCCACCTAGGAGGCACCCACTACGGCTGCATCGCCCTTCGAGCCCCCAGCCGCGGTTCCACCCTCGCCACCTGCTCTAGTGGACCCCACCGCGGTGCCCCAGCATCCGGCGCCTCCAGTGCACCCCGCTGCGGTGCCCCAGCAGACGACGCCTCTAGTGCAACCCGTTGCGGTGCCCCCACAGCCGGTGCCTCGAGTGCACCCCGCTGCAGTGCCCCAGTAGCCAGCGCCTCGGCGTTACCAGCCACACAGTTCCAATTGGTCCTGTGGCTAATGATCACTCCATGGTCACTCGGGGCAAGTCCGGCTTTCGACAACCGCGCCAGTTCTTCAACCTTCAGGCCGAAGCTGTTTCACCATTGCCCAAGACTTATCGAGGTGCTATCGCCGATCCTCATTGGCGTGCTACTATGACTGAAGAGTTCTCCGCCTTGCAGGGCAACAACACCTGGGACCTCATTCCATGTCCTCCTAGTGCTAATATTGTTACAGTAAGTGGGTGTTCCGCCATAAGCTCCATCCCGATGGGTCTCTTGCTCGGTATAAGGCACGATGGGTTCTTAGGGGCTTCACCCAGCGCCCTGGCATTGATTTTGGAGAGACATTCAGTCCAGTTGTTAAACCTGCGACCATCCGGACAGTTCTCACAGTTGCCCTCTCCCAGGACTGGTCTATTCATCAGCTTGATGTGCAAAATGCTTTCCTCCATGGCACCCTATCTGAGACTGTACACTGTGTTCAGCCGTCTGGGTTTGTTGACACTGCTCGGCCTGATCATGTCTGCCGCCTGAACAAGTCCCTCTACGGTCTCAAGCAGGCTCCTCGTGCGTGGTACAGCCGATTTGCCACACATCTATTATCTCTTGGTTTCACAGGTGCCAAGTCTGATACTTCTTTATTTTTCTACCGCCGGGGCAACGACATGGTCTACTTGTTATTATATGATGATGACAAAATTTTAACAGCCTCATCAGTGCCTCTGCTTCGACATGTCATATCTGCCTTGCAGCGGGAGTTTTCTATGAAGGACCTTAGACCATTGCATCACTTTCTTGGGGTTTCTGTGTCTCGCCATGGTCACAGCTTGCTTCTCTCGCAGCGCCAGTACATCCTTGATGTCCTTGAGCGTCGCTGGTATGATTGGCCGTGCACCACGCCTGTTGACACCAGCTCCAAAGTCTCAGCTTCTGATGGTGCGCCTGTATCTGATCCTACACATTACAGAGGTATTTCCGTGCTTTACAGTATCTCACTTTCACACGATCGGATATCACTTATGCCGTTCAGTAGGTCTGTTTGCATATGCATGACCCTCGGGAGCCCCATTATGCTTTGATCAAGCGCATCCTGCGCTATCTTCAAGGTACTTTGGACCATGGTTTGCAGCTTAATCGCACTAACACTACATCTCTTGTTGCCTATTCCGATGCTGACTGGGCTGGCTGTCCGGACACTCGTCGTTCCACTTCCGGATATGGTGTTTTTCTTGGCGATAATCTCATCTCCTGGTCATCCAAGCGCCAACATACTGTGTCCTGCCTAGTGCCGAGGCCGAGTATCGTGCGGTTGCCAACGCTGTTGCCGAGACCACCTGGTTGCGCCAGTTGCTTTTGGAGCTTCATTGTCCTCTTCAGCGTGCTACCATCGTCTACTGTGACAATATCAGTGTGGTGTATCTTTCAACAAACTCCGTACAACATCAACGCATCAAGCATGTCGAGATTGATCTTCACTTCGTCCGTGAACGAGTGGCTGCCGGTGTTGTACGTGTGCTTCACGTGCCCACTTCTTCACAGTACGTGGACATCTTCACGAAAGGTCTTCCGTCGTCTCTCTTCACCGAGTTCAGTTCAGTCTGAACGTCCGCCCTGCTGCCGTTCTGACTACGGGGTGTGTTAGACGATATCTTGTTTAGTTACAATCTCTCGATTGGTTGAGATTCTTTCCTTGCTTAACGTCTAATGCTTGCCGCCTCTCGCGCTTATCCATATTGATTTGCATGAGTCCGGCTATATATGTACGTGTGTTCCACCGTTGATTGCATTGCGAATATTCTCGCTATCACTATGTTTTAGCTTTGGTCTTGTTTCAAAAAGAAATGTTTTTTGCTTTGGTGCTTGGTGGGCTTTTTTTACTGTAGGTGATGTGTACCAGCGAGATTTGGGTCGATGTATGGTTTGTAGTGTTGTCCCCTCGGGCCTCACCATAGTGAACTAGTAATAAGCTAGTAATCTAATTTGTTCCATGTGTGGCTTTTTCAATAACCCAGTTAGAAATGACATAAGCAACTCACACGTGACATGTGTATTTACAAATGAAATCTCCAATTCGATTCATGCATCCCTCTATTTTAAGGTAATACTAGCATGGTGGCTCACGCCCTTGCGCAGTCGTCATCATTATAGATTGGTAAAGTGGTAGTTAATTGTGCATAAATATTACTAATTTCCAATTACACTAGCGTAGATGTATTATGTACATTTGTTTTCTATTTAACCCTAGACGTCTTATCTACATGTGTTTCGTGTTGTCCATATAGTTGAAAATCAAGAAAAAAGACAACATTTTTTTCATACAAATTCCTTTCTTCTTGAAGATTGAGAGATAATTTAGTAGCGGAGATGTGGGGGAATGCCCCTGCCTGCCTATTTTCTCAGGGAAAAATTTATTAAACAACTTACATGAGTTTTCATTAAGGGTAACAAATGCAATTACATAAGAACAGAAACTTTTAATTTTTTTTAGAAAATCACAGACAATATAAAGTTCTGAAAAATTTACATAAGAAACTACACTAGGTTAGGAGCCCTCTAAAGCTTTTCATAAAATTTGGACATTGTTTGCTTGGGATGAAAATTCAGAAAAACTTCACCCTTGAAATCCAAAAACCCTAATCCACCTCTCTCTCCCCTCTCGCTGATGCATGGGACCCACGCGCCAGAGCCTTTCGTCCACCTCTGCTCACCATCTCCAGTGCATGCTCGCGCGAGCTCCAGCCGATCGCCCACAGTTTTGCCGCACCGCCCATTGTTTTGGACCCTGTGGATATCATGCAGAAATGCTCATGATCTTAGAATGATGTTACAATTGACAATGACGTTGAAAGTTTGTCGAATCACGTGTTTTTGTAAAATTATGTGCTGTCAGATCTCTGGCGGTTAGATTGGCCAGGGCGGCGGTCCGACCGGCCATGGGCGGCGGTCGGACCAGCCAGTATATGGGTTTGAATTTGGAGTTGGGCCAAAAATAGAGGGTGTAGGTAAGAGAGTGGATTCTCCTACACTTGGTCTCATAATTTTTGGAGCTTCCAGTCAAAAGATCTATTCGTTTGAAATTTCCAGAGAGGTTTCGGATTTCAAGGGTTGAAAATTGGCTAATTCCCTTCTAGGCGGTCAAACCGGCGCTGTCAGACCGGCCCCCTTGAGTGGTGGTCTGGCCGGTTTTCACTTGTCCGTCGCTATTTTGGCGGCGATGTTTATTGATTAAGTCAAGTTCATGAGTTTCAGTGCTTATATGTTGCATGATGCATGTCTTGACTAATGTGGGTCAAGTTGCGAAGAACTTATTCCCGAAATCAATTTCTTGGTCTATTGTTGTGCAGGTGACTTAGAGGTTAACGACGGTCAACGGTGAGGATGATCAAGACTAGACTTGGAGAGCTGAGGTTTAGAACGATCGAGAATGCCGGGTGAAGTCATTGGATTCAAGCATGGCCCAAAATGGATAAGGATGACCGAACGGGGAGTTCGGTGCGACGGGTTGCATCAAGCGGCGCGGGGGTCGGTGCAAGTGCAATGGTTGTTTCGGTGGGAGCCGGATGGGAGAGACTTGCCGACATGATGAGAGCCGTTGATCAACCTATGCGTGGCGAAGCATGGGATCGCTTCATGAAGATTGGACTCGGTCTTTGGAGAAGGATCGAGAAGGGGTATTTTGGTAATATCACTAAAATACCGCCTTGATTGCATTTGGCTAAACCGCGGCGCAAGGAGAAGTGGTTTATGTCAAGAGAAGATGAAGACGGTGCTTTAAAATATGTGCGTGAGTTAAACCTATTCGTGTGTGGGCTTAACGGGTGCCCATTAGGAATACCTTCTAGAAGCTAGCCTCCACTATAAATATAAGAGGGTGCTGGTTGTCCACCTCTAATCCTTTTGTGGTTTTATTTGAAAACCCTAGTTTTGGTGTTTAGTGAGAATAGTAGAGAGACTAGGTTTCTAGAGAGGGGATTGATTGTATGCTCATGTATTGAGTTTTGTCCTCCTTGATGGAGTGGTTCTAAACCACCAACAATCACAAATCAATCCATGCAAGTTTTCTTGAGATGAGTCTATTTTCGTTCTTGCACTCTATTTTGTGATTTTGTGGCTTTCTTTGATTCTGATGTTTTCTTTTGGTTTCTTCCCCTAATCTTGCTTACTGTGACATGTGAGAACTCATCTAGGATCTTCTTGATCATCTCTAACCCATGAGCAAGTTTTTGGATCTAGTTTTTGTTTTGACTCTGTTTTGAACCATCCTCCTCTCAAACGGAAAAAGGTCATAACTTTGCCAAGGATCTTCACGATATTTGATTGGAATAGGTTCCTGACATCCTAGAGAAGGTGTGTTCCAAGTTTTATCGAGTTTGGAGTTGTGGATTAAAAGTTAGACCTATTTGCGAAACCCTTAAGTTGGATTGGGCTGTTTTTACTGTTCATCAGGCTGGAGGTCAGACCGCCTAAGGTGACCAGTCAGACCGCCATTAATATAGAAGTCAGACTGCCCAACTCTTAAAAATCGAGTTCTTGGTAATTTTGGTTGTTTTACTTCGGGGTTTAGATTGGATTTAATACAAGTCTTCCACTGTGTTTGTATATTGATCTTCATAGCTCTCATAGCTATCGGGGTGAAAATTATGTTGAATCACTGAACTTGGCGATGAAGAAGTATTCCACGAAGCCGCATGTCTTTGATGGGCTCGACTATGCCTATTGGAAGAATCGCATGCGTGTCTACGTTCGGAGCGAAGGACAAGCCATATGGGAGGTTGTTCGTACTCCGCTTGTTTTTCCCGAGGTTGCTACGTCGGCTTCAGCAGCCCTTTTGGCTAACAACCATAAGGCGAAGAACCTTCTGTATGCTTGACTTGGTAGACAGGAGTATGATAGGATCTGTCACCTTGAGACCGCGCGAGATTTGGAGCACCCTCGAAACCTACCATCAGGATTCGTCTCAAATCAAGCAAGTACGTCAAACGGTCTTTAAGCGAGAGTACAACAAATTCGAGATGCGTCCTAGAGAGAGCATCGATGACGTCTTTACTCGCTTCAACAAAGTGCTCAACCAATTGAGATCGGTTGATATTGAGTATTCTCAATCTGAGAATGACACTCACCTCTTGGTTGCAATCAACACCAAGGATTGGGAGATAAAGACCACCGCCATTGAGGAGAATGTCAGTCTTTCTACTCTCACTTTGGAGTTGCTATATAGCAAACTCAAGACTCACAAGATAAAGAGAGTTGATCATCCCAAGAAGGAGAACATGGCTATGGTAGCAAACCCTCTCAAAAAATCTTTTGATGATTTTTCTGAGTCTTCTTCTGGATTTTCTCTTGCTTGTTTATCTGCTATCCATGAAGAGGAAATTGAGAGTATCCCTGAGGCTGAATTAGCCCTTCTTGCCAGAAAGTTCACACGGGCCTATAACAACGTGAGAAATAAAAAGAGAGGCGGCCATGTGACCTACTATGAGTGTGGAGAGGTCAACCATAGTCGGGCAAATTGAGCCAAGCTGAAATGGAAGGGCAACCACAAGGAAGTGAAGGCGGCTTGGAGGAAGCCTCATGGGAACAAGCCCAAGTTTGATGTTGCCAAGATTATGAAGGCCGCTCACCGGGTTCTTGCCGCTTTTGGAGAGCAATCCTGAGCGATGTGGACTCCGGGAGCGAAGAGGACAAGGAGGAGACCGGCATGTGCTTCATGGCCGACTACATCGACATCGATGACATCAATGAGGTAACTCCATCCTATGACGTTCTATTTGCTAGATATGATACTATGTATGAGCAACTGCTTAGTCAAGATGAAGCTTTAGAGTTTACCATGGCTAGGAGTAAGGACTTAGAGTCACAAATTGATAATATGAAATTAGAACTTGTGAATGCTAAGAGTCTTGATGTTGATGAATATTTTTCCTGCCATGCTTTACATTCTGAACTCGCTAAATTACAAACTGCTCATGATGTTGCCTTACACCAACTTAAAAATGCTAGAACTGAGTTAATTGAAGTTAAATCTGCTCCTTGTGAAAAATGCTAAGAATCTAACAAGTTGGTTGCTTCTGGTAATGTTTATTCTAGCCTTTGCTCTTTCTGCATTGAATGTGAACATGAAGTTAAAGACATAGTAGAAGCAGTTAGAGCTTAGTATGCTAAGTTTAAGGATAGAATTGATTCAACTACTTGTATTTCATGTGAAACCCTTAAGCTTGAAGTTACTTTATATAAGGAGAGATATGCTAGAGCCATTAAGGGTAAAACTTGTGAATCATGTCTTAATCTTGAAAAAAAATGCTTATCTCAAGGATAACTTAGAAAAATTCTCTAAAGGTAAGAAACAATTAAATATGATTCTTGACAAGTCCAAAACTCCTTATAAGAAACAAGGGTTAGGATATAACTGTGCCCAAGACAAGTCCAAGACAAATGTCACTCGAGTCTTGGAAAAATGCTTAGTTGAATTCAAAACCCAACCTGCAAAAACCCTTCTCAAATATGCAGGTTTTAACCAACCATCTGTTAAGTCAAAGGGTGCTTCTCCCAGTAGTATCAAGTACCATTGCACCTATTGCAAGAAGGATGGGCATTTGATTGAGTTCTGTTGGCGTAGGTTGAAAAAAGATAGAAAAAAGTTAGCTAAAAATTCATCTCATGAACCTAGAGCCGTCATGAGATATGGTCATGTAGAAAAGAAGAAACCTGGACTAGGATTTGTTTCACATACTTATCATCATCATGTACCTAGACAGGATGCATCCCATGTTCGTGTGACCATTACTCGTGAGAGAACTTCAAATAGAATCAAGGATAGCACTTCTGCTTTATATACTACTCGCGGACGCGTGTCTCAGTACTGGGTTCCCAAGTCATGTTTAACTAACCCGAGTATTGAGACACATCATTCTTCTGTGCCTTGATTTTCAGGATTGCCGCGGAAGGGGGAAGAACACGTGGTTCGTCAACTCCGGGTGTTCACGCCACATGACCGGAGATTCAATATGGTTCACCTCCTTCACGCGACAACGGGTGATGACTTCATCACCTTTGGAGATGATACACAAGGGCGGATTGAAGGGATGGGATCGATTAGGGTGAACGATAAATTCATTCTGAAGGACGTTGCTCCTGTGGACAAGCTAAGGTACAACTTACTTTCTGTCTCACAGCTTCTTAATGATGGCTATGAGACTAGATTTAAGAAAAATGCATATCGTGTGCTTGATTCTGCTGGTGGGCTCATTTTTGGGATTTCTAGAGTTGGTAGAATCTTTGGATCTGATTTCTCTGAATCTCTTGCTGGATCTCTCAAATGTTTGCTTCCATCTTCTTCTAATTTTCGGCTTTGGCACCGACGGTTGGGGCACATTGGTTTTGATCATCTGACGTGAGTTAGCAACCTTGATCTCATGAGATGTTTGCCCAAACTCAAAGCTGTCAAGGATATTGTATATGTGCTCTGTAGGCATGGCAAGCAAGTTGCCGCCTCACACCCATCAGTGACTATGGTCATGACTGACGGACCAGAATAATTGCTTCATATGGATATTGTTGGTCTTGCTAGGGTTCGGTTAGTCGGTGGCAAATGGTATATCCTTGTCATAGTCGATGATTTTTCGAGATACACTTGAGTGTTATTTCTTGCTTCGAAGGATGAAGCTTTTGGTCATTATCATAATCTTGTTCTTCGTTTGGCTTCTGAACTTCCTGGTGTCTTGAGAGCGATCCATAGTGACAATGGCACGGAGTTCAAGAATACCTCTTTTGCCTCTTTTTGTGCTGAGCGTGACATTGAGCATCAGTTCTCTTCTCCACACGTCCCTCAACAAAATATCATGGTGGAAAGGAAGAACAGGACCCTAGTTGAGATGGTTAGGACGATGCTAGATGAGCATAGCACACCGAGGAGGCTTTGGACCGAAGCTATTGCTATAGCTTGTCATATTGCAAATCGTGTCTTCTTGAGACTCTCTTTGGGCAAGACTCCATATGAGCTTCGGTTTGGTAGAAAACCCTATGTTTCTCATTTTCGAGTTTTTGAGGCAAGTGTTTCATTCTAAAGACAGGAAACATAGATAAATTTGAATCAAGAACTTTTGATGGTTTATTTCTGCGTTATCCTGCACATTCGAGGGGCTTTCGGGTTTTTAATGTTGAGACTAATCTTGTTCAGGAGACATGCAATGTCACTTTTGATGAGACTAGCCCTGGAGCTAGATCAGATGTTTCAGGTGACACACAGGTGACAGAGAACATCTTTGTAGAGGAAGATGATGATGAAGTCGATGATGCTTTTCAACCTGCTGCTGACGCCTTGTTTCGGTTCAAGAACCTACTTCGACTACTTCACCTTCAGTAGAGGCACCTGCTGCATTTTCAGCATCAGCAGTACCTGCGGAGGTCGAATAGATGCTGTCTCCCCCAGGCGCTCCACTTCACATTCAGAGGCATCACCCTTCGGATCAGATGATTGGTCAGCTTCATGAGCGAGTCACTCGCTCCAGATATCATAATCCGAGTCTCTACTCTCATTCTGCTTTTGTTGCCTCTTTCGAACCCCGCGATATATCACATGCTTTATCTGATTCTAGCTGGGTCAATGTCATGCATGAGAAGTTAGAGAATTTTGAGATGAACAAGGTTTGAAACCTAGTAGAACCTCCTAGTGGTCATAATGTGATTGGAACCCGTTGGGTGTTCAAAAATAAACAAAGTGATGATGGTTCTGTGGTTAGAAATAATGCTATATTGGTAGCTCAGGGTTTTAGCCAAGTTGAGGGGTTAGACTTTGATGAAACATTTGCTCTTTTGCTAGATTAGAAGTCATTCGCATTCTGCTTGCATTTGTTGCATCTAAAGATTTTAGGCTACATCAGATGGATGTCAAGAGTGCATTTATGAATGGTTAAATAGAGGAAGAAGTGTATGTTAGGCAACCCTCGAGCTTTGAGAATCCCAAGCACCTACATCATGTTTTCAAGCTATCCAAAGTCTTATATGGTCTTAAGCAAGCCCCCACAGCCTGATATGATAGACTTAAGACCTTCTTGCTTAAGAATAATTTTGAGATGGGTAAGGTGGATAAGACTCTTTTCATTCTTAGGCATGGCAATGACTTCCTGCTAGTTCAGATTTATGTAGATGATATTATCTTTAGTGGTTCTTCTCATGCTCTTGTTTCCAGTTTTTTGAGATCATGTCTATGGAATTTGAGATGAGTATGATGGGAGAGCTTAACTACTTTCTAGGGCTTCAAATCAAACAAAGCAAGGAAGAGATCTTCATCCATCAAACAAAGTACACTAAGGATCTGCTCAAGCGTTTCGAGATAGGTGATTGCAAGCCGATCGCCACTCTCACGACGACTTCGACTGCTTTGGATCCAGATGAGGAAGGAGAAGCCGTGGATCAACGCGAGTACCGCAGCATGATCGACTCCCTCCTGTACCTGACGGCCTCAAGACCGAACATCCACTTCGCGGTCTGATCTGCAAGGTTTCAGGCGTCTCCGAGGACTTCACATCGCCAAGCCATCAAGCGCATCTTCAGGTACCTTCACTCTACCCTCTAGTATGACATTTAGTATTCCTGCTCTTCTTCCTTGTCCATTCGAAGGTTTTCTGATTCTGATTTTGTGGGTTGTCGGCTAGATAGGAAGAGTACTTCAGGCACTTGTCACTTCTTAGGCACTTCTCTTGTCTCTTGGTCTTCTAGAAAGCAGTCTTCTATTGCACAATCCACTGCAGAAGCTGAGTGTGTAGCTGTTGCTAGTTGCTGTAGTCAGATTTTATGGATGGTGTCCACTCTTAAGGACTATGGGTTATCTTTTGCTAGTGTTTCTCTTCTCTGTGATAACACTTATGTCATTAATATTGCTAAAAATCATGTGCAACACTCTAGAACCAAGCACATAGACATTCGTTATCACTTCCCTAGAGACCATGTAGAGAAGGGTGATATTGTGCTACATTTTATGAAGTCCGAGGCTCAGTTAGCTGATATCCTCACCAAGCATTTAGACCCAACTAGGTTTGCCACCTTGAGGAGTGAGTTAGGGGTAATTTATCCCTATGGGTTGGTTTGAGGGGGAGTTGGTTCTTTTCTGACCTTATCTTGTTCATCTGATCTTTTCTGAACTTGTTGATCTTTTTTTATCTTTTTAGGTTTTTCTTACACCTCATTTTATTATATTGCATTCATATGAAAATCACAAAAAGATGCATTGTAATATAAGCCTTACTACTTATTTTTTAAAAAATTGATGAAGTTTTGTTTATTACCCTCTTGAGCTTTAGTATTTTAATTTTTGCTCAATATCATGTCTAGTTCTCTAACTTGCTAGAATTATCATGCTTTCGCATGTATAGCTAAGTCTTTGCTAAATAAGCTAGAACTTTAAAACAACTTAAACTAAAAATTGTAATTTATGGATCTTTTAGCTAAGTTACACAATTAGTGATCCTCTTGTGACATTGGCCCTGTCAAAATTACTTTGTTAGCTCTTGAATCTAGGTTGAACATCTCTTGAGCTTCTTGTTCCCTTGCGAATATAAAACTGCTCTTATGCAAAATGATAAATCAAATTTTAAAATATGTGTCAAACTATTCTTACGAGACTGCTTGTCAAAGACATGGACTTGGAGATAGTTTGATGATCCAAACGATCTCATGGGGATTGCTTGTCAAAATTGACATGAACCTCAAGATTTGTCGCTCTGGTTAAAGCTTAGGAAAAGATTGTGGATGACTCCTAGTCCAGGATCTTCTTTACTAAGATAGGCTGTTAATTGTCTTGGTTGAAGCTTAGGAAGAGTTTGTGGATGGCTCTTAGTCCAGGATCTTCTTCCCTAAGATAGACCTTTAATCAACATTAATATTCAATTTCGGACTTTTTGTCTCTAGGATGGTCATTTTTAGCTTCTTGATCTCACATTGACATTCTGACATGACCATTATCACTTTAGGATCTCTGTTGATGAACTTGCTATTTTTGAAGTTTTGCCTAATTTGTTACAATTCATCGCTTTTACTTTGAACCTTCTAGCTTAGTTTTGATATATATGTCTTAACATGATCTTGCTAGCGCTTTCAGGCTTGATATGTATTGTGTAATTGTAGAGATGCTAGCTTGTTCTTTTGGGTAATCTTCAAAGCTTCTTGTACTAAAATATGCAAAACTTAAAAAAATAAAGCCACTCCATTGCATTTCATGCATGCTCTTTCTTATGTTTCTTCCTCATTTCTATATTTTTATCTCTGGATGAGAGGAAGGCGTGATTCCTTGATGACTCTATTGTCAAAGGGGAGAAGAAGTAGCAAAAATGTTAAAGGGGGAGTTATTTGGAGAAAATAGAGAAAATAAATTTTTCTGAAAAAATAATGATCAAAGTGAGGGGAGCTTTTATTTTGCATTCTTATGATCTTATTGCTATTTCTGAACTTGAATTGCAATTCTTGAAACCTCACAATGATCAAATATCAAATTGAACAATTGTTCTTTCATATGGACCTTAAGTGAGATTTTTGACTCTTCTCTGGAAATTGAAGCTTTCTCACTTTCTTTTGCCTTATCTCGCTTGCCTGTACTAATCTGAAGCCAACTTTGTCATTTTCTTTGCTTTCTCTTGCTCATGGACCAAGTTGTGCCTTTATGTGAAAACGTGAGTATTTTTACTTTTCAAACCTTAAACTTACATTTTTGAAAAATTACCAATGTGTCAATCAAGAGGGAGATTGTGAATATCATGGGGATATGCTCATGATCTTAGGATGATATTACAATTGGCAATGACGTTGAAGGTTTGTTGAATCACGCATTTTTGGTAAAATTATGTGCTGTCAGGTCTCTGGTGGTCAGACTAGCTGGGCGGCGGTCCGACCGGCCAGTGGCAGTCCGACCAACCACCTCCGGCGGTCCGACCGGTCAGTGGCGGCGGTCGGACCGGCCAGTATATGGGTTTGAATTTGGAGTTGGGCCAAAAATAGAGGGTGTAGGCAAGAGAGGGATTCTCCTACACTTGGTCTCATAATTTTGGGAGCTTCCAGTCAAAAGATCTATTCGTTTGAAATTTTCAGAGAGGTTTCGGATTTCAAGGGTTGAAAATTGGCTAAGTCCCTTCTGGGCGGTCTGACCAACCAGGAGGTGGTCAGACCGGCCCTTGAGTGGCGGTCTGACCGATTTTCACTTGTTCATCGCCATTTTGGCGGCGATGTTTATTGATTAAGTCAAGTTCATGAGTTTTAGTGCTTATATGTTGCATGATGCATGTTTTGACTAACGTGGGTCTAGTTGCAAAGAACTTGTTCCCGGAATCGATTTCTTGGTCTATTGTTGTGTAGGTGATTTGGAGGTCAATGACGGCCAACGGCGAGGATGATCGGGACTAGGCTTGGAGAGCTGAGGTTTAGAACGTCGAGGATGTCGAGTGAAGTCATTGGATTCAAGCATGGCGCAAAATGGACAAGTATGACCGAACGGGAGTTCGGTGCGACGGGTTGCATCAAGCGGCGTGGGAGGCGGTGAAAGTGCCATGGTAGTTTTGGTGGGAGCCGGATGGGAGAGACTTGCCGGCATGATGAGAGCCGTTGATCGACCTACACGTGGCGAAGCATGAGATTGCTTCATGAATATTGGACTCGGTCTTTGGAGAAGGATCGAGAAGGGGTATTTTGGTAATATCACTAAAATACCGCTTTCATTGATTTTAGCTAAACCGCGGCGCAAGACGATGCAAGGAGAAGTGGTTTAGGTCAAGAGAAGATGAAGATGACACTTTAAAATACGTGACGTAAGTTAAACCCGTTTGTGTGTGGGTTTAACGGGTGTCTATTAGGAATACATCCTAGAAGCTAGTCTCCACTATAAATATGGGAGGGTACTGGTTGTGCACCTCCAATCCTTTTGTGCTTTTATTTGAAAACCTTAGTTTTGGTGTTTATGGAGAATAGTAGAGAGACTAGGTTTCTAGAGAGGGGATTGATTGTGTGCACATGTATTGAGTTTTGTCCTCCTTGATGGAGTGGTTGTAAATCAGCAACAATCACAAATCAATCCATACAAGTTTTCTTGAGATGAGCCTCTTTTCGTTCTTGCTCTCTATTTTGTGATTTTGGGGTTTTCTTTGATTCTGATGTTTTCTTTTGGTTTATGCCCCTAATCTTGCTTGCTATGACATGTGTGAACTCATCTAGGATCTTCTTGATCATCTCTAATACACGAGCAAGTTTTTGGATCTAGTTTTCGTTTTGACTCATTTTTGAACCATCCTCCTCTCAAATAGAAAAAGGTCAGAACTTTGCCCAGGATCTTCACAATATTTAATTGGAATAGATTCCTGACATCCTAGAGAAGGTGTGTTCCAAGTTTCATCGAGTTTGGAGTTGTGTATCAAAAGTTAGACCTATTTGCGATTTTATTTTTGGGCTATTTTTACTGTTCATCAGGCTGGTGGTTAGACCACCCAAGGTGACCGGTCAGACCGCTCAAGGTGACCGCCAGACCACCATTAATATAGAGGTCAGACCGCCCAACTCTTGAAAATCGAGTTCTCAATGATTTTGGTTGTTTTGCTTTGAAGTTTAGATTGGATTCAATACAAGTCTTCCGTTGTACTTGTATATTGATCTTCATAGCTCTCATAGCTATCAGAGTGAAAATCGTGTTGAATCACTGAACTTGGTGAAAAAAAATTATGCTCCTATTAACCCCCCCTCTAGTCGCCGTTTCGGTCCAATAGACCCTAACCGCTCTCGTCGCCTCCGCCTACCTCCACCCATGCTGCCCACCCCATTGATGGCCCAACTACCTGCCGACAGAGAGAGAGCCACGAGAAACCATGTCGGCCACCTTGGTCTCGTCGTCGATCTTGTCCTCTTCTCGCTATTTAAAGATTTCTCCTCCATATCAAAACGTTTCCGTTACATTGTCGTTTCCATTCCTCTCTTCCTCGGTGAGTTTCATCCACTCAATTGCCTTGAACTCTCCGTCGTCCCAAGCTCTATCAATGCAAAACCGTAACCGGTGCCCTAAACCCTCGACGTGCACGTCATCTTGTGCCATTTTGTTCACTATTTCATCCCCTAATTCCTTTGTTCTTCGATTGCAATGTAGCACTGCAATTGGATCTTCTTCTTCGTCTCTAGCGCCGAGGTCACCGCAGGAGATCTCCAAGCTCGGTGAGTCCCCGTCAACTTGGTGCCCTGTTTGAGCATCTCCTCACCTCACTGGATATTCTCGCGCCACTCACTTTAGCCATCCTCGCCTACACAGGGCTGCCACCATGGGCCTCCTTGTCTCCATCGCCGCCATCGACGACAATGTCCCTCCGGTGAGCCCTTAACCTCACCGATGTTGTTTTCTCCATCCATGACCCCTTCTGAAGCTATGCATGCACTTCATTTTGGTTGATTTTCACCAGAGTGGTTCGTCATCATCAAGGTTGTCGCCGTCGTCACTGATCATCGCCGTCAAGCCATCTCAGCCATTCTCCGACCTCGCCCTTGGTTTTCTCGTGATCGTGGTGAGCTATTGGATCTTAAGCATCAATCAATTTGAGTGATATATAACATTTGCACTGAAATCGTCGGTGAGGCTCATGGCGCCGCTGCGGGACATTGCCGTAAGCTCACCTTAGGCAACTATAGGGTCCCAAGCCACGCATAAAACCTTTTGCAATAGCCCCTTGAGCTAATTTGGACCCCTAAACCCCATGGTGTAAGCTCCTAGCACGAGTACAATGTTCACCTGAGAGTCCCCACCGCCACTCACCGTCGCATCGCCAACTTCGTCTACCTCTCCGGCCATCTCCACCTTCCCTAGCATCGCTTTGGTCCCCTCTACCCATTTCTAAACTTTCTCGAGTTGTTCCGCACGAGCTTCACCGCCGGTGAGCTTCTTTCCCTCTCGGCCACGCGGACGCTCACTGCTCACCTCGCCCTCTCTCTCTCTCTCTGCCAGTGGATCCCCCAAGTTTGAACATTGGTTAACCCTTAATGACATAGTTTAAATATGACTAAGTCGATGACAGGTGGGACCAGCCAAATAATTAATCAAAAATCTAATTATAAACATTTTTAGTAAATGAGTCTATAACATGTGGGACCCCTATGCTTTTATAAAACGAAAAGAATAAATCAACGAGATGAGTCACCGACAAATGGACCTCCACATGTCATATTAATGAAAATTGGAAGAAAATAGAAAATACGCTTTTAGTTCTGAGGAAATATGCTTCCTATATTGGAAAGCGTAAACCTCAGTGAGTTCAGAGGAGAATACACTTTCTTTGCTGGAAAGTGTAAACCTCAGTAGAACGCATGAGAGAATACACTTTCTCTGCTGGAATGTCTAAAACTCAAAAAATACACCGTCGACGTCATCTTTTCTTTTTTTTTTTTTCAGGATTTTTTCAAACCGAACTAAATTGAAATATTAATAGCTTTTGCATAAATACTCCAAAGGAGATGATTATTTTTATAAATTCATCTAAAATTATGCTATACCAGAATATGCAAAAAAATATTTGGATTTAGTTACTGTTGAATTTAGTTTGCATTATTTAATTCATTCCCAGCTCTTTTTGGAATAGACGTTGATTATTCGAATGACATTTTCGACGATCATCCATCCTCCTACTCATAACAACCAGAGCAAGGCAAGCACCCCATTTGATCATGTCGATCCTACTATTTTACTTATTGTATTTATTTTTTGTAAAATCTATTATGCATACGTGTATGTTGATATGAAATTGATGTGTTGGGAATATGGTAAATGTAAATCCTATTCGATGCATGAATATCCTTGAAATATTGATGCCCTTACTGTTGTAGCCATTAAAATATAAGTTAGACAATATATAATGTCAAATTGGGAGTTTTGAGTGCGAATATCGCACAAATGCTTAATAGAGCAGTAGTTTTTCCTAAAACTTTTAAAATGACAATATGATAAACATGAGTTTGGGAGTTTTATGAAAAATATCCAGAGGGGTGTACCCTTGTTATTTTGTATAAAAATATAACAAAACCTAGTTTTTGACGCAGGCAAGTTATAATATATTCTGATAAGAGTGAGGGGGTGTACCTCTCTAGTAGATAGGGGTTCCTCGCCCGGGTTAATTAAAGACCGAACGCCGGTGCCATCAATATAAGTCTAAGCGTACAACCACATGCGCTGGTATGGGACGACATTAGCTAATTAAGTCATTGAAAACTAGTCTTGCACGTTGCCAGACCATAGTAGTGCGGGCATGACCAATTGTAGGCATGTCCGAAGGGGATCCCTTCACCGAGGTGTTGGGCACAAAACCTTCCGACACAACGGTGAATGCCTCACTAGACGGTGGTGTACCCAGGCAATGTGAGGGTGAACATTCACTGGGCTAGTGTAAGGATAGGATTAGATGATGTAAAGGCTTCGACACATCCTCTAGATTGTTGAGTATGCATTGTACTCAATCTTGCTTACATTGTTGATTCAGATGAGCCGATGCGCGACGATACGTTCTTCGCACCCGGAACTGGAGGGTTCGGTGATGGGTCTATCTAGGCTTTACTACGTCTTCTTCCGCCACTACTTTTGTTACTCTGTTGATACTTATTTTTATTTGGCCGGTCGGCCTATGATGTAATAACTTTAATCGCTTAAGTTAAGTACCTCTTTGCTTTACTTTGTATATGTGAATGTATGGATATGAATGTCAATGTTGTGATTGTGTGTACTAGCCACTAATCATGGGACTAGTACGGTACACACATAAAGTCTTCGGGTATTCAACGCCCGGGATCGATAACTAATTAACCATGACTACGGTAATAACGACAACTACAATGGACAAAAAATTATCTACCCTTCGGGGGAACCGTTCAAAAGTGCTACGATCCTAACAACTACTATGAACTATAATCTCTAAAAAAAATTATTTATGTTCTATATGTCCTTAGCGGCGAGCGCGAGCGCAAGAACAAGAACGAAATGAAAACATGACTGGGATGAGCGATGAGCGAGTGCGAGAGTCTGGTATTTATAGCTGTGCGGAGGGAGGACAAGCTGTGTTGGTCACGGGAATCTCGGATGCGCTGTCGGGCAGGATCACTCTAGGCAAGGTGGAGAGCAGTGACCGAGCAACATTTGTGCAGAGGAGCCTCGTCCGGCCGGCCACCGTGCGGAGGCGCCGCGTTTAGTCGGCCATGGGCTAGACAAGGGTACATGGCACGAGTCCGGCCAACCACCGTGCGGACGAGGTGCGTTCGGCCAACCACGAACCGGACGAGTGCACGTGTCGCGTTGACAGCGTGTCCGGTCGGCCACCGTGTGGATGAGGCACAAAATCAGTAATTTCATCGCAACATGCGCTAATTTCGTAAAAAACAATCGCAATAGTGACATTTACGCCAAAATTCCCTATCCTCTGCCGCTGCAAACTAACGTCCAAGAATTCTTGCAGAGATAAAAAAGTTCAATTGTGGTCATTCTGTTGACCTGCTATCCTATATCTATTTCTTTCCTAATCGGTGTCCTCCTTCACCTAGCGCCATTCTATTTCAAGTTGTCGTCTCACCTCTCTTTGACTGATGTTTGCCCCTTGTGCTAGACCACAACAACAATAAGTTAATCTGGTGCAATAAGGATCTAATACCGCTCAGACAACAATGGTTTCATACTATATAGACCAATGAATTAATCCAATGTAACCATGTTTCTGTACTGTGAAAATCAACATGTATACCCACATAAGCTGTGTGTGGCTGTATCGCCTCTATCTCAACAAAATAAGAGAGAGAGAGAGAGAGAGAGAGGTGTGGCGTATCCGTCCAGTTTTATCCTGTTTCTTCCTTTTATCAGATATGAATGTGTTTTCTTCTCCTCTCCTTTCCCATTGTCATCTGATCACACACTCGGAGCCTTCCATCACACACTCGGAGCCTTCCAGAGCAGCTATGAGCTGCACAGTGTACGTATATACCCGAATGGAACCTCATAAATCATACTTTCTTGTTAACCTGTGAATACTTATTAGCATCTCGTCAGAAAGAGGCACTCCAAATTGCATCATCTCCTTCACTGCATCTCGAATGCACATACTTCAGCCTCTCAACTGGATTGCAGACTCCACTGCATCCCCAGTCGAACGATGCAACGCAAACGTTTCCTGCTTGTGCTTTCCATTCGCAGTCTGAGAAACCGTTTCATAAAGAAAATATTGGTAAACAGTGCCACAGTGATATTAAGAAATAGTGCATGGTATACAAAACAACTGAAGAAACTGACCTGGTGGTGTGCCACAGCACATGTTCCTGTCATCAATGTGCTCCACATCTAGCCCAATAAACCATGCGCCCAGTGACACATCTTCGTTTGCATATTTGTGTAATATAGGCCTGGGTGATATGATGAACACAACGGCATCAATAGCAACTCATCAAATAAAAATTTCTCTGAATGAGCATGCCTGTTCTCTAATCTTACTGATTGATTGAGATGTAAGTGGCAAGATTCTTTGAGATGGCATATATCTGCCCAGTGGCATGGCGGAAGTACTTATTCCCGTCTTCCCCGAACTTCCAGAACTCAGGCTCATGGTATTTTGCATTTCTGATGAAAGGTGCAGTGAAAATGAAATTTTAACATTTATAGAATTTTTCATACATTGGAACTCCAAGTATAGCTATATGTTGTTTCCAGAAGATATACTTGTCGGAAAGAACTGGTCCTGACTTCATACACCCAATATAGACTCGGGGTTTCAATTTATGCTGGCCAAGGGTTGTGACAAGCATTCCTGCACCACTCGCATCAGTTAATTACTAATAACAAATACCTCCAAGATGATTGAGGGTTTCAAAAGGTATAATGTTGAAGCTTACCAAGGTTGACATGAACATCATCATCCACCTTGACATAGAAATCAGCATCCCATAAGGCCACAGCAGTGGAGAAGAATATTTTGGTCTTTGCAGATAGCTTGTGATATCCTTCAACATGGTCCTACATGCATGTATGGTTGCATCAGAATAAAGTTTAGTATGGACGACAGCCCCCAATCATAATAAACTTTAGTATGACTGATTGTGGTTTAACAGAAAGGGGAAAATAATGATGCAGTTCAATGTTTGGAGAACATCACCATACCAGCCTAAGAAAGTCATGGTGAATGGCATCCTCTGCATATATAGCCTTATCAAGGACATTGTTCGATGTAGCACTGTAAAGCATAAACACAAGTTACTACTTCAGTCCATGTATTTAAATTCATGACACTGAGAAATAAGTAGGTGGTAAAATTTCAGGAAATATATAACACCCTCTGCCAAGAATTTCTAAAACTAAAAAAAAACATACTGCCCAGTACGGACTCCTGTATCATAATATCAATCATATTATTGACGTTATGATGCATTCCTTGTGTAATATCAATCTAGTGGTGAGTGCTGTGCTTCTTTACCAAAGTTTGAGTTCTAAACTATTAGCAATAGAAATATATTGGAAGGTTTGACATATGTCTTTTGGAGTTTGAGCAAAATGAATAACTACAGAAATCTCTGGTAACCACAACAGAACAAGAAATTGAGTCATTATGGACTTGTTTTTATGGATAAATATGGAAAGCGTCCCATAGAGATGTTTAGAAAATCTTAGCTTGAACTTGTGAAAATTGAGCATAGTACAAGTAACCTTACCTGTGTCCAATCATAAATCGAATTATGATTCCCTTTTCCTCTTCTAATTTCTTGAGTTTCTCACCTGATAAATAACAGCCGGAGATATGCAATTAGTTTTACAAGCAACCAGTGCAGCATGCACAACATAATACAAATATGAAACAACAGTCAGCCACAGTCCAAAGAGCTCAATTTTAGCAGAAACTAGTCAGGTGAAAAATGGTATGACCACGATAGTTTTATTCCAAAAGGCTACTATAATGATAAATGATTCTATTTATCTAGTTGTATACTTGTATATTCTGTGTAATTTCCTTGTTAGCTGCACAATCGTTCTACTTGATTAAATGAACATTCCTTGTGCATTGCTTCTAGCTAGGAATAAGAAATTTGGCAAGCAACAGCGAGCCAATACAAGCAAAACAATCAGGCTGCATTGCCGTACTGATGTTTTGCATTGTAAAGTATGAACCTTGAGGCATCCAGGTCTGCCTGACAGAATCTCGACGCTTCCTACTACTGAAGGCGGTGTTGATCCCAATCACTACAAAAGCCTTCTTCCTTTGCTGGCTTTTGCCATCTGCACTCCCAAGCAACTCGTGTGTGCTGCGCTTAGCCAACAGCTCCATTTGTAGCGCGGCAATTGACTTATCTAGATATCTAAACACAAAATGCTATCCAAATTAGTCCAAAAAATACGCAATCCAAAGATGCCAATAGGTATTTTCAGGATTCATGTCAACGTACTGTATGGCCTGATGAGTCTTTGCCACTTCCCCCATCACGTCTCTGTCGTCAGCTGGTTTCTGAAACCAAGAAAGGGTGTGAAAAGAATTACATCTCTGAAGGGAAACTAAAAAAATAGGATTTTCATACCTAAACATCCTCTTTTACTTTGCATCTCATTCATCTAAAACAACTCACTTTATCTTATCTTTCGGAGAAAACTTGCTTTATCTTTTTGTAAAACCAGGTGCTATAATGTAAAACAGGTGCTATCAAGGGGTGATTTGTGAATGCTTAAATGGTGTGCAGTCGTTTCTGCATGATAATACTGCCATAGTTTACAAACAGGAGTATAAAAAACATTTTAAAAAAATACAGTCATGAATCATGGTACATACAACAATATCTGAAATAGCAACATGAGAATAAACTAAAAAAATTTAAAAGAAAAGAAAATAAAAGGTTAAAGTTTATGGATTAGTCAGCCGGCCCTACCGGCTTGGCAACAAAATCCTCAGACACGATCTGCAGCTCCCTCTCCTG
Organism: Hsuehochloa calcarea; assembly: GCA_036346395.1. Lineage (NCBI taxonomy): Eukaryota > Viridiplantae > Streptophyta > Magnoliopsida > Poales > Poaceae > Hsuehochloa > Hsuehochloa calcarea. The sequence continues at coordinate 11,884,706 of CM070610.1, read as the reverse complement.
CCGCCGGCGCTGCGCCACGACTGGGTTCTGCCAATCCGGCACCGCTCCGAACCTGATCAAATCATCGCCGTCGAACATCAGTTACACGCCAAACAGAACACCCATGAGCATTGCATCGCGCACACGGCACACAGCTAGATCAAACAAAGCAAAACTTGAAAGCCCACGAAGCGAACCAACAGTGCCGCATATGGTTCAAGAAAGAAGGAACTAATCTAGGACTCACTGGTCGGTCAATAGCATGCCGAGGCCGAAGCTGAAGGCGCAGAGGAGCAGTATCCACCTCGACAGCAACCTCCTCTCCGCGGCGGCGGTGCCGTTCTTGGGCTTCATCTCTGCCTTGCCTCTCTTTCTTTCTCCTGGGCCGAGGGACTCGTCCTGTGTGCTTTGTGAGAAGCGAGAAGAGGAGGACGGGTTTATGAAGGTTCGGAGTAACCGAAGCTGAGGGAAACAACAAGAGGGAGAAGACTAGTTTAATGGATTCAGAAAATGCTACGTTCACAAAGCAAGGTTATGAACAGAGGGTGCTTGTTTTTCTAGGAGAGACAACAGAAATGGATGTTATGTTCAATCATAATAGTCAATACAGAATAGTCAACACGAGCACATGCACCGCATGCAGTTAACTAATTTAACTATGTCCCAGAATCAGAAATTGGTACTAAAATCTCGTGGTAATCTTTTTTGTTAGAAGAACTACAGCAATATTTCCAAATCTTATTTTTTCTCTGATAAACATTTTTCCCTGTAGCATATTGAAATATATACTTTTGTACTTTTTTCTGGAATTAAAAGGAGTTATATCCACCATTTTATTAGTTAGATTATTCAATCTTGGCATCCAATGATTCCTCTCGGTCTTTTAAAATTGAAGATCATTTTTATATCCAGAGAATTTAAAGTGAAAAAAGCCCCAAAATAAACCTAAACAATTACAATTTACTTTTCCATTTGGCTATCAGAAGAGAATACCAATTGTTAGAAGAGAATGCCGATTCTTACAAAAGCGTATTTTAGCGTATCAGATTCTTACAAAAGCGTATCATTTATCAATCAGAGCCACTAACCAGCGCTACAGCATGCATCTTAAAATCTCGTGTGCTGGAGTGTAGCAAATCTCAGCAGAGAAACTAAACAAACCGCAGGTGTGGACATCAATCCGGGGGTACGCCGCTTTGGCACCGAAAATGGGAGCCCGGCCGTTTACGTCGCGTCTGGTTCCGTATCACATTCGGAGTTCGGGAGGCCGCGGCACCGGACACGTGAGGCCGTGGAGTCCACGCGCGACGGCCATGTGGCGCCCGCCGCGTTGCCCCGAGAAGGGGGGCTTCGCGCTCGGCTGAGTCGCTGTCCCTCTCTCGGACGGACGGACGCGCCCCCCGCTTCGAGGGCATCGCCTCGCCGGCGACGGCGGAGCGCGCTGCGTTTCCTCGTACAAAGTACACGCTCTTTTTCTTCTTCCGTAACGTGCTAGTTCATGTATCGGCGGATTCGCCGATTCAGGCCCGCGTTCTGAAGGGGGCTCAAACTTTTAATTGATCCTTACGATGGTAAAATCTGCTATACCTCTGCAGGCAAAACTTAAGATCGGTCTTAACTTTTTAACCCACGGAAGGATGATCAACGTTAAACATTGTCAGCTAATATAAAAAGTCTCTTGCAAATTCTATTTCCTTAATGATTTTGTTGGGGGTAGAGGATGCTAGGGTTGTAAACGGAGCTGATAATTTTCGACCGAAAGTTTGAGGCGAATACAGAAGAGATAAATGGTTATCTGATGCTATCCGTGTCTGATTCCGACTCCGAGAAAAAATACGGAATATGATACGAGACGAGCGATATTCATCCGTATGTATCTGTATATCAGGTGGTACGAGGAAAGCTTGTTGTAATTCCACTTAAGAACAGGATAACAGATAGATGGGTTGTTGTATCTGAGTATGCAGAGGATACCGAATGTTTTTCCTTCGATATCTCAGCAATTAGTTTCTTCGTGTTCGCTCTGATTGCACACCTATTATCTAATGTTCTGTGTAGAGATGCAAAAGAAGTTGATAATATCCGACCAACCGAATGTTCGCGAAACGAATACGGGATGGAGAAATATGTATTCGATACTATTTATATTCAACTTCAATTAAAAAAAATACAGAATATAATATAAGATAAACGATATTTGTCTGTATCCACTCCGCTTGCGACCAAGCAGCTGCTAGTTACCGGTAGCTTTCAGGTCGTCGAAGTACAGACAAGTGATTGACGCTTCCAAAGCAACGTGCTATCCGGTCAAACCCACTGTAAACTTCAGGGAAAGCGACGAGGCTGAATTAACCAGGGTGCCGCGATTCGCGAAGTCGACGTCTGCAAGATGCGGTTGTCGTTTTAACGGAAGGGCATTGGGTTAACTTCACTGCGTTGCTTCGAGCAGGGCGTAGCGGGGATTAGGATGCTCTCGAGCGAGACAAAACGCGGCTGGATCCTCGTCCTCCACTATTAGTTTATGCCCTAAATCACCCTGCCGTTTGCTGCATGATCCTGCTACAGCCTGCAGGCCGTCATGGCCTCGTCCGGCCGGCAGCTGGGTCCCATGCCGTCAACAAGGCGCCGGACTCGTGCCAACTAGGAGAATTCATATCAGAAAACGGTGATAGGCGTATGGAAACACGCTGCCAAACAAGAAGAAAGTTCAGGCACCAGTGGCAGGCTCTGAATGGCGTTTTAAGACAGTTGATTGGCAGACAACGCTAAGAATTCGAATATTTTGAAATGAGAGGAAATAAATGAGCACTGACTTTAAATATCTCCAAGACGGCAAGAACAGGCCGACAAATTATTTTTTGGGGTGATGCAATACAGGCGTTCTTTTTTCATCTCGATAATGCTAGCACAGGAGGCCAGCACCAACAAAGAAACAGGGTGCAACAGCATCTGGATTCAATGAAGTCAACTGAAATGGTGGTGTGATGATAATAACTTATTGCATGAAAAGACCAATCACAACATAGTAGCAATTTTTTAGCTCATAATTGTCAGTTTCAGTCGACATAAATAAGTGAATCAGAAGAAATTAGGATAAACGTGCAATGATGTTAAGCGTCATTTCAGAAAGCAGTCAGTTATGCACAGATGAATCATTCAGTCTTTCCACTTTAAAAGTGAACATGCTTTTCCTTTACACAAAACCATACACTGGCAGAAATCATACACAAAACCACCCTTGCAAGTCTGCTCAGAGCATTCTGACCCTTAATCCTCAGAGTGGCACGTCCAATATATCAGCCCACTGCAAGCATGAAGCAATGTCAGAAACTCAGAATATATACTGGTCAAGTGAAGGAGGGAGGGAACTACAGAGGAAGTTGATGAAACATGAAGATATACCTTATCAATACAAGAACACATTGCAGAACACCAGCAACGCCAGTCCACACAGAAGGACCTTTGTCAGTCAAGGCATCTTGAACCAACAAACCCACAGATCCAGCTAGGCAGACGAACGAAACAACATATGCCACAAAAAGCCAAAGCTTCACTCTGCGAATTAAGAAACAACTGTTATAATAATTTTATGCAGTATCAGGTCTTCCATTGCAAATTCCATTTAGAAGTACATTCTGGTACACATCATTGGTCTATTATACTCTTTTGAAAGAACCAAAGAGGGGGGAATTTTCAGATGTCGCAGAAAATATGTAGAAATGGGTTTTTATTATGATATAGCAAGAATTGTGTCATCTTGTGTGATGACAGGGGAAAATGAATGCAACCACATAGCACAATACTAGCAACTATAATGCTATATTGGTAGAAAGTACTATGATAGTTGGAGACTTCTGCTGCACTACATAAATGATCCAAAATTTGAGGCCAGACCCTTACCTCCCCTCTCGAACCTACACAAATAATTTTCAGCTGTGTGATTCATGGCCTTGCCACTAAAAGACACATAGACCATGTCTCATGTGCGGCAGTTTAGGAGAAGGTGCAGCCGGCCCTAGCAGCAGTTTAGGAATCCTCAAATTAGGAAATTGCAATTAGGCAAATTTACTATAGAAAAATCTCATTAGGGAAGTTTGCATTAGGAAGGATAATACCTTCCAAGTTAGTCTTTATTGCATTAGGAAGGATAATACTTTCCAAGTCAGTTTGTATCCCTTTATATACACAACATATGCATCAATGAAAATAAGCGAAAGGATTGGGAGTTACCCAATCCCCTTGCGCCATACCCTGTCCACGCACTGTTCATCACACTATTCATCATGCACTGTTCATTGCAATTGTTTATCCGCGTCGTCCACCACGGCGTCCCGACACAATCCTCATCCTCCTGAGTTGATTCTTTCCTTCGCCCCGCCTCCCGTGCTTATCACCTGACATTTTAGTATCAGAGCCATCCGTTGCTTCATCCACCATGTCAAGCAACGGTGGTAACGATGAGTTCCAACAAGTAATGCGCCAATTCGTCGAGGACACGGCGAAATCCCTTGCAAGTATCAACGACCAGTTCGCTCGGCATGCCAGATTGATTGAGACCAACATCGATCGGCTGTCTCGGCACGATCAACGACTGGCGTGTATGGAAGGACGGCCCTCCAGCGAGGAGGGCAACGAGGACGCTACCACGACAGAACCGGCGAGGGGAGTTGCCGAGCGACAGCTCGCATCGCTCGGCGCTTCCTCCGCCTCGCCATCTTACCACGTTGTCCCGAGTGCCGGGCATCCTCGAACCCGCCGCAAGGAGGACCCACGCTGCGAACAATTCTTTCTCGCTCAACAAACACCCATGGAAGATAGGGTGTGGCTCGCTACGTACCACATGATAGGCGTGGCACATCTATGGTACATGCGAGTGGAGCGTATGGATGGTATGCCTAACTGGCGGCACTTTACCGACCTCGTCCATCGTCGATTCAGTATGCTCACACGCCACAATCCGCTAGGTGCCATGACGAACCTCCGGCGTACATCATCGATGGCCGACTTCACCGAAAATTTTCTGACCCTCCTCGCTCATGGCGGCGACTTGGACGAGGAGTAGCAAATGATGCTTTTCACGGCGGGACTTGGCGAGCCCCTGCAGACGAATGTCGAGCTCCAAAGGCCGACCAACCTGGAGGTCGCTATGGACCTTGCCAGAGCCTACGAACGTCTTGCCTTGCTACCCCAGGAGCCGGCGGCATCCCCGCCAATGTCCAAGACGGTGAGCTCCCGACCTTTCCAACCACGGCCTGCCACATCCGGTGCGTCGAAGGCCGACTCAACGACACCATCGGCGATGACCATGGGGGCGTCAGGCTCGGCCAAGCCGTTCAAGCGCCTCACGCCAACCGAGATGGAGGAACGTCGTGACAAGGGACTTTGCTATAACTGCGACGAGAAGTTCGTGCCAAGTCAACGCATCTTTACGTTGCAGGTTGAGCCGACGATGACGTCCTCAAGGAGGCGGAGGCGGACGCCACCATCTCCCTCCTCGCCTTCACCGGGATTCGCAAGTCCCAAATGATGCAGCTTCCGGTGATGATCCACGACATCCAATTTATGGCCCTGATCGACTCCGGCTCTACCCATAACTCCATCGCCGTGGAGCTCGTCGATCAGGTTGGGCTAACGCTGGCGCCACGCACGGGCCTCTCCGTGGCCGTGGCGAACGGCGACAAGGTGGCAAGCGGCGGGGTGTGCTACGCGACACCCCTCTCCATCGACCAGGAACACTTCATCCTCGACTTGCGCACCATACCGCTGGGCGGCATCGACATCGCCCTTGGGGTCCAGTGGCTTCGCTTCTTGGGACCGATTGTCTGGGATTTCAACCTCTTAACGATGCGCTTCCAACACCAGGACCGGGAGATCATCTGGCGCGGCATGGCCCCATCGCGGCCGGCACCGCATCTCCACTCCGCCTCGGCCACGGGAGATCTCATGGAGGAGCTACTCGCGGAATTCGACATGCCTCGTGGCCTTCCACCTCCACGCGGCCGTGACCACAGCATCCACCTCCTCCCCGGTACCAATGTGGTGGTGGTTCGGCCTTACCGATACCCAGCTACTCAAAAGGATGAGTGGGCGCCCATGCATCGCAATGTTGGAGCAGGGCATCATTCGGCGCCGCCGCTTGGCCTTTTCGGCGCCCATGCCCATGGTCAAGAAGAAGAGCGCATCTTGGCGTTTCTGCGTCGACTATGACCCATATCGTGTTCTCTCTAAGATCAATGAGGTTGCGTACCAATTGGACTTGCCCGCGTTTGCACGCTTACATGATGTCTTTCATATGAATCTCCTTCAGACGTATGAAGGCCTTCCTCCTGACGAGACACCACCATTGCCGCCCCTCCTTCATGGCCGAGTTATTCCCACGCCGACCACGGTGCTCTGTGCCCGCCTGTCTCGAGATAAGTGGCAAATTCTGGTTCAATGGGAAGGACTTCACACTGCTGATGCTCATAGGAAGACGTTATCGCGTTTCGGGCGTCTTATCCCGAGCTATTTGTCAACGGAGGGAGAGATGTCATGTGCGGCAGTTTAGGAGGTGCAGCCGACCCTTAGCGGCAGTTTAGGAATCCTCAAATTACGAAGTTGCAATTAGGCAAGTTTACTATAGGAAAGTCTCGTTAGGGAAGTTTGCATTAGGAAGGATAATATCTTCCAAGTTAGTCTTTATTGCATTATGAATGATAATACCTTCCAAGTCAGTTTGTATCCTTTTATATACGCAGCATATGCATCAATGAACAAAAGGATTGGGAGTTACCCAATCCCCTTGCGCCATACCATGTTCATGCACTGTTCATTATGACTATTCATTGCATATTGTTCATCACGACTGTTCATCCGCGTCGTCCACTACGGCGTCCCAACGCAATCCTCATCCTCCCGAGTTGATTCTTCCCTTCCGGCTATGCTCCCAGTGCTCATCACCTGACACTATACCTAATGATTTACCTTGTGTTGAAACTTCCCCTTGCCATCTTTCAAATTTATTGAAGCAGGTTTACCTTACTCATTGTATTGGCCTTAAGAGGCATGGCTTGTATGAGGCTTACAATTTTGACGCATATAGTAAGGCATAAGTTGAGGCAAACTAAGTTCCCAATGTATAATACATTATACATTGTATCAACAGATTTTTTTTATTTTAACATCTCTTGTACATCATTGAACATATTGTATAAGTGTGTACAAATTTGAGTTTACAAGCTTTATGTTGTTGCAGGCATCTCTAATATCTACAGCTACAGAACAACTTAATCTGACTCGGATCTCAGTCAGTCTATAGTAATACAAAAGGTTTCTGTTTTCTCCTGTAAATAATTACTAACATTAGCAACCAACTATTGAAATAAAAACTAAACATGGTAGATTGGTCTAAAACCTCAGAAGATTTAACTTCAAGATAGTTAGCATGCAAAATGGACGATCATCAAATTTGGCAGAGTTGTGGAGAAGCTAAAAAGTAACAAAAGCAGACAAGTTAACAACACCTAAAGTCTTAATTTTCCACCAAATGAAAAAAATTGTATTTTCATGCTATAGCAAATTTAGAAAGGAATAGGTGAAAACCTCCCTTATCTCCCTCAGCAACCAGAAAGTTAACCGACAGATATTAACAGAAACAAACAGAATGAGGTCAACCAACTAAGAATATAAGTAGTTGTTCAACCAAGTGACCAAAACGAGGTTGTCTAAAAAATAAATTAACATAACAAAAAACAGTATAAACAACTATCTAGGTTTTGGCAGACGACGAGTTGTTAGATTCAGACTCCATTACCGTCAACAAAAAGGGATATGGAAACAGAGGATCCACGAACGAGGAGCATTGGTAACAGCGAAACAAATGCTACCCTCATAACATGTATAAAGTGATTTAGTTAGTAAAAGTAACAATCAAAAGGGAGGTTCACTGGTTGACTTAGTTGTCTAAGTAGTTTCCATAATCATTCAAAAAACACTATTAGGACTATTCTTAACTATTTAAACTTGTAACCAGATTAATCAACCCTTCAACAACTCAGGAATCTAACTAAACCCAACATAAAACAGTTTTAGTCCCTTATAAATGAATAGCGAACCTAAGTGGAAAGACAATTGTCTACAGTAGGTCATAAGAACCACTCTGCAAGTTTACTGAATCTTTTCAGCTTATAATCACATTAGGGTCCTAAATCCTAATTTACACTTGTATATGTGACTAAGTCCAATGCTAACTTAGGAAGATGAAGCTTGACTGGCATAATTTTTTCTTTATTTTTGAGAAATCGGCAGAAAGGGTCTCTACCCTGATATTCTACTAAAATCAACAGGTCAGTCACGAAGATAATATGGTTTATACGGCAGGCAAAAGACAAAAGCAGCAAAAAATTGTTTGGCATCATCCTAGTCTAACTATATCCAGAGAGACATTGGCGGGGCATTTGGTTCAATGCATATTTCTGTTCGGCATGAACCATGAAGACAATGCCTCACTTTTTGCAAACCGAACAAATAATTTGTTAACCCAAACATAACTAACTCATCATAAATATCCTTTCTGAAATTATACATTGTGGATACTGTGACTATTTTTTTTCAATTGGGCCGGTAAGGTTTATGTTCAGGGTTCAATTAAATCATCTGGCCTTCAGAACCCGAAAGTCATTGACCAATTCGATCAACTAGTGCCTAATCGAGTAACAGCCTCACCTCCACTCGGAATCGTCCTCATAGGGCGAGTAATAGTCGTATCCGATCTCATCCTTGTTCACGCAGTTGAACATGAGCGCCGCCAGCGACGCGAAGATCCCTGCAAGCCCCACGCCCAAAAAACGCACACCCATCAATCCCGATCTCGAAGACACAGAAAGAGGACAACTTTACCAAAACCGGAGCGAAGGGATCTTGCTCTCACCGGGGAGGTAGTGGAGGAAGGAGACCTGGACGGCGCTGCAGACGACGGCGTCGACCCAGAACCACCAGCCGGCGCCGAAGACCGCGCCGGCCACGCCCGGCCCGATGATCCCCCACAGCAGCGCCAGGTTCTCCATGGCCGCCGTGACCTCTCCACCAACTCCTTCCACGAAGCAATCAATCCTCTTGCTTCCTTTTCGCTTTTTAGCCGATCTTTTTTTTCGAGTGGAGACTGCTGCGAAGTGGAGTGGGCCGAGATGATATTGGGCCTAACTAGGAATTGCTCGGCCTAATTTTAGTCCGACGTCCCATTAACGACCATACTTGGCCCAGCTAATTTTCGGACAGGAGACGTGGAGGGAATGGATCCGGACGTAATGCCGGATGACGTCCACCATGGCCAAGGTTTATCGGCCTGGTGAGACAAGTTCAGGATGGACTCGATGCAGTGGGCCGAACTGTGCCTCTTTTTCTCTCTCTTTGGATGGAGTGCCCGTTTTTCTTGAGTTTTTTTTCTTCTAATTTAGCCACTTTTGATTCGTAGTAGTAAAGGTAGCCCGCAGCAAGTTAAGTAGCTTACATGGGACGCTCCTCGACCGCTGCGGGTTTCTTCCGCGCTCTGAGAGTGATGCGTTGTGCATCTTCCGTGTTTTCTGTATTTTCATCCTTTAGTGATTAAAGGGTTTGTCCAGGAATGATTATATTGTATGTGTACTGTAGTGATTATTGTGTGTGCACTGGAACCTTCCACCTGCTGCGCAGCCACGTGAATGATCTGCCGCTGTCCGGAAAGATTTGCCACGGTTTGAGAGCGTGACAAGTGGCTTTAGGGACTGAAAATATGGTAGGAGACACGTGTAGTGGTGCTAATTTTTTTCATTTCGAAAGTATGAGTCTACATTTGCTATTTTGTTTCATAAAATAAGCTAAATGAGCTTTTTAAAAAACTCGTTTTTCTTTAGATACAAGGTATTACACGGCTTTATTGAAAGCCAAAACGAGTCTCTGATTACATATTTAGGATTCCTAGCTTACAATAGCCGCACATCACCGCGAGTCACAACTACACCCGAACCAGCAAAAACAAGTGTGCTCGTTTTAGCTGCCATGTTTCTTAAAATATTATATGATCTTAACACGCTTGGGAAGGAGTGGAACAATTCATCTATTATCGTATTAAAACAGAGTAAAAAAGAAACTATTATGTTTGTTTTCAAGGGCTAAAATTTCTCACGTTACTCGGTGAAAAAAAAATCTACATCGTTGATCATGATAGGCCCAGGTATTAACAGCCTGGATTAAAAAAAGAATCCATATAAAGTACAACAAAAACTAAAATTCAGAATAAAAAACAAAACAAAATAAATAATTTGATTTTCATATGAGTTACCAAGTAAAGAGTCCATGTCAAGTACAATGTAATTGAAATTCATAATTAAAATAAAATAAAATTAGCAATTTAATTTCTATGCAAATTCCTAGGAAAAATCTCTAAATAATTATAATTCAGAATATAAAATAAACAAAAAAACTACAATTAGATTTGCATACGAAATCCAAATTCAAAATAAAAATAAAATAAAATTTTCAATTTGATTTCGATATAAATTCTAACAATTGTAATTCGGAAGAAAAATAAAATAAAATTAGCAATTTGATTTCAATACGAATTCGAAAGTAAAATTCCTAAATAATCGTAATTTAGAATAAAATTGAAGAAAAAATAGCAATTGGATTGTGATACAAATTCCAAGGGAAAGATCTGAAATGAGAAATAAAAGCAACAAAAAATAAACAATTTAATTTCCATATAAATTATAAAGTAAAATCCCAAAATAACAAAATAAATCAAAATAAATTTAGCAATTTGGTTTGTATACGAACTCCAATAAAATTAAAAGTAGTAACAAGGATGGCAAGAATGATGTTGAATGACACAAAAAGAAACCACCACGTTCGCTCTTTTTGTATGGTTGCTTCCTATGGAATAAACATAAAAAATAACTAAAATTTTGAATAAAAATAAAAGTTATAACGAGCATGACACGAATGCCCATTCGACGTGGGCCCACAGTGCAGTGCCTTGTGCCTCTGCATCGGCGAGCCACGCACGGAGGGAGACGACCTCATCACTGCGCGACCGCAACACACGCGAGGAGGCGCAATGGCCAGTGACGTGCGAGGCAGTCGTGACAATCGTGTAGCGGTGGGAGGCCACAACCGAGACGAGGCCCTCCTGGACGAACGACCGCGGCGGGTGGTGTTCGGGGCATCGGGAGCATGGGCAGGAGGGTTCAGGGCCAGCTGGGAGTATATGTGGTGCTCGGGCTGGCCGGGAGGACGAGGCGGTGCTTGGCGGACGGATGGCAACGGGGTTGTTGTACCCGTAGCCTAGCCATCACTGGACGGTGGGATGGCTGGATCCGGCAGCCGAGAGCAGGGCGGCGAGATCCGGCAGCCGGGGGAGGGCGGCGACGCTTTGGAGCGACAACTCGGGTGGCATCCCGAGCAGAGGAGGACATCGCTCGGGGAAGGCAGGCGGTGCTCGGGAGGCGTCGTGGCGCTAGAGGAGGAGGAGAAGCTCTGGCGGCAGAGGAAGCTCGCACGGGGAGAAAAGGATTCGCCTCAAGGAGAATCTGGCAGCGGGCGGCGATCTCGTACTGGAGTGACATGGATACGGCGCGAGGGGGGGTGTCGAGAAGTAGCAGCGGAGGAAGCCCAAGAGCACACTAAACAAAGGAGGCTTCGAGCGAAGAGGGGCTCGGGCACGTGGGCGACAGCAAACGGTCACGTGGGGTCTTGGGCTAGTGTTAGGGTTTGCATTGGCTCTAATACTATGTTTGAATGAACTCTTGATCTATTTCGATAGGCCAAAGGCCAAATATACAATTTACACTTGTAGGTAATTATGCAAAGAACACACTATACAAAGAGATATCTAACATCTAACAATTTTCTCAACCAAGTTGTTTGTGTCAACAATTAAAACAAGAAAGGATGACAAAGCATATCACAGTTGCAGTGTTATAATCCTAAAGGGTAAATGGAGGGAGTTTTGAGGCGAGGGCACGGTGGCCACGTCGCCCCGAAAATTTTCCCCCGCCGAATCTCGCGCGTCGCCTGTTCCCGACCGCACAATTTTTTTTTTGCTTTGCGTGCCCGTTTGCTTCTCCTGTTGCTGCACATTTTTTGCTTCGGCTCGAATCGGCTCGGCTGCTGGATCTTGCGCACAGCTCCTTCCCGCACGTCCGATTTTATTTTTGCTTTGCATGCTCGCGATGATTCACGTCGTCTGTCCCAGGGCACCTCCTTGCCTGGCATGTGGCCCACCTCCTCGCTTGGTGCGATGCCGTAGGCACGTCCTCCCTAGCCCACCGATGTAGTCGAGCCGCCTTCCGACCAGGTAGTCGAAACCAGTTGTGTAGTCGAATCTCCTTACGACCAGGTAGTCGAAACCTCCTTTTGACCAGGTAGTCAAAACCTTATTCTGACCATGTGAAGTCGAAACGATGAACATTGCTCGAAGGGTAAAGGGAGAGAGTTTTGAGGCGAGGGTATGGTGGCCATGTTGCCTCGAATCGTCTTGTCTGCTGGATCCTGCGCGCAGCTCCTTCCCGCACGTTCGATTTTATTTTTGCTTTGCGTGCCCGCGATGCTTCGCGTCGTCTGTCCCGAGGTGCCTCCTCACCTAGCGTGTGGCCTACCTCCTCGCCTCCTCACCTGGCGTGATGCCGTAGGCACCTCCTCCCTAGCACACTAGTGTAGTCGAATCTCCTTCCGACCAGGTAGTCGAAATCAGTCGTATAATTGAACCTTCTTACGACCAGTTAGTCGAAACCTCCTTACGACCAGGTAGTCGAAACCTCCTTACGACCACGTGAAGTCGAAACTTCCTTCCGGACAGTACTCAAAACCTCTTTACGACCAGGTAACATTCAAGAATTTTATTCCTTCGTAGGAAAGGAGTCCTTTTCTTAGCATAAAAGTTCATGCCAACAAAGTTCCCATCAAAATCAATAAGGGGCCCTCCAATCCCAGCCTAGCACAAAAATTAAGTACTGCTCAACTTAGCACAAAAAACACTTAACAAGGGTCACACAAGGAAAATAGTAATTTTTAATGCCTCAAAAGACGTAGTTCAGTGCATATTGTGATCGATTAAGATTAAACCACTCATATTATACGCAATTATTTATTTTCACCATGTAGAAAGGTAAAGAGAGAAATCAACAGCGCACCATTGTGATTTCACACGTGGAGATCATAAGCTCTTCGCGATAAACTCCACTTGGGTTGTCTGCACCATCCCACCTGTGGACATTAATTTGCCTGACTTGAAGCAACGACCTACAGCTGCTACCTTACTATGAGGCTCAAATTGCAGATGATGATCGAGACGTGCTGCACGAAGACCAGGGAAGGGCTGGATGTTGACAACAGCAATATTGCAATGTAAAATTATAGTGTTGCAACCACCCAGTGGCACCTTGATTATTTGGAAGGTGCACTTTAATATGTAATGATAAAGTGAAACAACAGGTGTACAGAATGATTAGCAAAACGATTACCGTTATCTCAAATAAGCAAGCGATGGAATACAGAAAAATTGGCAGCACCAATCGTCAAGTTGTGAATGATCTTGCTTTCATCATCAAAAGATCTAACCAAACTTGCTGAAGCTAGTGAGTAGCTAGTGAGTAGTTAGCTTGCATGTAGGTGAGTACTTGGTCACCCCGGCTTGTAGGAGCATGAATTGGCTACATGCGTGCTCGGTCAAGTCAATGGAGAAAGATTTGTGAAGTTTGTTTAGACGTGTGCTTAGTGGCTTAAGTCCGGGAGTAAAGCGTGAGTATGTATATATATCCATGTACACGATGTTTGTTTACTGTTGAGAAAAAAAGAAAAAGTAGTGCAAAGGCCGTGAGTGGCACCACAAAAAAAATGTGTTCATCTTCTCCAGGTGTATGTGTGTGTTTATGAGAGACACAAATGAGTAAGAGTGAGAGATGGGAGTTGAGAGATTCAATTCCAACACAGAATGATTAGCAAAACGATTACCGTTATCTCAAATAAGCAAGCGATGGAATACAGAAAAATTGGCAGCACCAATCGTCAAGTTGTGAATGATCTTGCTTTCATCATCAAAAGATCTAACCAAACTTGCTGAAGTCAGAAAACCTGCAGCAGATTGATTGCTTATCGATAACTATGCTTGTGCGTGCAAAATACATCGCATTTCCTACACAGGATCATAATTTTAATCATTAAGTACTAAACACTGATGATTAAATACAAAGATGGCAAGCTAATGTGTATAATCACCATCGAATGAAGCAAGCGAGACAACACTTTCAGCTAAGTTTGACGCAACTTCTTTACTGAGTTCACTCCAGGCTCCTTGACCAGAATCACTTAAGCTGCCAAATTCCTCTTCAAAACAATGTGAGTGTTATAATAAAGCTGTGTAAATACGTGCAAAAATGAAGAACCGGCAAAATTGAAATTAACGACACACTTGTCTTTCCGCCACTTTTACAAGTTTTTCCCCTTTTTGTTCGAGCTTCTTGTGCGATCACCTCTTTGCTTATTCCGCATCTTTCCAACCCTGAAGCAGAAGGAACAAATTCAATTCGATCATCCCGATTTCAGAACGCCAAATCCATTTACCAATTCGATCAATTAGTGTCTAATCGAGAAATAGCCACACCCCCACTCGGAATAGTCGCATCCACTCTCATCCTTGTTCACGCAGTCGAACGTGAGCGCCGCCAGCGGGCGGCGTGAAGATCCCTGCCAGCCCCGCGCCCAACAAACGCACACCCATCAAAACCCCTCACCGGAGCTGCATAGAAAAGGACAAATTTACCGAGAACAAAGTGAAGATATGTCCTCATCATCGTGGTGGAAGGAGACCTGGACGGCGCTGCAGCCGACGGCGTCGACCCAGAACCACCAGCGCGCGCCGAAGACCGCAGGGGGAGAAGTGGAGCATTGTTGCTCCGGACGTCCACCCCAAATCGGACCACCAGCCAGTGATGGGCCAAAAGGCTTACGGCCCATGAACGAGTAATACACTAGGCCCAACTAACTTTCTGACCGAAACGCTAATACAGGGAGCGTGGGGGGAATGAGTCTGGACGTAATACCGGTGAAGTCCACCATAATAAGGTAATGTGTAGGCCTAAATACTTATTGGGCCTACAAATACAGCCTAGCCCGGCTAACTGGAGCTGAGTTTGGACCTAATTGGGCCTTTTGTTTTTTGGGCCTAGTTGGCCAATTAGAGATGGACTCGGTGGTGTAACGTGTCATCTGGGATAGGACGGTAGGACTTGGAGGCTTGGAGCAACAGAAAGAGGCGATGGCGCGAGGTTGCGCGTGGGCCTCGGCGGCAGCGGCGGCGCTGTGGTGGATGACGGCGGGCGCCGGGGCGGTGTGGCTGGAGATCGCGCCGTCGGCGACCAAATGCGTGTCGGAGGAGATCCAGTCCAACGTCGTCGTCATCGGCGACTACTCCGTCCTCTACGAGCAACACCACGCCCACCCCACCGTCTCCGTCAAGGTATTACTTGGCCGGATTGATCGGGGTATGGTATAATGTGAGAGGTTCTGAAATGAGAAACTCTTAATGTTCTACCTGCGAAATAAATGGTGAGGGTTAGTGGCCGAAGAGCGATCCATCCATCGCAAATGGAGCCTGATTAATTGGGGTCTGTATGCTAGTCTATTCGGTCGGAAAGGGAAAAGGGGAATGCATTGTGTGTGAATATTGCTCTTGCGCGCGCTTGAATTGTTACAGTAGGATGCTTTGCAAAGTTGCAGATGTCATGGAGGGGACCATTAGTCATATAAATAGAAACAATTGATGAGTGATGACAACCTCAGCACATATAAAAGTGGCTGGCCATTATCATTTGGATTTTGGGAGGCCATTAAGATATGTCTGCACTGATCTGGTGTTAATTTGAAAGCTCTTTGTTGAAGGGGGAAAAAAAAGGTGACCTGTGTTTTTTTTCACATTGTATGTTTACATAAAAAAGAACTTACAAACTGTTCTGCTAGCGGAAATTTATGATTACATTTTTGAACAAAATGTAAAGAGGGTGCTTTACTTTTGTTTAGGGCTCTTTACCATCCTTTACTGTTGAACTCAATGGACATAAATACACAATAAACAATGACGATTCCTTTTGTCCTTGTGCTTTCTCTATTTTTCTCTTTTGTAAGGTGGTTACAGATTCACCTTAAATTATATGAGCTGCCTCAAAAGGATCTTCGTTAATTTCATTGTTAATATCGTCCAATTACGGGCATCGATGCTTCACCGAAGGACACTAAGACATATAAATAAACAAGAGAATTCATATGTATACAGCAATTTGTTCAATCAAGTTATGATTATGAATCAGGAGGCATGGAGTCCACCCTTCCATTGCAATGTTTATCTGCAAATTTAGTTTGGCAGTTTCATTTACATGATGTTATTCTATAACCTATTTGCACACTTGTGAGGGGGAGTACGAGTTCCAGCAATTTTATCCGTATGCACGGCTGAAGGTTGTACTTCCAAATGCAGACTTCCTTCCTACTTGCACATAGTAGCAGTAGTGTCTGTTGTATTTCCCTTTTAAGTTTACCGATAAATAAGGCCCTTTGTATTATTACTGTGAATTGAGTGGGGGTTGCATGGTAGCACATTGTTTCATTTTTATCTTTCTGATGGGAATCGTTCGTAGGCCCTTTTGTATTTCCTATGTTGTTTATAAACCTTAAATTTCTGATGGGAAGCGTTCTTGCAGGTTACATCCCCTTTTGGAGACACTGTACATCAGAGAGAAAAGGTTTCGGTGGACCAGTTTGCATTCACCACAGCAGAAGCAGGAAACTACTTGGCTTGCTTCTCGGTTGATGGTGAGAATAAGGGGCTAGTGGTGAAACTAAATCTTGACTGGAAAATTGGGATTGGGGCAAAAGATTGGGATTCTGTTGCTAAAAAGGAAAAGCTTGAGGTGAAGTACATGAAGTCGTGATGTTATACCCATCATTTTTTTCACTTTGGTGTTTTTGGTCCTTTGGATAACAGTGACATTGTTGAATAGGGAATTGAACTAGAGTTGGTCAAGCTTGAAACAGCTGTCCAAGCAATCCATGAAAATCTACTCTTGCTGAAATCCAAGTAAGTGCACACGCTTGTTTTTGTAGCTCAATGGTCGATGGATTGGTTATTCTTGGATTTGATTGATATCTAAGGGCTTGACTAGTCTATTTAACAGCATTGTTCTCAATGCAGAGAAGCAGACATGAGAGATGTCAATGAGAAGACGAATGCTAGGATCTCATGGTTGAGCATGATGGCGCTGAGTGTTTGCATTATAGTCTCTGTTTTGCAGTTGTGGCATCTACAACAGTACTTCCGTAAGAAGAAGCTCATCTGAAATGATATTTGTAATGTAGTTCTCTGCAACATATGTACCTTCTACATTCTATCTTTTGTAAATGAGATCTTATAAATTTGCCATTACGAATGTCAAACGATTTTGTAATCAAACTGATATGATTTTTCTCACCTAAAAGCAGATAACACGGTACTGTTGCTTTGCATGTTCATGTTCAACTTACTCTTTACAACATGCAAAGCTGTATATTCTCCCGTGGACAAGTTAAGGATTCCTCCAACAACTTCATGATATCACTGATTCCCTTGCCACAGCCACAAGAAAGTCTCTGTAATCACTCTGAGGCAAGCTTTCATGAATGAAATCCGCAAGGTTGCTTCCAAAACTGCTCTTGAACACCAACTTGATCTCGTCCACACCGGCGTCATCGCTGCCCAAGATAGCCCTTGTAACCATCCTTTTATTGGCTGCTGGGCATTGCATACTTCTCTGCAGTAACTGACAAGACCAAGAACAGAACAATAAGTCAAGAGACCAGAGATGTACAAAATACAAAATGTCTGCTTTCTATCACCTTGGAGTAATACTTGGAAGGACTGTAGATGCACTTGACAACAACTCTCAGAGATTCTTCAAACTCTCCGAAGCCATTCCTCTTCAGTGCCTGCATATACATTGTTGCATGATAGCCTAAGAACAGAGTCATTTCGGTAGGATTGCATGAAGTGGATGTCATCAGATCATTGGGTTGCCTTACCTTGGTGTAGTCATGCCCATATATGTGCTTGTAACTGCAGAATGCCAGCCTGAGCTGTGGGATGCTCCTCTTGCTGAACATCTCAAGAATCGCAGCCTCGTCGACTGATCCCATGCCGCCGTTCTTCGCTTCGTACAGTCGCCTGGCGTCACATTTTGCAATGTGCCGGCTGAGTTCGTCGTGGTGCGACTTGTGGGAGGTCGCAAGAGCTACCAATATCTGGTCGAATCGTCAACAGACAACACGGTAAAAAGTGATCTCATCTTGCTAAAAAAAAGGCGTGGAAAAGTGAACAACAATGAGAAGCAAAGCCTACCCTCTGAAAAGGATGGGACGGCTCGGCGACCATGTCCTGCTCCAGGTTCTTCTTGAACCTGGCCAGATACGCCTGCTTGGTGAAGAAGAGCTGGTTCTGCTTCCGCCGCGTGAAGATCTCAACCAGGGCTCGGTAATCGGTCGCGCCGCCCTCGATGGCGTCCCGCGCCATGATCGCGTCTCGCTCCGCCGGGTCAAGCATCCACAGGTAGAGCAGATTGCAGAACTGGAAAAGAAGGCTCATGGTAAGACTGAATCAAAGTTGAGACGCTCTATCTATGTTCTTACCTCATTGTCCTGATCGGCCGTGAGTGTTTTGTGCAGCCTTCCGACGAGGTCTTCGCCGAACATTGCACGGTAAGTCGCCTTGATTTGGTGCCTCTCGGATGGTCTTCGGTGAGCCAGGAGCAGGCTCAACAGGGGCGGCTGGTTGCACGCATCATGGATCTCTCTGCACTCATTTCCAAAGCCTGTACTAGAAGGATACTGAGAGGCCATGCTCAGTACCGTGCTGAAGTGTTCGATGTAGAGAACTGGGTTAGCTAGCTAGGCCGCCCAATGCAAAGATATATAAGGGGCAGCCATTGCTATTTGCTTCCTTTTTCATAAAGGAGGGAGAAAGTTGTCTCGAATGACAAAAAAAGGATGCAAGGAAAAAGGAAATGGGATGAAGCAAATCTGTGTCCTACTCAGCACGGGCTTTGAGGGAAATAAGCAGGATTTCAGTGATAGAGACCTTGACTATTAAGGCCTTTTTAGCTTCTGTGGAATTTGAAATTTTAAATGAATCACCCAGATCCTATGATGTTTATAGCTATCCTTATCGTATGATCCGGATAAACCCTGCGTAATCCTCTGAGTCTGCAATGAAACGTAGACCTTGAAACGTATTACTTTGTTAACCAAGTAGTAGTAGCATTTTAGAGGTGTGGTCTAGTCTGGAGCAAGCAAAGGGCACCCAAGTGGTTGACAGCAGAAAAGAGCGTGTTTGCTAAATAAGAAACAGATGTCGTAAAGTTAACACATAACACTGTACAAAGGTTTCAGAAAGATGGCCCTTTTTGAAGAAAAGAATCGTGTGGCTGTTGAATATAACCCATACTACATTAAACATTCACCTACTTTTGCGGCTCATGGTTTATTTAGTTGGAAAGGAATCCTCGGTATGGAAGTAGCGAACGCAGAGGAACTACCGTGCATGATATAGCATTAGGAGATATCTCAATCATCCGATCGAAAAGTAATGATCTAGATCTGCAGTTTTTTTACTGCATTACATGTCACTACAGACTTTTACATTATATATCAGTACAGTCTTTTTCCTTGCAAACACTGTTCATATTACTGCATATGATTCGAATCTCTGTTCAGTGGCACCCATCCGTGGATTCCTAGTAGGCTCCGAGTCAAGTCCTCCCTTCTTTACTCTGCTGTCTTTTGTCCTTGGCTGCCTTTTTCTTCCCTTTTACCGAGCTGAGACGAATCGCCTATTGCCTCAACTTTCCTGTCATCCCTTTTCAGCTCGAAAATCGGTCTGCCTTCGTGTTTGTTTTTGGGAAAGCATGCATGATCCACCTAGGAATGCATTAGGATTTAGGGGTATTGTAGCTAACATCGATGCTTATCTCTTGCCCAAATGCAAGTGGGTGAGGAACCGAGAGATGTCCAATTCGATAGAAATGTGGGTAATATTTTAATTTTATATTTAATTATAAGGTAAAGATTATAAATAACTATAAATACATAAAACAATACCAATAGCAGTCAACTCATTGCACTTCTAAACATACTCAATAATATAATTATAACAGAAAAAATCAATCGTACAACTAATTTACAGTCAGTCTTGATGAAGAACACGAAACATTACAGATCGTAGATGTCGCAGTGAAACGAATAGTCATAAGATGCAGTGTAGAGAGCGGTCGCGCAGATGCGCTGCCCAGAAACCTTATTGCTGCCCCGTGCAGGTAAACTCTGCGACAATGGTTTAGAGATATTTGCTTGCACTCCTTCTCAGTGCACGCCAAGGAGAATGATAGCTTGGTTCGACAACTCAATTCCTCAGCACAATTGATCAGAGAGGAAGATAGAATAATAGAATGAATCGTCAACTTTCGTATGGACATCTCTAGATCCTATTTATGGTCGAGAAAATTACTCTCTAGTAACTGTCGTAATAAACCACTGGTAACTGCTAATTCAAAGCCAATTAATTATCATTAAGCAGTGTGTTATTGATCCTGATTGTACACTAGTTTAAAGCTTCGACCACTGGTCTACAGTTTCGATTAACGTATTATGACCACACTGGTCTAAGGATCCGACCAGATTATTTCGATCATACTGGTCTATGCCTTCGATCATAATGGTCTATGGGTTCGACCAGATTATTTCGATCACACTGGTCTAGGCATTCGATCACTCTGGTCTATAGCTTCGACCAGATTATTTCGACCATACTGATCTAAGCCTCCAACCACACTGGTCTATGGTTTCGACCAGATTATTTTGACAATACTAGTCTAGGTCTTCGATTACACTGGTCTAAGACATCGATCAGATTATTTTGACTATACTAGTCTATACCTCGACCACACTGGTCTAAGGCTTCGATCAGATTATTTCAACCATACTAGTCTATACCTCGACCACACTGGTCTAAGGCTTCGACCAACCTGGTCTAAGACTCCTGGTCCGAGACTTCGACCATTTTGATCTAAAATTTCGACTACACTGGTCTAAGACTTCGACCATCCTAATCTAAGAATTTGCATATTTTAAAATTTTAAAATGAATAGGTATTTGCATATGTACGCCCAAATCCAACACAATTGTCTGACAAGCAATTTTGAGCTGGTCCATCGTGTGTTTTCCTGTGAAGGGTCTTAGTAGCACTAGCACCGGGGGGCAGTTGCTGGATACCATTCGACTTTCAAAAGGTGGAGTGAAATGCGTGTTCAGACGTGTCGATCGGCCGGCGGCCACCTCCCACGGGCGCGCGGAGGGTCGCGCGGTAGGGGCACGGGGCAGCCCACGCATGGTCTGCAATGCGTGGAGGTAGCGGCAAACTAGGGCACCCGACGACGTCCGGGCTGCGGCATGCGCAGCGTAGCCACTCTTTCCACTGCCCGCGTTTGGCCTTCCTCCCCTGCGTCCACCGGCCTAGCGTGATTTTACCAACTCTACGGTGTATTTGGCGGGACGTTTCCCGTGGTTGTGTGCCTCTCGGTGCGCACGTGGCCGAGACATGGCGGGAAGGTGCACGGCGTGGTGGCTTACCGGTGGAGGCTGGTGCGGCCCAAAGGTGGGGTCACGCTTTCGCTTAGACGGTGCATGCACCACCACTCGCGCACACCATGCGCACCCACACTCTGACACGCGAGTGCACCTTTTAACACACGTCTAAAAAGACATGGGTTGGGAATAAATCCGTAACCTCACAAAATTCTTACTAAAAGAGCACTCTCGTGTGCACAAACATAGACAACAGAATTTGAATCCCAGTAGATGTAGGCACCATATGTGTGCACCAGAATTTGAATCGCAGTAGATAGAGTTTTCCCTAGCTTTGACCAATAAGTAACAATTGTTCCAGTAAAGGGGAAACCCCGGGACTGGCCATTACAATCTTCAAAATTTGCTAACGTATTGTTCCTTTACAAAAGCTTATGTACACATGTACATGTCCTATTATGCTGGAAACAGAACAGAATTGTCCAGCTCTGAAGCAAAAGAATGCTCCTTCAGCAGTTGCTCTGCACAGATAGGAGGACTGTTTTTTAGCTTGCAAAGTACTAAGCTTTTCGTGCTTTAAACAAGCATCCGCCAATAGGCAGGGAAAACAAATGGGTCAGCTAAAGGGAATTTACAGACAAACACCAAGAAACAACAGTATGAGAAACACGAGAACCGGAGCTCAGATCATCAGTGGAGCTCCTGAAAAGAGTATTACATATTGGTTGCCCGGCATTACCGAAGCAACATCTCATGACATCCCCGCCGAGCAGCTCGCTGCATCAGGCCCATATATTGTATCTGTTATTTTCGATGGTGGCCAGTACCGAAGTATAGATCTCCCAAGAATGTTCCTCACTGGAAGCGGCCCCCTGAAATGTCACACATTCCAAACAAATCAGACCAAAATTCTCTGAAGTGGAAGCTTCAGATGCGGATGGCGTTTGGTTTGGAGCATACCAGTTATGTGAATCAAAGCTGTTGTTACGGTTGTCTCCCAGCACAAACACATACCCTTCCGGTACAAGCTGCAGGAATAATAACATCGATTAATTAACATAAATCACAAGGGTTAAACTCTTTACGCACATTTTATGCATAAATATTCCCAAGAAAATACACAATGCTCTGCGAAACATTCTCTACTACTAGTAGGGGGCTCGTTGCTCCGATATAGGTCAGTCCGACACTGGAAATGCAGCGCAGTTGATACTTCATCCCATGTAAATTCTAAAATTTCAAATTCTGTTTGCGTTGAGCGAAGCCAAACAATATTTCGATCGAATTTTCTCAACTAAGTATGCAAGATCACACACGAAGTAGAATCATGACGCAGCATACACAATTCTAAGTGGTAGACAGAGAAGATAACATACCATTGGTTCCATCTCATAGTTGTGTGGCTCCAGCACAAACTCCTCAACCTGAACTACTCCATTGACCAGTAACTTGCCATCACGCACCTATCAAATGACAAGTGACCAACAGTTATAATTCAAGCAAAAAAAGTTCAGAATTTTTGCAGCATAGAAATAACACCAAGAAATAAACAGGATGCACTACCATTGGAATAAAAGCTTACTTCGACATAGTCCCCTCCCTTGGCCACAACTCTCTTGATGAACACATCACCCGAGCTGTAGCCCAACGTCTGCCATAATATTTCAATTCAAACTTCACATTTACATCACAAGTATGAAATATGAACAAACACAAACTAAAGAGACGAGGGAACATACCTGAAGAGCTGGGGGAGCACGGAAGATCACAATGTCCAAGATTTCCGGTTCCCGGAATATGTAAGACACCTGCAGATCACAACATCAGAACACACATAATGACATAGTAGACCACAATATACCAAACAACACATAATGAGCAAGCGAGCTCTACCTTCTCCGCGAGAATTCGATCACCAACATCGAAAGTTGGGTACATGGACTTGGACGGGATGGACCTCGGCTCGGCCAGGGACGAGCTGTAGAGCAGTGGCACAGTCACAGCCGCAAAGGCCGTCTTGGCGTCATCGGAGCAGGAGCTCACCCACCTCGACAACCAGTTGCTCCTGCTCATCGCGGCACTAGCACCACTGACCCTCGAAATTCCCCCAGAATTAGAAGCGACAGCACTAGCACCACCTATCAAGGCCTTCTTGGAGGGAATCGAGGGCGCCGGCGCAGGAGGGGAGGAGGGCGCCGAAGACGACGAAGTGGCAAGGTCGCTGCAGGGGAGCCACTTCGCAGTCTGCAAGAACGGGAGGAAAGACGCAGGGTTGAACCCGAGAGAAATCGACGACGAGCCAGACAGAGACGCAGCCCCGGTGACCCCAGCCGTCGACCCTGTCCCTTGCGCGAGCACCGACAGCAACCCCACGGCGAGCGACGGCGGCGACGCCTTGGACGAAGAGTACCTCCGCGAGAGCAACAGCGAGTGGCCCCCGGCGGCGGCGATGGCCTGGGGCTTCGGGTGGTTGTGGTCCTCGGCGTCATGGCGGTCGCCGTTGCTGCTGTTCCGGTGGTGCTCGGACTGACGGGAGGAGGTGAAGATGCAGAAGGGTCGCCAGCCTCCGTCGTGGATGAAGCGGCAGCCGGTCGCGGAGGAGGAGGAGCAGCGGAGGCCGAACGACGCGGCGAGGTTCTGCGCCACGTAGCCGGAGTAGGACACCGTGATGCGTATCGCCATGGCGAGCAAGCACAGATGGACGGGGTGGTCGGGATAGTAAGAGGCACGCGAGGCGCTGATCAATTAGAGACGGGAAACCATTTCGCCGGGTCTCGAGCAGGACGACGGCGCTGGAGGTGGAGCGGCGGCAAGTCCGCGAAGATTCGGGGGATGCGAGGCTAAGAAGGTCGCACACTGGAGCGTGCGAGGAGGAGGCTGCAGTGGGGTTTACGGCGAGGGGTCCTCGCCGGCGGCGAGGTCAACGGTGGCGTCAATGGGGGAGGCGGCGAGGTGGAGGTGATTTGGACGAGAGAGAGCTGGGACGGACGCGGTGAGGGCAGGTGGTTTTTATAGACGCGTAGGCAATTACTGTCGTAGTTCTGTTTGCAAAATTCTGAGTGAAAGAGAGAAATACGAGAGAAAAGGAAAGCTATCTCTTCTTCAAATAATTATCTCTACATATAAATTAAAATAAAATAACCAGTGCATATGAGAGAGGGATAAGAGAGTGAATATTATAAATTTAGCATAAATATTAAAGATAACTTATTAGAGATAAATTTTTTGAAGGTGTTGTCCCGCGCACCCACGGGACGGAAAAGGTCACAGAACGGATCCGTGCGAACGAGACGGACACGTGGCGTCCCGTGGTCGTGCAGAGTTATTTTTGCAATTGTGCTTGTGAAGATGTTATTTTTACTAATACAGTTTCAAATAGTATTATTTAGAGGGAACCCAATGTCTTTTGGATACTATTATATTTTGTTTCCCGTAAAACTGGAAATGGTTTTACGGGACATTTCGAGGAAACGAAGAAGAGAAATGGGGTTTGGGCCTTTCCGATCAATGTGTTTCTCTTCCAATGAGCTATATACATTTTTCTAAAAAATGCTATGCATTTATCACATTATTATTGTTATTATTATGGATGGGGTTGGACTTGTTAGTGGAATATCTAATAACATTTCGATGTGCTTCGAGATTCACGTGTGTCACCTATGTCTTCCACAAACGTTCGTCGCTACTACTACTGAATGCCTCCTCTCTCTTGATAAACATGGATTATGGCTTTTGAGTTGTCACGGCGCTGGACACGACACTAGAGAAGGCGACCGAGGTGGGTATGGCTACGGTGCCGACGGTGCTAGGGTTAGGGCTTTGGGCAATAAGGGAACTGAGAAGGAGCGGTACATTGGAAGAGGAGGGTGATAGGCACAAATGATGTGAAAATTTTCGGAAATGCCAAACCGCATGTACATGGAATACATGCGGTGCCTTTGGATGCGCTTTAAAATGTGTGCCATCCTCTCACTTCACTTTGCGAAAAAAAAACCCTCACCTTCTACTCACCCAGCACAGCCGCTAGCCCCGCTTGCGTCCCAGCGCCGCCGCGACCTTGCCTATCGCCAGAAACCACACACCGCCACCCGTTGCCGTCGGAAACCCCACTGCCTAGAAACCTCTCCTGGCGACCTCGGATTCGGCGAAGACGACATTTCCGACGACGGGGCATGGGGTTTTAGACGCGACGCCTGAAGCCAAAAGGGAAAAGGAGGGGAGGGAGAAATGGAGAGGAGATAAAGAAGAGAAAAGGAGGGGCTTTTCTGAAGAAAAAAAAGATGGGGTGATGGGAGAGAGATGCACGAATCTCAATGAGATCCGACAACAAGGAGGAGTGCATGGAACTACATGTACATGTGGAAAAAATGCATTCAAAAAGGGACTATCTATCCAACATTCGAATGTTTTTCCCCCTAAAATCAGTTAGTTTTTAACACCATTGGATCTCAATCCAACAGCCCATCCACCTCCCCCCCCACCTATTAAAACAACCATCCAAACCCACCCTTGCTCCTCCTTCTTCCTCCTGTGCTCCCCCGCCGCCAGTTGCTCCCTCCTCAACCCACCCTTGCCGCCGCCCCTACTCCTCCTATGCTCCCCCGCCGCCACCTTCTTCGATTGGCCATCACCACCCTGCCTCCTAATTTCTAGTTGACCCCGTACTCCCCCACCGACCTCCACCACTCACCAGGCCACCACCCTCCTTCGACCCGTGGCCGGCTGCGCCACCGCCCCTCCGCCACCGCCGCCCACCGTCGTGCCTCCGCCACCTCTCTCCCTCTACAGCTGGGCCCCGGTGAATCCTAGCCCTAATCCAGCGAAGCCTCGCCTTAACTCGCAGCCACTGCTAGAGAAGACTACGTTGCCGGCTGAGCACAAATCTCCACGCAAGGCATCAAAGATCAGAAACTCGGCTGTTTTATGTTTAAAAAAACATTCTACTGTTTTTTAGCAATTTCATTCTCGAGAAACCAAGACTATTCCACAACCGCCCGAGCTAAGAAGCAAACAAAGTCAAATCGGACGTGCCGAGCCCCGCCTTCCATTCCAACCAAGCCATGGAAACGTCTCTGTTCATCCGCAATCGGACGTGCCGAGCCCCGCCTCCGCCTTCCATTCCAACCAAGCCATGGAAACGTCTCTGTTCATCCGCTTTGGAGACGACACCACCAGTAGTTTAAACTTTAAACGCCACTGAAACAATCGTTCCCGACACCTAAACACAATGTTAATGCTGACCCTGTAGCATGTGATTTAGCTTCGTTGCTTCTTTGCAACTTCCACTGTCCCAGTCGAGGCGAGGGATTGGAGACGGTTGTACCAGACACGTCATAGCTCAGTAGCGAAAGCGCACCGGTAATTAAATCCACAAGGGAGAATTTCAGCCTTTTCAGGTGGAGTAGTGAGTGATTCCAAGATAAATAATCGATTCAAAGATTTGGATCAGGAAACAGAGAGCAGTGCATTCGCATGACCAATATCCTTTGGAAACTACTCCTACCTAGCTTATGCTCTGTTTCAATATAAATTACCTTTTCCTTTAAAAAAAAAAGAGATAAATAGCTTCATTCAGAGATCTGGATCAGGAAACAGAGGGCAGTGCGTTAACACAACCAACACCCTCTGGAAATTGGAAACTATCTTACACTGCAGTAGACCCCAAAAATGCAAAAACTAAATGTGTTTCAACTGGTATAGTATCTGACATGCACGACCGGAAAGTGTTCAAAAAAAGCATGCATGGAGACGATATTCCAATATGCACTTAAACAATGGAACATGTGTCGGTATAGCAAACAAATTGACAGAAAACAAGCAAATTACTGTCTATCACAACCACAAGCCAATAATACCTTCAGGGAAATGTCAACCACTAAGTAACTGGCTCTATATAAAAGCAAAAGATTCCATTAATTTTTTGGGGCTGATGTCGGCTGTCGTAAGCACTTACGTTTCAGAGGCAAGGATATCAATTGTATGCAGAGGTATGGAAATGGTTAATACTCTGGACCTCTGGCTATGAGGACAATTCATGATGAGACTAGGAACCGTGAGCCATCACAACCAGATGACGAAATGAAAACGTGCTAGTATAACAGTCTATGTTTTGTAATTATGTTACATGTCCGAGGCAGCCTAAACAATAGAACGATGGACAGGTTCAGATAAAAATCAAACGGATGCAGCAAGGATGATCCTGGGACGAAATTGTATATAACTTACATGGAAGGAACCCCGACCTTTCAGGATTTTGCTGTAATGACAGGTTCAACTCTATATTCGTTCAACCCAATGTGAGTGCACCCCGGACGCAACCGGCGTTTGGGAGGTGATGTGGACAGTAGCTCAAGTGCTAGATGCATCTGTGGATGATGCTGAAACTAGGTCCAGCCTTGTGCATGGTTCCTCACTACTGCAAACTTCAAATCAAAATCATGTCCTAGTCGAAAGCATACATTCCTTCCACCAGAAGGAGCCTTCAGCGATGCTGCTAAGCAGGACATCTACAGACACTGACAATGAAAGCTATGAACAATCACACGAATGACTTCCACATTGCAGAGAACTATGGTTGATCTTAGTGTCTAGGTTTCCCAAAATTGAGACCAGACTAACTTCATAACAATAAGCAGCAGTGAGGATTTTCACCACTCAACAATCTAACTAGAAAATAATCCAAAAGTAATTACTTCCGATCTAAAAAAAATGACAGGTTTCGTATGCATTACCCAAGGCTCTGCAATGGCCTAAAATTACTGGAAGTCAATGTCAAACTAGCTGTATAGTTACTGTTATAAATATTGTGTATATATGTCTAATGAATAATATATATAGAGAGTACAAAGGGGATATGTCATATACAAATAACGAAATACAAAACACAGATAAGAAAATACAAAAATATTCCTATTCTAACAACCCTTAAACTCATGGTGGATCACACACTTGAGTTTGGAGAGAAAATACAAATGTTGTACCCTAGTCTATGGCTTCATGAAGAAGTCAACAATCTGTAACTCTGAAGGTACAAACTGTAAAGCAAGTACTTCCTCATGCACCTGTGAGCGAGTGTTTGAAACATTCAAACTGCTAGGTGAGCTGATGCTTCACTGGGTCACGAGCAATACTGATAGCACATATATTGTCAAGCAAAAGAGTCGTAGGTCTCATCACAGGTACTCCAAAATCTGCAAGTAGCCACCTCAACCAAGTAACCGCTGCTGTGACTGCTATCATAGCTCTCAACTCAGCCTCTGCACTCGAATGAGAAACTGCAGTCTGCTTCTTTGTCTTCCAGGCAATCATAGAGGAGCCAACAAAAACACAGTAAGCAAAAAGAGAATGACGATCAAAAGGATTACTAGCTCATGTCGCATCGGAGTACGCCTGAAGTTGTAGTGAGGTGGAGCTAGGGAAAAACAAACGGCGAGAGATAGTTCCACACAAATAGCGAAGAACACGAAGAAGATATGAACAACATAAGCAATATCGAGCGAGTACTCACAAGATACACCAAACTCCCAACAAGATGTCGATATCGAGTAGGATTTAAAAAAAAAGATCACCATCAGTGGCACAAAGCTGTAAATATAACTCCATGGGAATCTCAGCAGTGCGAGTATCAGTCAGACCAGATCGATCAAAAAGATCCTGGATATGCTTCTGTTGGGAGAGGTAGTATCCCTTAGGCATGGAAGAGACATCAATCCCAAGGAAGTACGTAAGAGAATCAAGATCGGTCATAAAAACTACTCACTGAAATGCTTCTTCACATACGTGATGAATGAGAAATCATCACCAGTGATGAGCATATCATCAACATACAGAAGAAGCAGTGTCTTACCCCGAGATGAGACATGAACAAAAAGAGCGGGATCATCGTAATTAACAGTAAAACCGTCAGCAGTAATCACTGAGGTAAAATACGCAAACCAAGCACGAGAAGCTTGTTTGAGTCCATAAAGAGCACGATGAAGGTGACATACGTGCCCATCGGGAATAGAATACCTAGGTGGTGACTGCATGTAGACCTTCTCATGCAAAACACCATTAAGAAAGACATTCTTAATATTCAGCTGAGAGATAAACTACCGGTGAACAGAAACAACTGCAACAAGAGTGTGAACAGTAGTCATATGGGCAACAGGAGACCACCGGTGGACAGAAGCAACCGCAACAAGAGTGTGAACAGTAGTCATATGGGCAACAGGGGCAAAAGTCTCATCATAGTTACGACCGTACTATTGCTGAAAGCCGCGAGCTACAAGATGGGCCTTGTAGCGCTCGATAGTACCATCAGACCGGGTCTTATTCTTGTACACCCACTTGCACGTGATAGGGCGAGCATGCATAGGCGTCGGTACAATATCCCAAGTCTTCGTACATCGAAGAGCATCAAGCTCCTCTGCCATAGCAAGCTGCCACTCAGAATGAGGAGCATCCTTACGATAAGAACTAGACTCAGTGACAGAGAGAGCACAAGCTATCGGAGCAAATCCAAGACGATCAGGGGGTCGAAGGTGTTAGGAATAACAACTTGTATATTCAAGAGGCCAAAGGGCCAGTATATATAGACAAGTACATGAGGTGAATATGCAAATAACCCCTCATAACAATGGGGAATAACACAAATATACATATATCTCTAACACCCCCCTCAAACTCATGGTGGATCAACAATACTGAGTTTGGAGAGGTAGAAGCCGTGTTGTGCTCGAGTCTGGGCCTTCGTGAAGAAATCCACTATCTGAAGCTCAGAAGGCACATACTGAAGGGTAATCACCTGATCATGCACACAAGACCTCATGAAGGAAACATCAACACCAATATGCTTGGTGAGCTCATGCTTCCCAAAGTCACGGGCAATACTGATAGCACCTGTACTGTCTGACAAGAGAGGAGTTGGTGTAGTGACAGAAACATCAAAATCCTCAAGTAACCACCGTAGCCAAGTAATCTTTGCTGTCAAGAGAGCCATAGCTCGTAACTCAGCCTCTACACTCGAACGGGATACTACAGTCTGTTTCTTCGTCTTCTAGGCAATGAGAGAACCACTAAGAAAAACACAGTAAGCAGAGATAGACCGGTGATCAGATGGATCGCTGGCCCAACTAGCATCTGAATAAGCCTGAAGCTGTAACGAGATGGAGTGTGTGAAGAAGAGACGGCGAGAGATAGTCCTACGAAGGTAGCGCAGAACTCAAAGAAGGTGGCTGTAGTGGACCTGAGTGGGAGCAAAGACGAATTGACTCAGAATGTGGACTGGATAAGTGATATCTGGACGAGTAACAACAAGGTAGACAAGACTCCCAACAAGATGACGATAGCGAGTCGGATCAGAAAGAGGCTCACCATCAGAGGGCCGGAGATGAACGTCGAGCTCCATGGGAGTCTCAACAGTACGCTGATCAGTGAGAGAGGCGCGATCAAGAAGATCCTGAATATACTTCTCTTGGGACATAAAGAAACCATCTGAAGTGGAAGTAGCCTCAATCACAAGGAAGTAACGAAGAGGACCAAGATCCGACATAAGGAATTGCTCACTTAGACAAGCCTTGACAAAGGTAATGTACTTAAAATCATCACCGGTGATGATCATATCATCAACATACAGAAGAAAAAGAGTCCGACCACGAGACAAAGTGTGGACAAAAAGGGCATGATCATGATCACTAGGTGAGAAGCCAGCAGCAGTGACCAAAGAGCAGAAGCGCTCAAACCAAGCACGAGGGGCTTGTTTAAGGCCATAGAGAGAGCGACGAAGACGACAGACTATGCCCTCAGAAACAGAATACCCAGGTGGCGGATGCATGTAGACCTCCTCACGCAACTCACCATTAAGAAAGACATTCTTGACATCAAGCTGAGAAACAGACCAATGGCGAACAGACGTCGCCGAAAGAAGAGTGCAGACAGTGGTCATGTGGGCCACAGGAGCAAAAGTCTCATCGTAGTCACGACCATGCTCCTGCTGAAAGCCACGAGTAACAAGATGTGCCTTATAGCGCTCAAGAGAGCCATCAGAGTGAGTCTTAATCTTATAGACCCACTTACACATGATGAGACGAGAGTGAGATGAAAAGGGAACAAGATCCCAAGTACCAGTACGCTCGAGGGCAGTAATCTCCCCGGCCATGGCATGCTGCCACTCAGGGTGAGTAACAGCATCCCGGTAGGAGACAGGCTCATGGGTAGCTGCACCAGTAAAACCAAAACGGGCAGGAGGCCGAATCGACTGACGATCGCGGAGACCGTAGCGAGGAGATGATGACCCATTAGTGGAAGATGGTGCATCAGGAGAAGATGACTCATCTGGAAGATCCTCAATACGAGGTCGACGAGTGTAGAAGGGAGTGGGAGGAGCCGCAGGAGACGAAACAGACGGCAACAACGGCAGAGAGGCCTTAGGAAGTATATGTGGAGACTCAGTGGGACGGGTGGACGAGGGCAAGACAGAGATGGGTGTATCTGAAAAAGTAAAAAAAAGACAAATACTCCACAAAGGAAACCGAAGGAGAGGCAGGACGTGGGTAGAAGGGACGAGACTCGTCGAAAGTCACATCCCGAGAAATCTGCTATCAGTTTGGTGCGTTCTCGAGGTGCGAGGAGAACGTAGCAAACGCAGCCAAACAGACGAAGGGCAGAGAGTCTGGAGGAAGACCACAGAGATACTCAACAGGGATCTCACCCTAAAGAGCAGAAGAGTGATGAATGTTGACGAGATAGGTGGCAGTGGAAATAGCCTCAGCCCAAAAGTGAGGTGGAATAGAGGCGGCAATTATCAGTGTACGAGCCGTCTCAAGGAGGTGACGATGCTTGCGCTTAGCGACACCATTCTGAGCATGAGCACCAGGATAAGAGAACTGAGCGGAGTGCCCTGCTCAACAAGTAAGCTGCGCAGGTAACGAGAGAGGTACTCGCCAGCAGAGTCAGCACAAAAGACACGAACAGGAGTGGAGAACTGTGTGCGAACCATAGTGGTAAATTGTTTATAGATAGACAAGGCCTCACTACGAGAGGACATAAAATATATCCAAGTATGGTGAGAGAAATACTGTGGATATCATGGGGATATGCTCCAGATCTTAGGATGATGTGACAATTGGCAATGACGTTAACGGTTTATCGTTTCACATGTTTTCAACAAAAAAACAGTGTTGTCAGGCTTCAGGCGGTCTGACCGGCCTAAGATCGGTCCGACCGGCCTAAGTGGCGGTCGGACCGGCAATGTCAGAAAGTGGGATTTTAAGCTGGGCCAAAAATAGAGGTAGCAGGCAACATAGGGGATTCTATTGCACTTGGTCTCATAATTTTTAGAGTCTCCAGTCAAAAGTTCTATTGGATTGACAATTCCAGTAGGTTTTGGTTTTCCAGAGAGGAAATTCGGCTAAGTCTTTACCGGCGGTCAGACCGCCAATAGGTGGCGGCCAGACCGGCCAGGGTGGGCGGTCAGACAGGCCCTAGGGGCAGTCTAACCGGTTTTCACTTGGATCATCGCCCATCGTGGCGGCGATATTCGGTTGTTAGGTCAAAATCATGAGTTTCAGGGCATATATGTTGCATGATGCGATTTTGACTAACATGGGTCAAGTTGTGGAGAACTTGTTCACAAATTCGGTTTACTTGTCTATTGTTGTGCAGGTTGCTTGGTGGTCAACGACAGTCAACGACGAGGATGATCGGGACTAGGCTTGGAGAGCTGAGATCCAGAACGATCGACAATGCCGGGTGAGGTCAATAAACTCAAGCGTGGTGCAAGATGGACAAGAGTGACCTATTGGCTAATCTGAGGCGCAAGATGGCGCAAGGTGTGGCTAATTAGGTCAAATGGAGATATAGTCGGCGCATTAAAATGCGTGTGTATGTGTCCCGTTTGTTTTGGGCCTTAACGGGAGCCAGATAGAGTCAAACTTCTAGAAGGTCTAAGCCTCCACTATAAATAGGGGTTGCTGCACCTTCGCTTCGTCTCTTTTGCTATTTTGTAAACCCTAATTTTCTTAGTGAGAGCTTTTGTGGAGGCTAGGGTTCTTGATAGTTTGATGTGATTTTCGTGCTCTTGGATTGAGCATTGTCCTCCATTGATGGAGAGACTATAAGCCCATATCATATCAAATCAATCAAAGGAAAGTTTGATCAATGTTTTGTCTCATTGCGTTCTTTCTCTATATTTGATGATTTTGTGTCTTTCTTTGATCCGTGAGTTTTTGATTGAATTCTTCCTGTGATCTAGCTTGCTGTGATGTGTGGAAATATATCTAGGATCATCTTGATCATCAATCACCCACGAGCAAGATCTTGGATCAAGTTTTCGTTTTGACCTGATTTTGAACCCTTCTTCAATCAAACCGAAAAGGATCGCTATTCTTCCAAGAATTATCATAATCTTTGATTGGAATAGGTTCCTAATACCATAGAGAAGGTGTATACCATCTTTCATCAAGTTTGGAGTTGTACATCAAAAGTTTCATCTATTTGCAACTTCGTCATTGGGTTGGTTCCATTCTATTCTTCAGCCGAGGTCGATCGCATGAATCGGTCGACCGCCCAGGCGACGAGGTCGACCGCGAGGAATCGGTCAGACCTCCCAAGGCCAAAGGTCAGACCGCCAGTGCATTGAATTGTTTCAATCTTTGTTGATTTTGTCGTATTGCTTAGGGGTTTGAATTGGATTCAATATTAGTCTTCCGCTGTACTGATATACTGATCTTCATAGCTTCCATAGCTACTGGAGTGAAATGTTATTGAATCAATTATTTGTGAAAAAGTGAGTGTGCTCCTATTCAACCCCCCTCTAGTCGCCTTTTCGGTCCAACAAGTGGTATCAGAGCCCGGTTAGTTCAATCTTGATCTTAACCGGTCACTGAACTTGGCGATGGATAGATACTCCACGAAGCCGCATATCTTCGATGGGCACGACTATACCTATTGGAAGAATCGCATGCGAGTCTTTCTTGAGAGCAAAGGACACGCTATATGGGAGGTTATTCAAGTCCCGCTCGTTGTGCCCGAAGTTGCTACGCCGGCTTCAGAAGCCCTTTTGCGTAACATGCATCGAAGTCTGGCTATCTCCTGCTCAGTGAGAAAAACTGCTAAAGGAGTCAATGCAGACGTCGATGTGGAAGTACCAGTGCCAGTGCTAGTAGAAGAATGGCGTGAAAGATGCCGCTGCTTCTTATAGCACTGGGACTCAATGTGGCCGACCTTGTCGCAGTAGGAGCAACGAGGACGGCCACCGCCAGATGGAGGGCGGCCACCATCACCTGTGGTAGCCGCTGGAGGAGGCTGTGTGCTGAAGCGTGGAGTAGTCGGTGTAGCAGGTGGACGAGCGGCGAGCACGGAGGGGAGTGGCATCAGACTAGCACCACTCAGACGAGTTTACTCTGCACGTATCTCAGTAAGAGCCTCTAGAAGAGTGACACGAGGGTGTCGTGCAAGAAGCTGGGCACGCCTTTGCTCGAACTCAGGACGAAGGCGAGTAAGGAACTCGTAGACGCGCTGAAAGTCTAGGTCAGCACATACAACCAGCAAAGACGAACAGGAGCGACGGCCAAGCGGTCGAAGAGAGTCCACCGACGCCGCATGGCGGAACTCGAGTGTAGAAAGCGTCAACAGTAGCATCACCCTGCTGAAGAGAGTGCTCCTGGCAGACCACGGACAGGTAGAGGGCATCACCAGAGGGCTCATAGTGCTGACGAAGGTGAGTCCACATCTAGAAAGCTCTAGGAAGTCCCACAACCTTAGAAGAGAATTGAGGTTGGACACTGGCGATAAAGATAGCAGCAGCCCGAGCGTCGTTGTCGTACCACTCAGTCTAGGCGGTTAGTCGATCCTTGTAGGAATCCAGAGCCTCTTGGTAGGCAGAGGCAGCCTCATCATCAACAAGGCCAACCCTCAACAAAGACCTTATCCTTTGCCTACCGTCAGGCGCAATGACAGCGAGGCTCTCGTCGAGGAGTAGGGCAAGGCGGGCGGATGACATCGCCAGAGAGGACGCCCCAGAGACGCACACATATGGATGCGCATGTGAGACACGAAGTCGGTGTAATTAACACCATTGAAGATCACCGGGCAGCGAGGAAGGGAAACGGTGCCCATTGGTAGGCAGCGCTGGACGGCGCGACGACCAAGGGAACGTAGTCTAATAGGTGGCGCTAGACAGCGCGGCGGTTAAACCGATGTTTTTTTCTTACTTACTTCACGGGCCGGCCGAAACCTTTTAATGGGCCTGCCGAAGACCCACGACGCGCGGGAGGGGGGAGGGACTAGGGTTCCCCCTTTGCTGCCGCTCGGGTGGCGGCGGGAGGGTCGGCGGCGGTGTAGCGGCGGGAGCGTCGTCGGCGGTGGCAGATCGGAGAGAGCCAAGCCGAGCCCGCCAACCTCTCACGCCTCTTGATCGCCGAGCTACTCGTGGCGGCGCGATCGGAGATCGGCGGAGGAACCGACGTCGGCGGCGGCAATGAGTGCCTGCGGTGGTGGAGAAGCTGCGGGCCTCGGCGGCGGCGGCAAGACCTTGCGGGGGCGTCGCGGAGGCGGGCGGCGGCGTCCCCGCTACGAGTACCAATGGCGGTCGACGGCGTGGTGGTCGACGAGTCGGCAATGGCGGCCGAGCGGCGAGCTCGGAGGCATCGGCGAAGCTCTGGCGGCGATCCCGATCCCGATCGGCGGCTGGAGGCGTCGATGGCGCTAGCGGCGGCGGAGCCTGGAGGCGAGCGGCGATGGCAGCCGAGCGGCGGCGGCAGTAAAAGTGGGGAAGGGAAGCCGTCGACGGCGGCTAGGGCAAGGGAGGACGAGTTGCGCATCCGGGAGAGGTAACCCTAATGGGCTCTAATACCATGTTAGAAATAGCAACTTGTATATTCAGGAGGTCAAAGGGCCAGTATATATAGACAAGTACAGAAGGTGAATATGCAAATAACCCCTCATAACAATGGGGAATAACACAAATATACATATATCTCTAACAGAAGGGATGTCCGGTCACGAAGGGTGCAACGAGGAGCATTATCAGGAGGATCAGATCTAGGAGTCGGCAAGATACCAGAAGAGAAGACCGGTGAAGGACGAGGACACCTGGAGTAGTGAATACCAGATAAACGAGACGGAGGTGCTACAGGAACAAGAGACGGTGCTGCAGGAGGTAATACCAGAGGCGGGGGTACAGAAGGAACCACGGAGATATACCAGGGGAAGACTGTAATAGTGGAAAAATAGGTGAAGAGTCAGAAAGATACAACCATGAAATCGACTCAACGGTGGAAACAGGACAAAGAGCCAAATCTCGATAGAAGAAAGGTTGAGATTCGTCAGAGATAACGTCTCGTGAAATCACGATCGTCAAGCAGAAGGATCATAGCAGCGATAACCCTTATGCTCAGAACTATAACCAAGAAACACACACTTAACTGACTGATTCGATAGTTTGGTACGCTCACGAGGCTACAACAAAACAAAACAAGTACAACCAAAAACATGAAGGTGAGTGTACTGGAGGGCTCGATAGTAGAGACGCTCTATAGAATTGACACACTTAAGAGCAGTGGAAGGCTGCATATTGATGAGATATGCAGCCGTAGAAACAACCTCAGCCCATAACTGTCGTGGAACATGAGAGGCAAGAAGAGTGCGGGCAGTCTCAATCAGATGACGATGTTTGTGCTCTGCAACCCCATTCTGAGCATGGACACCATGGCAAGAAGACTAATAAAGAGTACACTGCTTAGAAAGAAATTGTCTAAAGGTACCAGAACAGTACTTGTCAACAGAATCACAGCGAAAAGTACAAATAGAAGAATCAAACTGAGTACGAACCATCGTTGTAAAGCTACGATAGATCGCAAGAAAGTGAGCGCGGTTAGACATAGAAAAAATCCATGTAATACATGAATAATCATCAATGAGGATCAAATAAAATTTATGTTCACCCTTAGAAATAATAGGCGTAGGTCCCCATACATCTGAATGAATTAAGTCAAAAGGACGAGAAGATAAGGATTCACTAGAATGATAAATAAGTTGTAGCTGCTTGCCAAGCTTACAACCCTGACAAAATATGATCGTGTTAATAGTAACTTGTCCAAGAACACTCTGGCGAACTAACGAAGAAAGACGAGGCCCACACAAGTGACCTAGACGATGATGCCACTGCGCAAAAAACTCTAGAGGTGGTGGTAGCAGTGGCGGTGGAGGTAGACGTAGAGGTGGCAGGAGTAACTAAAGTGGACGGAAGGTAAAGGCAGTCAAGGATGTAAAGACCCTGATAATCCCTATGGCGTCGGCCAGTCCCAAGTATCGTCCCTGACTGTCAGTCCTGGATGAAACAGGAGTAAGAGTCAAAACCAACCCTACTGCCGAGATCAATAAGCTAACCCACTGAGAGAAGTTACACGATAAGCTAGGGAACATGGAAAATAGCTGGAACAGAAAAATCAGTGGACAAAAGAGTGCCATAGCAGCTGACAGACAGAGGAGTATCGTCAGCTGTCTGAACAGAGATAGGAAAACACAGGAGGTCCTTGACGTGAGAGATGTGGAGTCTGGTGTTATGTGAAAAGAGGCACCAGAATTCAGAACCCAAGAAGTACCTGGAGGAAATATCTAAGCTAGATTAGTAGAATCTGCTGAGCTGTGAGAGAGCTGCTGAAGTAGAGCCTGGCAGAACTGTTGAATAGAGTCACCTTACTGAGAAGGTCCTAACGTGCTGGTCTGTCCTCCCATCGAGGAAGAGCCTCCCTGCCCCTGGATCATCCACTCCCACGCGCCTTATTCCGGTTTTTCGCGCTGCACAACTCTGGTAGTCATGCCCGAAGTTCTTACAATAATTGCACTAAACCCCTGTTGGTGCAAAAATAGGAGCGGAAACAGTTACCTAAGGAGGGACTGTAGTCGAAGAAGAAGGGGTAGCAAGCACAGCCAGAACAAACTGTGCTGCTAACCGGCGGCGAAGCTCCATAGCACGAAGCATCGAAAGAGCCTCGCCGACTGACGATCGTGGTGAGTTACTGAAGAATCTAGACCCCAGCATTATGAGTTAATGGAGTATTTTGGTGATTAATGATAAATCCATATGTGAGACTAACACTTTTATTGGTATACCTATTGTGTAGTCTTATTTGGATGAAAAGATGAAAATCAAAGAGGTATGCATTCGACATCATATTCTTATATCTTGTTGCATTACTCGGATCCAAAATATAGGTTGAACTCTACTAAAAGCCTAACTTGAATATGTGCATATGTTCTTATTATACAATTGTGTATGCACACATTTAAGGAGAGTCCACTCTATATTTTGTGGTTTTATTAGTATTGATCCATATTTCTTTATCCACTTATATTGAGGATCTCTACTTTGAAACATACCCTTTGAGTATATAAAACTTGTGTAGTTCATATATACTCATATTGCTTTATATTCAATTATTTACAATTGTGATGGTTGTCATTAATTAACAAAAAGGGAAATATTAGAGTATCTTGACCCACCATTGTGAGTTAATGGTATGTTATGGAAATTAATGACAATCACATTATGGGACTAACATTTTACATGAGTTGGGTAAATAGGCTATGTTCCATGTGATGAAGACTTTGGATGACATCATGAGCTGATTGTCATCAAGTCAAGATTTAAGAAAAGGATGTCATCATGTGTTGATAAGCATCAAGACAAGATCCCGAAGTGAAAAAGATCATCATGTGTTGATGATATTCAAGTCAAGAACCCGGACTTGAAGTGAAGATATGCGTGATCAAGCTTCAAGAGGGTGTGCAAGGCAAAGGTATGACTAGCAAGGGCTGAGAATGTATTCCTAGTCTTTTATCGATATCGATGTTTGGTTGGGAGACCGGATTGCTAGTATAGGCTAACTGTACTATTAAGAGGGGTCTTGACTAGTAGCTTGAGTTTGTCATGTGTTGATAGTTCGTTGTGCTTGCTCTAGCTCTCGTTTGCATATTGCCGATATTTGCGAATGTGTTTTACAAATAATCGAGGCTCATGCATAATCCTTGTAGCATGTGATTTTAGTTTGCGAATGTGTTTTGCAAATGGTTTACGTCCATGTACCCTATTCCTTGTGGTATGATTCTATAAGTATGCAAATGTGTTTTGTAACTTGTTGAGAATCTT
Organism: Hsuehochloa calcarea; assembly: GCA_036346395.1. Lineage (NCBI taxonomy): Eukaryota > Viridiplantae > Streptophyta > Magnoliopsida > Poales > Poaceae > Hsuehochloa > Hsuehochloa calcarea. Next base: position 11,844,985 of record CM070610.1, on the reverse strand, counting down.
GCTTTCATCATTTATTTGCATCGCGCATCAATTGGCAAATGTGTTTTGCAAATTGAGTTGAAGTGGAGTGTAATATCTGTTTTCAGCCTTATTGGCAGTGGGCGGTCTGACCACCCATGCCAGTCGGTCTGTCCGTCATATGTTGGGTGGTCTGATCGGTCACTGGTTAACGGTAAGACTGCTTGTTTTCGTGCGGCACGTTTTTTTTTACAGAGAAGGTGTTTTTGGGAGTTTTGCTTGATCTAAAAAACGGCATGACCGCATTTGTTCAGTGTTATTCCCTCAAGGCTGTAGTACCGATTTTTAGTTGGCGGTTCGCTTTTTTCCAGAAGAGGTGTTTTTCTGGTTTTGAGCTTTTCACTATTGAGCAGTCTAACCGCCCCTCTGCTTGATCCCAAAAACGGTATGGCCGCATTTGTTCAGCATTATTCCCTCAAGGCGGTAGTACCGATTTTTAGTTGGCGGTTCGCTTTTTCCAGAATATGTATTTTTCTGGTTTTGAGCTTTTCGCTATTGAGCGGTCTAACCGCCCCTCTAGCGGTCAGACCAGCCCTTGTGAGGGTGGCCGACCCGACAGTGTGTCCAACGACTAGTTTTATAGCCGTTGGAGCTAGGGTGGTCTGACCGGCCATTGGTTGGCGGTATGATCGGTTTTCTCTGATTTTCTAAAGATTCTCCTCCAACGGCTAGTTTTCCTTGTGTGGGTATAAATAACCCCTTGTGGCCGGTTGTGGGAGAGTTGCTGGTGCTATATTCATTTCCTTGAGCAAAGAGCAAGCCCTCTACACTCTTATGTGCATGTGTTGCACTTAGTGAACTTAGAGAGCAAACTCTAAGTGCATATGTTGCATTAGGTAGTGGATTGTGTATCCATTGAGCTTATACACTTGATTCGTTTAAGTGAGCGTCTCCGACTTGTTACTCTTGGTGTTTGCCGACACCTAGACGGTTTAGAGAAGTTGCGCCGGTGATCTTCTCAAAGAAGGTTGTGAGTGATTTGGTGCTCACCATTTCCGGAGTGAAGCAAAAGCAACCCCGAGTGGATCGAGGTATTGGTTCGTGTTGGAGCCGGTCCAAATGGTTGGACTTACCTTGGAGGTGTTGGCTTAATTTGTGGAACCAGTCCAACATTGTTAGGCTTACCTCAACGTGGATTAGGGGAAATCGGTAAATTTCTGAACACCACGGTAAAACATCCGTGTGTCGTTGTGGTTTGCCTTCTTGTGCTTTACTCTATTGCAATTTACATTTATAGAATTAAATTGCTCACATGTATTTGCTTGTTTGATATCATTATCAATAGTCTTATAATTGTTGGTGCACTTAGTAAAGACTAGTTGATTTAGATTTTAATTGTGTAAAACCGAATTGTTGTTAGCTTCCGCATTAGAAATCGGTTTTAGCCAAAAGATTTTTAAAACCGTCTAGTCACCCCCCCCCCCCTCTAGTCGGCCTCCTCGGTCTTACGGCGGCCCACCAGTTGAGCCCTGACAGGCTCAACTCTGGGTGAAGACGATAGACGAAGTCATAAAGGCGGAGGCGATCATGATTCACCTTCTGCACCTTACGACACTCCCAGCAGAGCGGAGAAGCCAACTCGTCCAGCTGGCGCCAAAAACTGCCCAGGGCTCAGTAGAAGTCAACAAAAGAGTCCTCCTGGCGAAACGTCTCCAACTCATACTGAAATAAAAAGAACTGAGTATCACTGCTCTGCTAGTATCACTCGCGCAAGTACTCCCAGATCTGACGAGTAGACCGTAGACCAACAATGTATGGCTAGATAGTGTCGTCGACGCTGACCATCAGGATGACTCAAACACGAGCCTCATCAGCACACCAGCGCTTGAAAGCGTCAATGGCATATTGAAATACCTCGTCAGCAGCGTTAGTAGCAGCAGTCTTTGCCTCCTTGGTGGTATCATCTCTTGCAGGAGGTATAGGAATAGGCTGCCTGAGAGGAGGCGGAACTGTCGGTGGCGAAGAAAGTCGAGCACCAGTGACATGTCCCCAGAGATGGAGACCATCAAGCGTGATCTCTACGAGTGAAGACCACAACCAATAGTTCGTCCTATAAAACTTTGTTCTCGAGAATGAGATTGTAACCGATAGAACAGAAGCTATCGGTGGCGACGCGAGATGGCACAACACCCAAGGCAAATGAAATCTAACAAACAGCGTTAAATGACACAGCAATTAAATCAACGTGTAGTGTTTGTTTGTTTGTTTGTTTTTGTTTTTTATCAAAAAAACTATCTGTCGGTTTCTATAAAAACAGAGGACGCCCCTACGAGCATTGGTAAGGCCTTCGACGTCGGCTGGGGATAAGCTTCGGCAAGCGCGGGCAACCACAGCCACAACGGGATCAACTCAGCTTCAACCGACTAGAGCGAGTCCGCTAACGACAGCGAACACAGGTGACACGAGCGGCGGCCAACGACGGCTCCAACAGCAGCGTCAAGACGGTAGTGTCGGTTTCGACCGACCAAAGAGCAGGTGACACAAGCGGCGATCGAACAAGCTCAGGCGTAGACAGCGACCATGCGCGCGATGAGAGCGTTGAGGGCAGCAACAACAGACGACAAGCGGGTTAGGGTGCGGACGCGGACGACGACCGTGCAAGCAACGACGGCATCGAGATGGCAGCGGAAGAAGTTAGATTAGTGTCCTAACTTTGATACCATGTTATGAATATTGTATATATATTCACGAGACTCAATAGAAAATATATATATACAATACAAAGATGATATAATGTATACAGATAATGAAATACAAAAAGCAGATAAGAAAATACAAAATGATTCATATTCTAACAATTACAACATTTACCTCTGGATAGAAATGCTTAGGCGTGAGAATTCTGATAACACCGAGAAGGGTCACTGACATTATGAATCTAACAAGTGTCAGATAAAATCAATCTGATACCGAGCATTTGACAAGATAATCACTCAAACTCCACTAGGAATGCTGGGAAAATTAATTACAAGTATTTTTCATAAGACAGAGGTCAGAAGGAGATTCAGTTACATCTAGCGTCGCCCCCGGGGCTTTGACCTCCCTTTCTGCACCATACAAAACAAAGGGTGTTGGGAAATGGGAATTTGAAAACAAAAACTGTAGGACATAAAAGCAGCTTGTGCTTGACATAGTTATATTTTTGCTAAACACTGCTAACAAAGGGAAACTGCTACATAAAGTGATGGAAATTTTACTCACAGATGCACCACCAAAGCTGGACCCTGAAGCTGTAGCTCCACCTGCAGGTAGACAGAAGTGGAATGTCATACAAGTCACAGAAACCAAGATGGGATAACGAGATGTCTTTGAAGCCAAACTAAAAGTAGGACACAAGAAGAAAATAGTAGGTGAACCTGGGCAGTAATGATACTAATAACCAGAGCAGAAAACACAATAAAGTATATCACAGACGCAGGGTATGTGCAGACGTGTCTCAGCTGTACCCACTTCGGGTAAATGGATAAATGACGTGCACAGGTGCTGATAATAACAAATTGCAGTAAGAGTACTAACAATCAGATTCAAAAACATAATTAAGTCAATTGCAGATACAAAATGCCATAAAAAAGCAATTGCAGATGTGCCAACACTTTAAACCCTTGGGGCTGGAGCCATGAAAGGAATGCAGTGCATGCGGTTGAAGACAGGTCACAGCAAAAAACAACATTATCAGCTTCCTGTGTTAACTGTATGATTTTTTACCACACCGAAGTTTCATGTAGAGCATTTTGCCCTTCATGATCACAGATCATTAAAAATGAGCATTGAGCAGAGCAACATACATGACAACACATCAGTTCTAATGGTTGAGCTACATCAGTTAAATGAACACCAAATTGTTTCGAGTAGAATAATTACTGACCATAAGCATACAATTTTCCAACATCTAGGCAATAGCAATATAGTATAATGAGGAAGTTTCTGTACCTCCAAACGGCGTAGAAAATAGTGATCCACCTAAAGCAGGCGTTGAAGCAAAAGATGGGGTGCTGCTCCCAAATCCAGAAGGAGCTGGTGTTGATCCAAGCGTAGGGGTGGAGACTGTCCCAAATGGTGTGGAGAGCTGGGCTGAGCCAGATGTACCAAAAAGGTTGGTCGAGAGAGTTGGAGTTGTTGGAGTTGAAAAGAGACTTGAAGAGGATGGAGCGGAAGCCGGAGTGCTAAAAGCTGAAAAGGCACTTGAAGAAGTCACTCCAGAAGGCAACAAAGATTGCTGCGGTTGGCTTGTCGCTGGTGCAGCAATTTGTGTTGTGGGCTGTACAGGAGCAGGCAAATGCAATGTTGGATGGACCCTTTTGGCAGCTGCTTCTTGTTTAGCTGCTTCTCTTCTATTTGCCTCTAGAAATGGATCATTTGCATTACGCATACGGCGCTGATCATGTAGATATTCAGCCTTCATTGACTCAACATACTGATGAAGATTTTCCACCTATACAAAAAGGAACATTAGAAAATCCTTGGTCTCAAGGCATACTAGAAGTAAATATTGTCTCTCTTACTTTGTCCAAAAGCATATTGTGGTTTCTAAAAATTTGATCAGTTTACAGTTTTACATTTACGCACTAGAAGTAGACAATAAATGACTGATATCACGAGGATAACGTCAAAAAAATGAAAAGAAATGGAACAGTTTGTATTCAATTTCAGTATGAACAAGGTGTTACCTTAGAAGCAACATAGATGAAATAGTCGTGCACATTCAACATAACCTTTGGTAGAGATTCCAAAGAAGCTGATGCTCTCTTATTGTTCTCCATCTGAACCAGTTGCTCTAGCTCACCAATCCACTTGCAGCATTCTCCAAGATTCTTCTCAAACCTGCTGACAGTTTGTTGCATAAAAAGTGAAGGCCGCTTTGGGACCCCACTATAGAAATCAATGGTCGGTGCCGATGCCACTGACTGATTGGAGGGAGCTCCAGCAGGTCCAGAAGGATTTGAAGAACCACCATTTGCAATTCCAGCACCTGGACGGATGAATCTTGGTCTCAACATCATATACGACCGAATGGCAAATTCTGTGTTCCACATCATTTGATTGACAACAGTCATTAACTCTTGAATGGAAGCCTTCTCTCTCTCCATTATGGTGGTGGTCCCACCGAGCTCCTGTTAGAACAGACGATTAAAACTTACGCATGAATCCAAGAATTGATGTGTTTATACAGCATGTGCTCTATAAATAGATGTATTAGGAGCAGGTATCATGTTCTCTATTACAGTTAAGGAAATCTTCCTAATGCTCAATTATCCTACTTTACTCTAAAATTGACTCCTAATGCAGTAACCTTATTATGCCACGTCGTCTTTCAAACAATAGCCATCAGATCAATCTCAATTACATATTCTCTATTACAGTTCAGGAAATCCTCCTAATGCTCAATTATCCTACTTTACTCTAAAATTGACTCCTAATGCAGTAACCTTATTGTGCCACTTCGTCTTTCAAACTATAGCCATCAGATCAATTTCAATTAAAATATCAACCGGATCTTAAATACTTATGAGAATAAGAGATGCTTTGAATAGACACCATTTAGTTGAAAGGGTGGAAGTTTTTGAAACCACATGGCACATGCATTGTTTCATGAAAAGACATCCTTTTATGAGAAGACACATTCATTTGGCACCCTTTGGGAATTATAAGTAGTCTATACTTCTCTAATGAGTGTTGATAGTAGAAGTAAACATCATTCAAGAAGTTGCAGCAAAGTGCGGGTGATATACTAGTATTCTCTATTGCCACAGACACCCCATACGGTTACGACCTACAAGGACCATAAATTAATACAAAAAAAAGGCCGGTGTTGGATAGGATATCAACCTCAAATTTCCCTTTTTTAAAAAAATAAATAAATAATAATTCTTCCAAACTTCAAGATACAACTGATGCCCCCCATCTTGAGGTATAATTGGCTAACCGCCTACCGCTAAGCCTACATTGTTTCACAAACTACAATATCAAACTCTTCAGAACTGATATGTCAATTTTATGATATCCAACATTCTTTTTTATCACACAGGATACTGTATTGTGATTTTCGCCGGCAAAGAAGCGTGTCAAGCTTCAGGGTAGGAAACTAAGATTACCCTCTAATGATCTGATTACACTTATTGCTGCACAATCAGGATGAAACCTGGCCTTGCTGCAACAGTAAAGCTAATCTTGTTTCTTGAGTAAGTTCCACTACAACATACTCCACTGTGCTAAGCTGCTAGTTTGTTGTTCGTTCAGGGCACTACTAAACCATTACAGCATTTAGACTACTAGTTTTGCTGATTATCTTCCTGGGTCAACATTATGCCTATGATATTTTCCTAATCAAGAAAAGATAAGGAGGATGCACAGGCATAGTTCCCCAATTGAGTGCTCAAGGCAAATGGGCACGGTGCTGTTTGTCTAATGTACTGGTCAGTAACCCATCAATCGTCCAAATGGTTAAAAGATATAAGCCTGATTTTTCATTGTTTGCACTGCTGACGAAGTGAAAACATACTAAAGCCCATCTTTTAAAAAACATACTAAAGTTTATTTTCTAGAAAACATTCTGCTGTCCTTTCAGCTGACAATGACAGATATCAACTGATACTACACTAACCTATGAGGCGTGGAAAATGATCAAAACATTAAAAAATAGTTACATAGACACCATGCTAAGAACAATCCCAAGGAAGCTAGGAAAATAGCCCAACCTGAGCAATGCGACTTGCATCAAGCTCAAAATTGACATTCGAGATTGAAGAGTCATGAAGACGACTGCACTGATCCAACCTCTCGCTCTCGTCCCTGTACTCCCGAATTTTATCCCTACAAAATCGCACAGTTAGCAAACCACATTCCAGGTATTTTTAGCACAAAATATCCCAAGTAATTCAAAGTGCAAATTACTCCAGTAAATCACCAAGTCCCAAACGGGTAATGAAAGCACGAAAACTGCTCTCTTTTAAACTCTATAAAAACTCATAAAAGCACCACCTCAGCAACAAATGAGGCAGCAGTTCCGAATTGGCAAATCAGAACATTGAACACAAAAAGCACCTGCCTTTCCGAAACCCCAAATCAACAATAATGCTAAACCACATGAAATAGAAACCCTCAATACTAGCACGAGAACACTTTTTCAAGTAAATAAAGCAATTTAATCTATAAGAGACTTAAAAACGACATAATGTTATATCGCACAAAACCTTAAATTCAGATCGCGCGCACACATAAAAAATTACTCCTTTCACCCAACCCAAAGACAGCACATTTCACTAAGCTGACCTAGTATACCTGTATAACGCAAAATAGAAGGAAAAGAAAAAAGAAGTTTAGCCAATCAGATGGAGCAAACATAGTTACCTGGTCAACAAAAAAAATGCAACCCAATGACGCCCCAACCCAACATTCAGAACTCATGGCCCCAAATAAGCACTCCCCTTTACCAGAAAACATAAAGGGAAAAAAAAGGTCAAAGAGAAGCCCTACTCGATCTGTAGCAGCGCCTTCTGCGACTCGGGGTGAAGCTCCTCCCACTTCATATTGTACCCGGCGGGCTTCCCGTCCGTCGTATACAGCATCAGCTGCTGCTGCTGCTGCGGTTGCTGAGGCTGCGCCGCTGGCGCGGCCAGCTGTTGCGGCTGCGGCTGCGACTGCGGCGGTTGCTGGAAGTTGAACTGAAACGGCGAGGGCGACAGAGACGGCGCCGGCGCCGGCGTCTGGAACGGGTTCTGCGGAGCCGGAGAGGAGAAGGAGAACGCCATTAGCGCGTGTGGCGCGCGGAGGGGACTTGTCTCCGGCGATGGCGGCGCGGGGGTCCGGGAGATTGAGAGGGCTAGTTGGCTCTGGGCCGAGCACGGTGGGCTCGGCGAGTTCTTAAACCCTAGGAAACCGAAAAGGGTCGGGGGCGGAGTGGAAAACTTGATGACGGTATTGCCCCTCGATGGAAGATTTCCAAATTCCAATCGTGGATGAAAAAAGAGCTAGGCTTTCGGTAAGGGTGGGATTTTAGCAAACAAGAGGGGCATTTGAGAGTTTTCGACTTTCGGAAAGGAGGGAATTGTGTGGGCACTAGGAAGACGTGTGATGGGGTTGGGTCGGGTCGGGTCTACCTATGATTTCATTCACCCGTGAGTAATTACCGTAACAGACATATGTATGTTCTATTCTTTTTGCCAACGGGTTCGTTCGTGAGCGCAAAGCCATGTCCACTCCACCCGTTTACACACCATGTGTTCTGACCGATGGGCCTAGCTCAATGTACTATGTATGAGTTGCGCCTGTTCTGTCCGTCACGGCTCCATGTGCCCACAACCGCACCGACCTCCACCCAAACACCACTCGCTTGCAGCCACCGCCCTCAAGCTCACCCCCCCCCCCACCTACATCCTCTGCCCCTAGCCAACGTCACCCTCCTCCGCCCTAGATTTGCGTGGCTACTGCTCCTGCCCTAGATTCCATGTCACCGCCGATGTAGGGATATGAAAAGGAGGGTGTAGTCACTGGACGCCTCCACCCAGCCAGCCCAGTAGAGGACGCCGCCATTAGACGTCACCGCCACCGAAAGAAGACGCCGACATCGGCCAGGTCATCTCCTCCCCATCTGCCTATGCTGTTGTGCTGTTGGTTGGCGGGCACACAAACGTGCTCTTGGGCGACGGCCATGGGTGAGATTCTCTACCCATTGTCCTTCACGGGCATGACCACAGGCGAAAAAATTCCTGGCAAGTATGAGTACGAGCGAGCATTACCGTGTCTGTTGTGCCCGATTGCCATCTCTAGCTGGGTTAGACAACCGTCTACAGTGTTGGACTCAAGTTAGTGCCGATTTACAGCTCTCTGCCAATTTTGAAATTTCTTTGGTGACAAATGCTATGCATGTGCCATGGGTGGGCCATTGATAACTCGAACTTGCAGCTCTTTTCGCCTCCTTGTGATGAGTGTACTAGGCTAGGATTGTGTAGAATGATGGACTTCGGTATGAATCTTGGAGGAATTAGTAGGATTTGGACCACTCTGTTTCGGCACAGATACTAACAGCAAGCACTCCTGCAAAGAGGTGCAAAGAAATGAAGAGGACGGATGCATGTACGAGCAATTCAATATCCACAAAGTTCCACAACCTCCAGGAGATTTCAAGGAGTCACCTTTGGAGGAGTATCAACTTATGCTGGTTGTTTTTCTGCTGGCTGGTGCCCATCAATGGAGATCTAGTGCAGCTGACGAGGAAAAGTGACCTACTTTTTTTACGCCTTTCTTACCATGAATCAACGACAAACCTTTGGATGGTGGCTGCAGACTCAAGTGATAATAATGCTCGCTGCAAACTCCTATGTGAGCAAGATGACAACAACATGCAAAGTTATTGAGAAAAAGAAAACGTCCAAAAAGGTGAAATATTAGGTTGTATGGTTTGAGTGAATTATAGATGAAACAAAATTCTTGTGATCACAAGCTTTCCCCCATATTAAAACCACTGTCACTTCCATGTAGCCATGTTAAGGCCTTAAGGGAAAGAACTACCTTATTTTTCTGTACAACCATGTCAAATTTTACCAATTCGAAATAAAGGGGAAAATGATAATATATCTCCAGATGCAGCTGGCAACCTTTAAGGTAATGGTGACAATGACGCTACAAATCTCTAAAAGCACACTGGGTAAAACCTTATCAGAAAGATATATTGATTGTCAGTATATAAGAAATCAAAGAGGTAATAAGTCCTTGACATCACAACTCCAGATGTATTATCTTGATTTGAATGTTACTCTAGGCACATAACATGGTCCAATAAGGTGTCAAAAGAGAACGCGGAAGACCATATTGATAGCCACAGTTAATCTAAATTGCAAGGAATGGAAGTTCAGTATATCCAGTAGTAAGACTAAGTGCAAATAAACTCCAAAAAATCAAAAGACTAAATTGATACCCCCACTCGTAGTCCATCTTATGATCTCTCTCCAACTAAATCTCCAATATACAGTCTGTCATGCCTGCAAACATATTTTCAACTTTTCATTTGTAGAAGCTCCCACATTGACAAACTTATGCTCATTCAATTGTTCCACCCTCCTTGATTATAATACCAAGTCCGCTTTGTCCATTCCTTATTTGCTACAGACTTTCATATGCTGTCAAAATTTCAGGATGGAAGGGTGAAAGGATGACCTTGAGCCTCTGCTAAGACAAGGCATGTTCTGGTCTGGCTGTCATACTGCACATGCACTACACAGCAGTGGTACATTTTCCAAGGCTTAGTGTGAGAAATCGAGTTTTGCTCTACCTAGCATCTAGTTAGTGGTATCAGCTCTTTCATATATAATGAGTGTACTATGGTACAATTAACTTGATGCAGCAACGAGTATATGAGTAGATGAGGGCATGTTCCACCTCTAGTCCATGAGACACTTGATGTCAATTCCACAATTGAAAATAGAAGGTAACAAAACTTGATTTGATGTATAGATCAATCGAGAGTTGAGATGCTCCAATGGTAATAGCATACCAAAGATGAATTTCACCAACATGGATGGAAGCATGGGCAACACTTGGTAGCAGACCTAGTGCTGTGGACTTGTTGAACATCAGCACATCCCTGTAGATAAGTGTAGAACTAATATCCAAATTCATAGGGTTATGAGTATACTATCACATACCAACCACCCGTGGTGAAAGGAGATCAGGTGATTTGGAGATAGATTGAGGGAGTGTCTGGATGAAGGGAATTTATTTGGGAATTTTTGGGATATAGTCCAATTTGAACTAAATCCTAAGGGTTTGAATCCAAATCCCCCCTATCTAAACAGACCTTGAGTGTGCAACTATCTCGCATAATGTAGGAATATGCACATATGATTTCCCCATGACATTCTGGAAGAAAAAAAAATTAAAAGAATCGATCATGTATGTTCCAATAGGTGTAATTGGAATTTGCAGGACAAGTTTTATGACCTACTCAGTAAAAATGTATAATAGGAAGTATGGTACCTCATATAAGCTCCAATTGATGGGCTTATACTTCAGATTTTGTTGAACAGAGAGGACTGACATCATAGCGTGTGTTCCACATCTTTGAGCAACAGGTTTAGATTTTGAAAGTTAAAACATGTTGTTCAGGTATTGTTTACCATTTTAATAAGAAAAGCAGTCTCCAATGCTAATTCCTTGGTTTGCAAATACTTGCTTTCTTCTACAACATATGTTGTCAAGTTGAGAATTACAGGCCGCTCTGGATCGTATTAAGTTCACAAACTTTTGCAACCTACTTAGCTGCTTTCCATACATCAAACCTATCATTTTCAAATGCAAAAAAAATAGTTGTCTACCAAGCAATACATCACATGAGGATTGGCAAGTTATTGTAATTGAAAGACCAAGTAAGCTGCAGAAATTAATGGTTCAAGGGGGGAGGGAGTAATAACTTAGTACCCAGGTAATGCATACCTTGTGTTAAATGATGATGTCACAAACACAGTTGGGTAAGGAACATCCTTCTGAATGTTATCGTAAGGAGAATGCATCTTGATTGCAAGGAACTCTTCATGGTCCACAAGAAACCCAAATTCTTCATAATCAATGGCTATAAGAGGTAGAATAGGATGGAGAAGAGTGTTGCAAACATCTAAGAAAGGGACATGGAGGATAAAATGGAAATTGTGGTGATGGACCATCAGTAGGAAAAACAATAGATGCGGTAATAGCACATCTTTGAGACTACTAAGAAAGGATGACTAATATGGCAATTCCAAACTCAGAGGAATTCAAGAACACTAATTTCTCCACAAATAATCTGTTACTCGAAATGATTGTTAATTTCTTTAATCTTTCACATCCTTAATGACAATAAAAAAATCAACATTGAAAAGGACTTAAAAGAAATTCACTAGGTCATGCTGCTTGTAAGTTTGAAGTATGTGGACCACTTGGTGTTTGATTGACATATCTTTAGCCTTGCTTGAACTGTAGCATGCACTATCAATTGGCTAAGAAAAGGCCTCTTTTGACTTGGTGTTCTAGGTAGCATGTAGAAAAACACAATGATTTTCAGAAAGGTGGCAGTGAGATACCAGGACCTACTTCTGTTCAAGATTTTTTTTTCTTGTGTGTGTAGGGGTGGGGTGGGGTAGGGGCACCATCTCCTGAGCAGAGTGAGAGGAGTTTTTCTGACAAAGGAAAACTGGTTTGATGCAACTGAACATTTGAAGAGAATGCCTATGGGAACACTTAAATTGCTTGTGCTGCATTAAAAAAAAGAAGATTTCTACTACAAGAGTGAAGCTTTTGTGGTTTAAATTTGGCTGCTTTTTTGTGATGTTTGGTGTGTCTGAGCATTTTTTTACTACTTACTTGTAGTGTCACTCTGCATCATCTGAACTCATTGTAATGTTTTCAAAATCAGTGCAATTTGGTCATGGGGGAACAGAACATGATCAAAATGGTTTAGAATCTGTCCCCATGTATTTATAAATCACACCATGGACTAGGGAATAGGAACTACCACTGGAATTAAGGAATGCCTAAAAGGAAACATACAATTAGGACGAGTGTGTCATCTACCACCTCTCTTCCTCACCTTTTGAGTTGGTAGGATCTTTTATTGATAGATATGTGTATACATGCATAAGTTACTTAAAGGATCTTATGTAGATCATTAAATTATGTGTGTTTGTGGCTTGTGATAAGATTATATGTGGCTTGTTGATATTGGGTATGAAACTTTCATTTTTAGGATAATTACCCTATGGATATTGGGTTTCTAAGTTAATAACTTATGTTATGTTTATTTGAAAACCGTTGCAAAGGACGGGCACTCGGTTAGTATATTTATATATACCTTCAAAATAGTGGCACAAAACAAATTTGGACGTGTATTAATTGCCGAAGCCACCAGAAGTCCTCCGGCACTATGTCCCCATCTAGCAAGCTTATTTTCTTATATGACACCTTTTTCAAGAAGAAATTCACCACAATAAACAAAATCATAGATAGAATTCATCTTTTTGGTACGTGCACCATCTTGGTGCCACTCCTTAGTCCTTACCATAACCTCCGCCACCCCTGAAAACACATGTTTTTAAGTCAATTTAACTGTGAACTGTCAAAATTCAAAAGATAAAAGCTTGCATGCTCTTTAAATATGGTATAAGCCCCCATGAATTAAAATCATTTAAGCTCATTCTGATATTTATCTGTCATGTGCAGAAATTATTCATGCATGCAATTAAAGTTAATAAGAATCAAGAAAGATTGCTCCATGATATCTTTTGAGAAAGAATTCATTAGTTATTTCAAGAGGTAAAGATGGCTATATTTAACAACGTAAGCTAGATAGTTCACATACCTAACATCAGCATATGCAATCACCCAACCACAATCGAGTAGGATTTTAACTCACTGCACCAACGTTTATCTAGAACCTCACCATAAGCACCATGTCCATGAAGTAATCCTGGATTTCCCTCTTGCTTGTGCTTACGTGAATATAATAGAGTCAGTGGAATTAGAATTTCATCCTTTGATGGAACGTCATAGTACTCACACGCATAGTATTCAGAGAGTTCGTTCCAATCACAATCTCCAAAATCTTCACTTGACAAATCAGCTCTATTTGAAGATAGCTTGCCCACGCTAGCAGCAAAAGCATTCCCATACAGTACCTTTGTTCTCTCATGGAGCATGTTTTGTTGTTGCACTATTTGCCACTTTCCATTCAGTAAGTTGTAATCAACGATTGCTTCAGACATCTAAAATGACATAGTATAAACTTCCTGTTAAGAAAAAAATGCATTGGCAAACAGGAATTTAATCTAAACAATTATAGTTCCCTAGACTATGATCGCAAAATAAGAAGATTCCCAAAGATAGTTGACACCAACTGTAATGCTATGATTTCACAACTCACGAGCTATGCCTTGAGAGCAGCCTTAGTGCAGAAAGGAGTGGTATAGTGGTATCAATTTAACTATTGGTTGTATGAAACATATGGATACCAAAGCACTAGGTTTGAAATTAGGAAAGTAGAAAATAGAACAGATTGTTGACTACCATGAAATATAAAAAAGAGGCATGTAAAATGAAATAATGTCAAATTTTCTATTTCGTTTGGTTTTGTATTAATACTAACAATGTCATGTATAAATGCATCTTTTCCTATTGGCGGTTAGGTTAGTCACTAATCAACATAAGTCAAAGAAATCAGAATACAAGCATAATCAACACTTGGATACCATACAGAGGATAGCACAAATAAAATGTTAGAATTAAATATACTAGCACATAACTGCACAAGCAGATTATCACAAGAGATACTAAGGCCCTGTTTGGTACAGCTCCAGATTCTTGTTTTTCAGATTCTGCTCCTGATTCTCTGAGAATCTGGAGTTGTCTGTTGAAACCGTTTGGCTGATAGGTTGGCTCCAAAAACCATATGAGGGAGGATTAGAGGCAAATAGACCATGTCACCCCTGGGTGTAATACTTCAATTGTATTTGTGTAAATCAGTGGCATTTGCGGGTAAAAACCTTCAACTTCAAAGGGTATTTTCGTTTCTGAAGGTCGGATTCTCATGAGAATCACCGAGGCCGCTCGTTGCTAGTTCATTTTCGAGACAGCTCCTCGCGAGAAGCAGAATCTAGTGGTTTTGAGAATCAGGGTGTTTGGTACAACTCCACGAGAACCGATTGAGAAGCTGGGAGTGGAAGCTGTACCAAACAGGGCCTAAGTTGTCATCAAGGTTAAGATGGACAAATAAAGGTGTTCAAATAGAGACACAAACTTCAAGGTGGTAATGGACAAATGCCCGATATCAAAAGTAGCTTCCAAAGATATGCTTCTTCCATCATTACATTATCCATCTATTGTGCTACTTTTATAACTGAAAAGCATCTTCGATGAGAACAGAACCCAAGCATATCTGGAGCTAATCTATATGATCTTTCATTTAAATGATTTCTCTTTGAGAAATAGCATAGTGACAAAAATTGGCAGTAATGCATGAGCTATGAAAAGATGAAGACAAGTTATCTAAAAAATAGTGGGATGCACTTCAGAAATCCATAGATAAGAAAGGCGGGGAAGAAAGAAAGAATTATTGCATTAAAACTAGAAAGAAGTACAATTAATTAATTTTGCACTAGTGTAAAACTAAAATAGCTGCTCAAAAGTAAGTGTGGGTGGGGGTATGATATGGGGGTGCCCGATCTTCACGACTTAGAATCTTGGATACACGTAGCACGATAACTCAAGAACAACAATGTAATCTGAAAATTGGGTCAACCTTGCGTCAAGCACAAAATCTCCTCAATGGCAATGTAACATCCCAAAAATGCCTAAATACAAAAATATGTGATTTTTAAAACTTTTTGCATGATTATTCGTTATAACTTTGATTGCATAATTTTTTAGAGTTATTTGATATCGATTCATAAGTGATTAAAATAGAAAACCCTAGAAACATAAATTGTAAAAGCAAAAGAATCATAAACGAGTAAATCGTCGTAACAAAGATAACCTAAAGCATTGCTATTCTGTGGATATCGTGAGGATATGTGCACGATCTCAGGATGATGAGTCAATTGGCAATGGCGTTGTTGGTTTGCAAAATCTCGCATTTTCGGTTTGTTTCAAGGTCGCTGCACCACAGCGTGTCGATCGGTTGTGTCGGGCGGTCGATCAGCCAGGAGAGGTCCGACCGCCATGCCGGCCGTCCGACCGTAATTTGAAAAGTGGTTTTTGGAGCTGAGCCAAAAATAGGTTGTGTAGGCAAGTGAGGGGAGTCTCCTGGATGTGGTCATATCATTTTTGGAGCTCCCAGTCAAAAGTTCTATTGAGTTGAAAATTCCAGAAGATTTCGGATTTTCACGCTGGAAATTTGGCTAAGTCCTTTCGGGCGGTCCGACCGCCGTTATGAAATCGGCCTGACCGCCCGAAATCGGTCGGACCGGTGGAGTGGGGCGGTCAGACCGCCGATCACTTGAGGCTTGGCCTTGTTGTGTATTGATTGTGTTTATTGTATGAACTTCAATGCTTTATTGTTGCATATTGCATTGCGGAGCTGACGTGGGTCAAGTTGTGAAGAACTTGTTCCCGGAAACGATTTGTTTGTCTATTGTCATGCGGTGGCTTGCGTGTCAACGACGCCAACGGTGAGGTGGATCGACTACGCTTGCGAGCCGAGGTCCGTAACGATCATGGATACCGGGTGAGGTCGTGTGACACAAGCATGGTGCAGAATGGGCAAGATGGATCGAACGGGTAGTTCGGTACAGCTGGTTGGATCAGGTGGTGCGGATATCGGTGCGAGTCTCTGGGAGGTTCCGATGGGATTCGGACAAGAGAGGCTTGGCGACGTGATGAGAACCGCTGATCAACCTACACGTGGTGAAGCAGACAATTGCTTCAATAGTTATGTGTGTGTGGGTCCCATGTGTATTTGGGTCCCAAAAGTGAAACCCTAGGTCTCTAGTATAAATAGAAAAGGGGGAGATGGAAAACTCTCTTAAGCATTCATTTGGCCCCTTCTTCCTTTTTCTAGGGTTTGGAGGAGAGGAGAGGAGAATCTAGGGTTTGGAGAGATTGTGAGTGTGCTCCTTGTGTGAGCTCTTGTCCTCCTTTGTGGAGAGGCTTTGTAAGCATCTAGTATGATCAAACAATCTTGTGATGCTTAATTGAAAGATCAATTGTCCCCTTTGTGTTCTTCTCTCTTTTGGATGATTTTGGTGCTTCCTTGATTCAAAGGTTTATGCTTGATCCCTTGGCCTATTTTATCTTGCTTTGATGTGTGGGAATACTCCTAGAGTCATCTAGATCATCAACCCCCCACAAGCAAGTCTTGAATCAAGATTTTCATATTTCTAGGGTTTGTGCACTTCTTTTGTAAAACCTTGAGAGATCGATTCATGGAGTGGATCCAAGGATCGTCACTAGAAATAGGTCTCTAATATCATTAGGGAGGTGTGCTCAAATTTGGTCAAGTTTCATTGGTTGAATCAAAAGTTGGATCAAATTTCGTTTTGGAGTTGGACTTGATTTTCATCTTCGGATCGAACCTGGTCGACCGGTTAGTAACGGCGGTCCGACCGCCGCTTCAGACCGCTAGTACTGCCGGGTCGAACCAATATCCAACGGTCCGACCGCCAGTTAGTAGCCGGTCCGACCGCTGATTGATCGTTCGGTCGAAGCCGCCGTGGTAGCTTGGTCGGACCGCCAGATACCGATTGAATAAAGGAGTTCTTTTCTCCATTTGTGTCGTGTGGTTGAGGGTTTATCAAATCCAACACAAGGCTTCCATCGTCGCGCTTCGATCTTCTTAGCTTTCATAGCTAAAGGAGTAAAGTTCGTGTTGTATTTGATTTAGGCGAGAAAGTTGAGAAAGCGCCTATTCACCCCCCCTAGTCGCCTTTACGGTCCTACATATTCTAAACGTTACATGAAGTGTCAACCCCAAGATCAAAAGTATAGAATTCCAAAACCTAATACTTCAAACGTTCAGAAGTTCAATTAGAATTATTTAGAAAATATCATATTTTATCAATCACCAACAAGGATGTTCTTAGCAAAATACCAGAAAGTGGCCTAGTCACCATATTTCCATTTCTTTCCTTTCCTGGTTTGCCATCTTATTTCTTTTCCCTCCTTCCTGATCATCCGACCTAATCATGTTGCAACCCAACCGATTCATTAGCTAAACCAACACCACTGCTTTTCTTCCCGAGCGAATCAGCGTGTAGCACGGTTTTCTTTCTCCCTCCCCCGCCTATACTCGCCAATTGCTCCTGTCATCTCGGTCATCACTCGCCATCGCTCAAACCGTCACGTTGTCCACACTATGCTGCTGACCCTGTCAAAATCGTTAACCATTCCTCAGTGCCGAGCCGCGTCGAATGCATCGCAGGCTCTCGGGCAATCTCCACCCTAGTAGCTATAAATAGCCCCATGTCGCCCCAGTGATGTCCCTTCTGTTGGAAATATGCCCTAGAGGCAATCATAGAGATGATTATATTTTGTTATGTTCATAATATTGGATAATATGTTATCATGTTCCTAGAATAATATCGTTAATATTTATTATCAAGGATGTGACTTGATTGTGAAACTCTGTATTTCTGCGAAGATAATTCTTAAACGTTCCCTAGTCGGAAACATATGAGAACACATATGTATAGACTAGCATATGTATTGGTTGATGGCTATATTTCATGGGTCATGGATATGGAGATATCAAACCAATAATATGGACGCATGTTATTGAACATGGTGTTGGTTTGACCCACCTTGAGTCACCATTGAGATTGTTATGATTTCATGTGCCATTAGTTGTCTCAAGCAATGATGATGTATAATCCTTAAACCTAAGATCAGTATGGTTTCCTACATATGTAATAGTACTCTTAGGGGTTACCAAACGTTACTCCGTAACTGGGTAGTTATAAAGGTAACTTTCTGGTATTCTATGAAACATGTGGAGGAATATGACTGGTCGAATATGAGATTTGCCCCCTCCTATCATAACAGGAGAGATATCTCTGGCCCCTCGTTGTGGTTGGATAAAGAAAGTGCATGGCCATGCCACTAGTGATCGAAGTGTCGACCACATGAAGTTATTTGACACTTGATTGAGAAGTATTGAGCTGTTCATGGATGATAAATTATCTCACCTGGAGTTCAACCAGATGTCGTGAGGCAAAGGGAGAATACACAAGTAGGTCGTTCGGTTCGACCAGATACGAACTAGTCATATAGAGATACAAGCTGGTCGTAGACTGATCGAATATAGTCACGAACTGGTCGTATGAAGATACGAGCTGGTCGTAGACTGGTCGAACATAGTCACGAACTGGTCGTAGACTGCTCGAACATAGTCACGAATTGGTCGTATGGAGATACGAGTTGGTCGTAGACTGCTCGAACATAATCACTAACTGGTCGCAAGGAGTTACGAACTGGTCGTAATTAAGTATTAACTGATCGTAAGGAGTTACGAACTGGTCGTATGTGATAAAGACCTGGTCGTAGATCATATTGCATTAACATTCGTCCGATATATTCTATGTGTGTTCAGGAATCGTTATGTTCTGCTAGGTGCCGCTAACGACTAGTGGTCGAAAAGGAGTCTCTGAGTCACAATCGATTACACATGAATCTATAGGGTCGCATACTTAAAGGTCTAGGATTTGATTTGGATGATGATCCAAATTCTTGTAGGCCGGCGATGTCATCCGTTGCTTCTGTAGGTGCGGCAAGTTTAAACATCCTTAAGAGTAATTTCAAAGATATAGGATGGGGATTTGGGTATTTAGATGATCCAAACTACTTGGATAAAGTGAAGTGCCTATTGTGTCAAAAGGTAATTCACGGAGGGGTGTATTGGCTCAAGCAACATATTGGTCATATTCGCGAGAACGTTGTTAAATGTCCAAAGTCCACAAAAGACTAACAAGAGAAGTGTAAGAAGTCTATAGGGGATGCACAAGTATTGAATAATGCAAATAAAGCAAAGAGGGAGAGCTTAGAAATAAGTGGTAATTGAAAATGAATATGACCATAATGATGATGAAGAGCTTGAATTTGTTGGAGACTCAACACCTCGTAAAATAAGGCCAATGGATAAGTTTGCTTGCCATATTGATCTTTCCATTGCTTTGACAAGTCGGCACCAAGATAGTACGGATGCACTTTGGGAGGAAAAAAGGACTTATAAGGTGAAGCAATATGTTATGAGATAACTTTATGCTCATGGTGTAATTTATTTGCAACTCTCATTCTCTCATGATTGCTTTCCTTGTATTGAACTATTGATCGCTAGCCTTATATCATATGTTTGTATTTTTTAGATATATCATTCAATGACATCAACAATAATAAGTTCAAGCAAATGTGTGAGGCCATTGGTCGCTTTGGGTCGAACTTTGTAGGTCCTTCTCAATACGAAGTTCAGAAGAAGTTGTTAAAGGAGGGAGTGGAAATAAACAAAGGTTTGTTGAAGACACATGAATAAGAGAGCCTTGTGAAGGGTTACTGGTATGCTACGATAGCACAAAACAAAAATTTATCGCGCAACCAAGGAACCTCCGCTAGTAATAGATCACGAGATTACCACTAGACGCGTCGACTCGTAGCGGAAGTAGAGTCGATGTAGCGAGTTGATGTAGTCGTAGTCGTACCCGCCACGTGTCTTCTTCTCCGAGTCTTGTGATCGTCACGAGTTGCGGATCGTCTTAGTGTTGATGCTTCACAACAACACCTCCAAGGTATCTACACATACGGGTAGGGATACCACGCGCTGGAGTGCTAGCGTCGGCACCGTGACTGTTAGGGTTTCAGGAGTTCTTCAAAAGATCATAATCACCCCATGCCACCACCCCTCTATATATAGGCATCCATGGTGGATCTCGTACTTGAGGACTATTAGGAACTCGTGGCCTACAAGAATTCGGATCACCATCCAAATCAAATCACAACCCTTTAAGTGTGCGACCCTATAGGTTCATGTGTAATCGGTTGTGACTCGAAAACTCTTTTTCGACCACTAGTCGTTAGCGATACCTAGTAGCACATAACGATTCCCAAACACACATAGAATATATCGGACGAATCTTAATGCAATATGATATATGACTAGGTCCATATCACTAACGATCAACTCGTATCTCTATACGACAAGTTCATATTTGGTCTCGACCAATTCGTAACTCCTTACGACCAGGTTTCACCACTTAGTGACCATGTTCGACCAGCCTACGACCAGCTCGTATCTCCATACGACTAGTCTGTATCTGATCGAACTGAAAGACCTTCTCGTGTATTCTCCCTTTGCCTCACGATATCTGGTTGAACTCCGGGTGAGATGTTGTATCATCCATGGACTGTTCAATACTTTCTCGATCAAGTGTCGAATAACTTCATGTGGTCGACACTTCGACCACTAGTGGTATGGCCATGTACTTTCTTTATCCGGCCACAACGAGGGCCCAGAGACATCTCTTTTGTTATGTTAGGAGGGACAAATCACATATCCGGCCAGTTACATCCCTCCGTATATTTCATAGCATACCCGAAAGCTACCTTTATAATTACCCAGTTACGAGTAGCGTTTGGTAACCCTTAAGAGTGCTATTACACATGTAGGAAACCATGCTAATATCAGGTCTAAGGATTATACATCATCATTGCTTGAGACCAACTAATGCTACATAGAATCATAACAATCTCAACAGTGTCTCAAGGTGGGTCTTTTCCAACGCCATGTTTTCTAACATGTGTCCATATTACTGATTTGATATCTCCATATCCATGACCTGTGAAACATAGTCATCAACCAATACATATGCTAGTCTATTCATATGTGTTCTCATATGTTTCCGACCAGGGAACGTTTAAGAATAATCATCGCAGAAAATATAGAGTTTCACAATCAAGTCACATACTTGATAATAAATATTATTGGTATTATTCTAGGAACAAGATAACATATTATCTAATGTTATGAACATAATTAAATATAATCATATTTATGATTGCCTCTAGGGCATATTTCCAACACTTTGACCGGGTGCTCCATCATGACCGATGGTTGGACCGACCAAAAGAGGAGGAGCATCATGAATATGTGTGTGCATTGCAAATTAGGGACAAATTTCATGCAATCAAAGGAGGCGTCGGATTATGCACACACAAGTGAGGACATCTTCGAGTACATGGATACTTGCATTGAACAACTAGGTCCCACAAATATTGTGCAAATAGTCACGGACAATGCTTCCAACAACATGGGAGCAAAGACATTATTGAAGGACAAGATGATAAATATCTTTTGGAGCTCGTGTGAAACTCACACCATCAACTTGATGCTAGAAGTAATTGTCAAGAATATAACAAAATATAAGAATATAATCGATCAAGTAAAGACATTCACCATATTTGGCTATGCACATCATAGTACCTTGGCCTTGATGAGGAAACACACAAGGAGGAGAGATATAATAAGGCTGGGGGTGACTAGATTTGCTTCTATC
The DNA here is from genome assembly GCA_036346395.1 of Hsuehochloa calcarea. NCBI lineage: Eukaryota > Viridiplantae > Streptophyta > Magnoliopsida > Poales > Poaceae > Hsuehochloa > Hsuehochloa calcarea. The sequence goes on along the minus strand of CM070610.1, from coordinate 11,822,972 downwards.
TTTCTCACTTTGCAAAGTTTGATTGAGAAGGACGCACTAAAGTTGATGGCACTTAGTTCAGAATGGGAAGATAGTATTAACACTAAAACACAAAAAGGCAAGATGACAACCAATACACTAATAAGAAGGGCCTTTTGGACTGTGTGTCTACTTGTTTGAAGGTATAGCCAAGCATCATATCCTTGTGAATATATGTTGTTCATTATGTCATCCTTGTATTGTTTGCTATTTCATAACCTTATATATTGCATTGCTTGAAGGTTTTTGAGTTATTGGTGAAAGTTATTCGCATGGTAGATGGGGATAGTCCATTTTTTGTTTATAGAGAAATTATACAAGCAAAGAAGCAAATTAAGGAGGCTATGAACAATTTAGATGATAACCACAAATTGACCATGGATGTCATTGATGGAAAGATGGCAGAGAGGCTTGATTCTCCTTTGCACTTGGCGGCGTACCTATTGAATCCATATTATAGTTACAACAATAAAACCATCTTGCAAGATACAAATATCATGGATGCGATATTTGAATATGTTGAAACATTTTATCATGGTAATGATTAAATGCAAGCTCAAGTTATCAATGAGGACCTGCACAAGTTTAAAGATCACGAAGGGGTCTTTTGGAAACCTATCGCCAAACTTGGATATGAAAAAAATAATAATTTTAATCCTGGTAAACTTGTGCTCGCAATCATGATTTTAACTCAATGCATGCATATTTGACAATTCGCCTTGTACTATTATCCTTCTACTCTTCTTAATGCCTAGCTACTTAGTGGTTTACTTTTGGATATCAAGTTCCTACTTTGCAAAGAATGTCCATAAGAATCCTCTTATTGACCTCAAGTTCATCCGGATGTGAAAAAAATTAGAGCACTTTTGACATAGTAAGTCTCAAGTCTCAACTCTTAACTATGAACTATCAACTATGAAGTATGAACTATCTTATTATCAAGATGTCAACTATTTAACTTACCAAACTCCAATTTGCAATTCGTGGATACATTCAAAGAGAAGAAATATGCTAGATGTGAAATGTCGCAACCATCTAGTCTATGTTCAATTCAATGAAATATTGTTGAGCAAAAAAGAGAAGAGCAATGTGAAGAACATCGATATCGGGTCATATTATCAATTCACCACGAACTCTATTTGTATTTTGCTTGCTTCTAAGAGTCTAAGACCATGTCTATGTCTATGTCTACGTGTGGTTGCTATGTCTTATTGTGTGAGACTATGTTAAGTTGAGACTATAATGTTATGATATGTCTTTCTATGTTAAGTATTTAAGATGTGTGGCTGCATAATTCATTCATACATTCTTTAATGTGTGGTTGTATAATTCATTCATACCTTCTTTCTCACAAAATAGCAAATAACTCATCATTGATTAAAGAGAAAATTCACAATTGATTAAATATGCAAGTTATATGATTAGTTGATTACATGTTTACATCAAGATTTTGGAGGGGAGATAATCTATATAACTACGTCAAACTGACCATGTCTGGCTTCTTTAGGTAATTTCCGTCTATCTTACTCAATTGGATGCCTGTTGCTGCTCAATTCATCGTATTCTACCTGCTATCGGCTCCTCTGCACTGTAGCCTGGTAGACCACCTAAACGTTGCCTAGGCGACTTAGGGCTAGACGCCGGACCACTGCCCGACTAACACATAGCGCTTTCTTGCACCTTGCTTTGCACACAATTTGTGCAGTTTTTATGATATTTATTCCATTGAAAACATATCACTCCTGTACATGAACATAGTTTTTATATACGAAACAATGGTTTTGTCGTAGTATAAGACATGAGTCAATTGCATTCATGGATCGGGACCATCTACATTACTACAAAGGTCCACTGTGCGAACAATGGTTTTGTGCATATGAACAATATGCTACAGTGGTACTGTGGCAGATATAGTGACAACGAATGGAAAATTACTGTAGCAACACTTTGACGATTGATATCGACTTTTAATTTTTGATCGAACAGTGTAGATTGCTCCGAATACTTATGATGATCTGCATTGAATACGTAAACGTATAGGAAACCAATCATACATGAAATTACTGCAGCAACACTTTGACTATTGATATCGACTTTTAATTTTTGATCGAACAGTGTAGATTGCTCCAAATACTTATGCTGATCTGCATTGAATACATAAACGTAGAGGAAACCAATCCTACATTCATGGCATGCCATCTAATATTATTGATTACTGCAACAAATTTAGTGAAGCCTGGTCAGTCTCTCCAGTCAGCTAAAACCCGTCCAATTCACTGCCGTGCTGAACTGCTGACGCCTCCTCACACTCCAACCGCTCATCCGCTGCCCCACACAGCGGCATCTCCCATTCCCAAACAACCGACTCCCGATCCCCGCACCTAGCCTCTCTAGCCCCACCCAGCCGAAATCCATCCCTAACGCTGACACATGGGCCCTACTAACTGAAAGACCCACCCGTCATCCACCCCTACCAATCCACGTCAGCCTTCCTGGTACGGTGGTACCCCCGCATCGCAGTCTCGCGTGTCCCACTGCAGCAGCCGTGAGCGCCTCCCCCACACCAGTGGCGTCGCGACGCACCAACGACTCGAACGGCTCGGCCTCGTGAATCTGGCCGCCCCGCTTTCCACGCCCGCAACCTCGCCCACCCCACGCCATGAGATGCCATTAAATCCCTCCTCCGCCTCCTCCTCGCTTCGCCGCTCGCTCTTCGCGTCCCTCCGGAGGATCTCGCCTCACCGGCGCCATGGCCTCCGCCCCCGCGGCCGTCTCCACCGTCGCCGCCGCCGACAACGGCGCCGCGAAGCCGACGGAGAAGCAGCTGGTACAGGTCGGTGCGCAGCTCCCTTTCTTTTCCTGGTGTCTCGCTGTCTGGTTCTGTGGCTGGCTGAGGTTTCGTTCGCTCGCGGGTTGTGTGCGGCTCTGTGTGCCTTCGCTTGAGTAGAGAGTACTAGCAGATGGGTTACATGGGTATCTTAACGTCGATTTCCAGCTACTGGACGTTGCGAATGGAAATCATCACAACTCTGAAGTGTATTGCAAATCTCCGATCGGATAGTTGATGCTGTAGACTGTAGAGAGTAGTGACCAAATGATTCCAGTATTAGCTTTTGAGCTGACCTTTTACTTAGGTTCAGGAGTTGCCGTGAATTGAGTTCAGGAGATCCTCCAAGTTTAGGAGTAAGTAGCCTGGCTACAGGAAGTATTTTTTTTTATTATCACAGGCAGCTTAAGGGTATTCATAGATTACAGCTTTATGTTGATGTTACCACACTTAGTGTGAATCTTATGGTCAGCTGTACCCAGAAGTGAAACATTTGTTGAATCCATTAATCATTCTACCATAAATCGGTAATATGTAAAAACATCTTTCAGCCAGGGAGTAACTCGAGCAACACATAACTTGAATTTGGGAAGAGAAAACCTATTTGTCGTGAACAGTGAATGTGTTTTTTGCAACAAAAAAACACACACACACACACACATTTTGCGCGGTTGCAGTTTCTTGTGCCATTAGTCAAAACAAACTACTGAATTGAGGTATAGGCAGGTCACTAGGTCCCAGTTATTTGCATATTGTATAGTCAAGGAAAAAGAGCAGCAAACTAGCACACTCCGAATAAGGTAACCAATAGGATTTTCTTCCAGAATTGAACATCAGAAAGGGAGGAAATCTTAATGTACATGTGGACTCTGTTGGTCATGATTTTAACTGGATGTTATAAACATATAAAGGAGTCCCTTCTGTCAAGTAATCATTCAACAAGAAAAGTGGCAGCATAGACCATAGAAGATATCACAAATTCCCATCTTGCTGGTCATATCATACCCATATCCAGGCCATTACTCCCTTGCTTATCATTTGTTCTGTCCAAACCTGTTTATACGATCTGCTTCTGTCATGCATTATCATTGCCCATCTGTTACTTCTTTCTGCAGCTCTGAGACTATGGCCCATCTAAATAATTTAAATGATGAAGTCAAGTGCCATATAATCTCGCTGATCCATTAGTTTTTCATATTATAAAATAAACCTGGCTGTTCTGATATCATTCCAGTTGCCAGCAATCTGCATTCTCTGTTGTAAGAGAAATGCTATATCCTTGATACCAGTGATAAACCGTTGATGCATTCAAAATAATGAAGAATAGTTATATTTGGCCCCTTGTGAAGTGCAATATGCACACTTGTCTTTAAGGTCATTTGGAAGATAGGAATATTGGAGGAAAGGAAACACCCTCTTTCACTGAATGTTTACTTTCCTGTAGAGTTCCTATGAAATTCCTTCATTCCAAAAGTCACATTAGAATATTGTAGAAATCTAGGACCACAAATCTAAAAAAAAGTATGCATGACAAGGAACAACGACATCATTTCTGCGACCTTCCTTATGAGCATAATCCAGCTTATCCCTGTATCAAAGCGAAAAATCTTGCAGGGCATTACAAGCCATAAAAGGTATGAACTTTTACCCTAGTCAATTGCTGTTTTCCTAGGACCATTGCTAGAATACTCGTTGTCGTACAATTATGCGGTTCTCCTTTAAATGATGACAGTGAATCATTGGACAAGAAGACAATGGTTAGAGAAAATCAGGATATATTTTCTAAATTTAAAGTTTGGGGTTGTTTGGTTCGTTATTTTGACAACACATAATGCATGCCTTAGGACACCTCGGCTTCGAAAATAAAGGTTTCCCTTGCAAAGCATGCCTTAAGTTCGAGACTTTGTTTGATTTGGTACCTCAAAAGAGATGACCGAAGACAGGTTGAAACAAAAATAAGACAACTCAAGGTTGTCAACCAAAATTTGCTTGGATTTTGCCTAGGCACAACAGCTGAAGCAAGCTCTTTAATCAGGAATCAAATCCTCTATTACAAACTTCTGGGAAAGGGTTCTGAACTGTAGTTGATATTGATGCTTGGATACTACATAGATTAGGTATATGATTTCTTGAATTTTGACACAAAATCAAGTTGCTAGTACTTTTGTTGTGGTGCGCCTACTTGTCTGCTGTTCTCTCTAAAACTTGAACATGACCATTTATAGTTGTTTTAGTTTGAGGTGAGAACACAGTATAATATTGTGATTGTTTGAGTTAAGATTTATTTGTAAGTTGGGTTTATTGTGAGTGTGGTTGACCATGACTTGTTCAAAATAGATAAGGCATAATGAATGTCCACACTCATCCCACACCCTGAAATCATTTTGTTTTCATGACTAATTAGTTTATTGACCCACCAACCTGGGGCTTCATATTAAGTTAGCTAATTCATTTGTGTAGATGTTTCTATTGAATTAACACTAGAAACTCTAAAACAAATCAAATTTACAAACCTGTTATGTGACAACGCGATACATTATTTTCATGTCCAGTAACTAATATGCTGAAATCCAACTATCATGAGTTGGCGATCATCTTTTGGAACTCATCGTTACCACCGCTGCTTGACATGGTGGATGAAGCAACGAGTGGCTCTGATACCAAGATGTCAGGTGATGAGCACTGGGAGCGGAGGCGGAAGGGAAGAATCAACTCAGGAGAATGAGGATTGCGCCGGGATGCCGTGGTGGACGACACGGATGAACAGTTGTGATGAACAGTGCGTGATGAATAGTCACGATGAATAGTGTGTGGGCAGGGTATGGCGCAAGGGGATTGGATAACTCCCAATCCTTTTGCTGATTTTCATTGATGCATATGCTGCGTATATAAAAGGATACAAACTGACTTGGAAGGTATTATCCTTCCTAATGCAATAAAGACTAACTTGGAAGTTATTATCCTTCCTAATGCAAACTTCCCTAGAGGATTCCTAAACTGCCGCTAGGCCAACTGCACCCTCTCCTAAACTACCGCACATGACATCTCTCCCTCCGTTGATAAACAACTCGTCCTCGAGCTGAAAAGAGCAATAAGACGCCCGAAACGCGATAACGTCTTCCCATGATGCATCAGCAGCGTGAAGTCCTTCCCATTGAACTAGAATTTACCACTTATCTCAAGACAGGTGGCTGCACCGAATGATGCTCTACTCCAACATTACGATGCATGGGCGCTCCAACTCGCCCTTTTGAGTAGCTGGGTATCGGTATGGCCGAACCACCACCGCACTGGTACCGGGGAGGTGGTGGATGCGGTGGTCACGCCGCGTGGAGATGGAAGGCCACGAGGCATGTCGAATTCCGCGAGTAGCTCCTCCATGAGATCTCCCATGGCTGAGGCGGAGTGGAGATGCGGTGCTGACCGCGATGGGGCCATGCCGCGCCAGATGATCTCCCGGTCCTGCGTTGGAAGCGCATCGTCAAGAGGTTGAAATCCCAAACGATCGGTCCCAAGAAGCGGAGCCACTGGACCCCAAGGACGATGTCAATGCCGCCCAGTGGTATGGTGCGCAAGTCGAGGATGAAGTGTTCCTGGTCGATGGAGAGGGGTGCCGCGTAGCACACCCCGCCGCTTGCCACCTTGTCGCCGTTCGCCACGGCCACGGAGAGGCCCGTGCGTGGCGCTAGCGTCAGCCCAACCTAATCGACGAGCTCCACGGCGATGAAGTTATGGGTAGAGCCGGAGTCGACCAGGGCCATCAATTGGATGCCATGGATCATCACTGGAAGCTGCATAATTTGGGACTTACAATCCGGTGAGGGCGAGGAGGGAGATGGTGGCATCCGCCTCCGCCTCCTCGAGGTAGTCATCGTCCAGCTCAACCTGCAACATAAAGATGCGTTGACAGAAACGTTGGTGGCCTGGCACGAACTTCTCGTCGCAGTTGTAGCAAAGTCTCTTGCCACGACGTTCCTCCGTCTCGGCTGGCGTGAGGCGCTTGAACGGCTTGGCTGAGCCTGACGCCCCCATGGTCATCGCCGATGGTGTCGTTGTGCCGGCCTCCGATGCACCGGATGCGGCATGCCACGGTTAGAAAGGTCGGGAGCTCGCCGTCTTGGACATTGGCGGGGATGCCGCCGGCTCCTGGGGTAGCAAGGCAAGACGTTCGTAGGCTCTGGCGAGGTCCATGGCGACCTCCAGGTTGGTCGGCCTTTGGAGCTCAACATTCCTCTGCAGGGGCTCGCCAAGTCCCGCCGTGAAAAGTATCACTTGCTGCTCCTCGTCCAAATGGCCGCAACGAGCGAGGGGGGTTAGAAAATTTTCAGTGAAGTCGGCCACTGATGATGTACGCCGCAGGTTCGTCAGGGCGCCTAGCGGATTGTGGCTTGTGAGCATACCGAATCGACGATGGACGAGGTCGGTAAAGTGCCGCTAGTTAGGCATACCATCCATACGCTCCACTCGCATGTACCATAGATGTGTCATGCCTGTTATGTGGTACGTAGCGAGCCACACCTTATCTTCCATGGGTGTTTGTTGGGCGTGAAAGAATTGTTCGCAACGGTTGACCCATGGAATTGGGTCCTCCTTGCCGTCGAAGGAAGAAAAGTTGAGTTTGATGTAGCGCGGCAGGTTCTGAGGATGCCCGGCGCTCGGGGCAGCGTAGTAAGATGGCGGGGGGTGAGGAGGCAACGCCGCGGGGGCAATGCCCGAGCCTACGCTGGCGCGGTGCTGGCTCGGCGGCAGCTCCCCTTCGGTTCCTGTTCGTGTGGCAGCGTCTCCATCTTCGCGCATCACCTGTTGGAACTCATCGTTACCACCGCTGCTTGACATGGTGGATGAAGCAACGGGTGGCTCTGATACCAAGATGTCAAGTGATGAGCATTGAGAGCGGAGGCGGAAGGGAAGAATCAACTCAGGAGGATGAGGATTGCGCCGGGATGCCGTGGTGAACGACGTGGATGAACAGTCATGATGAATAGTTGTGATGAACAGTGCATGGTCAGGGTATGGCGCAAGGGGATTGGGTAACTCCCAATCTTTTTGCTGATTTTCATTGATGCATATGCTGCTTATATAAAGGGATACAAACTAACTTGGAAGGTATTATCCTTTTGCTGATTTTCATTGATGTATATGCTGCGTATATAAAGGGATACAAACTAATTTGGAAGGTATTGTCCTTCCTAATGCAATAAAGACTAACTTGGAAGGTATTATCCTTCCTAATGCAAACTTCCCTAACGAGACTTTCCTATAGTAAACTTGCCTAATTGCAACTTCCTAATTTGAGGATTCCTAAACTGCCGCTAGAGCCGGTTGCACCTTCTCCTAAGCTGCCGCACATGACACATTCTAATATGATTAAACAGAAATTTTGCCAGTATGTATTCTATTGGTTCCGAGTAACAAAGAATTTTATCATTTGCATCAGTTGAATTTTACTTCTTGTCCGAGCACTTACAAACCTGAGCTTGTGATTTGATCCTTTGTCCATTGCAGGTTGCAAAGCGATTGGAAAAGTTTAAGACAACAATTTTCACACAGATGAGCATGCTTGCCATCAAGCATGGAGCAATAAACCTTGGCCAGGGCTTTCCGAATTTTGATGGCCCTGACTTTGTGAAAGAGGCTGCTATTCAAGCTATCAATGCTGGGAAGAATCAATATGCAAGAGGATATGGTGTGCCTGAACTTAACTCAGCTGTTGCTGAAAGGTTCCTGAAGGACAGTGGCTTGCAAGTCGATCCTGATAAGGAAGTTACTGTTACATCTGGGTGCACGGAAGCGATAGCTGCAACGATATTGGGTCTTATCAACCCTGGCGATGAAGTGATATTGTTTGCTCCATTCTATGATTCATACGAGGCTACACTGTCGATGGCTGGTGCCAATGTAAAAGCCATTACTCTCCGTCCTCCAGATTTTGCAGTCCCTCTTGAAGAGCTAAAGGCTGCAGTCTCTAAGAACACCAGAGCAATAATGATAAACACACCACACAATCCTACTGGGAAAATGTTTACAAGGGAGGAACTTGAATTCATTGCTACTCTCTGCAAGGAAAATGATGTGTTGCTTTTTGCTGATGAGGTCTATGACAAGTTAGCATTTGAGGCAGATCATATATCAATGGCTTCTATTCCCGGCATGTATGAGAGGACTGTGACTATGAACTCCCTGGGCAAGACATTCTCTCTAACAGGATGGAAGATCGGTTGGACAATAGCACCACCACACCTGACATGGGGTGTAAGGCAGGCACACTCATTCCTCACATTTGCCACCTGCACACCGATGCAATCAGCGGCGGCAGCAGCTCTGAGAGCACCAGATAGCTACTATGAGGAACTGAAGAGGGACTACAGCGCAAAGAAAGCAATACTAGTAGACGGACTCAAGGCCGCAGGTTTTATTGTTTACCCTTCAAGTGGAACATACTTCGTCATGGTCGATCACACCCCATTTGGTTTCGACAATGATATCGAGTTCTGCGAGTATTTGATCTGTGAAATCGGTGTTGCCGCCATACCACCAAGCGTATTTTATCTCAACCCTGAGGATGGGAAGAACTTGGTGAGGTTCACCTTCTGCAAGGATGATGATACGCTGAGAGCCGCAGCCGAGAGGATGAAGACAAAGCTCAGGAAAAAATGAAGGGGAGCAATTTCATATGGCTGTTGATTGTTGAATAATAATACGCTTGATCTGAACTGCATCCGAATGCATGTATTCTTCTAGCAGTAGTCATCCTGTCAGTGACTTCATCTCTTGTGTCGTAACTATTTGTCTCTGTGAGCAGATGCCGATGGATCAGGGTAGCTGCTGGTACAGTTTTGTAGCCTACAGAGCAAATCTGCGTTCGCTATTTGCCCATGCTTTTCTACCTATCCTATCACCAGTCCATCAAATGATCAGAACAAAAGTTCTGCGACGGAAAATTTGTTCTACCTTTCTGCAAGTTTTTTCCCAGACCAAAATGCTGTCCACACATGCTAATCCTTGAGAAACTCGTAGCCGTGAACCCCTTGTGTACATGACGTTTTTATCACCATTCATCAGGCATCCTCTATGAGCCACAAGTTCTGGTGAAATTAACATCACTTGTTAGTTGTTACATCCATGGCGCACAATTCTGCACCTGGTGTTGCTATCTAGCACGGTAGCACCATACACCTGACCAGCCGGCGCAACCAAAACAGTTAGGAAAAGATGATAAGGACGAGCGTGGCAACACGAACGAAAAGAATCACTCAACCACACGAGACATGGCACACCAAATGCGCCCATATCCTCCTGATGCCAATCTTTTCCAAGTTCACACTTCACACCGCCTTGGAGCCATGTTTGCTTGATTGTTTTCTTCTCTCAGACAGCGACTGATACAACGAATAAATACATTACCTTTCAGTTTCGTGCCATCAGCATGCTGCAGCGAAACAACAAGAACAGTAATAATGCCCTCGTCAACCCCGCTGGCTTTGTTTTGGCACCGTCTGATTAAACCTTCATAAATGGTGACTAATCAGAATCTGTCGCTGCATAGTTTGCATATGGGCGAGGCTGTATATATCATGCGAACCTTGTCTGCTGAAACTATGATTGATGCGTTGTTGGCTGCCGACCTCGCGTACTCAAAAGAATGGCACGGATGACTAGCATTGTACGGTGTGGTTTCCAAGACCTTATTTTTCTCCCATGACAAGTGCAGTTCCCAAGAGTCTGCATCGAGGTGCAATCATGGATGAAAATCCCGGTCGATTACTGCCACCGGTTTTACCGGTCGGGTTCGGTAACGAAAACCCGCCGGTTTTTCTCGGTTTAGCAAATTCAAATTCTAGTTTTCAAATTTTAGCTAGTTTTTAAGCAAATTTAAACGAATTTCATCCGATTTTTTCCCGGTAAATCCGGTAACCGGCCGGTTACCGTTACCGGCCAATCACCGGTAAACTGGCCAGTTTCAAGTTTTTTATCCTTGGGTGCAATGATCAGCCATCTTGCTCATCTGATTGGGTTTCTTGAATTTGTACGGAAGGGAGTATTGTTTATGATAGTGGTGCTTATTGTTTATGTTATGGGTATTGATATGGGCGGGTGTCCAATATGAACAGTGCGCTCGAACGCCTCATTCTTCTCTACTCCCACGCACGGATGCCACGCTACACTTCATTTCGTCTTATCCCGTCGTTCTTTGCGCTTCTCATCCACTCAATCCCCATCCCCCTCCCTCGCCGCTCCCGAGCTCCACCTCGCAGAGCTCCCCTCGCGGTGCTGGTGACCTCGCTCCGCCTCGTGGAGCTCCCCTGTATCTCTACCTCACGGCGTCGGCGACCCTGCTCCCATCGGCCACCCCCATCCCTTGCCTCGGCCACCTCCGAACTCCATCTCGGCCATTCCCGAGCTCCATCTCTCCACCTCGCGGCGCTGGCGACCTCGCTCCCCTCAGCCACTCACGAGCTCAGCCTCGGCCACGTCCGTCCCTCCACCTCGCGGCGCTAGCGGCCTTGTCCCCCCTTAGGCCCCCTCGGCCAACCCTAAACTCCACCTCGCGGCGCCGTCGACCCCGCCCCCTCGAGTCCCCTCTTTCACCCTCGAACTCCATCTCGGCCACCCCATGGTCCCGTCCCTCCACCTCGCAGTGTCGGCAACCATGGCCCCCTCGGCCATCCCTGAGCCCGAGCTCCACCTCGCGGCACCGACGAGCCCCTCGGGCACCTCCCGTGCCCCTCACGGCGCCGTCGTTGAGGGTGACACCGGTGGAGTTTGCAGGTGTTGCATGTGCCCTAAAAAATATTGCATGTTGCAGTTATAGGATTTTTTTTCTTGCAACAGATGATTTGAGATATTGAGTGCTGTATTTTGTAGTGTTGCAGTAACAAATGATTGAGAATGAGATTTTTTCCATAAATTTTTTAAAGGGTGTGTCTATACATCTTTTGACTCTTTTTTTTGGATATCAGTCAGATTTTTAGCCATATGATCAAAACCAACAATGCTAAGATGCTTCCATGGGTCCTCTTTTTTGAGGCTCCGTGTGGAGCACTCAGGTAGTCGAAACCACCAGGTAGTCAAAATCAGTTGTGTAGTTGAACCTCCTTCCGACCAGGTAGTTGAAACTAGTCGTGTAGTTGAACCTCCTTCCGACCAAGTAGTCGAAACCAGTCCTGTAGTCGAACCTCTTTCTGACCAGGTAATCAAAACCAGTCATGTAGTTGAACTTCCTTCTGACCAGGCAGTCGAAACCTCCTTACGACCAGGTAGTCGAAATAAGTCGTGTAGTCGAACCTCCTTCCGACTAGGTAGTCAAAACCAATCATGTAGTCGAACCTCCTTCTGACCAGGTAGTCGAAACCAGTCGTGTAATCGAACCTCCTTCCGATCAGGGAGTCGAAACCTCCTTACGACTAGGTAGTCGAAACTTCCTTTCAAGTAAATATTCAAAAACAATTGCATGACCGAGTCACGGTCTCACTAGAGCAAAAACGGGTTCGAAACCCAGGTAAAGATTTTATGTACATCAATTGAATGTCGCGGGATGATTTTTGTTTCATGTATCGCTCGGATTGTGTTGTTGTAGCGGTAATATTTTTTTACCCCTTTTTGTTGCACTTTTGAACTGAGATGTTACAACCGAAATATTACATGTAACAGCGTACAACGGTCACCCTTACGTTATACTCCTACTACTACTACAAACAAACAAAATTACTACTAAAAAATGCGCGTCCCCTTTTCAATTTGCCCAAATGCTATAACATGTTCAACAAATTGAAAACGGGGTCCGCTTTTTTTTACGATCCCGAATATATTAGTAACCTCGAAAGCTTGACTATACAAGCATGAAAAATCTATCTGTGGAACTCCTAAATTCAGTGATACTTAGAAACATCTCTTCATCAAACACTTGATGTCCAACCACCAACAGAATCGCTCAAATTCAGCCCTCTCTCTCTCTCTCTCTTGTCAACAGTCAAAAGTCACCCAAAGAATTCAGATGTGAACTGGCACAACCAGTCCAATTAGTTCGCTGGTCAGATTAATCTCTCTCTCTCTCTCTCTTCATCGCACCAAAGGGAGCCCGTGTTACCTGGTTCCATGACCACCGCCCAGGCACCCACCAACACCAGCACCACCCCACCTACCCGGGGCGCCGAGCTGAACCAATGCATCACCAGGGAACTGAAAAAAGAAAGCACAACACAGCACAGTTACGAAAACTGCATGCAGCATGCAGCATGCAGCTCCAATCTGCACCGTCATCGCCTTGACATGAACAAACAACGTTCAAAGTTCACAAACCATGAGCAGATCGACCAAATCCATCATGTTTTCCCCACATGTTCTGAAGAAACATGCTTCAATTTCAGACCCTCGCACCTACGCCATGAGATATGTGTGTGTGATCTTTACACGAGGGAAAAGAAAAGGCAAACTCCATGTTAGTAGTAGTAGTAGTACACAGGCTGCTTTGCTTTGCTTTCTTCTTGGGAGAAAAAGGCGGCAAAAAGTGCTTCCTATGAGAGTGGTTGCATGCACTTTGAACGCTTGCGACAAGCGAAAACTACAAGACAGGCTATCCATTCCATGGACGGCTACCGTAGTTTTACTATTTGTCGAGAGCTCACCTCACACAGCGGCGTTTTCTTTTTTTCTTTTCTTCTCTGATGGCAACGTTGTTTCCTAGCTCATGACTGATGTATCATGCATATAAATATTTCTAATGGAATAAATTTCACTTGACAGCTACTGAAAGCAATGTTTATTAGCAGCAACACCTTGTTTGAAAGTGCGAAGAGATTTTTAAGCCGGTAAAGAGAGAAAGGGTCCATGTGTATATGACCTCGCTTCTCACGCAAGCGAGCATCATGAAATCGACAGGTCGATTTGATGAGTTCTCACACAGGATGGCAGGAACAAATACACACAAAAAGAATTGAAGTGTCGAATGAAACGATCATCATGCTGTGACCACTTTTCTCCCTTCCCAGATGCTTACCTTATTTTCTCGACATGTCACAATGATTGAAGCCTTGAACATAGGATAAGCATGATTATAATGCTGTGTTAAACTCGTACCCGGGCTTATAATTAGCTTATGTGTGACCAATTATTATGTCTCGAGCCTGTTGCCTCTGTAGAAAAAGAAAAGAGGAGGGAGGAAAGGAAAAAACTCAAGGTGGCTCCTGCTTTTCATACATACAGGAGAAGCTGCTTGGGTCAGAAAACCGGCAGCCATTTCTCCTTGCCGCCCATCTTTCTGCTGGGAGAAGAACAGAAGCTCCTGCCATGCACACAGTGTCACAGTGGCAGGCAGGCAGGCAGCCATGCAGGAAGTGTCTTGCTGAAAGCAAAGGAGAAGGGAGCCACAGTTACACGGGGAGGGGGCATAAGAATGGCATGAACGACGGGTTGAGATAAGGTCAGGCTCAGAACAGATAGCACGAGATTGTCCTTTCCAAGAACACAGGGCTTTGGCTGATTCAATGCTGCCGGGCAAGTTGATGCCATGCCTAACAAGCTGCAGATTTAGAATTGTTTTGCAGGTTCAACTTATAAGGAGCGATTCAGCATCGGGTTCTGCATACTCTTCAGCACATTGGAAGATTAAGATAATCCTAATTCCTAAGCAGGTTTTGTCCACAGCAAAACAGGAGCAATTAAGTATCACAAGCTCCGAGATCAACTCCTGTTTGGTCTGTACTTGAGGCCACAACCAGACTGTCGAGCCTGTGAAATGTTTCTAGGGTACAGTAGATGGACCAGGTTTATATGTCCGATGTCCTTGAATTCGACATATTACAGGTCAAACCATTTCATCAGCACCCTGTTCCCCAAGAGTGTACAGTATATTAAAAGGAAACGAAGATCGACACGAACGAACGACAACAAAACATTCAGAACTATTGTGATTTCTGACATTATGGAATGACATATCTCACATAATGCAGTGGAATCATTTATTAGCATGATTGTTCTGATGCAAGAAACAAGAAATTATAGCAGCAGCGGCTCCCAGCATACAGCAATGCATTGTGCCAGCTTAGCATTTGCAGAATTCTTTCCTTGCATTCATGTTTCTGGTGCAAAAATCTGGAGCAGCAAGTGGACCCAAAGCTACGAATTGCCCCAAGTTTTGAAAAACACAGTGGGCTCAGATGCAGGGAATGGATTGACAGCAGTGTACTAAAAATACACTATTATCATGGGAACCTACATCACAGCAACAAGTTGCAGGACCAGAAGAAATTCAGAGTCTCCCATGTGCATCTCCATGTACCATTGCAAATGGAGAATCACTGCACATGGAGTCCAACTCAGGCAGTCAAGATTCAGATTGGAGTAATGAAATGCAGATGCAAGCACATCTATATGTGCAATGCATATGGAGAACTTAGAATATGCAGTAAGTAGGGCAACGAAAAAGCTCACTCTTCCATTGATACACTTGATCTATGTACAGTTTACAGCTTGCAAGAAGGGGGGAGGGGATGGCCGGCGATCGCAATCGCAATATTGCAGAATCTGAGCTGTTTTGCAAAAGAAAATTGTCAGCTCCGCTCTTCGACGGCTCCTGTTTGTTGCTGAACTCTGACTCGGAGCAAACGGTTGTGCTGCCCCGGTCGTCTGAAACTCACCGATTAGTTATTGTCCTTCACTACCATAATGTACAGTTAGAAGGAAAGGGCATGGTTTCTTGAACACACTTCACACAAAGGTATCACAGAATTTCCCATCCATCCTGTTCTGGACTGCCTTGATTGCCGCTACCCGAGCAGCCGTGGCTGCCCTGTTCGCGGCCATGACCACCTTGTGCACCTGCTCATCCACTCTCGGCAGGCGACAGGCGTTCTCAGCAGCCCGTCGTGCAGCCTATATTGGTACAATGCAACCATTAGAATTTCAGAAGCAATTGCAAAGGGTAACTCTTAGGCAGATCAATGTGTGCAAGAAAAATGATGTATACCTGTACGGCACGCTCAACAGAAAGATCAGTCGGAGGCAGGGAGCTCTTGAGAGTCCCAGAATCCCAGTCTCCCGATCGCTTGTCACCATTCCGAAATGTGTACATTCCAAATCCCTGCTTCTTGCCTTCATGCCAGGAGCCCTCGTAGCAATGGCCATTGGCAAAGCTGTAGATGCCAAACCCATGGATCTTGTCCCCAAAGTACTCCCCCGCATACCGATCACCATTTCTGAAACAAATTTCAATAGCACGTTTGAAATTAGCAACCAATGTGATTAAAATTTTCACCGAGGTTACTTAAATCATGAACATATGGTGAACCAATCGAACAGTTGCAAAGAAATGGAACAGTGTGTTGCTGTGATCAAATCAAAGCACCAAAATTTCGCTAGATGCTCACCGGAAATTGTAGCTGCCGAGGCTGTGCTTGACGCCGCACTTGAACTCTCCGACGTAGGAGCTTCCGTCGGAGCAGGTCTGCGCGCCGATGCCGTGGCTCTGGCCGCCGGCCCACTCGCCGGCGTAGCAGTCCCCGCTGTAGAAGCGGTAGACGCCGTGGCCGTGGCGCAGACCCTGACGGTACTGGCCGCGGTAACGGCTGCCGCGCGCCCAGCTCTCGATGCCGTAGCCGTCGTACTTGCCGTCCACCCAGTCCCCCTCGTACTTGCCCTTGCCGAAGAAGTTGTAGACGCCGCTGCCGTTGCAACGGCCCTTGTGGAACTCCCCCTCGTAGCAGTCCCCATTGCTGTAGAACTCCACGCCCTCCCGCACCACGCGGCCGTGCGCGGCGCCGCCCTTCCCCTTGTCCCGCTTCTGCGGCTTGTCGTCGTCTTCACCAATGAACCACTGCACGGACCCCGACGCCGGGGAGCGGCGCAGCCGCAGGCGCCCGCGGAGGAGGCGCGCCGCCCCCACCGCCGCAGCGAGCGCGGCGACGGCCGCTGCCGCGAGGAGGACGAGGTGGTGGTCGTTGCGGAGCAGGATCAGCAGGAGGAGGACGGCGAGGGGCAGGGCGAGGAGCACGAGCGGGTGGGCCGGGCCGCCGGGGCGGAGGTGCGGGTGCAGGTGGGGCAGGGCCTTGGCCTGCGCCTGTGCCTTCTTGTCGTCCGGCTCCAGGTCCTCGACCACCACCGCCTGGAACGACGCGCAGTTGCGCACCGTCGGCGACCGCAGCAGCGACGACGGCGTTCGCGTCAGCTTGCCCCCGCCGCCTCCCCCGCCGTGTCCCTCCATCCCTCGCCGCCGCCGCTCCCCGCCTCCCCTGGTGCCTCCCTCCCCACCCTCAATTTCCCACAGATCTTCTTATCCTCTTGAAATCCCTCGGGCCGTGCAGGCAGTCAGGCAGATCGGAGGAAGCAGAGGAGTGGGTGGAGAGGAGAGAAGAGAGAGGAGAGGAGAGGAGGGAACGGAGAGGTCTCTTATAACTACCGTGGGGAGGTAACCAGCTCCGCGTGTGCGCAGGCAGAGCAGACCTGGCGCGGGTCGCGGATACACCGCGCACCTCACTGACGTGTGGGCCATCGTTGGTGGGGCGCGGAGGCAGTAGGATATCGGCGGATCCCGCGTGGTCGGGACCCGGGTGTTTCGCGGGGGGAGGTGTTTGATTGGTCCGGGCGGGGGCTGCGCGCGGATGGGTTGGGGACTGGACCCGGTAGGAACGAACTCAGCCGGGAAGAGTTTGGGTGGGTAACTGTGTGGGAGGTGGGGCTCACCTATTTGGGATCCGAGAGGAAGGTGGCAGGGGAGACCGGGTCGTGATTATCAAGGAAGCGTGACGGCTAGAGTTTAATTTAAGTGATTACTTTGTAGATAAATTTAAAATTATAAAAATAATATAAAAATATAAGAGAGAATAACATATTAATTACGGAGATTTCTCTTTATTTCTCTTCTAAAAACTGTCGTACAATAGTTGAGGTCCTCCATACTTTATATAGACTACTGGATGGACGAGTAGCTCACCTTGGGTCAGGACTCTCGGCCTGGGCCCGGTTTCTTAACACTCCCCCATGGTCACTCATCCGTCATGTTCATGTCTCATCAAAATTCCATAAAAAATCAGTAAGAATTTTTTTGGGAGAAAGAGTACATGATATCGTTCTGCTGTGCTGCACGAATTGCCACATTAAAAATCTTAGCCGGGAAACTTCAGGAAAACTCGTTAAGGAAAAAAGAGTACAATCCAGCCAATTTCATTTAATCTCTAGGATTAATTCTTTGGGTACTCAATTTTCGTGATCAAGTTTTAATAAAGAGTTTGTGAAGATTATCCCCAGATTCTGCACTTCTCTAAGTCTCAACATTCTAATTTCACGTATGCGTCTTCCAAAGCTAGACGTTGGAAGTGACTTAGTGAATAAATCTGCAATATTTTCACATGACTTAGTATGCAGTACTTTAATTTCGTCCATCTTTTGCAATTCATGAGCATAGAAGAACTTGTGGTTGATAACTTAGTGAGATGACTCTTCACATAACCCATCTGCACTTGTGCAACACAAGCTGTGGTATTCAATCCACATGACTGCTGGATGTGGTGAATCATCCGCCGAAGCCAAGAACATTCCTGTGATGCCTCGTATAGTGCTATGATTTTTGAGTGGTTCGTCGAAGTAGATACAAGACTTTGCTTAGACGATTCCTAAGAAATTACAGTTCCACCACATAAGAATACATATACTGTTTACGACTTAGCTGCATGCGGGTTTGACAGGTACCCAGTATCTGCATAGCCAGTCATAGTTAGGTTTTGATTCTTTTTGTAGAACAGACTAACATCTTTGCTTCCTTAGAGGTATTAGAAGATGTCCTTTATTCCTTGCCAATGCCTTTTGGTAGGTTCTACATTATACCTTGCTAGTACGTTCATAACAAATACAATATCCGGTCTAATACAGTTTGCTAAATACATGAGTGCTCATATTGCACTCCAGTACGGGAATTTCGGTCCTAGGACTTCCTCCCCCTCTTCTTTAGGTCTGTACGGGTCCTTGTCCTGCTACAAGGATCTCTTGACCATCGGCACTTTCAAAGGATATGCTTTTTCAAAGATGAACCATTCTAACACTTTCTGATTGTAGGTTGATTGATGTACTAAGATCCCTTTAGGGGTATGCTCAAGCTGCAAGCCTAGGCAATATTTGGTTTTATCCAAGTTTTTTATTTCAAACTCTAACTTTAGGTAAGAGTTTGCTTTATTAATATCTTCCAGGGTCCCGATGATATTCAGATCATCTACATATACTGATATTATACAAAATCCATCCTGGAATCGTTGTATAAAAACACATGGATAATCCTTATTATTCATGTAGCCTTTCTTGTAAAGAAAGTCTCTCACGCGATTATACCACATTATGTCTGATTGTTTCAGTCCATACAGTGACTTTCTGAGTTGCATACTGTATAAATTTCTATTTACTCTGTCTTGGTTCGAGACAGGGATACATTCAGGTACCTTCAAGCTGGCCATGGCGGCGGCGTATAACTCCAGGCCGACGCGCATGACGCATGCGGTCGCCGTGGGCTTGATTTTTTTAGTATTGTTCATGCGATGCATAATGTTCATGCAATTACCGGTTGGCTTGGCCGGCGACTTCAAGTCAGCTCGCGGTAGATTAGAACGAATTTGCAATTTCAATCTACGGTACAATCGACATCCAATCTTTCATGCAATCCACCGATCGTCATTGTGCCGACGACTTCAAGTTGGCTCGCAATAGATTAGAGCGAATTTGCACCGTAGAAAACCAATCTAGAAAGCAAATTTACATAATTGAAAGCGATCTAGAAAATACGATTCAATCTACGAGTGTCGTTCTTCGACGGTTATCTTTCGATCCGAGGAGAGTCGATCGTGTTGATAACATATTGAGGAACCGTCGCTGGCGAGTCCAGTCCAAGCGATTACCTATAGACAAACTCAGAATCATAAGAATGATGCAAGAATACAAGAACATAATAACAGATTGTATACAGATATACGAGGGGACTTCTAGCTTCTCTTTATTGCTCTTATGAAAACACTGTCGTACAATGGTTGGGCTCCCCTCCTTTATATAGGCTACTGGATGGATGAAGAGCCCACCTTAGGCCAGGACACCTGGCCTGGGCCCGGTTTCTTAACAGTGGTGTGGTGCGATGGTGTGAGTGGGTCCAAGCTTTGGGCACATGCCAAGGCACTTTTGGTTGGAATTTTTTTTAAAATAACATTTTTTAAAAGAAAATTAAAAAAATAAATAATTGGTCAAAAAATAGCAAAAATGGGTTCATATCTCCGATTGAACCGGCGTCAGGTTCCTTCGCCGGTTCAATTGGCGACAGGTACCCTGGCCCCGTTTTGTCGCTAGTTCGACTTCCTGTCGCTAGTTGAACTGCGACAGGAAATAAACAGTCAACCTGTCATCAGTTGAACTGGAGATGAGAATCCAGCTATAAAAACCTCCAAAATTCAGTCCAAACTAATTTTAATTCCAGAAGAAAACATAGAGAGAGAAGGAGAGTGAGAGAAGAAAGGTAGCAAAGCTCTACCAGTTCAGGAGAGAGATAGACGGTGCATTGGATCTGATCGGCCATCTTGCAGGTACAATATTTTTCAAACTTTGTACATTATGTCAAAACATTGTCGGTTAGGAAACAAAAATAGCGACATAGAATTTAGTAGATTAAAAAAATATAGTCCAATTATGTAGTACATCTTTTGAGTTGTGTAGGAGGTAGGAAGAGGGTAATGTAAATAATACCAATTTTATTTAGCTCCCTATTTGTGCGCGGTAATTATATTATTAATACATGAAATTATTTTTTAAATAGGAAAGTAGCATGACACATTTTAAAATTGAAAGGAAACTCCGTAGCAGCTAATTAGGATAGGTAGAGCCTAATCAAATTAACCACAGCTTTATTTAGCTCCCTATTTGTGTGCGGTAATTATATTGTTTATGTCAGGAATTAATTTATAACTGGAAAAATAGCATGACATATTTTAAAATTACAAAGAAAATCCGGTACAGCTAATTAGGGTAGGTAGAGCCTAATCAAAAAATTCAAGCTTTATTCAGCTCTGTAGGTTAGGTAGAGTGTAATCGCGGCTTTATGACTTGTCGCATAAATTTGATTTCTATTTGTAGTTGGTAATTAGTTTGCTAATGTCGCTTCGTATTAGCTTTTTACATATTTCGTAGTCTTTACAATGTATGCACTGAATTTTCGGTATGGTGGATCCAGACCATGCTGCCGAGTGGGCGTACGAGTTGCTTGACCCAGTGATTGACCTACATCACCGTAGCTACCTCGGTACCTTCCTTCCACAGGAGGGTGAGGCGCCAATTAAGCTTGGCGCGTTGCGGCTGCGCACGCCCATCAGGGCTTTGAGGTTGCACCCCAGCTGGGTGCCGAGGTACGTGCCATTGAGATCTTTGTGTACTCATATGTGGCCTGATTACTACATGTGAACTAAAGTTCATTCGTAACCTGACCCGACGTAGGTTGAGAGCAAAGGCTTCCTTCCGCTGGCACGGATGGTGGAGGCGACATGGGAGGACAACCAGGACCGCGGTCCTAGTCATACGTCCATGAGTTTTCCATACGACTGGACCCTACTGATGGTGTTGGTCTCCCGCTTAAGGTTGGAGACACATATGTTTCACCTCCCGTGCGGGGAGATGATGCCGACGCTGCAGGGCATAAGCTTCCTGACCGGGTTGCCCCGCGCAGACTTCCCCATGGCGGCGTATGAGATCTCGCCCACGTGGCACACGAGTTCCTGACGAGGTTCCAGGATGTGCTGCTGCCGGGTAGCGATTACCACGAGTTCAGCAGCCTGCACGGGCCGACGCTGATGTGGATATGTCGGTTCTACGTAAGTCTTCATAACTATTATCCTCTCGCATCAATTCTTTGTGAACCTTGCAAACATGTATATGTCTTCTTGCAGCCCGAGTGTATGGCGGAGGACACACCCGACGAGACGGTGAGGAGGCACTTGGAGGCCTACCTGCTCTGGCTGTTTGGGTGGGTCATGTTCCTGGGTTCCCACGGCGACAGTGTCGATAAGCACTACATCCGCTAAGCAAGCGAGATTGTAGATTGGCCAATGGAGGAGATCCAATACTACGCCTGGGGTCTGGTCGTGCTGTGCGCGACGTACCGCACACTATGCGACGCGTGCTGTCGTCGGTTCGAGTACACTCAATCCTCTCCGGATGCCCGCTACTTCTGCAGCTTTGGTCATCGAGCGATTCTAGATCAGACGTCCACAGTTAGACTTGGGAGTGTACACAGTCAGCCTGTACACTGAGGACGATGACATGGACTGGCCTACTATTGGCATAGTGTGGTGCCGCCGACCACACTAATTTATTATTTTCTCGTAATGCAATCATAATTTTGTGTGCTAAATGTTCCTTTGGTCCATTCCACAGGTGACCTACACACCGATCACCACACAGGGGTCGTACCCATCCTACGTCGTGATGTTCGGCCAGCTGACGGATGACTACGTCATCTGAGACCGTACGCAGAGGAGAGAGTGTCTGCACACGTGCTTGGAGGACTGTCCAATATGTGCACGCGAGACCACCTGTACTGGTACACAAGGATGGCCTTGTGGCATGAGGTCTTCGTTGAGGAGTACCAGGTGGCGCGAGTCATGCGCCAGTTCGGTCTGTGACAGTAGGTCCTAGCCCCTGGGCGCAGTGGCTGCTGGCCCACGTCAACGAGTTAGTTTGCGCTTTAATTCTTTAATACAATCTGCGTTACATATGTACCAAATGATTGTCTTACCGTCCATAGGTACACTAGGAAGGGATTACGTGGTACTACCACCTGGACGGAGAGGGTGAGGGCTGGCTCAGTGCCTACGCTAACGTCATCTTGGAGGATGCTCCCTACGACTCCACAGTTTACGAGGAGTATATGGAGTGGTACGACAGTCGAACGAGGCTTCGCTGCGTCCGGGTCCGCATGGTACGTATTCAATGGTTGGTACTTCATATTTAATTAGCTAGATTTAAGTTTCCAACTTGTTGATTATGTGTGCAGGTGGATCAACACCGGGAGATTCTCGAGTTGACAGGCCGGACGCAGCAGTTGTCGCTTGGGAAGGCCAGAGGGATCTTACAGCGTATCACGGAGAAGGCGAGTGAGGGATCCACATCATGACTTGTCGCAGGCCGAGGAAACATTTACATTCACTAGTGCGTGGACGAGGGGACAGACATGGTGGCTCACGGCCACGAGCTCCTCCCCCGGACGTAGCGGGCGGGTCCTCGTGGCACCGTGGTGGGAGCTCATCGAGACAGTTTGCAGGTGAGCATGACACATTCACTTCAGCTACTTTATTTCGAACCCCACTAGTTACTAACGACAATCTTCTCTTGCAGGTCCTCAGTTCCACCAATACACGGGGTAGGAGTACGCGTCATCGTCTCGCGACTGCCTTCGTGCCCCCAGTATAACTGCCTTATTTGATTTCGTGGTTTCCTTATGATTGCATGCGTAGCATAATGTTTCACAGGTTGTACACCGAGTTGGGACGAACCAGACTTTTCGTACGACGTGATATTCGCCGAGGACTTCCACTTTCCCCAGGACCAGGCCTCTCAGCTGCCAGATGCACCGGAGCCGACCTACCGACCTCGGAGCTGACCCTACCGACGCCGGACCTCAATGTCGCCATACCACCTCCAGCTCCTCGCGCCGATCGGGTACGTCGGCCTCCTGATCCTTTGACATACTCACACCGAGAGGGGCCGCCAGAAGATGTCATGTGAATATTAATATTTTTACAACTATATTAATGGTAATATAGTGTTTCATTATCTCTTTTTGGCATGCACACTTTTTAGTACTGTTCGTTTCGAGTACTGTGGGGTTCAAGAACTGTGCATTTCGGGTACTGTGGGGTTCGAGAACTGTTTGCTTCGAGTACTGTGGGGTTCGATAACTGTTCATTTCGAGTACCACTGGGTTCGAGTACTGTAGGTTTCAAGCACTCTTCATTTTGAGTACTGTTGGTTTCGAGTACTGTTGGCTTCGAGTACTACTTGTTTCGAATATTGTTCATTTTGAGTACTATTGGCTTCGGGTACTGTTGGTATCGACTACAGCTTTGTGCAGTGATGTGACCCAACGAGACAGCTTTGCACAGCGACATGACCCAACGAGACAACTTTACGCAGTGATGTGACCTAACAAGTCAACTTTGCACAGCGACGTGACCCAACGAGATAGCTTTACACAGCGACGTGACCCAACGAGACAACTTTGCGCAACGACGTGACCCAACAAGACAGCTTTGCATAGCGACATGACCCGACGAGATAGCTTTGCGCAGCGATGTGACCCAACGAGACAACTTTGCGTAGCGACGTAATACAACGAATGAGTTTTGCGCAGCGACATGACCCAACGAGACAGTTTTCGCAGTGACATGATCCAACAACACAGCTTTGCGCTACGACGTGACCCAACGAGTCAGGTTTGCACAGCGATGTGACCCAGTGAGTCAGCTTTGCGCAGCGCTACCTCACGGATGCAAATTTTAGTCAACCGAATTACAATTCAGCTACGTACGCAGGGCAACCTCGGCCTATAAGTACTACCCATTCCACGGCGGGTTCTCCTGCATTAACACTTCAACACAATCTCGCTAAGATGGACAAGCAGAAGCAATAGGAAGAAATATGCGAACTTGCAAGGCGTGCTGTGGCCCTGGACGAACAAAGGGCGCATGCCAGGAGGACACCTCTCCGCAAGGATGCCCCCCGAAGCAGCAACCCAATCCCGAACATGCCCACTGAGCATTTGCCGAAGGTGTCACCTAAGGGGGAGACGCTGCCTGTCTATTGAGGCAGAGACCTATGCAAGTTCTTCAAGTCCAAATACCGAATAAGCCTGAGCATGCGTTACTGGGGCTGTGCGAACTACTCGGACTATCTGGACCGCCGTTGGGACACGAGCAGCTATCGGCAACCGATAAGGACCAGTTACAATATGTTCTCCTACTATTACTCTTTCAAAGTTTGCACTAACAACCTCTCTTGTCTACCTGTAGTCCCCGAATTCGCTATGTGGCTACCGTAAGTGGATTGACCAAGATATTCACCCACGCGACTAGTGACGTATGGACTACGAGGAGTGGGATGCCAAAAGGGCCCACGAGATCCGGGAGGAGGAGCACCGCAACGATGAGCAAAATGACCGTATCCGTCGAGAGACGAAAGCTCATCTTGAGGCATGCAATCGCAGAGAGCGTGAGAAAAAAAGAAGGAAATGACGGACAAGGCGAGGGAGGCCGGTGAGGAGTACAACGTCGAGCTCGTAAGGAAGGGTAAATGACTCCGGTCCATGCAGTAGGTTGGGCCATTCCGTAGAAGCCCCCTGTCCTACCCGTCATATTTTTTTACTATCTTCTAAAGGCATGTATACTTACATGGTCCGGATTCTTGTGTCCTAGTGTACCGTAGTAGCAGTGAGGATGACTAAAGCAATTAGCCGAACCATCATGCCATGTGAACATGTGTAATGTTCTTCTGTTCGTGGACTCTAATGTATTTCTAGTAAAATTACATCAATTAGCCGAACCATCATCGGTCCATGGAGTAAATTGACCAAAGTCAAGATCGTGTACTGTTGGTTTTGAGTACTACTGGTTTCGAGTACTGTAGGTTTTGAGTGCTGTTTGTTCCTCCCACAAGTTGGTAAGGAAGATAAAATTTTGCAAATTTGTCATTACTCAAGACTACGACATGTCACACTGATATTACATAACTTTGAGTGAAACATCATAACACTTAGTTTTTTACAAATGAGAGTAATATTCCAGAACATTGGCAATCACATATTACAACTTTTCATGCTTTCCCATGGCAGTGGCCTCAACGTCCTCCATGTGGACTGCTTGGAGTCGGGTGGCCGGATGAGGTCCCCGCGGCGACGTCTGGAGTATTGGTGTCTCCTTCATCCTGAGGATTTCTCGTCGGATATTTCTTGAAGGTGTGCCTAGATTCCCTGCAGATGGAACACTTCTTTGTACGACGTCTGGCTTCTACTTCGTCCATGTTGTTCCTGATGTGTCGTACCTGTTGCCGGCTGACCTTTCCTTTCAGTCTTTCAATGTTCGTAGCCCAGATTAGTTGCTCCCAATTCGGATAGCCAGTGAAATGACCAACTACGGCGTAACCATACATCTCCGCACTCCATGTCTGCATCACCGCCTCCTTGTTGAAGTAATTAGAGAGGTACTGTCCAGGATGCTGCACCACCGTGGAACATGCATCCATGACATGGGAGCAGGGCCTATGTAGAAGAAGAGCCTTGTTGCAAGTGCATACACAGCTAGAGCGGCGTTGTGTGCACTCGTGGGTAATCCTCTCGCGGTTCGTCCCGCAGTGTCCTTTATCCCTACATATTACCTCGAAGCGAAACTCGCTTGTGCCCATCTTGAATGCGCGATCCATCTCACCCTTCTTGCTCTTATCCTCTATGTACTTGGTGATCATGGCGGAGTGTAGTACTCTGTCATTTGTCATGGTGAGCGACACATTTTTGCTTCTGCCAACTAAGTAGGTCGACATACCGATCATGAATGATGCATACATTTAGACGACCCTGTACAACAAAAATCCTCACATTCTTCAGGAATCACAACCAGTTGTCCGTGTTCTCGTTTTCAACAAAAGCGAATGCCACGGAAGACCTTGATTGTTGTCGTCCATCGCTATTGCAGTCAGTATTTGGCTCTTGAACTTTCTAGTCAGGAATGTGCCATCTACGCGCAAGATTGGACGACAGTGCTGGAATGCATTGATGCATGGACCAAAGGCGAAGAATGCTCACTGCAGTACCCTCTTATCGGCCCACTTCGGATGTGTGGTATCTTAAATGTCGACATGGGTGCCCGGATTCCTATCTTGTATGACTCGAAGTAGTCCGAGGAGGTTGTGGTTAGAATTCTTGAACGTGCTGAATCTTGATTCAACTGCCTTATGTTTTTCCCTCCACGGCTTGGTATAGCTGATTATGTACTGGAATCTTGCCTCGATCGCACGAATGATGGATCGTGGCTCAAAATTAAGATTATCCACGATCTCATCGTACATTAAGTTGGCGATGAAGCCTGATGATAGGTTCCTGTGAGACTGCACTGACTCAGCGAGAACGCATGTGTGCGGGACTACTATAGAGCACTTCCAGTAGGTTTCCTACTTAGGTGAAATACGTGCACTCGCCAAGGGCATCCCTCTATTTCGCACTTTCACATCATAGCATCTTGGATTAGACTTGACGACTGTGAATATGTGCCGCACCGACAAGGCCTAGAATTTGACCGCCTCTTGCACGCTCTTCTTGTATTTGTACACATCTCCTTGCCTAACCCCACTCTGGTTGTACTTCCACGACACATGGGAGCCTTCGTTGACGACGAGATTGTCGAACTGGTATGTGTTCCATTCGGATGGAACCGACAGTTGGTCCACATCATCCTTGTCTTCGGATCCTTCATCTTCTGACAATGCATTGTAGTCCTAGGATTCCTGGTCCATCCTTTGCAAGCCCACTAGCCTGCCTGCCTGAAGGAGCTATTTCTTTAGGGTCCTCATCGATAGCATCAGCAACTCCGGGAGCTTCGGGTGCTGTGTGCGCTACGCTGTGGCTGGATCCACCGACTTCTTCTTCGGCATCGCCACCCCCTTCTTGTTCAGCCGTAGATGCAAGAATGAGTTTGGCATATGCTGAGCTAGAAGGACCAAATCCCACCTGAAAGCATCTAGGCCCCTAAAAATGGTTTTGGTAATTAATGATAATATGTGAATATGGGATTAACAAGTTTACTAATAATGTGCAAGGTTAATTCCATTTGATGAACATGATGAAGCAAGGATGCATGCTAAAGGAAAATGTGAAGATCAACAAGGCTTAAAGTCAAGGTACAAATAGTCTAGGATCCTTTTCTATTTTACCGGTCTAAGGAGAATTGGTTGGTAGACCGGATTATAGGATAAATGCCGTACTATTAAGGGGGATCACGACTAGTAGCTTGATAGCTTATTCTTGTGCCATATGGATCAACTTAGGATCATGCATGCATTTAAAATTGGACTTGAATTTAAGTTAGAATGAAATTCAGTGCTTTAATTCTGGAATCGGATGAACCAAGGCTTAGCGGTTGTACAAGCGCGGTTGTTCCGGCGGCATGTGAGCGGTTCAACCGTTAGCCTTTTAAATTGAAAATCAAGCCGATCGTCAGATCTCAATCTAACGGCTAGGATTAAGTGGGCCGTTCGGACCGTCCGAAGTGGCAACGCATGTGGATCGTTGGATTAAAATCAAACGGCTCAGATCTTGTGTCTTGGCCGGACCACTAGACAATGAGTCCATCGTGGCCTTCCACGTGTCATGATCTCGTGATGATCGATTTCGTGTAGGTGCGGTTGTACCGATGGCTTGAGCGATGCGACCGCATCCGGTTATTCCGATAATATTACGGCGGTTGCAAAATAACAGTATGAGTGTAATCTCCCTTGAAAACCTCTTTTGAGAATCGGTTGTATCGCACGTATAATCGGATGAACCGCAATACGGATGTTCCGAAATGTATTTGGCGGTTGTAAAATTCGAAACGATGCAAAATCTACGGTTTAGAAAACTCAAATCGGACGATCCGGTGTTTGCTGCGGATGAACCGCAACTAAATCCAACGGCTATATCGGTGCATTTAATGCGTGTAACATAGCCGTTCGTGCATTGAGCATAGCGCGGTTGTACCGAGTGCTAACACGCCGTTGTTCCGATATATCTTGAACTTTCGGGAACTTCTTCCCAACGGCTAGAATTGGTTGGTGGAGGCTATAAATATCTCCCCAACTGCACAAGGGATAGGTTACACAGTGCATTGAAGATATCTCAACCCTTGTGAGCATTGTGCATTCAATTCTACTCCCAATTTACTCTTGCATTCATTGAGAGGAGATCAAGTGCATTCATCTTTAGTTGATTCATTGGCACTTGAGTAAAGTCAGCGAGGATCGTTGATCTATTCTCTTGGGGTGTTGCCGCACTCCTAGACGGCTTAGCGGTGAAGCACGGTGATCTTCTCAAGTGAAGCTTGTGAGAAGACCCGAGCAAGATTGTGAGTGGTTGGTGTTCACCATCTCCGGAGCGGAGGAAGAACAACCCAAGTGATCGAGGGAAGGCTTAATTCGTGGAGCCGGCTTGGGTGATCAAGCTTCCTCAACGTGGACTAGTGAAGACCGGCAAGTCTTCGATACCACGGGAAAAACATCATTGTGTCTTGTGGTTATTTCTTGTCTTTACAATTCCGCACTTATATTTCTAGCTTGCTTATTGTGATTAAATTGCCTAGCTAGGAGCATAACTTGTTTAGACTAAGTCATTAATTATTGGATAAATTGTTAATTTGTTAAAAACTTTAAAAACCTCCTATTCACCCCCCTCTAGTCGGTTATCCTTGATCCTACAAGTGGTATCAGAGCTTGGTCTCTCCGTTGTTAGACTTAACCGTCTAGGAGAGCAAGGATGGCTAGTGAGGGAATGGCTTTAGGAAGGGCTCCACTCTTTGATGGCACAAATTATGCTTATTGGAAAATTAGAATGTCAATCTTTTTAAAGGCCATGAGTCCAAGCATTTGGAAAATCGTAAATGATGGTTACACTATGCCTCTTAATCCACTTGAACCCACGGATCAAGACACGCGTAACTCTCATTTAGATGCCCAAGCTATGAATGCTCTCTTTGGCGCTTTGAACGCGGATGAGTTCAATAGAGTGAGCAATTTGGAAGCCGCTCATGCTATTTGGACAACTCTCTCGGAAATCCATGAGGGTACATCCACGGTCAAAGAAGCCAAATTGCATAGGCTTCGGATTAAATATGAGACATTCATAATGTTGCCTCATGAAAACATCAATGCGATGTATTCAAGACTCAACAACATTGTGAATGAGCTCAAAGGCCTTGGGACTAACCTTTCCGATGTTGATATTGTGCGCAAGATGCTTAGGGCTCTTCCTGACAAATATGAAACTTTGGTGACGCTCTTCATCAACTCTCCCGAATTGCCAAGGATGACACCAACGGGCCTTTTGGGCAATCTCATCACAAATGAGTTGTTCAAGAAGGACAAAGAAGAGCTCGTGGAGACATCCTCCTCAAAGAAGAAAATTACCGCTTTCAAGGCCA
The DNA here is from genome assembly GCA_036346395.1 of Hsuehochloa calcarea. Classification (NCBI taxonomy): domain Eukaryota; kingdom Viridiplantae; phylum Streptophyta; class Magnoliopsida; order Poales; family Poaceae; genus Hsuehochloa; species Hsuehochloa calcarea. Next base: position 11,792,960 of record CM070610.1, on the reverse strand, counting down.
AAGCGGAATCAAGTGATGATGAGGATGAAGGAGAAGATTCCGATGAGGAGTATGCACTCCTTGTAAGAAAAATGAAGAAGTTCATGAAGAGACGCCCCAATAGAAGCTACAACTTTGACAAATACAAGAAGGGACAATATTCAAGTGACAAGAAGCGTTATAGCAACATTCGATGCTATAATTGTGATGAAAAGGGCACATCTCATCTCGTTGCCCAAAGAAGGATGACAAGGACAAGTCATTCAAGAAGAAAGAATATAATGGCAAGAAGAAACTATTCAAGAAGCTTCACAAGGATGGCAAGAATGAAGCTCACATTGGAGAGTGGGATTCAAATGATGAATCAAGCGACTCCGACTCCGATGAGGATGAGTCTCCCAAGAAGAAGGGACTAGTTGGCATTGCTATCAAAGAAACTCCTTCACTATTCTCCACTCCTACATGCCTCATGGCAAAAGGAGATAAGGTAAAATCCATTGATAGTGATGAACCAACTTATGAAGAATTATTGGATATGCTTGATGAATTAAATGAATTTAATGGAAAAGAGAAATCAAAATTTAAAGTCTTGAAGAAAGAATATCTCTCTCTAAAAGACTCTTTTGAGGAGCTAAAGAAAGCTCATGATTCTCTCATCTTAAAGAATATTGAAAAATCTCATTCACATATTGGAATTACTTGTGATTTAATGAATGAGATGTCTAAAGTAGATATTGCTTTAAATGAAAAATCCATGTCTAGCATTTCTACTTCATGTGATGATTTACTTGCCATGCCATGTTGCTCTAGTGATGATTCAATTGCTAGTTTAGCAAATACTTGTGATCCTTTACTTATTGTTGAGAACCATGAATTAAAAGAACAAGTCAATAAACTAAGCAAAAGTTTGGAAAGATGCTTTAAGGGTAAGGCCACCTTAGACAAGCTTTTGAGTGAGCAAAGGTGCTCATTCAACAAGGAAGGTCTCTGGGTATGTGCCTAAGAAAGGTAAGAAGCAGCAAATAAACCCACAAGGTATGTGAGGGAAAATGGTAAGTATTGCTATAAGTCTTGGAAATAGGACATGTGCAACAAAATTGTCCTAAAGGTAAAATTGCATCTTTTGGTATATATGATTCATGCTATATGCTTAGAAAGACTAAGGATGGTAAAATACTTGCTCATTTTATTGGCACTTCAATTTTAGGCGCTAAAAGAATGCTATTTGGGTGCCTAAAACCTTGGTCACTAACCTCCAAGGACCCAAACAAATTTGGGTACCTAAAAGAACTTGATTCTTGTTTTGTAGGTGAACTACAAGACCGGTGGAAAACATTGGGTGCTTGATAGTGGTTGCACTCAACACATGACCGGTGATAGAAAAATGTTCACCACATTCGAGAATGGGAAAGGAATGGACAAAATCACATTTGGTGACAATAGCAAAGGAAAGGTAATTGGATTGGGTAAAATTGCTATCTCAAATGACCTTTCCATTTCAAATGTATCTCTAGTAGAATCACTAAACTTTAACTTGTTATCCGTAGCTCAAATATGTGATCTAGGACTAATTTGTTCCTTCTCTAAAGAAGGTGTTACAATTTCAAATGAAAATGATAACTCTTTAATTTTTAAAGGATTTAGATTTGGAAACCTTTATTTGGTAGATTTCACTTCAAATGATTCATGCTTAAAAACTTGTTTGATGGCAAAACCTCTTTGGGTTGGCTTTGGCATAGAAGGCTAGCTCATGTAGGAATGATTCAACTCAAAAGCTTTTCAAACATGATTTAGTTGTTGGCTTGAAAGATGTGAAGTTTGAGAAAAACCGACTTTGTAGTGCATGTCAAGCCAGGTAAACAAGTCGCTAATTCTCACCCTTCCAAAAGTATCATGTCAACTTCTAGACCATTGGAACTCTTACATATGGATTTGTTTGGGCCAACAACCTATAAGAGTATCGGAAATAGCTATTGTTTGGTTATTGTGGATGATTACTCTAGATATACATGGGTATTCTTCCTAGATGATAAAAGTGAAACCTCAGAATTTTCAAAACTTTACAAAAGGGCCCAAAATGAATTTGATTTCAAAATAAAGAAAATCAGTAGTGATAATGGTTCCGAGTTCAAAATACTAAAGTTGAAGACTTTTGTGATGAACTTGGAATAAAGCACGAACTTTCCACAACCTACACCGGAACAAAATGGAGTTGTAGAAAGGAAAAATCGTACATTAATTGAAATGGCTAGGACAATGCTTGATGAATATAATACTTAGATAGTTTTTGGCGGAAGCAATTAACACCGCTTGTCATGCCATAAATCGTCTTTATTTACATCGTCTTTTGAAAAAGACTTCCTATGAGCTTCTTGTAGGAAGAAACCGAACATCTCCTATTTTCGTGTCTTTGGTTGTAAATGCTATATTTTAAAGAAGGGTGTTCGGCTATCAAAATTTGAAAGTAGATGTGATGTTGGTTTCTTGCTAGGTTACTCATCAAATAGTAAAGTTTATCGTGTCTTCAACAAAACTCCGGTTTAGTTGAAGAAAAACATGATGTTCAATTTGATGAAACTAACGGCTCTCAAGAAGAGCATGAGAACTTGGATGATGTAGGCAATGAAGCTTTGAGAAGGGCAATGGAGCATATGCAAATTGGTGACATAAAGCCCAAGATGATTCATCATCCTCCACACAAGTTGAACCACCAACATCTTCTACAAACCAAGTTCAATTTGACAATAAGGAAGATGATCAACCATCTAACTTACCACCAAGAATCCACAATGCAATTGCTAAGGATCATCCAATAGACCAAATATTGGGTGATGTAAGTAAGGGTGTTCAAACTCGATCTCGTGTTGCTTCTTTTTGTGAATATTACTCTTTTGTCTCTTGTGTTGAGCCAAAGCATGTAGAAGAAGCACTTGAAGATCCGGATTGGGTGAATGCTATGCATGAAGAACTCAACAACTTCACCCGGAATGAAGTTTGGACATTGGTGGATCGACCCAAGGAACACAACGTCATTGGTACAAAATGGGTCTTTAGGAACAAGCAAGATGAAAATGGTTTGGTTGTTCGAAACAAAGCAAGATTGGTAGCTCAAGGGTATTCACAAGTTGAAGGTTTGGATTTTGGTGAAACTTTTACTCCCGTAGCTAGATTAGAATCAATTCGGATATTACTTGCTTTTGCATCATGCTTTGATATTAAATTATTTCAAATGGATGTTAAAAGTGCTTTCTTAAATGGTAAAATTTCGAACTTGTATTTGTTGAACAACCTCCGGTTTTGAAGATCCTAAAATCCAAATAATGTCTATAAACTCTCTAAAGCGCTCTATGGCCTTAAACAAGCTCCTAGAGCATGGTATGAACGACTTAGAGATTTTCTAGTCTCAAAAGGATTCAAAATTGGGAAGATTGATTCAACCTTATTTACTAAAGTTATAGATGATGATTTCTTTGTATGTCAAATTTATGTTGATGATATTATTTTTGGGTCTACTAATCAAGATTTTTGCAAAGAGTTTGGTGATATGATGTCTAGGAATTTGGAATGTCGATGATTGGAGAATTAAGCTACTTCCTTGGATTCCAAATCAAGCAACTCAAAGATGGGACCTTCGTGAGCCAAACCAAGTATGCAAAAGAATTGATCAAGAAGTTTGGTATGGAGGATGCAAAACCCATCAAGACTCCCATGGCAACAAATGGTCATCTTGACTTAAATGAGGAGGTAAATCGGTAGATTTAAAGCTTTATAGATCTATGATTGGTAGTTTGCTTTATCTTCCGCATCTAGGCCCGATATCATGTTTAGTGTTTGTATGTGTGCTCGCTTTCAAGCAAATCCAAAAGAATGTCATTTAATGGTCATTAAAAGAATTCTAAGATATTTAAAGCATTCCTCTAGCATTGGCCTTTGGTTCCGAAAGGTGCTAAATTTGACTTAATTGGATATTCGGACTCGATTATGCGGGATGCAAAGTGGATAGAAAAAGCACCTCGGGTAGTTGTCAATTTTAGGAAGATCTTTAGTATCATGGTCATCCAAGAAACAAAATTCAGTAGCCTATCCACCGCCGAAGCGAATATGTTTCAGCGGGAAGTTGTTGTGCTCAATTGCTATGGATGAGGCAAACATTGATGGATTATGGAATTAAAGCGATAAAATGCCTCTTTGTGTGACAATGATAGTCTTTGTGAAAATTGCAAATAATCTGTTCAACACTCAAGAACCAAGCATATAGATATTCGCCACCATTTCTTGAGAGATCATGTGGTCAAGGAGACATTGAAATTAGCCACATAAGAACCAAGACCAATTAGCGGATATTTTCACCAAGCCATTAGATGAAGGCCGCTTTTGCAAATTGAGGAATGAATTAAATGTCATAGATTATTCAAACATTGTTTAAATTTTTGTTATTACAATTGCTTTTTATTTGGTGTTATTTAAATATTTTGTAAAAGAATTTCTCAAATCTCATATTAAATTCACTATAATTATAAAAACTATTTTTATATATAATCTTCAGTATATTATATGCATAATGATCCCTAAATGATGTTTTATTGAGTGTAAATCTAAGGATCATTTGCAATTATTCAAAATTCCAAAGAAATCCAGAGCTTTATCAAAATCCCAGGACAATCGGTACATCCGGAGTTATGCGAACGGTACGTCCGCAGTGCGGATCATCCGGCGTTATAATAGCGGAACGTCCGTTTTCCTTTTGACCTTATCACTCCAGCGGCTCGTCCGTTTTCCTTTTTCATCTCAGTCCGCTCGGTTCCTCTCTCTCTCCAGTCGAGCGTCTCTCAAAACCCTCTCTCAAATCGAGTGATTCTCTCGGTGGATCTCCAAGTCCTCGCTGATCCTTGCATTTCCAGTGCTCTCCTTCCTCAAATCTCAAGGTAAAACATCTATTGATTCGTGTTTTACCGCATTTGGAGCACTCGGGGCAGTTTTTAGGGTTTTCGATAATGCGGTTGATAACTAGCAATCTAATTGGGCAAAAGTGCTTCACTGGTGTCCTATGACCCTTGCGCATCCAGTTCTAGCACTCACTCTCTTAGATTCCATCAAAATCTCGGAAATTTCTTCAACCCTAGTTTTCGGTCAGGACAATCGGACGTTCCGGTTCTTGAGGGCGGAACGACCGCAGTTCGGACGTTCCGGCCACATAACGGCGGATGATCCGATTATCCTGACAGAACCAGAAATTGTCATTTCTTTCAATTCAATTCAATTCAATTCAATTCAAATCTGTTCCTTGACATCTTATAATCACTCCAATCTCTGTATAGATGCCTAGAATGCGAGGAACATCCAAGAAGTCTCAGGGATCGTCAAGACAAGGGTCTTCGGCATCTCAACCTCCACTGCAAATTGGAAGAGTTCAACCCGACATTCTGTTCACAAACTCGAGCCGTTCGACGTAAGACCTGCAGGAAAAGGAAAGGAAAGAGACCACCTCGAACCAATCGAGAAAATAGCTCGAAGTAAATCAATTGAGGAATCTGAATCAGAAGAAGAAGAAGAAGAGGAAGTTCCTCCAAGGACAGCAGAAGATGATGATTTGATTGATCCTACAAGTGGTACTCCTATTGACCTACATCTTCTGTCAGCAGATGACTATGCCATCAAGCGCCATGTCAATCAATATCTTCTGAAGAATGACACATTAAATCCAAGATTCCACACAATCTTTCAAGAGCAAGTGTATGAGCAAATATATAATAGGCACAAGAAATTTGCCGATCATAAATGGATTAACTGGTCTAATATTAATACCTTGGACAAATACAGTGGAGTCTATCAGCTTTTCTACAATGTGGGTCTTCATGATCTTGTGGGCATAAAACAGAATTATGATGACAAGATCATTCGACAATTTTATGCCACACTGCATATGTCCCATGACTTGAAGACTTTTAGATGGCTGACTGGTGCCAGAAATGTGGAAAGCACCAAAGAGGAATTTGCGAGAGTGTTGAGAATTCAGTCCAGCTCTTGGGACAAAATCTTTGAGAGTTCAGCCCTACTTGTTCCTGCTTGGGCCAGGCATTATGACTCTTCAGCCAAATGCAAGTTAGGGACAATTACTGGATTGAAGCCAGAAGTGAGCATGATTAACAGGATAATTAATCATACTTTCTACCCTAAGAGTGGGAATTTCGATGCAGTACGGGGGCATGTTTGGAACATGATAGATCATATTGTGGAGGGAGTTAAATTTGATGTAGTGGATGTTATTCTTCAAGGCATAGCCTCCTCCAAGAATGATGAGTTAAAAGGATTTATTATGCTCCTTACATCATGGCATTGATTGTTAAAAGATCGAGTACCGTGGTGGCTTGGGATCTACTCACAAGCCATATAAACCACGAGATGCCATTCCTCCTCAACAAGTCTCGAGGATACCCCTCCGAGGTTGATGCTCCTCCTATTTCTTTGCTATGCACGATGCAAGTGCTCTAGCGCAAGTACTTCAAAATCAGCATCTATTATCAAGACTTTGCGAGAAATGAAGGTGAACAAGTTGCCTTCGAGATGAGACTCGTCATAAGCTTCTTGAGATGGCGGCTATCCAAAATGACTTCTTTGATGAGACTCATAACAGATTATCGGCTTTGTCGAGGGCCTAAATGACTTAGAACATTTTCTCAAGACCCTCAGCGTTATGTTCGCCGACCTCCTCAGTCGCCCAAGGGTCCTTCTTCTAGGGCAGTGCACCTACCTCGGCTCCTCACCAGCACCTCTCGAGTTTGGGCTCCGGCTACCTCTCAGACTCCTCCAGCTCCTACCACCCTCTCAGTATCTCAGGATCCCGCGCCCTCTGTGTCAGCTTCTCCGGATCCTGCACCAGTTTCAGCTCCGCCTGCTGCTTCTCCTGCTCCTGCTCCAGCTCAGGACCCAGTTTCTTCCTCTCAGGACCCCCCTGTTTGATGCTTTTTGGTACTTTGATGCCAAAGGGGGAGAAATTGTGAAGATGTGAAGACTTAGTTTTAGGGGGAGCTATGGGCTTATGTGATTTATATGTGTTTTGTAAATCTATTTTGTGCCTGTAATAGTTGGTAACTTTTGTTGAACTTGTGGAATGTGGTTATGTCTTATTATCTTTTTATGCAATGCAATCTGAATTATTTGACATATCTTATACTGTATTGCTTCCTCAAGTTCATAAATGCAAAAGAAACTCCGCCAAAATTTTCAATTCTTTACATATGCTTGCAAATTATTTACTATCCATATGCATTTGTTTAGGGGGAGTCTTCTTTTAATTGGATTTGACAAGAAAAATAATTCTCAAAATTTACTTATGCTCATTGCAAAGATTATTTTACCTGTCAAAAGACTTCAAAAGAATATACACTCTTAGTATATTCAAAACAACTTTTCTCACATATTAAGTGTGTTGTCATCAATTACCAAAAAGGGGGAGATTGAAAGCATCTAGGCCCTAAAATGGTTTTGGTAATTAATGATAATATGTGAATATGGGATTAACAAGTTTACTAAGAATGTGCAAGGTTAATTCCATTTGATGAACATGATGAAGTAAGGATGCATGCTAAAGGAAAATGTGAAGATCAACAAGGCTTAAAGTCAAGGTACAAATAGTCTAGGATCCTTTTCTATTTTACGGTCTAAGGAGAATTGGTTGGTAGACCGGATTATAGGATAAATGCCGTACTATTAAGGGGATCATGACTAGTAGCTTGATAGCTTATTCTTGTGCCATATGGATCAACTTAGGATCATGCATGCATTTAAAATTGGACTTGAATTTAAGTTAGAATGAAATTCGATGCTTTAATTCGAATCGGATGAACAGAAGGCTTAGCGGTTGTTGTACCGCCGGTTGTTCGTGGCATGTGAGCGGTTCAACCGTTAGCCTTTAAATTGAAAATCAAGCCGATCGTCGGATCTCAATCTAACGGCTAGGATTAAGTGGGCCGTTCGGACCGTCCAAGTGGCAACGCATGTGGATCGTTGGATTAAAATCAAACGGCTCGGATCTTGTGTCTTGTGGGACCACTAGACGATAGTCCATCGTGGCCTTCCGTGTCATGATCTCGTGATGATCGATTTCGTAAATCGCGGTTGTACCGATGGCTTGAACGATGCGACCGCATCCGGTTATTCCGATAATATTACGGCGGTTGCAAAATAACGATATGAGTGTAATCTCCTTGAAAACCTCTTTTGAGAATCGGTACATATCGCACGTATAATCGGATGAACCGCAATACGGATGTTCAAATGTATTTGGCGGTTGTAAAATTCGAAGCAGATGCAAAATCTACGGTTTAGAAAACACAAATCGGACGATCCGGTGTTTGCTGCGGATGAACCGCAACTAAATCCAACGGCTATATCGGTGCATTTAATGCGTGTAACATAGCCGATTCTCGTGCATTGAGCATAGCGCGGTTGTACCGGTGCTAACACGCCGGTTGTTCCGATATATGCTGAACTTTCGGGAACTTCTTCCCAACGGCTAGAATTGGTTGGTGGAGGCTATAAATATCTCCCCAACTGCACAAGGGATAGGTTACACAGTGCATTGAAGATATCTCAACCCTTGTGAGCATTGTGCATTCAATTCTACTCCCAATTTACTCTTGCATTCATTGAGAGGGAGATCAAGTGCATTCATCTTTAGTTGATTCATTGGCACTTGAGTAAAGTCAAGCGAGGATCGTTGATCTATTCTCTTGGGGTGTTGCCGCACTCCTAGACGGCTTGGCGGTGAAGCACGGTGATCTTCTCAAGTGAAGCTTGTGAGAAGACCCGAGCAAGATTGTGAGTGGTTGGTGTTCACCATCTCCGGAGCGGAGGAAGAACAACCCAAGTGATCGAGGGAAGGCTTAATTCGTGGAGCCGGCTTGGGTGATCAAGCTTCCTCAACGTGGACTAGTGAAGACCGGCAAGTCTTCGATACCACGGGAAAAACATCATTGTGTCTTGTGGTTATTTCTTGTCTTTACAATTCCGCACTTATATTTCTAGCTTGCTTATTGTGATTAAATTGCCTAGCTAGGAGCATAACTTGTTTAGACTAAGTCATTAATTATTGGATAAATTGTTAATTTGTTAAAAACTTTAAAAACCTCCTATTCACCCCCCTCTAGTCGGTTATCCTTGATCCTACACCACCATCCTTCCCTCGCCACACGTAAATATGACTGTCATGACTTTGTTCCCTTCAGCTGCACTAACTCCAAATATGTGGGTTGTGTTGCTCGATGGGCAAGGCAACTCAATCTCAGATCATACACATCACGGTCCACTTGGAATGTGTGAAACAACTACCGCATCACAGCGCTCCATGTACGCCCCTCTGCTCTTGGTAGGGGCATGGTCGTCGATTGAAAATAACGTATGTCAATCCCCTCAGGACCCTCTAGAATAGTCCTCGGACCATAGTAAATTTTAAAATTGGTGACGTCCGACATAATTGACGCACTGCACCATGAAGAATATTTCTACGATTAACTACATATCTAAAATAAGACTACCCACCGAAAAAAATTGTGTATAACATACTACACTACACAACCGTACATCCAAAACTATGTAATCCATTCGGTTCAAAAAATTACCTCAAAGGTGGGCAACCGGACAGGCATCGCTTTGCTAGCTTATCTCCTGCCCTCTACTCCTCTCCCTTCGCTCCTCCTGTTTTTTCTGAATACAAATGAATCATGTGCCGAATTTTAGGGTTTTATTGAGCTTTTATAGGGGAGGAGTAAGTGGCGACAGAAGTTGAACTGGCGACCGAAGGGGGGCAGGGTACCTGTCGTCAGCTAAACCGGCGACAGGAACCTATTTTTGTTATTTTTAGGTTGATTATTTATTTTATAATTTTCTTTTAAAAATTATTTTTTAAAAAAAATTCCTTTTGGTTGGGACTAGTATTTTTGTTGGTAAATACGATACATGTAGTTTGGTAAATATGGTATTTTTAGAAATATAGTTCGGTATCGGTAAATACTAATTTATTTCAGTACAATATCGATAAATACCATATTTACCGAAGTTAACACGAATTGAATAATACTAGTTCCCAGGTACACATTTCCTGTTTTTCTTCACTGACTGGAATCATGGTGCAACCGTGTAACTCAGGGGCTTGTGTCTGTTAGGTTGGGTAGGACATGCCTTGCTTGGCTTGGGTATTATACTAATGTGCACAGCCAGGAATCACGTCCAAATGCGTTTCATGCTCTATTTCTGTGCGCAAGCGATGATAGTGTTTTTTGTTGAGTAACCGTCGCTGGCGAGTCCAGTCCGAACGGGTACCTCGTATACAATGATCAGAATCGTAAGAACGATGAAGAACACAAGAACACAACAGTAGAATGAACACAGAGATATGCGGGACTTCAGGGTCTGCTTTATTGCTTCGGATCAATCAGGGTTACAATGAGAGGGGGTGACCCTCTATTTATAGACTACGGGATGAGGAGTTCAACTGGGCCAGGACTCTCCGGGGTCTGGGCAGATCTTGGCCGAGACTCTCCGAGTCACAGGCCCGGCTTAACACTCCCCTTGAACACTCATCCAACATGTTCATGTCTCGTCAAAACTCCATAAAAACCCGATGGGAAAAATTTTGGAGAAAGAGTACATGTCATGCGTTCTGTTGTGTTGCCTAATTGTCTCATTAAAACCTTAGCCGAGAAACTTGAGGAAAACTCGTCAAGGGAAAAAGAGTACAATCCACCCTGCTTTATTCAATCTCCAGGATTTATTCTTTGGGTACTTGATCTTCGTGATCAAGATTCAATAATGAGTTCGTGAAGATTCTCCCCGACTCGCACTTGTCTAAGTCTTATCATTCCAATTCCACGTATGCATCTTTCAAAACTAGACGCTGGAAGTGACTTAGTGAATAAATCTGCAAAATTTTCACATGACTTAGTATGCGGTACTTTAATTTCGTCCATCTTTTGCATTTCGTGAGCATAGAAGAACTTGGGATTGATATGCTTTGTAAGGGGACTCTTCACATAACCCATTTACTCTTGTGCGACGCAAGCTGTATTATCTTCATAGATAATAGTGGGGTTTGCACTCAGTATTCAATCCACATGATCACTGGATGTGGTGAATCATCCGCCAAGCCAAGCACATTCTTGTGAGGCCTCGCATGCGCTATGATTTTTGAGTGGTTCGTCAAGTCGATACAAGACTTTGCTTAGACGATTTTCACTAATTACAGTTCCACCACATAGGAATACATAGCCTGTTTGCGACTTGGTTGTATGTGGGTCCGACAGGAACCCAACATCTGCATAGTCATTCATACACAAGTCTTAGTTCTTTCTGTAGAATAGACTAAGTTCTTTGCTTTCTTGGAGGTAACGGAAGATGTCCATTATTTCCTGCCAATGCCTTTGGTAGGTTCTGTACTATACCTTACTAATAGGTTTACGGCAAATGCAATGCCTGATCTAGTACAGTTTGCTAAAACATAAGTGCTCCTACTGCACTCAGGTATGGGAATTTTGGTCCCAGGACTTCCTCCCCCTCTTCTTTAGATCTGTACGGGTCCTTGTCTTGCTGCAAGGATCTCCCGACCATCGGCACTTTCGAAGGATATGCCTTTTCAAAGCCGAACATTTTTCAACACTTTCTGAGTGTAGGTTGGCTGATGTACTAGGATCTCTTCCGGGATATGCTCAAGCTGCAAGCCTAGGCAGTATTTGGTTTGATCCAAATCTTTTATTTCGAACTCTGACTCCAGGTAAGAGCTTGCTTTCTTAATACCTTCTAAGGTTCCAATGATATTCAGATCATCTTTATACACTGAGATTTATACAAAATTCATTCTGGGATCGTCGTATAAATACACAGGGATAATTCTCATTGTTCGTGTAGCCTTTCTTGCATAGAAAGTCGCTCGGCGATTATACCACATTCGCTGATTGCTTGATCCATCGGTGACTTTCGAGTTGCACACTCATAGATTTCTATTTGCTCTATCTTGGTTCGGGACAGGGATACATTCAGGTATCTTCATATAAATGTCCGAAGCCAAATTTCCATAAAGGTATGCAGTTACCAAATCCATCAATTTCACTTCTAACTTCAAATTCACTGCCATTGAGATAAATATCTAAAGGTAATTCCGCCCATGACCGGGGAATAGGTTTCTTCATAACAATCTCTCGGACGTTGAGTGAAACCTTGTGCAACGAGCCTTGCTTCTTTCATTTCTCTTTCGAACAAATACCCACTTATGCCCTACAGGGTGCACATGGGGAGGTGTGCAGCTTACAGGCCCAAACACCTCTCTTTTATTCAAAGAGAACGATTCAGTTTCTATTGCCTTCTTCCAATCTTCTTAATCTGACCTTTTCTTATATTCAACGAGCGATGCAGGCTCTGGATCAAGATTGATGATTGTGACAATTTTCTTTGCAACATTGGCTGTTGGCTTATTCATAGATTCTCTCAAGATCATAAAGTTTATAGCTATGTCTTCAAGGGGCGATACTTCTAATGCTTCTATTTGCTTACCGCTACTTTCAATTGCGGGCAAGTCCTTTAGTTTTTCAAATCAGATGTGTGCGCACACATCCATGCTGATGTCTCCCTTCATGGGGATGTTCAATTCTAGTATGCCTTTTCTGAAGGTTCCATACCGGTGCCAGGTCTCAACTGGCTCCCCTTCTGATTCTGGGGTACTTTGGTGATCGGCTGTGTCAAGTCCTTCTTATCCTTTTTCACCAGCGTCCCCTGTTTCTTGATTCGAGGGCGGAGTTCTCGTCCTTCGAGAGGCCTTAGGGCGGGATTAGGGATACCTTCATCGGTATTTCAACCCTCTCCGGTGCATTGCGTACAGGCATATGCGACTTGGTCACGCTCTTCAAATCACTAAAGTGGTTAGGCAGTTGATTCGCTAATGCTTGCAAATCAATTATCTTCTGGACTGCAATTGTCTTCTAAACTTCTCTATTTGCTTCACTAGTGCGCGGGTCATATGCATGGATTTCAAATATCTTCTAGACTTCAATTGTCTTACGAACTTCTATTTCGACATTTTACATCAAGGGTTGATTTCCTCCCCTAATGACGAGAAATAATTCTCATCTAATATGCTATCGTGACGAAGCCGCATGCAAATCTCTAGTCGTGGGGTCCAAATACCTGATTATGGATGCTGTCTCATAACCAACGTATATCCCAGACTTTTAGAGAGTGCCCATTTCAGTTTGCTGTGGTGGTAGTATAGGTACATAAACCTTGCAACCAAACCTTCAAAGATGAGAAAATCCGAGGGCCTTTTTGCAAATTGACCTTTTTTTCGTTTTCTTTCTTCTTTTTTTTTTCGTTTTCTCTTTCTCGGTTATACGGGCCGGCCTTTTGGGCCGGCCCGTTTCGCCGGCTTAAGAAGCCAGCAGGGGGACTCGGGGGTAGGGTTTCTACCCCCGAGTTCTCTCGGGCGGCGGCGGCGGCTCCCTTCATGGGAGCCGCGCAAGGCTTTTCGGCGCGGCGGCTCCCATGAAGGGAGCTGCTGCGCTCTCTGCGGCGGCGGCTCCCTTCATGGAGCCGCCGCGCTATTCGGAGGCGGCGGCGCTGCGCGCGGGAGAAGCCGCTTGCGGCGGGGTGCCTTCGAGGCGGGCGCCATGCGGAAGAGGCCGTTCGGTGGCGCGAGGTGGCGGTTTGGCGGGCGTCGCTACTGACGCGGCCGGATGCGCGGCGCCGTCTGGGCGGCGCGGACGCTCCGGCGGGGCGCGTGGGGGCGGCGCGCATCCGGCGGAGGCGCCGTCTTGGCGGCGCAGCAGGAGGCGCCATGGCGGCGCCGTTCCCCTCTCGGCTCGAGCGTGTCCGTGTGGGGACACGGTGCCACCGATCTCCCTCACCCCTCTCGGCTCTGCGGCGTCGGCGGCCGTCGGCGGCGGCGGCGTCGGCCGGTTCAACCGGTGGTGGCGGCGGCGCGTCTTCTCCCCTCCCCACTTTTCTGTGATGTGATGGGTAGTGACGGCCGTAGAGGCGGCGTCATCGCGTTGCAAGCCGGGTGACGGCCGTCGCGGGGCGGCCATGGCCGTCGCGGCGGCGGCCGCAGCCGGGGTGACGGCGGTATGGCGGCGCGGCTTGATCTTTGCTTCATGGCTAGCACGTCGCGGCGCCGAGCTCGATCTTTGCTTCATGCTTAGCGTCGTGGCTTGGTAGGCGCTACGCGATGCGGCCGGGCCGATCGCCATGCGTGGGAAAGAAAAAAAATTCTTTGTGTACTGTTCATATAACGAGTAGTGTTCATGCGATGACAGTGTTGATGCCATGTAATTTTCGTACCGATTGGCGACTTCGAGTCGGTTCGCGGTGAATTTGCAATTTCAATCTACGGTACAATCGACATCCGATCTTTCATGTAATCTACGATCGACATTGTGTCGGCGACTTCAAGTCAGCTCGCGGTAGATTAGAACAGATTTGCACCGTAGAAAATAATCTAGAAAGCAAATTTGCGAAATTGAAAGCAATCTAGAAAATACGATTCAATCTCGAGTGTCGTTCTCGACGGTTACCTTCGATCACGAGGAGAGTCGATCGTCTCGATAACGTGTTGAGTAACCGTCATTGGCGAGTCCAAATCGACGGGTACCTCGTATACAATGATCAGAATCGTAAGAACGATGAAGAACACAAGAACACAACAGTAGAATGAACACAGAGATATGCGGGACTTCAGGGTCTGCTTTATTGCTTCGGATCAATCAGGGTTACAATGAGAGGGGGGTGACCCTCTATTTATAGACTACGGGATGAGGAGTTCAACTGGACCAGGACTCTCAGGGTCCGGACCACGTCTTGGGCGGGACTCTCGAGTCCCGGGCCGGTTTCTTAACATTTTTACCCATCTCTGAGATCCACAACTATAAAGCGAGAAGTATAATAGGAGCATGGGGCCCCAATTGTCTTACACAAAGGAACGGAAAGACGCGGGCCAAACAAACCGCCGGAGCGCGCCGGCCACGGGGTGGGGCTTGCAGGCAGCAGGTGACCTCTGAATCAACCGGGTGATCGCCTGATGTGCGACCACGCGACAGACTAGCCAATGCCGAAACGCACTTTTGGACGTGCTGGCCTTTTGGACTTTTCGGCCATAGGATTTCCTTCAAATAGAAGAAAAGGCAAGAGTGTGACAGCCCAATTTATGGACACATTTAAATTTTGCTTGCATTTCATGAATTTCAAAAAAAAAAAATGTTGCATTTCAAAAAAATTCAAAAGCTTTGCCTTGTAATTTAAAAAGTTGAAACCATTTCCTTATCTCAGATTTGGATTTGCAAAAATATAAAAGTTTAATTGTGTGCAAAACTATTTCAGAAATTGAATTCAAATTCAAATCAGTGTTTAAATAGCAATAAAAAAATTACAAACCCTTTCTTTCCCTCTCTCTCTCTCCCCTTGGCCCAAAACCCGCCGTGTCGGCCTACCGCCTCCTCCTTTCCCTCTCCTCCCCCGAGGCCTAGCCCAGGCAGCCGGGGACGTCGCTCCCTCCTTCCTTTTGCCTCGGCCCCCCTCTCTAATGTGTGTCTTCTTCTTCCTTGATTTGCACTAGAGCCGCTGGAACGCCTTCATCCCTGTCGCCAACCCGAAGCACGTGAACGTCCCCGCCAAACTCTATCTCCTTCCTCGGTTTTCAGGTGAGTTTGTCCATTCCCTTGTGTTCCAATACGTTGCAAACATGGTACGCTAGACAATATCGCGCCTAGATAATCGTATCATCACCGCACCGTAGCACCTTGCCACGTCGCCTTAGGCCACTGTGGAGAGCTAAATTCACCATTTCTTCTTGAGCACCGAGAACACCCCTAGCATTGTGGTAGCCCATAGATGTTGAATCAACCTTCAGTTCGTAGTTTATAGCCTCGTACGGTAGTTGTCCCGTGTGCACAGTAGTGTCGTCGCCGTCCTTGTGGTAGGGCCACCGCCTCATACCGTATCCCACCGCATTGTCGACACCTTCATGGTTACCTTGGTCCCTGTAACCCATTTTGGGGTGGACGCCTAGTGGTTAAATTTGAATATAACACAACCATTGTCACTACAACATTTGAGATATGATATGGTACAAATAGGAAAATATTTTATAAATTGGTGGAGACTTAGGCGAGGGAAATTGTAGGTGGGTGGAACCCGTGGATTGTCTCACCTACCAAATCGTTTGGCGCATTTCTGAAAATAATAATTGTGCAATCAAAAGCCTAGTATGAGATAGACCTGGCTGAATAATTTATTGAGTCGTGGTGCTATCGCCATATTGTTGGAAATTTGGGTTGGGTTGTTGGACTTGGGCTATCGAAGGGCCCATCACTGTGTACGCACCCATTAAGTTTTGTGGTGGTACTAAGTTGGGATGCATCTACTCCCCCAACGGTGGTTTCCTCTGAGTTAATTTTGTTCTAACGGCCGAGGATAGGACCCATTGGATGATGTAGTATTATGATGAGTTATTGTAAATGTCTTATTTATGATCTTGTTAGTCGCACACCTACGAAAGTGTGTCAGCTAGACATCAAAGGTAGATAATATCTTATGAGTAAAGTTGTACAACATCAGTAGAGTGTATAATATATTTGAATAGTCGTGTCCCTGATATAGGTGTGGTACAGAAGGTCGTACTTGATTAGTTTTGATAGTAAAATATGGGATGAGATCATGTTAACTTAAAAATAGTTGTAGCAGCGAGATAACTGCAGGTGGATGGAACCTCGTATGTAGAGTCAGGTGATAGAACCTGATGTCTAGAGCTAGGTGGATGAAACTTTGTGATCTAGAGTAAGGTGAATGGAACTTCATAAATAGCGATAGGTGGATGGAACCTGTCTTTATGATAAAACTTGTTTATACAATTGACACTTTAGTTTTAATTTTAAAAAATGTATGTCATAAGCTTGAAAAATAATTACGATATTTGAGATAAACTTGCTTTGTGCTAAAATAAATGTAAGACCTCTCTTTTGACAAGCTAAGCATCTATATATTTGCATTTGGTGCAAGGGCCTCTTGAGTACCTTCGTACCCATTGTTACTAAAATATGTGGATTCAAACTACGAGACTGAAGACTCGGTGTATGGATATTTATATGCGTATGGTTTTGGAAACGAAGGTGACGGTGATAACTAGGTCGTAGCCCTAGTCGATTGCATGTGGCAAATCATGACGACCCTTTTGATTTATTTATCTTCCGCTGCTGTTTACTCTTTTGAATTCGATGGCATGTCGGTCTGTTACGTAAGAACTTGACCTTAAGATTTATGTGCGTCTGTTTATGTAATATTAAGTATCATTTTACTTAAGTGTATGTACGGATGTAATATTTATCAATATTGTACTGCGTGAACTAGTTCATTAGGACTAGTTTGATATACACAGAGTCTGGATGCAAATCTGGACTGAGCACAACACTAATTTTATGTAAGGAAAAAATTCTTAAAAAACATATACTAACAGTTTCCATTCGAATTTGGCCAAAAGAACACTTGTAGACGAATCTGGTCACTGCAATAAACGGATTTAAATCCACCCTCGGTGTAATGAGCTCCCAAATTGGAGGTTTGATTATAGTAGTATAATTTCGATAGATGAAAGATAGCCTTATCAGCTTTGTTCTGACGTTGTAGCCTCGAGGTTATCGGCGCTCTCGCTCACTCGACCGAGACGCGTTGATACCTATGTAAAACGCCCAAGCGTGATGATTTCATGTCATGTGGGCGTACGGCCGCCCTATACGGCGGCACTCGTTGCCCACCTTTCGAAACAGGGGAAGCGCACGTCGAGCGTGCATGAGCTCGATCGATTGTTAGGTCCCTAAACCGGCGTACTTAGCAGGAATTCAGAGAGATGCTGTGCGGTATTGGTTGGCCGGGCGGATGGGCGGCACAAATTCTATGGGCCAATTTGCCGCTTTGGACCTTTTTTAAAAAAAAATCTGAAGAAGCAACTGCTCCTTCAGTTTCATATATTGAAACTGATAAGTTAGCATTACATTGTTCAGACTCAACGACCATTGAGAAACAGAAAGCCTCTTTGGACTTCGGAGCGTGTTTACTATAGGCTGCATCTTGAAGCATGTGTAGACTTGCAGTTGCAGCGTCTCTAGAATCTAAGATGCTAGTCGGTATACTTGGTACCTGAACTGATGATTTATTCCTCCGTTCTAGAACGGCATAATGGGTGACATCATCACACTACTAATGCTTTGGGTTATGGGTATGACATGCAGTTATTGGTCAAGAAGGTTTCCCATTATTCTGCATGAGGAAGTGATCGAGAAAAGTTCATCCTATGGAAGGATTTCGAGCTAGGGCGATGGATGGAGAAAATTGTATGATTTCTTTTCCAAATTAGCTAGAAATGGTGCTTCAGTTCCAGCGGTCGAACCAAACGCTCCTTGCATCACGGAGGGGAAAGCCACGCGCTGACGGGCATCAAAATACCCACAGATGGTCCACAGCATATACCTGAATTTTTCGAACTCCACTCATTCAGCACACCGAGCGGAAAAGGCAACGTAATCATTTTACATCCTTGTGCAAAATCAGATAGGCTTTTGCTCAGCTCGATGGACCATCTTGCACATGCTCTGGCAAGCCAAAAATATCTGGGTTGCATTTCTTCCTTCAGAAATAATGGGAAATAACAATGTGCAGGCTTGCAGGTTGCTGCTCCTTAATTTATCTACTGATGAAGAAGAATGTGCAGTGTACAGTACATGAGGTAATGAAACAGTCTTCAAAGTCATTAGCAAGCTACTGCATGAGTAGTTACAGTAGGAAATTGCAGACATGCACTTTCAGATACAATGGTTAATTGCTGCCCTTTCTCAAGTGTAACCACCTGATTGAAAATCTGGTGGAAGGGGCAATAACTAAGAAGAAATTAAGATGCATAGTTAGGGTGGAAAAAGGATCCACTAAACAATTTTCATTCCACTCAGTGATTAGCACTAATCCTTGCACTAGGAACAACATGTAACTACTGGTATCTTCTACAATAACGGATCATCGATCCAAAGCTCGAGCAGCTCTAAAGCTGCGACACGACATACGCATGCTTCGAATTCAGAGGAGAGGAAAGGCCCAGAAACTAATCAAAGCGTCAAGACTAACAGCAGAGACAAATACAAGCAATTTTAACTTGCATTCGTCACTCATCGACGTAGCATCCAACATTGCCTGCCATCCACAAAGCTGGAAATGGCTGCCCTTCGGTTTGGTCCGATTGCGATGCATGTAAGCTCTTGTCGCCACACGGTAACTTTATTTTTCTTCCTTTGTTTTTCACTTATGGGAAAAAAATATCCAAGTGCAATGGAAAGAAGAACGGTTAGTAGTGCCCGAACACTTCACTTGCGTAGCGTTCCCCCTCCCAAGTCCTACACTCCTACCTGACCTTAGCTGAACCACTCATTCCTCCCATGCAGGTCTCTGTCTGCCCCAAGCAAACGTTCCTTGGTTCCTCCTCCTATTTGCTCTCTCTCTCTCTCTCTCTCTCTCTGCTTTCACAGCCGGAGCTACACGAGCGGATGCCGATGTCGGCTGATGGCGAGGCCAGCATGCTCCGCCCCCAAGCGCCATTGAAGAAGCATTGCTTCGACCTCCTCCTCTGCGACGAGCTCTGCTACTCGTCGCTGGCCACAAGCTCTGCTACTCATTGCCGGCCACGAGCTCTGTTGCAGAAAGTGTTCTTTATTATTGCAGTGTCTTTTTTTGTATCTTTCTAGGCTAAATGTATTTTTATTGTAGTGGATTGTTTAATTTGTTGCATGAGTAGGTACTCATTCTCTCCTTCTGTGAAATTTGTTGTAACCAAAGTGCATGAGGAAGAATGCCATTTTGTCTCAAACGGTGCACCGCTCGAGCATCTGGTGATTCTGGCCCTGTTTGGCACAGCTATGGCTTTTCTAAAAAGCGGCTTCAGGCGTCTTGTAGGCTTTTCATTTGCGCGGCTGAATGGTCATGCTTTTACGATTTGGTGTTTGGTATCGGCTTTTAGGTAAATTGGTTGCAGACTTCCGAGATATGAAATGTCTGAAATGCTCATGAGGACAGTAATGACTTATTTGATGTCGTTTAACTAAATTAACAACATTAAACGGCATTTAACGACATTTAAGAATATTTAACAGTATTTAACAATAAAACTTCAGAAAGCATGTGAAAATAATCTGGACTAGAAGATCAGTCCCTTATACATAGTTTAAATTGGCAAGTACTACATACAAAATCGCATATATCTTCCATCTATCCTATCGTCATGCTACCAAAGCTATTGCAATAGCGTCACGGAGGCCGTTCATATCAACATCATCCATAACAATTTGTATCATCATGTGCTTGAGGTTAGTGGACATGTCCCCGTCTACATAATCATCATTCCATGCCTTGCACGAGCAAAATCATTATCAATCAAAGCACTATCTCGAATAAAATTATGCAAAGCCATTGTTGCAATGATAATTTTCTTTTGCTTGTGCTCATTGTAACTTAGAATTTTAAGTAGACTCAATCGAATATGCCAGTGGGAAGGCGAACAGGCAAGATTGCTTTAAATACTAGATATGAGGTGGGTACTTTCTGCGAAGTCTGGGGGTATTCTTGGAACGCTGAAGGTGGGAAGCTGTGGGAAGCACCTCAACACTGGCTTTTCGCTTTTGGCTTCCATATGTATTGACAGCTTTGAGCTTCCTGTGAAAGCCAGAAAAAAAACCAACCGTTTGGCACAGCTTCTGGCTTTTCTCACCCAAAAGCCAAAGCAGAAGCTGTACCAAACAGGGCCTCTGTTGCAAACCGATGGCTTTTTGTCGCACTCTACTGGATGTGTTGTTGCTGTTAAACAGGATAGTGCATCGGCTTCCTACATGATAGCTGTACGCGTTCACATGCTAGCTGTACACGTTCACATGATCGCTGTAATCTATATATGTGTAACTCATATACCCTGATTTCAACAATCAAAGATAGCGTTACTTTCCTCGCTTACATGGTATCAGAGCGGTGCCGCTCCTGAGCCGCCGCCTCCACAGCTTCCGCCGCGCCGCCCTTAGGAGATGATCTCATCTCTATGATCTCTCCCGGGGCCGCGTAACCCATATTTTAAGTCGTGTCACCGATCATCCGATCGGCTACAATTAGAGTTTTCTCCAGTCATATTCAAATCAGATTTTCTCTATTTTTTCCGATCATAGATCGGTTTGCGTCGCCCTGCCGGCCCGTCGACGTTCCTCGGCTCCGGACTTCACCGCCTAGGCTTCGACCTCTCCAGCGTCTCCTCTCTTCCAATGACGTCGTGGCATGACGCGGCGCGCTCGTCGACACGGTCCTCCCTCCACGGCCTTCCGAGCGCCCTGTCTACTGTCGTCATCACGCCGGATCATCGTCGCTGGACCGTCGTCCGCGAGACTTCCGCCTTCACCGAATTTAGGTCCAGTCTGAATGTCCGCCTTGGCGACATTCCGACTGCGGGGGCATGTTAGACATGATGGTGCATCGACTTCCTACATGATAGTTATACGCGTTCACATGATCGCTGTAATCTATATATGTGTAACTCATGTACTCTGATTTCAACAATCAAAGATAGTGTTACTTTCCTCGCTTACAGTTGCGCTTGGAATATGGTTTATTGTGCATGTGATGGAGTAAGAAAAACATGGGCTTTTTCATTGCCTTTGTTGTAGAGGCTGTTTTTTTTGTGCACCTGTTTCTTTTTTTTTGCATTACGAAACGGTTTGTTGCGCCTGAGTTTGGGGATCGAGTTTCATGGAAAAGAATTTGCAAGCCTAAAAACCAAGGTGGTCTAGGCATACTGTAATTGTCTGTATATAACTCGGCTCTTCTTTTGAAGCACCTTCACAAATTTACCTTGGGTTAAGTTAGTTTGGGAAGCTTATTATCGGGATTCCCATCCGTCGGAGAATTTCAAAGAGGGATCATTTTGGTGGAGAGATCATCTAAAACTACTTGATTTATACAAAGGTCTAGCATCATGCAAGGTTGGAAAAAGGAAATACAACATTACCCTGGAGAGACTTATGGAATGGAAATTTGCCCTGTTGCCAGAAACCAGAGTTATATTCTTTTGTCAAGACAATCAATAGTGCGGTTTCATCAGTAACGCAGACAGTAGAGCTTTCTGACATTTTCAACCTACCATTATCCAAGCAAGCTTATTAGCAGTATCAGCAGTTCAACAAATAATACAGGATTTGACTCTCTCCCCTGACAAGGACTCATGGCACTACATTTGGAATACTGTATAATGTTCTTTTGTCAAAGCTTATCAGATGCTTATGCACAGCTCACAAATTCCTGCTTACTTCAATTGGTTATGGAAAACACCTGTCAACTTTGATACAAAATATTTTTTTGGTTGTTGCTAACAGATAGACTCAATATAAGGAACTGTTACGAAGGAAAAATTGTCACCTTGAGACTTATACTTGTGTGTTGTGTGATCAAAGTACAGAGGAAACACCACAACATTGGTTTTGGACCTGTCCATTTGTCCAAGACTGTTGGACTTATGTTTGCCCAGGACGTACGACTTTTTATCGGTTCACGAATCCATTTTTGACCTGAAAGATAAGATTCGGCAACCTTTCTTCATGGAGATTATAGTCTTAACAGCCTGGGCCATCTGGCTAATGCGCAATAATAAAGTGTTCCAGAATGTAGACCCAATGTTTCAAGACTGGCAAAATACTTTTCAACATGAGTTTGCCATGGTTATCCATAGGGCAAAGACAAAATATAAATCTCACATTAGTAATTGATACAATATCTTGATTTAATATTTGGGATCTCATTTGTACAAAACACTTTTGTATTTTCTTCTTTTTTATATATTTATAAATATAGATAGTAGGATCCTTTCTTACTGTTTTCATTATTAAAAAAATCATCTGACGATTAACACACATGTCCGATGCTAGTATTGAGATCATACGTCCGAGCGCTGGTTGTTCCGGAAAGAACTGGCCTATCGTTGATGCTTATCACGTCAAGTTGGGTTATCGGTAGTTTGATATACAAGTACTCGGGTTTGGATCTAGGTTGTTTAGCTTGTTGCCATGCGTTGCCTAAGTACTCACATTCTATATTTGACAAATGTAGCAAGTGTGGTAAATATTTAAATGTAGCAAGCGTGGTAAATGTTATGTATGCTTTTTTGTAACACGCTTAGGCTCCATATGGAACGCATGAATTCCACGTATTCCTGCAAAGAGTTTTAACTCCTTTCTTGTAGTTTCCTTAATTCATGTGAAATTCCTGCATTCAAAAGTTCTTAATGATCTCTTCTGTGTGCCAAAAGGAAAAGAAAAGAACGTTGGCATGATCAATAATGCCCTTTTCATTCGAGACTATCAATTGATTATTGAAGACCACGCTGATTAGTCTTAACCTTGAAGTTATCTAGCAAGTCATCCTAATGAATAACTAAACAGAAATAAACCAGAAAAATTCAGCAATGCACTCGTTAGTCAAGCCACAGCCTGCGGGTGAAACCTTTCCAATCTAGCAGCCTGGCAGCAGATTGGATACATGGACCAACTGGCCAGTGTTTTTTTTCTAGACATGCTCTGAATTATTGCAAGTTGGTAAGGAGCGTTCCTGAACAAAATGATGAGGCCTTGATAGAAACACAAAGCTCCTCTCTCCTCAAAAGGAAAGAAAAAACTGGGCAAAGGGTGGGAAGGATTGACTACGCCGCGCAGGAGCTGGAGCGAGGAGGTTTTCAGGAAAAGACGCAGGAATCATGGCAGCACGGCCTTTCAGGGAGGGGAGGCCTTTATTCCTCGCGTAGCCTCCCGTCCTCTGCGCCGGGCAGACCGGTGACCTCACCAGCAGGTGTCACGGCTCACGAGTCAGATGAGATTTAGGAAACGGTTTTTTTTATTCGAGCAGACCTAAGCACGGTTGTTTTGAATTTGAACACACACACACACACTCTCACATGTCTGCGGGTTCTGTGGATTCATCTTAGAAGCGGGATGTTCGCATGGCCGGTGAGAGCGAATGTTTTCTTTCTTCCGAGATTCATGTGAGGGCTGAATTTTGTATCGATAAAGTGGGAGAAAATAAGTTAAAGAAGATACACTCTGGCGGGAGGGAACCCGCAATTAGGCACGTCCAGCAACACTTTATCAACAAACGCCAGAGTTAGAGACACCAACTAGCAAATTCTAACCACGCCGAGCACCAAACAACTATGTCGAAACACACACGTCATAGCTAAGGGAAAGGCACCTCCCAACCAGCGCACTGAAACTTCGAACTGGTTTACACCGACAGTGTAGAGGATCGTCCTAACACCGGCTTGAGATAGGAGAATAGAAGCAGATGCAAGGTTGGTCCACACGCTGACAATGCCATTAGCGAGGAGCTTCAAATGAGTTAGGTGAGCAAGCAGTTCCTCCTCTCGGCGATAACCGCGGATGACAACTCCGACTCCTCTCCCCCCTTCGTCCACGCGGCTCAATCAAGGTGGACTGGACCAACTGCTACGAACAGGGCCTTCGGGACCGTCATCTTGCACCTCTTACGCGTCGAGACAACACTTCAATGGCAACATCCCTTACTCGGGCTCTCTCAACGACCGGCCTGCTACTCTTCAGGATAACGGCCTACACTCAGGGCGCCCCGACATAGCAGCATGGGAGGCCGACCTTCTCTCTCCGCCTCGCACAAACCGACAATCACACAACGAGAGCCAGGGGGGTATGGGGCTAGGGGCAAAGAGAGCTAGGGGCGAAGAGACTTCTCTGGCTGCGGCAAGACTATTTCTGGGTGAACTTGCGGGCGGAGGTGCTGAGGATCACACGGTTATGCCCTAGCAACCTGGCGTAGGAGAGCACAAGACCGGGGATCCACTCGGCGCACGCCAAGACGATTCGCGGCTCCACACGCGACGCATTCCCACGACACCGGCGGTCAACAGTCTCTGCGTGAATTTGCGGCTGCTGAGGATCGCACGGTTATACCCCTAGCAGGCAGGCGGTGGCGAGCACAGGACTGGGGATCTACCCGGCGCACACCAAGAGGATTCGCGGCTCCACTCATGACACTTTTCCACGACGTCGACGGTTGACGGGCTCGTAGGATGCCGACACGCACCGAGCCGGCGAGGGGGCTGGGGGTGGGGGTTCCAGGTCGCCCAAAACGGACGACACAAGAGTCTTCTCTCCTAGCTAACACTATATATTTATTTTACAAGACCCAACTTTCACGTAGAGGCACCATTCGTTATCGAGCTTAAAACATTCTCAAAGGGTGAGCATGCACTCATGCACGAATTGACAAGACGAGCCTGTGCGATTTGCTCGCATGCACTTTCCAGATCATATATCTATGAAGCAAGGACATGATCACTGTACATCATGATCTGCGCGACTGTGCATTGTTGGATTGTCAGGGGAAGGTTGAGAATACATTGTCACCTGTGTTTGTCCTATAAGAAAATGAGAATCAATCCTAACTTATGGTAGATCGACTTGTTCCATTCTCCTTTCCATTCCGTTTCATTTTTTCATGTCAGCTTCTTCTTACCTTGCTGCCTAGTCTAACACGCTCCATTTTCTGTCGCGCCTGTTTGGTTTAGCCAGATTTACTGGCTTTCTCATCGATTAGTCCATGTTTTGGTCGCATTTGTGTTCTCTTTTTACAAATTCTAACAAGGGCCTGGTGGTTGCCACAACTCATAAAAGAGAAGCTAGACGTGTCGAAACGTCGAAGACTAAGGGCTTATTTGGAATACATGATTTCGAGAGGAGAAAAACATCTTGCAAGACCAAGCTAGGTACCAAATTTGGAACAGCAGAAAAGCACAGGCTATCGATTCTAGTACTGTGGGGAAATATATCTGGAACGACAATCAAACTAACATAATCTCACTTTGGACATTTGGTGCGATCGGGCCTACAAGAAGGTGATAAAAATCAATTAATTAACGCTTTCATAGCCCAAGAACTTGTGGTCGGACGTCACCAAGTCAAACAAAGCGTCGAACATTGTGTCACCATTAGACTATCTTACGGCCGAAGTAGATTGTGCCGCCGGCGGGTCGCTTCTTCTAGTCGTGGCGGCGGGTCCGAGATCGTTGTACCTTCCGATTTACATGACGAGCTTTTCCTGTTCGAGAAGAAGGATGGGGCCGTGGAGGAACACCGGCGGAGATTGTCGGCGATGATGATCGATCCTGGCGCCGAACAAGGACAGCATTCAAGTCGCCTCCACTCTCATTGAGCATGTTTGTGAGGATCAAAATTTCTACGGGGGTTTGGCCCAGCAGGCCTCTCGCGGCCCAATTGATGAGTACAGTGTTAGGAGACGTAGTAATGGTGGAATGTCTGATTTGCCCTCTGATTTTGTGGGATTTGATGGGCAGAGATCAGATTTTTTTTGTCAGCATCTAACTCCTCTCCTGTGTCATTTATGGCAACATGAACCTCATGCTAGGGTTAGCTACCGTGGTGGGTGGTATTCAATCGCTAGGAGAGTAGTGGATTCGAGTGCTGGATCTTGGCACTTTTGGGACCAGTGGCCACGAATTGGTGTGGGAGGTGGTGATAAGGCTTGGATTGAATCAATCTAAGGGGATTCGATAACTTTTGTTGAGGTAGTTTCGGATCGTGGAGCTTAGGCTTTGGCGGGTCGTGGAGCTCAAGGAGGGCGTCTCGGGGGGCAATTCAATGGAGCTGAACGCGGGGAGCAGTATCATCGTCAAGATATGGGTTGTTGTTTCAACTCACCATCGGTGTAGCCGATGATGAATTTGCCGTCGCAACATCTGGGAGTCCAAAGCCAACAACGACCAATTCAGGGGGCTTTGAGACAATCTCATGTTCGACGGGGACCAATATTCAGATACACAGGTCGCGTGTTTTTAGAAGAATCAGAATCATCTCTCTCATCAGTTCTGCAGCAATTGGTCGCATCAGCAAGATTTGCAGAAGCAACAATATCATGGAGGATATTAGAACAATCGCAAAACTCAGATGAACCAGAGGCAGTTCCGTAATTCTTCTTATGGGAATCAACAACAAGTGCAAAATTAGATGTTTCCTAGGCAAAGTATGCAGGACAACTCTCATATTCAGATCACTTAGCATTGTCCGACTCAAGATATTGTTATGTCTCATGGTCAGAGTATGAGAACTCAAGGTTTGGCAGTTAGACAAAACACATCTCATCATAACCTTACTCAATATCAGCAAGCATCAAGTAAGGAACAGTTGTCAATGATGGACCACAGAGTGCATCAGCAGTGGATTCCTGCACAGACAATGAGGTGGATGAAAATACTACTTTTACTGCCAATGAGTTATCCAAGGTGACTTGTTACAACTTGTTACAAATGCTAGGAAAAAAGGTCATGGTGCAGTTGGCTCATTTGCTGAATATTTTTGCCTTGTCTTTATTTATGGCAGGTGATTTCAATATCATCAGAAAGGACCATGAAAAAACAAACTAGTGGGATGTAATAGGTGGAGTTTTATTTTTAATTCCATTATAGAAAATACTGGGTTGAGAGAAGTTCATCTTAGTGGTAGAAAATTCACTTGGAGTAATGATCACGAGAACCCTACTTATGAGTTGCTAGATAGAGTTTTGGTGAGCATTCCTTGGGAACAAAAGTATCGTTTGGTTAGCACTAAGGCACTATCTAGAGTCTTCAGATCATGTTCCTCTCTTTGTGGATACAAGGGATGTTGTTCCAAAAAGTCCTATCTTTACATTTGAACTTTGTTGGGTTTTTAGGGATGATCTTTATGATGTGGTTCAAAAAGTATAGGAGCAACCCACAGGTGGATTATCTCCTTTGGATGTTTGGCAATTTAAGATGAGAAAGCTTAGAAAAATGTTGAACGGTTGGAATAGGAATGTGGAATTGATGAATCAGATAGATATTCTAGATAAGGATTGTGAAATTAATGGACTAGATGCTGTTAAGAGAGAATTTAAGGTTCAACTAGAAAATCAACTAACAGAGATTTTGAAAGAAGAGGAACTTAAATGGTTTGAAAGATCTAGATAAAAAGAGTTGTTAAAGGATGATTGTAATACAAAGTATTATCATGCTAAAGCTAATGGAAGGAAAAGAAAGAATACCATATTTGCTTTACATTAGGATGAGGGTGTAATTGAAGGAAAAGAAAATATGTTGCATTACATTACTATTTTTTACAAAAAAAAATATTTTTGGTCATCCAGATTTCAATCTGTTTCAATTAGAAATGGATGGCATTCCTCAGCTGGATGAGCATGATAAAGAATTCTTGACTCAAGATTTTACTATGAAGGAATTGGAAGAAGCTATTTTTTACAATGGAAGCAAATAAAGCTCTTGGGCCAGATAGGTTCCAGTTGAGTTTTACCAAAATTTTGGTTCTTAGTTAAGTACTTGAAAACAATTCTAGATGATTTCTATGTTACACTTCAGAAATTTCATGTGGTACTAAATCAAAAAGAAAACCAACAAAACTGATTTCCCTAAATTTTTATATAGTTATGAATTTTTTAACTAGTTCAATATTACAGTGCAAAAATAATTCACATCAGAAATTCTTATTACATTTCTACGTTTCCATACCCGAGTTAGACCTAGCTTACACCAAAGACATACGGGGTCTACGACACAATATTCTTTTTCATTAAATTTTGGATATAAAAACTTACTGAGAGGTGCGTCAAGTTTCTCATTCTAGCGGTGTACTGCGTAGTGCATGCACCGAAGGCAATATGCCCGATCAAGAGTACATATACAAAGCGTTCAGTTGGGCTATTTCTATTTTGCTTAACGACCTCCAAATATTTTGCTATTTTATGACCAAGTTCATGAAACTATGCAAATAGCCGAGATGAAATTTACAACACTATTAGCAACATGTCTGTTAAGTCAACTAATTACGACCTAATGACATTGTTAACTACCGAGTCTTCAAAATAAACTAACTACACAACTATAACTATTCTGTTGCTACAATTCATCTAATTGCGTTCTAATCACATTGCTAAAACTACCGATAATAATAACCGGATGCGAATGACACTTACCTTTTAGGTGCTCGCAGCAGGCCACACAACTTATTTTCTAGGTGCTCGTGATTTTTCCTTCGTTCTCGCGTCTGAATTTTTTTCCCACTCGTAGAATTTTTTGCACACAAATTTTTCTCCCTAATCGCGTCGCAGGTGCTCCCTCACCGCTCTGGCGCCTTGCGCTTGCTACCGCAGCCCAAGCCGCCACGTGTTGTTCCGCCACCGGGTGGGCCGCAGCAGTCTTGTCGTCTCGGGGCACCTTGTGAAGTCAAGCAGCCAGTCTTCCCCCCCCGACGGCAAAGAACTCGGGACAACAACACCAAGTTCTTCTGTCCCGGCGGCGATTCATACAACAAAGAGGTAATTTTTGGAATTTTGAAATTATAGAGGCTATTTTTGGAATTTTGTTGCGTAACAGGGCTAAATTAGTCCACTCGTCCTCCCCTCCTTCCCGTGACCTCCCCCGCCCCCTCCCGGCTCCTCCTCCGGCCACGGCGGCGGCGGGGACGGCAGGGACTGGAAGACGAACGTAGTCGCAGCCGTCGCTGGCGGCCACCTCGGCCGCGCTCTCCGCCGTCGCCTGGCCGGTCTCCTCTTACGCTCGCCGGTATTGTTTCTTGCTTTGCCTTCCATTTCACTCTTCTTCTTGGACGCAAACTCTTAGGTTTCGACTGGGGACATCTGTGTAGTTGTTAAGCACTTTCAGATAGCGTTTACTTCTTATGATAATGCCTTAGTTATACATTGTTATCATAACCATATGTTGCCTTGGAACTGTTTCACTTAGTCTTGTTTGTAACTGGATCAAGAATTTTCGTGCTTGATCGCGTAACTTAATATGAACTGAATTGTGCAATCTGTAGGAGGTGCGGCATCTTGATGTCGTCCCGAGAATAGATGACATTTGGTTTGGAGGATCACACTCATTTGCGACACACCCGATTCTTGGGGCGGTAGGAAATGTGTTCTCTGCATCGTATGTTTGCAGCTCTGCTTTGTTCAACGGGAACGGATCAGATGGGAGATACACCGGTAATGGAAAACTGCTGTCCAGACGGCCTCGTGGGATCAACTCGAAGAAGAGATTGTGGACTAATGTTCTTCTTGCTGTTAATGTCCTGTAAGTCAATGTTCAATCAAGTTTCATGTTTTCCTTCTGTTTGATGGTAGCTTCTTTTATACTCCTACATTTGTGGATTAACACGGTTTTGCTTTCACTAAAGGGCTTATGTTGCTCATATAGCAACTCAAGGAAAGCTTCTTATGTGGGGAGCTAAGGTTGGTCTGCCGGTTGAAATTCCCAGTTCACTTATATTATGTTGATTTTTGGTCTAATGCTTGGGTCCTCGGACTTACGGATCCTCGTAGTAGTCGTAGTCTTCGTGTCTTCCCACTTCGAGGAGTTGGGAAAGAGCGAGGATGAGCACAACTACTGTGCTCATGAGTCCACACAACAGATGCAATATTATACATGCAAGGTGTAACAAGGTTGGCTCGGGTTCTTTTATTTGCGTAGCGGTATTTGTAAATCTGAGATATTAGGAAATCCTACCACTTAGCATTTTAACCAAATTGCATTTTTAAAGAGATTAATTGTGCAATAGTAATAACGTGAGAGAGGTTCCTCCATCTAAACTCTGTCTCATGCTTCATTTGATTGGAGCTACCTCCATACATTAACAACGCTGAATACGACGATCCAGTGAAAAGTCAAATCTCGAGCCCCGACACGCTTTCATATCACCCACAAAGGTTTTTCAAATAGAACTAACTCAAGTTACGTTCCCATGTCCGCTTTGACCGAGGCGCGGGCCGCTTAAACAGCTTTGACTCTCAGAGGTTATACACTTTACCCACAAGAGACAATCATACTCGTTAGCACTTCGTGGCAAGATAGTTATCCCACCATGCGTGCCAGCTCCTTTGAGTTGATAGGTAGCAAAGTCTACCTTGTCTTCCTCGGGCAACGAGCTAATCGAGCTTCTTCTCGGTATCTCGGAGCCGCCTTCGCTTCAAGAGGCTCACTTGCCGCGAAGGTAAGCGGCCCGTTCAAGGAAGTCTGCAAGCTTTGAAGTGCGACCGCCGATCCGGCTCATGGATTATTCAGCAGGCTTGCGTGGATCCGGGTTTGTCAAACATTACTTGCTCCATGGTTGGGTCTGCTGTCTGGTGGAGGTGGTAGATCCCGCCCTGGCCACGACCTAGGCCACTTCCACGGCCTCTTCCACGACCTCTGCAAAGGTGCCACGAGTCATGCGGCTCTTCCGGCGGCATCTGAAGGAACACTTGAAGCTTAGAGCGGGGTATATATATGAGGGTTACTAGTCCTCTAGTGCACCACAAAAGCAACTCAAAACCACACGAGGAAAACGATCAAACACCATACAAAGCCTAGAATGGTCTGATTATATTAAAAGGGCTAAGTGTTACATGACTTCTAGAGTACAGCATATAGGCCACCCTAAGCCATGACATAGGATACAGACACAACGTCTACAAAAGAAGAAAACAAAAGCACTTGCAACCAAGGGATTGCTAATGCAAGCACCGCTAGCCAACCTAGACTAGCCTAACTATTCCCACACGATGACGCAGACTTGAGGTTGGATTGTCCTTCCGGAGAGGCGATAGTAGTAGAGAGGCGATTCCGCAGAAGATCTATGTGCATCCGGGTCAGCGTTGCAGGTGTGAAGCAGTGCGCCTTGAACTGCATCGTCACACACCGTGAGTGGTCCTGAGTCAAGGTGTGAGCGATGAACTCACCTCTCTAGCATAGAGGAAACCTCCATGGTCCATGATTCTTAGTCCAGATTTGAGTCTTTCGGCCTCAAGATAGGCTTGCGGTTGTAGTCCGTGTGGTACATGAGTTGGCGAAGAAGGTCCACGACTCATCTCCATCTTCTTCGTGAGAGAACAAGTCCCACGGTCCATCTGGACGAAGGGGTTGCCATCTACAATTTTTGAAACAAGTGGAGTCGACCGAGTAAAATTTAAGTGAAATCAAGGAAAGTGAAGAACTAAGAAGGGTAAGTCATAGCAAATAATACGTTATATTTTGCCAAAACTTTTCTTAGGTTTTGAAAATAGCATTCAAGTCCCGAGGCTCGACCGACCTAACTAAGATTCCTATACCATATGCTCGATACCACCGTTTGACCCGGATTTTGTAAATCCAAATCTAAACAACTAAGGACTAGACTACGCTCAATGCCCTTGGGTCCTCGGACTTCGGATCCTCGTAGTAGTCGTAGTCTTCGTGTCTTCCCACTTCGAGGAGTTGGGAAAGAGCGAGGATGAGCACAACTACCGTGCTCATGAGCCCACACAATGATGCAATATTATACATGCAAGGTGTAACAAGGTTGGCTCGTTCTTTTATGGTCTAATGCGATTGCAACAATGATTTACCATGAAAGATCAACAGCCTGATTGATAGAGGGGAAGTCTGGCGTTTGGCCACATCATCTCTTCTTCATGCGAATCTTGCTCATCTTGCTGTATGTGTGCCTGTTTCAATTGAGGTTTATCCTCTACAAAAAAAAAAACCATTGCTAACTTTCCTTCCTATTATCGTAATGATGCAGTTCAATTGTTTTTCTTTGAATTCAACTGGGCCTATGGTGGAACTCCTTACTGGTCCTAGAAGATTTATTGCTGTTTATTTCACTTCTGCGCTGACAGGTGTTTGTTTGTCCTTACCTGTTTTGGATGATCCATACTGATGTGGTGGTGAACGTAGTCTTGGTCTTACATTAATTCTTGGTTCATAAAAATTCTTGGAATTCTTACAGGTTCACAAATGAGTTGCTGCTGCTGCCAGTCACCCGCCGTTGGTGCGTCAGGGGCCATTTTCGGATTGGTATGTCTAGTTTATAGCTAATAACAGTTATAGAAATATTTTATTGTGTGCCATGCCAAAATCACATTTGCTTAATCCTATGGTGTGGCATAATTCACTAGCAATATGAAATTACGAAGTCACTTATAGATCAGAACATGGATAATCTGTTATAATTTGTTCAGATTATTTCATGTATCAATTGTAAATTGTTTCTATTGTAAGTCCTCAAAGTTGAAAATTTTCTATGAGCCGGTTATATGTACCACTGCAATGGTTTATCTCTTGATTGCACGTGTTGACTGAACAGGCCTTTAATGTGGCTGATTTTATATGCTGTACTTCTGCATTTCAAAATTTTCCTGCTTATGATTACCGCCATTTATATTTTTTGTAACCCAAAGAGCTGAAGGCCGTCTCATTTAATTAAGAAATCGCCGATAAAAGTTCTTAGATCACACTGTTTTCATCAACTTTATCTGCATGATCAGGTTGGCTCCTATGCTGTGTATATGTGGAGGCACAAAAGATCTTTTGGGAATGGAAAGGAAAGTTTAGAGCATATCACACGTGTGGTCATCTTAAATACAGTATTCATTTACATTTCCACTTGTTTATTTGTTTTTGTCTTTGCTATTTGCTTTATTCCATCTGCAAATCTCATATGTTATGTTTGATAGGGCATGGGTCTCCTTTCAAGGGCCATTGACAACTGGGGTCATGTAAGTCTCCTAATCTTCTACATAGCTCACTCTGCAACGCAATGAAATGTTTAGGTCATGAATTCACTTGAATAATGACAGTTAGGACTTAGGAGGCTTGTTTGGGGGAGTGGCTATGGCATGGTTCCTCGGTCCAGCTAGGCAATATCAGTACGTAGGCCCATTCTCCAACTGATAAACAGTAAAAGATTACGGTAACGGCGTATACTAAAAACGGATTCCTATGCTGCTGTCTACATATACCTGCAAATATGTGGGAGATAAAAGGTAAACGAAAAAAGGGGAAGGTTTGAAAACCGTAAATACCGGCACACCATGATCAACCTAGTTTGGCAGAAGAAATATGTATGGCTGCTGCGGAGTCTTCTGGAGGCTAGAGTGCCTTTATGAGTTCACTTGAAGCCTGTTGCTGTGTTTCGATTAGTTGCAACTGTTACACCTGTGACAGGTTATGTTTAGCCATTAGTCACCTCCTGCTATTGTATTTGACATGTTTATGTGGTGTTACTAGTGCCTGACTGACGCATTGTGTAGATGAATTCATGTTTGCTACGGCCAACTATAGGCCCGAGTGTAGGTTTCTGCCTTGGATATTGATTATTCTTGTTATCACTGGGTTTTCTTGTTATTGTACCGGAAGAGACAGTGACAACATATGTTTGGCACCAGCAAAATTTCAGGACTTGTGCAAGTATATACGAATGGGCTTCAGTTTGGCTAAACTAAACAGGCACTTCAGGTGAATGAATTCTCAAAAGAAAAGACAAAATGAACATCAGACTACAATAAGCATCCATGATGGGAATAAACTGCAAAAAAAAAAAAAAAATACACTAAACCTTCTGCGTTCGAACAACAAAAGTAAATATTCAGAGTTAAAAGCCTGATGCACAACAGATAGAACACGAGACATGTCACAGCGAAGATGGGTGTTGTATAATGCTCAATATGTTACAGGTAAGGAAAAGAGCTACATCACAAAATGAGGACACCGTCAAGGGGAGTCATTACATTCTCCTTTACCATAAGCCCCAACCCTTTGGTGAGAACTTACAATTTAGTAAAGGCGCAGGACAGCCACCTTCGTGACATAAAGCCCTGGTAAATTAGCATAATATAGACCTATATCTACAGTTATATTCCACCTCAGATGCTCCAGAATCCACCAT
Organism: Hsuehochloa calcarea; assembly: GCA_036346395.1. Classification (NCBI taxonomy): domain Eukaryota; kingdom Viridiplantae; phylum Streptophyta; class Magnoliopsida; order Poales; family Poaceae; genus Hsuehochloa; species Hsuehochloa calcarea. Next base: position 11,758,179 of record CM070610.1, on the reverse strand, counting down.
ACAGTTAAGAAGTTATCAATGAACAAAACCCACCTTTGCAGTATCATAGCCCATGATTGCGATTCATGGTTCAGGAAGCTTCGAGCAGCAAAATTGCAACCACAGAGCCCTTGTATTCTGGATACCTTTGTGGATAATGCATGACAAACAGTTGAAGCAATCCAAGCCCACTTCAGGAATGGAGGAGAGCTGCAAGTTTAGACTCAAATGAGATCTATTTGGTTCAATAAAATGCAGAAGGATAGTAGACTGAAAAGCAAGGTGAGGCAGCTAAGATATAATTATTCAAGGGAAGCAGACTTCAACTGGTGGTACTTGTGAGTTTTGAAAGGTAGTTCAATTAATTCAAAGACATGTTATTAACAGCAAATAAAATAATATTAAAATGTCCAACCGAGCTGGTTGCATATTAATCCACAGGTTAGTACCAGTAGCATGGTCACAGAGAAGCACCCAGTGCATCCTAAAACACTAGCTAAGCCAAAATAATAAATATCTATCTCATACCGGTCATTTCAGGAAAAGAACCACAATAAAAAACCAACAAGCGTGTAATATAAATTATTTAGCTTACTAACTTGATATGAATAGCAAATAATGCAGCAGATTAAATTCGATTGCAGCCATCTCAATCTATGATGAATCAATTGTTGGCAACCAACTTAACATTTCAAACCAACTATCCAAAACTCTTGGTCGCCCCAAAGCGCGACTCTATCCAGATCTCAAAGAATAATGAGCTAGGCGGCCATGACCAGCTAAAGACCACTGGCCATCTCACGCATCATGACGTGAACTTGAACCACAATTTCATAAAATCATAATTCTAACATTAGGTACACACGACAGAGAGAAGCAATCAGATACTCACAATATGGAGATGGAGCAATTGAAGGAGATTTGGTTGTTCTGCTACTTCGCTTCTTCCGTGGAGGCATTGGATGTTGAAACATAGTCTGTGAGGGCGAATGTATTGGCATCATTTGATAAGTTGGTCCAGGGACTGCATTTGGTAAATGATTGGGAGTTGGTAAGGGATGGGGAGGATCTACATGACCAGGAATTGGTGGAAACGCTGGCGAAAGGTATGGTTCACTTACTGGAGGGGAAGGAACAACAGATGGCTGTGGCGAGTGCATGACAGGATGCACCTTAGGGTCTCTACCAAAGCAGGGTGGTTTTACCATCGGACTACCGGCTGGATCAAAGTGGTTACAACGAAAACATGGAAAGCAAGGATGTGTGTGCGGTAAAGGGGGAGAAGCCCGAGGAGGGAGACTCGGGTTCATATATGCTGGAGGTGCCGGGTAGGGGATGCTCCCAGATGGTGACAAAGATGGTGGTACACTTGTAGAAGTTGATGGAGATGGGGATGGAGATGGAGATGGTGATGGTGATGGTGAAGGAGATGGACTAGGAGATAAATCTGAGATTGAGTGTTGTAGGTATGATGACAGTTGAACTCCTTTTACTTTACCGAAAACAGAGTGATTAAGCCCAAGGTTCCTTTCATCGGGTTCTTTGATTAGCTGAGCTAGTTGTTTCAGTCTATATGGTAAAAGAGTGTTGCTTCCATCTAACACCAATGCCTCAATAGTTGCTGGGGCTTCAACTGAAGAACCAATCTCATTCCTGAACTGCAAATATATTTTCTGCACATATATGACAGACAGTGAGTTTAAAATTGAAACAACAAAGCCATTCAAATATGTAATTATGACATCTCTCCCGAGGCAATTAAATCAGTAATACCTCGTAGGAACTCAAGTTCAGTCCAAGTTTCAACTGATCCTTTAGCTTTGCAAGATTACCCAAGATCTGATAAATGGAGTTGTTCAGCACAAAATTGAATAGGGGGTCTGAGTTTGCCCATATAGAACCAGACTGCGCAGGAATCACAGTAATTCCTCCGGGGTATCTCAACAGCTCAAAGGAAGATGCATGCCCAAAAAGTGATGGTGTCAAGGATAGGTTCAGCTGCTGCAGCAGCATCTCTATTAAGGATGATCTCAGCACACTAAGGGCCGGCAAACTTATTGAAATATTTTTTGGATAAGGAAGAACACCAAAAACCACATATGTGGAGTATTTAGAAGCTAAAGAGCGCATTGAAACAATGGAAACCTGTTTGAAAACATATTTGAATTAACCAATGGTGAAGGCAGAGGAAATAAAATAAGTAAGAAAATAACGAACATCTGGCACCTTGCTATTAGGTACACCAATCTCTTCGAATATGTCACTCCCTAGCCTGTCTATGTGAGCAGCAAGGAACGACATTGGCTTTTCCAAAGTGAAACCGACCTGGATTTCAGCTGAACCAAATAAAACACTTTCAATCAATATTCAACTCCATCATGAGGCATCATCAAAATGCAATACTGTAAAGTATAATGTACAAACAATATTTTTGCACAAAAAACAAAATCAAACAAGTTCTAGTAAAAAATTTGCCAAGTCAGCAAAGATAAAGGAAACATCATGATTTAAGTTCTATTGACACAGGGAAGTAGAAAGTAAATAAACAGCCCAGTAGCAAAATAGGATACTCCATGAATAATGAAAATGGCTTGAGAAATAAGGAGCCATATATGAAGAATCACTGAGGCTCTTCTGCAGATCAGGAATAAACTACGGATATAAAAGCGATGAGTCAAATACACTTAACTGTGCCAACAAATGCAAAGGACTGAATCCCTAGTTTGCTAAGCCATTATTAGTATAGATGCAAAGCCATAAAACAAAAATTAGCCTTTTCCCCTTTTATTCACTAGGAGTAGTGAAAATTGATCTCAATGGGAAATAGAATATGCCAATAGCGCAAACAAGTGATTCAGGGATTAAAGAGACCATTACCATAGACAAGTTCTAAACTTACTCTATATCAGACATTTAGACAAAGTACCTTAAATACATGATAAGATTAGATGATCCTTCAAACATATAAAACACTTTGATTGAGGGGCTTAACTTCGCCTTAAATCCCTAGAATTTAGGGTTCTAAAAAATGCTAGCAGAGGCAGTGTGAGTTTATTTATAGGTTAGCTTATCCTTCTTGAATCTTGATGACATATATGATGGGTTTTAAGACATGAGTATAGAACAATCACCATCTTTTACGCTTAAAATATTCCCCACAACCTGTTTGTCTCAAAAGATTTTTATTTTATTTTTCATTTGGACCTTATCTATCTTCACAACATGAAGAGCGGATATACCTTCAGTCCTCCATTGAACAAGCTCTTATTAATATGTGAGCGCACATAAGTATGGAATGTCAACATAGAACAACTTCAAGAACAAGATATGAACAAAAGCTTCACCAGGAACCTTGCATGCTAGGTTGTGATATTATATACTCATTTAAATAAAACAATGTACTAAATTAATAATACTTGTATGTACTCACAGGTGGTTCATTTCCTCAAATTATAACATGTATCTTCACATACACAAGGAATACTTCAAAGAAAATCCAAGGACAGCTTCTTAATCCATAATCAAACAAACACAGCCATGTAATGTCAATGATGAAATCAAGCAAATGACATATATCATATATGTCAAGCCTCCATTCAGTTTACACATCATAAGAGATAAGGCCAAGTATCAATCAAACAGTACAGTAAATAAAATGAACTTTTTTACAGATAGTGTCAAAGTAAAGTAAAATCCAGCATAGTTGAATTTGGAGACACAACCATCAGCTTAGGTAGTAGCACTGCAGCAGTGTAATCCACAAATCCACGACTCCTGTTATTACGATAAGCACCAGTACTCTAACAACAAATCACACATCTAAGTTAACAGAAACTAGCAAGGAAATCTACGTTGCGACTGCATACTCGAAAATCAATGAGAAAACACCAACATACAGTTAAACACTGTATACAGAAGAAAGAAGATGAGAAACCAAGTACCATGTGACCTCTAACCAAACATATTCCGTTTATGTTGCATCAATCATCAAACTTACGTTTTACTTTCCAAACCCCAGGTCATATCAAACTTATAATCAAGACTACCAAGTAAGTTTCCATGCCTATATCTCGACTGAATCCAAAATTTGCAAGTTATTAGAACAAAAAACTAACTAGGCACCAGGCACAGACAGTCAGACTCGGACACCCCAGAGCACCAAACGACAAAATTGACTAGGAAATCGTGCAAATTCTATCTCCACGGAGACGGGATCGAAGTACAGAACATCAGGCCTGAGATCTCGCAGCAGCAATTGGTTGTCCGACCTCATCGATCCGCCGCCTCATTAGACCTAAGCGAACGGACAGTAGCGGAGCTACCCCAACTAAACCCACGAATCCCCAAGCCAGGAGAAAAACTTAACCACGGGAGGCGAAGAGCTCACCGGCGAGCACGTCTGGGTCGTCGGAGAGGTATCCCTCGGGCCGGGAGGGCATGAGGAGGAACAGCGCCGGGACGAAGACTCCGGCAGCGAGCGCGAGCACGAACACGCACCGGAACGAGACGATCCGGCCGATCGCGCCGGCGACGCTCCCTCCCCCTCCGCCGCCGGCGATCTCGAGGCCTGCCGCGCCGCCGAGCTCGACATCGACGGGCTTCCCCATTCCGAGCGCATCTGACTCAGCCCGACACTCCCCCACTCCTCACTACCGCCTGCGCCCGCGCCCGCGCCAGGTGGGCAGCAGAGGCCTCTGCCCTGCTTCTTCCGGCCGCAGCAGCGGGTGCGCGACTGTTGGTGAAGTGGGGGTCGCGTTTTGGTTCTATTCGCTTGGTTTTTGTGTGTTGACGTGGGTGCCAAAAATACGGGGGATCTTGACAACTTTTTTTGCTTTGCTTAGCGCTCAATCCATGCGGTATTTTGGCGAAAATATTCGTACCCTTTCCGACTGGGCATCAGGCTCAGGCTTACCCTTTTTCTAACCAACTGCGAGGGGAAATCCCACCTCTCTTTCCCAACCAACCGCGCATGTGAGGACATGTGGCTAGCTAGGTCGCTTGTCAATTTGGGGATACACTGAATCCTCTGCAGCAATGAGACGAACCGTAGCATAGAAAATTAAGTCTGATACACTATTTTAATGCACAGTGCAGCAAAAAGTACTATATCTAAGGTTCTGATTTTTCCTGTTTCAGAAATTATTGTGGCGATCTTTTTTTTAAACTGTAGAATGGTGATTAGCTGTCAATCTAAGCGGTTGGCTCTGCGTCGAACAAATGAGATACATCTATAATAATATACAACAGTCTGCTTTTCTGCGTGCATTAGATCCATTTTCGATACACATAGTTAGCGCATCTGGTTTGATTTTTTTCCCTTTAGGGTTTATTTGGATAGGAGGGGATTAGAATCAATTCATTTGGATTGAAAGTGATTTTAGTTTAAATTCTGAGTCAATTCGAATGAATTAAATTGAATCACAATGTATCCAAATAAACCTTTACTGGGTGTTGAGCGGAGCCAACCTAGTTTGTCTTTGCACCGGGTTGTTCCCGGGCTTATGCGTGTTTCACTGGCTAATGAAACAAAAATATACACTCTTTCTATTTGAGGCTTAGAAAACAAAGGATGTGACACCGACAGAGAGCATAGTACAGAGTTCGAGAAACCCTAAGGGGTAGGACAGAAAAATGGCGTTGAGACATCGAAGATGTGTTAGTTCTTCTGGAAGCAACTACCATCAGCATATAAAGAGTCGCCATCAATCAGAGTTCGTTCCATTGGTTGGAAAATGTCACATCATTAGAGGTCTTATCTACTCGTTATGATTGTCCTATCCATTCATGTGTAGTGTAGCACTCACGTAAACAATAGTTCAGCATATCAATAAGACGAATGCAAGAGAACCATGGTGTGAAGAAATAGCGGTGGTATACCTAGTTTATTTTTTGTTTTCACTTATTGTATAAATGTGTGAAGTATGGACTATTTTAGCCCTGTTACGTAACAAAAATTTCAAAAATAGCCGCTATAATTTTGAAATTCCAAAAATAGCCCCCTCCTTGTACTTGCTGCCGTCTGACGACGAAGAAGATAATTGTTCGCCGTCGGGACGAAGATCGTGGTCTGCAACAAAATTTCAAAATAGCCTCTATAATTCGAAATTCCAAAATAGCCCTCTCCTTGACTTGCTGCTGCTCGACGACGAAGACACTAATGTCGCCGTCGGGACAAGAAGACTTAATCTTTTCACGCGGGCCCAAAAAAATTATTTTTTTTAAAAAAATAATTCTGAATGTTAGATAATTTTTTTAAATATACAAAATGAGCTCAAACAATTATGAAATTTTTTGTGAAGCCTCTCGATAGTGTATGCCTTGTGTTGAATTTTTGAGAGACTCCTACATGGACTTGATTGTGTAAATTTTACATAATTTTATATACTCTGAAATTATCTCGACAAATTCAGGGTTTAGGTCTCAAAAATTAGGACGAGACGTTTCGAAAATTAGAATTTCATGATTTCACAGAATGTCTCGTCCACATGATTTCACCCAACGAGACGACAAATTCTGACATGAAATCATGAAACCCTAATTTCCGAAACGTCTCGTCCTAATTTTTGAGACCTAAACCCTGAATATGTCGAGACAATTTCAGAGTATATAAAATTATATAAAATTTACACAATCAATTCCACTGTGTAGGGAGTCTGTCAAAAAAAATTCATAATTTTTAGACCTCATTTGCTATATTATAAAATTCCTACATACATTAGACTTTAAAGAATTTTGGAGAACAAATAAGAATGCATAAAATTTTCAAAACATTACACAAGCAGACACACTATCCCAGGAGGCTTCAAAAAAAATTTCATAATTGTTTGAGCTCATTTTGTATATTTTAAAAATCGTCTAACATTTAGAATTATTTTTTAAAAAAATATTTTTTTTGGGCCCACGTGGCAAGACTTTGTGCTACCTCCCCTGACGGCAAGAATTAGGTGCTTTGCTTAGTCGAGCAGCGAGAAGTACAGGGAGGGGTCTATTTTTAGAATTTCAGAATTATAGGGGCTATTTTTGGAATTTTTGTTACGCAACGGGGCTAAAATAGTCCAGAATTCTAAATGTGTTGGGTTCATATACTCTATCTTAAAAGCCGCAAGAATAGTTGGTCTTGGAGCATCCAACTTGCTATTTTCGCGAACAAACCCTAGTGGTTTTCGGAATCGCGTCGAGGTCTCAGTTCGGCGACATACAGCCGTCGTATCGCGATCGTATGGGCGAAACCGATCGGGTGCACAATCATTGGATCGCGACTTTGGAACATATGGCCCAAATCTATCTGTCCCAACTTCACATTTGTAACCAAGGGTTGCCCCTCCCAATCCCACCAGAGGTCGCCTTCACCCTCGCCTTCGCCCTCGTCGTCTCCGCCCCCACCTCTACGCACCACCCTCGCCTCGCCTCCTCCCCATCTCCTCTTTCGCAGTGCGGCTGCCTCTTCGGCTCCTGTCACAGCTCCATTTTTATTAAATGGGATTTAGATGCATCTCAAAAATATTTCACATAATTTCTGGAGCATGTGCATAAATTATGAATTCAAAAACTTCAACTTAAAGAATAAACGTCAAACTTGAATTCAAGTTCTAAAACAAATAGAAATAAATGCTTAATATGATCTATGGAAAATAATGTATTCAAATACTAGAATAATTATCATAAATAAATATGAATTTTCTATAATTTTTTGAATTCAATTTAACCTTGAGAAAATCCAAACACGATCTAGAAATATCTTCTATAAATGAATTTTAAATAAGTGAATAAATCATGAAAAATAGTTTTAGAAAAATTATATGAGTTTTTTTGTCCCAGGAGCCCCTCTGCAAAATTTTAGAATTTTTAAAATTTATTTGCTATTTTTAGAGCATTGGTCAAAGTGAAGAATTTGAATTTCAATTTGGTCAACTATTTCGACATGACCCGAATCGGTTGCACTGTTGCGGCCGGAACCACTTGACTTGATTGGACCAAACCCGCTCGCTCGCGCCACCCGACCACATTGCTTCGCTACGCCGCTGACGATTGGGGCCCACATGTTGGCATCCTCGTCTCTTCACTGCTTCGCCGCTGAGAACCTCCAAGCTACAACGTGAGGTGGTGCGGCACCAATGCATTGCCGCCCATACAGCGTGACGTCGTTGCACCACCGCCAACGCCAACCAATCTAGAGTCACCACGGTGAAACGTCGTAGCTTTTCCCATCGTAGAATCTCATCAATAGCTCAACTTTTCCTCTCGGCTGCTCAGATGAGTCGGATGAATTATCTTCTTTCATTGGGGTACTCTGTGACAAGTGTGCTCTTGAAGGACTTTCACGCTTTTTCGATCTCGTGCAACGCCTGCCGTCGCACGAGTCCTTGGACTTCTGCTGGGATCTCGAACGAGCTTGAAATTTCAGCCGACAATCGCTCTTTCTGTTGGTACATTAGAGACTTCTAGCTTAGTGTGGTGATGGGGACCTATTCCCTTCCAACTATCCCGCAGGTGGTCCGGAATGCTACTATTGCTTTCTTGAGAAGCTTAGGGACCCCAACGTCAGTGACTTCCGTGATGGTCATTCGGCCCTCAGGCCTTTTCGATATTCCTCTACCATCTCGCTTATGTACGCCTTTCTTTAGAGCCCCATACGCATTCGGCGACGGCGACGGCACACAGTCCATCGGAGCTCTAAACGCATTCGACGACGATGACAAAGACTGTGGGGACGCCATCTCTGAAAATACACACCAAAAGAACTAAATTTGCAGAATTCTAATGACTAAATTTTTAGTTTGTATTTTCATAGAGAATTAATTCCATCATAATTAATAATAATTAACTCTCTGCTGGTTATGTCAAGAATTATCTCAAATAGCAAAGTTACTTTCAGTCAACAGAAGGTTATACAATTAACAGTGCACAAGAATCACATGATTAAAACATAAACCAATCAGCAGATTGAGGATTAATTACTTGATAGAATAACATGATCAGATCAATCACAGCCGACAACAGAAAGCAACAAAGCCAAGCTATTAGATATAATCTGACAACAATAAGCAATCCTAGCAGCTCAAGTCTGATTTGTCATCAATTTAATTTCACAATATGGTAAAAAAACATCACTGAGCAGTAAACTGAACCCACATCAGTGCAATGCAATATCTCCCAGTACTAGAATTAATCCAAATTCAGATCTAGTCTAGCACAACAAATATATGCAAAGTAAAGCACTCCTGTAAATATAAACAACTCACAAATCAAATGGCAATCGAAGCCACCGAGTAGAACTGGGCAAGGCACGTCGAAATATGATGTCTCAGAAAACCAAGCACCGAGTACTAGCAATAACCGACTAGTAAACCATGAGGTACAAGGAAATACCTACAAGCGTGGAGGATGGGGGAGTAGCAGGGCAGCATCGGGGAGCAGTAGGGACCATCGGCATCAGGGAGATGGACGTATAGAAGCAGCAAGGACGAGTGGCGTCGTGGAGTATCAGGGCGGCGTTGGGGAGCAGCAGGGATCGACGGATGCGGGAAGAAGGGCGGCGTCGGCGTCGATGTCGGGGAGAAGGTGCGGCGTCGGCGTCGGGTCGGGAAGGCAGCATCGGCGTCCGCATCAGGGAGAAGGCGCGGCAACAGGGAGGGAAGGGGAAGGGAAGGGGTGGGCGAGTGAGGAGTTAAGAGCGCTGGGGAGGGGGACATGCGAGTGAGGAGTAAGGGCTAAAACCCTAGTGGGGTCCTACTAATAAAAAGATATCACGACACGATTCCATAATAGATATCACAGACAGTTCCATAATATAATCATCTGTGATATGTGACCATTTCACAGACGATTCTATTATGGAATAGTCTGTGGTAAGTATATCACAGACGGTTTGTGATAGTTCTTCTATAGCAAAAAATATTATGTTTTTTGGCTAGCCTCAGAAATGCTAGCTCTGCCCTCTAAAAATAAGAAAGTAGATACAATCACAGATGGAATAATTTCTTAATTACTAAATCAATTACAATGGAATAATTTCTTAATTACATGCCGAGTTTCTTAATTGCAATTGAACAAATTCCAAATAGGTATTCACCATGTGGGATAATTCCACTTGGATATTTTCTTTTTTAAAAATAGCCTTTCATGATGATCGACGTGCATATAGCTAGCTTCCTCACTGGGTCTCCGAAAGAAGGCAACTCGTCAAATTGATTGTGCTCTTCCTCATCCACAACATTCTCAACTATGACAATCCCTATTTTTCCATTTAGAACTATGTGGTGGTTCTTATTTGCCGTCCGTTACATAAAAAATTTGAACAACTTGCTTAGCGAGTACAAATGGTTCATCCTTGTATTCGACACATTCGAGGTCTACAGTAGTGACACTGTACTTGTCGATCTTCACACCCTGTGGAAGTTTGACCCAATGGCACCGAAACTGGGGGATCTTGAAAAGTACATAGTCGAGCTCTCAAATCTCCTCTACGAACCCATAGTACCCATATTTTATTATGTTTGGCCCAGTGGTATTGAACTGCTCGTGAAACGCATCTATGCGACACCGTTGTTCTGGACTGTATTCTTCCTATCCTAAGCTGTCGTACAAAATGTGTATCTATTTATATCGTATCTTTGCCATGTCACAATTGTAAATTTTTGACCTTGTGTCAACCATCGCAACATATCATCACTTGATGACCTCCAAATGAATTACACTTTTTACCATTCGTTGAAACAACAGTTGTGCTCTCTCGTGATCCAAACCTCCCACCGGCCAAGATTCTGTTGGCGTATTATGTCTTTGTGCTCGTCGATGTACGGGGACACTTCGGTCATGTGTTGCAAGACCATGAAATAGGCTTGAGCGGATGTATCCAGATCGGGAGTGATTGTTTTCCTTTCGATGGTCTTGATACCCTCCATCCTTCCCTCGTGGCGAGATAGAGACACACCTATTGGTTCCACTTGAGCCATGTAGTAGACACAGAACTTGATGACCGCTTCGGTTGCATTTGATATGATGTTGCCCCCCTGCCGAGATCGATTCCATACATAGGACTTGAGAATTCTCATGTACCTCTCGAACGAGAAAATATGACGTAGGAACATAGGGCTACATATCTTTATCTCTTTCACAAGATGAACAAAGAGATGGACCATGATATCAAAAAATGACAGAGAGAAATACATATCAAGATAACATAAAGTCATCACCACCTCGGCATGTAGAGCATCTAGTCCTTCGGGATCGATGACCTTTTGGGCAATTGAGTTAAAGAAATAACACAACCTCATGACTGCCACTCGGGCCTTGTTCGGCAAAATACTTCTAATTGCAACATGAAGTATTTGTGCCACATCAGCATATGACAATCATGATACTTCATACCAATTAATATCAAATCTTACATAGAAACAAGTTTCTTCATACTGACGGAGTAATTGAACGAAACTTTCACACCATGCAAGCTCTGACACAGTTCCTTTCTCTCAGCCTTAGACAGAGTGTAGCAAGCTAGGGGAAGGTGTGTTCATCCTTTATTGGTCTCTTTCGGTGCTAACTTGGTCCTTATGTTCATATCAACCAAGTCACGCCATGTGTTGACACCATCCTTTGATTTATCACAAATATTCAGTAAGAGACCAATCAAGCTATCACATACATTTTTCTCCACGTGCATGACATTGATGCAGTGGCGAACTTCTAAGTGCTCCCAATAAGGTAAGTCCCAAAAAACTGATCGCTTCTTCCAGATGTTCTTCTGATGGGTCCTCAATTTACGTTCCTTTCCAAGCATAATATCGATATCCTTAACCATATTATAGACATCTTTCCCTCTAAAAGCCCTCGTAGTTGAACCGTCCTCCTTATTTCTGTTAAATTGTTTCTTCATCTTGCGGTATGTATGATACTTGGGAAGGAACCTACGGTGACACATATATACAGTTTTGTGCAAGTTATTCAGCCACACACTCTCGTTATCATGTAAGCAGTGCGGACATACTTTGGCTCCTTTTGTACTAAACCCCAACAGATTACTAAAGGCGAAAAAATCATTGATGGTGCAGAATAACATGGCATGTAAAGTGAAGTTATCTCATTTGTACGCATCCCAAACTTGTACCCCTTCGTTCCACAGTATCACAAGATCTTCTAGCAATGGTACTAGGTACACATCAATATCGTTCCCAGATTGCTTCGGCCTTTGGATAAGTAGTGACATCAAAATGTACTTCCGCTTCATACACAGCCAAGGAGGAAAGTTGTACATACATAGATTCACGGGCCAGGTGCTATGTCAGCTGCTCATGTTACCAAAAAAATCATTCCATTTGTACTCAACCCTAACTTTACGTTCCTCGGTTTATGGACAAATATGCAAGCATATGTTTCATGCTTGTTTGAGTAATAGAAAGGAGATTCCCCAATATCATGCTAAGAATAGCCAGGATTTCCAGAACAATATGTCATTTGTTTGATAAGAAATAAAAAAATACTAACCTTAAATCACCAAGAACAAATAGATCTACAAGCACACTTACAAATCTCCGGTATTAATTTCTTTCACCAAACGCCCCAAAGAAGCCCGCCTCCTTCGAAGTAACCACATATCAGAGATAGATCTCACTACAAATAGATCTTTCGGGATGACCAGATATTTAATGGTGCATATCACAGATGATTCTTTTTAAGAACCATCTGTGATAAGTATCATAGACGGTTGTAAATACACATCGTTGGTGATAATGCATAGACTGCTCCTAAAATAGAATCATCTCTGACTATCACATACAGTTTATATTTAAAATCATCTGTGATACTTATTACAGATGGTTAGTAAAAAAATTATCTGTGATATGAGCCATTAAATATCTGATCGTCCCAATAGATCTGTCTGTAATGAGATTTGTCTCTGATATGCGGTTTCTTTGAAGAAGACGGCGAGTTCGCCTAAGAAAGCAACCAAACCCACAATGAAGCATGTTTTTTTGGGGGTCCACAAAGCATGAGGTAGATGAGATAGTAGCCACAACCTACTTCATCGAACTGGACACACAACAGCCAAGTTAAAGAAGTATGGTTGCCAAGAGAGCGCCAGGGAATCATACACTCCAATATGTCAAGTTCAATGAAGTTGGTCGTGGCTGCTGTCTCATCCTCCTTATGCTGTGTGGATGACCCCCTGAAAAAAATCATGCTTCGTGGTGGGCTTGGTTGCTTTCTTAGGCATACTCGCTATCTCCTTCAAAACAGACGTATATCAGAGGCAGATCTCTCACAGATACCACAAACGGTTTTTATTAAAAAAAAAAGTTTGTGATATTCGGTCTACAAATCATTATCACAGACGGGTTTCAACACAAATGATCTCTGATTATCCTATTATCACAGACGGGTATATTCTAGAACAGTCTGTGAATGCGATCATATCACACACGGTTTTAGTTTAGAACCGTCTGTGAAATATATCACAGACGGTTTATTCCACTAAACTGTCTGTGATAGTTCGTTCAAAATAGACAGTACAGTGTGTGTACATGTATATGTACATACACACACACACACTTTGTGGGATTACACTTTGGACACCAATTTTACTCTTTGTAATGTGGAGAACATATTGGAAAGTATACCACCCGCAAGCTGGAGTGGCTCTGTTCATTCTGGCTCCCCGAGCTCCGGTACCTCTAGGTAAATCCTGCACTTTATGGCTCGGTTCGTGGTTGTTGTAGCTTTGGATCGGTCATGATGGGTGATTTAGTGGGCTGCCCATGGTGATTTTTGGTGTTTAATGTTGTTGTGGTGCAGTTGAGGTCACCGGTGATCGTGGTAGGGTGTAAGCTGGAGCTGCGGGACGATCAGCATGTCAGCCTTGAGTAGGTGATGGCGCCCATCATGTAGACATTCCGTGAGATCGAGACCTGCATTGAGTGCTCTTCGCTTCGCCAAATCCAGGTTACTCCTTACCTCAGTATTTGACGGAATGTTTGTAGATTCCTAATAAAAAAAACGGAATGCGTGTAGTTTGAATTTGGTATTGATTAATGATTACTACTTATGTTGATTTGCCACAATGAAATGTGATTGCTTGAAGTGCCGATATGCGCAGTTGCTCATGCACCTATGGTTGGACACATCATAGTTAAACCCTAATGTGGTATTCCAGACATGCATTTATTGTAGTTTTATTGTGCACTAATTCTACTACGTAGTTGACATTTTTATTGGTGTGTCAAAGAATATATATATTCTTCAGTCCATGGTACATTCTTCATATCTTCCTTTACACTGTCTGCATGTAGTGGTTGGTCTATCTACATCATCCCATTCGTATTTACTTTACATAAATCCCATTTTGCCCCGAACATTTATTATGCAATGTGTGTTAGCATAATTTGATATAAATTGAAGTAATACAACTAGAAACAAATACCTGTTGTTGTTTCTCTATGATTCATATTATCGCTACTACCTAGCGATCCGGTGCTTGAAAAAAAACAGTTGTTTTGTTGTATTTTCATGTGAGGTTGCTACGTCTAATTGAACAGGCCCAAGGCTTCCCTGCATTCGTGGGTTGACTCCATCCATCACTCAGCATTGCCGGTGAAATTGCCTTAGGTGCCTCATGAATAGATTGTTATAGGTTTTTCTTACCACACCGGCATTTCATGGTTTGCTTGAGCAAAACCGGGAGATCAGATTAATGGGTATACCATATTGTGCTCATAACTACATGGTGCCTTCCATACAACAAGTTGAGAAAACTATATTCTTCATATCTTCCTTAACATTCTCCTTTTGTGATGGTTTACTGATCTAGCCATCATGGTTCCTCCTCTGTACCATTTGGTTTTTGTTGAATAAATTGCCTTCAGATAATGCATCACAATTTCTGTATATATCGCTCATCCATATTTTATTTGAATAAAGTTCCTCTTGTTTAAACTAATTGGTTGTTTTTTTTAAGGCTGGAGAGTTCATTAGGTTTTTATTGCCTTCAGGTTACATATTACTGAGATGAGCCCACATATTCTGGTCTAGCGTTGGGCTAATTTCCAGATGTCATTCAGAGAGGCATTGTACCTAAATTTTTTAGTATCACTCTTGTGCTAAAGATTCTTAGTTCTTAGCAAATATTGACTGCACATGTCTACCAGTGGTGGGTAGGTTATAAAATGTGTTGG
The DNA here is from genome assembly GCA_036346395.1 of Hsuehochloa calcarea. Lineage (NCBI taxonomy): Eukaryota > Viridiplantae > Streptophyta > Magnoliopsida > Poales > Poaceae > Hsuehochloa > Hsuehochloa calcarea. Next base: position 11,743,033 of record CM070610.1, on the reverse strand, counting down.
AATCTATAGGTTTCAATGTTAATGCTTATGTCTTGCAAACAAAAAATGTCCGAACAAATATTGCTATTGCTTTGTTAGCCTTGAAGCACAGAATTCTCCAAAATTATACATGTGCATCAAACTTATAGATGCTATGAAGCTTATGGTTCCAGCTCGCATTATAAGTCCCCGGTCCCTACGTGTGACCGCGTAGTCTAAATGGTAGTATCAGGTATCAGCAAGTCAAGCAACATTTTAAACTTATAAGGAAGTTAACTATTCATATATAATGTCAAATAAGGCTGAAATATACTCTCATTTAAGTATTGTTTGATATGGATCTTAAAAAAACAGTACGTTTCTTAAATATTTGTCTTTTTTATTAGTATAGTGAGACTTTAATTCCCCCCATCAATATATTAAAAATATAAATTCTACTTAGTATATACATGATTAATAAAGCAGCCTTCAGGCGTCGCAGCCCATGCTGGTTCTGGACATTGTAAAAGATGGTCTTATGGCCCTGCCTCTGCATATGAGGTAAATCGTTACCTTCAAATTGGTCTAGCATGTTATGTGGCTACAGCTACAGCCTTCAGATGCTAACTGTATACATCAAGGATTAGCTTAGCATATTTTTATCAGTAAATACTACCGACTAAGGTCAAAAACATGCTAGATTTGTTCAGAGTGACAATATTGTTCAGTGATAGAATTTTCTAAAAAAATATAAGGTACTCCAAAAAAAATCTGTCATCGAATCAGTGGTAGCGTTTTTCTTACAACATATATGTCTAAACTTGCGGCTGCTATTCTCCCCGTGGTTAACTTTTGGTAGGATCCGATAGAGGAGGAGACTCTGGTAGAAGAGAGAAGATCTGTATAATTATGAAATGTTCGGTGCAATTGAGGGCACTCTATCGGTGAGACACTATAACCACTGTAGCGTTTCAATGGTGTAGCAACAAGTTTTATGATGTTTTAAAAAGTTTCGTGAGAACATTTTAAAGTTTTAAATTTCAATGAGTTTCGCGTGTTTATAGAAGATTTCAAGAAAAGTTTCAAACCAGGTTTTAATGAGTTTCAGATTTTATAACACAAGTTTCAACTAGAGAGTTTCTAGAAGTTTCAATAGGTTTCAACGAGTTTTAATCAAAGTTTCAAGAAAGTTTCAATGAGTTTCGGCAAGTTTTGGCCAACTCACCTGGCTACAACGGCACTACTGCACCGCCACGGAGCCATCCGACACCGTCCGCCGCCGATGCATCCTCTTCTCCGGCCCTGACCCTAACTACTCACGCCACCACGACGCCGACTAACGTCGCTTGTTGCCAATTCCGTGCTCGAGCTCTATACCGAGCATCCATCTCTCCCCCCAGCTCCAGCCCGAGCTCCGCACCACGCCATTGCCGGATTCAGCCATTTCGAGTCATGCCGCCACTGCCCGTTGACACATCCGGAGCTAGAGGTGAAGCACCGCGCACCGTCCGCGTCAAATTCTGAGCCTGAGTTGTAGGAGGAGGTGGAGGAGTGGCGTTGGAAGTGAAGAAGGAGGGTTGGCCACTTGCCTCCGTCGGTTCGCCGATCGCACTCCTCGGCCGAAGGCAGGAGAGAGAGATAGAGGAGAGAGAAATAGTGAAATAAGAGAGAGTGGTGCAAAGGAGACATAACTTATAATTCATGAGGGATGGATCAGACTAGTAGAATTTATACCATTGCAACTTTACCGTGTTCCATAGTATTTCTATGCATTCTTTTGTAGCCCGTTACATTGATACGCAGCATACGCTATCCAACGGTAATTCTACCGGCACAATACCAAATCAGAGCAAAATCGACAGACGACGAAGGCCCGACAACCGGTCCAAGCCCACGGCCCAGCCCTAGGATACGGTATTCAAGCCTCGCCACGCCCCGCATCTACATGCCGCCGCCGGCCCGCCGCCACCTCCAAAAACAGCAAAGAAAACCCTCAGCCTGAAACCCTCGCTCGGCCGGTTTCAAACTCTGCGAAACCTCCCGAATCCGAGCGAACGGTCACCGAAATCTCAAAATCCCCCCTCCCAGCGAGCGGGCTCCTCCCCCCGTTTTTAAATTTCAAACCCCCACGCGTCCCACACTCGCGTGCTCATCTATGTAATCCATTCCACCCCGATCCGTCGGATCTCGTGATGAGTTTGTGCGGGCATATCGTCGAGCGCGTGGAATGCGACGGCGGCTGCATGGACTCCGTCCCGGACGGCGTCGTGCAGCACATCCTGTCGATGCTTAGCAACGTCCGCGACGTGGCGGCGTGCACCTGCGTCTGCCGCCGCTGGCGCGACTGCGTGCCGTACCTCCCGGCGCTCTTCTTCCCGCGGAACGCTTTCGATGCGGCAGCCGCGGCGGGGACGCCGCGGACGAGGCCATCGGGCGGATGGTGGCCACCGTCGCGCGGCTCAGGGCGCTGGTCATCTACTGCCCCTTCTCCATGGCCCGCCTCCCCGCCTGGCTCGCCATGCGGAGCGCCTCGCTGCGGGTGCTCGAGCTGCGGATGGACGCCGCCGCCGACAAGGCGGCGGAGGGCGGCCACCTGGACTGCATTGGCCTGGCCACTGGCCTGGAGGAGCTGAGGCTCTGGGGGCTGTCGCTGACGGCCGCGCCGGCGTGTGGCCGGCTGGAGCGGCTCCGCGTGCTGGAGATCGTCGGCGCGCCGATGCGGGACAGCGCGGTGAAGGACGTCGTTGCTGCGTGCCCCAACCTCACCGACTTATCGCTGCTTGGCTGCGACTGCTCTGGGGCGGTGTCCATCGAGCTCGCCCTACTCGTGCGGTGCCGGCTCGACTTCCTCGGTGCCGGTAACTGCTCGCTCTTGCTCGCCGCGCCGCGCGTCGAGTCACTCGAGATCCAGGGATTCACCTGGATCACTCTGCGCGGTAGCCAGAGCCTCCGCCGCCTCTCAATCGGCAAGAGCACGGGTGCTTAACATACCTCGAATCCTTGTTTATTTTGTTTGGATGCAATGTGTTAAGTTGTGATGAAATGATGCAGGGAGGGTGTACAAGGTGGACACTGGGAAGCTCCCAAATCTGGAACACCTCTCGCTGCGCGGCGTTCAGTGGAGCTGGGCCGCTGTCAGCTCGGTGCTGCAGTGTGCGAGCGAGGTGAAGCATCTTGTGATGAAGATTGAATTCTGCGGTGACTTCGATGCGCTCCAGCCGTTCCCGGAGGTTGATTTCGTCGATTTCTTCAACAGCCACCCCAAGCTCTGCAAGTTTGAGATCCATGGTGCTATGTTTGCTGCGCTGTGCCAGAAAAATAGCCTGCAAAACGTGAGTTGCTTGGCATGTCTACTGTTGTATTGCAACATTGTACCAAAGATTGGCATGCCGTGTGGGGCTGTGGCCATATGGCTAATTCCTGTGATTTGTTCTTGCAGTTGGATTCAAGATTCTTCATCCCTTGCTTGGAAGAGGTTTTGATCACCGTGCGCTCGCCGCTCAATGCTGAACAGAAGCTGAACATTCTCGAGTCACTCGTCAAGTACAGTGTGAAGCTGCGGGCAATGGTAATCAGAATCTCGCAGATGAAGAATTCCCATGATGCTGCTGATGATTTCTTTGAGGAGATATGTAAGTTCGAATACATGAACTACAAGAAAGTGCGGATTGAATAAAAGGACATGCTGTATGATTTGTTCTTCAAATTAATTTGATTGAGGACTTGATTTTTTTATATTGTATTCCCTGATTTCAACTAATTGTAATTGTCGATGGAGGATGCCTGTTTAGCCCTCAAGTTGTTTAATATAACCTGAGAGTAATCACTTAACCTAAAACATGCATAAGCCTAGATCATAAAGGAACACCGTAATACATGAGTGAGGAAGCGCAAATGCGTACCCGATCCCGGTGAAGCCATCGGTTCTTAGAGTTGGTTGCTGACAGTCGAGGTCGGCGCGGATCTAAGCGCCGGGGCTTCGGCTTGAATCACCGGGATGTAGTAGTGATGCCGGCGGTTCTACGGCCTTCGGTCTTCGCACACCTGAGAGCCCGTGATGGATCGGGTATGTTAGGGTTTGTAGTCTTGACTTGCACATTAGCTAGCCAGCCTGCCGATACCCTCTTTGCTTTTTATATGGCGCTCGGTGAACGGGACCTAGACCAATTCATTGGCGAGCCCCGATCGTATGCGTGTGGGCGTTGCCCCCGTGATTCTCGGAAGTAGTTGCCGAGATCAACCCAACACAAGTAACTTATGAGGTTATGTTCTTTACTTGGTGTTCAACCAGTCGATTGTTTGAGGACTAGTGTGTGTTGTTGGAACAATTTTGATTGAGTAATGTGGTTGGAAGCTGTTGAAACTTATCTCTGTTGCCTTAGCGAACATTTCCTTTGATCATTTAATGCATGAACATCAGTGCGGTCTTAAATGCGTATTAACTTGATTGTTATTATCGTGATTTATTGATTTACTGATTCAGTTGTATTAAATTGGACTATTTAGATGTTTCTATTTTCTGTGGCTGTTTAATTTGGACAATGTTTTGTACCGTTAGTGCCAATTGAATTATCTGTGTCATAGATATGTGTCTAGAAAGTAGATTTGTAGGTACCTCCGATCGGCTACGTCGACCTCTGAGAATGGGAATGTGTAAGTAGGGAATAAAGCGTAAGATCACTCAAGGGATGTACAAGTGACCTCTCCTTTATGTTAAAAAAGGGGAGAGGCCTATTTATATGATTAGAGAAGGGAGAATGTAAAGTTACATAAATAATTTTATTTTTAGGGAAACCCTAGAGGTAGCTTCGTCTTTTTCAGTGGAGTTGGGCTGCTTATGCTGGGCACACCGGTTGACGTTGTGCGTGGCGTGCTGGTGCGTAGATAGGCATTACGCTTGCCAGTTGTGTAGAAAGATTTAGTTGCGTAACTGAGGCCATGCTTCGTGTCATCGTCGTCTCGCGTAACCTCCACGTTGTGCTACTATTTTCTTGCTAACGTTAGTCGGATCATTGGTGTCGACCTGGGGGGACCCCACACAATCTTCTCTTGAGCATCTGGGTCTTATTCTTTACACAATCTTCTCCTGATGAAGTGTCACATGATGAATAGATTAGAGATCTCGTAAGGATAGAGAAATGCAACTTGAAGGAAATGGGGTTGGCTTGCCATGTTGAACACCCTCACAAGGTTATCCCTAGTTATGTCACTGTACTTGGCACGCCTGAGGTTGTGCAAGCAGCATGGAACCTTGCCAATGACCGGTAACCTATTAGTACGTCTCTGTAGAATAGTTTTGTGGTTCATTATTTCGCGCTTGGCATATGATTTGGTTAATTCTGCCAAGTTATTCAGTTTGCATTCTTTGGTGATATTTATTTTGAGGCACTGATGGTAATGTTGGGTTGATAATGATAATATCGCTGCACACTCTTTGTGATATTGCTACCATATCATGCTTTGCATACTTGGATTGAGGCCAAAGGCCTCCTCGACAGAGATGAGGTCACCTCCCCTTGCGTGGCCCGCCAGGATGGAGACCCTGTGTCGCCTCTTGTCATGCGTCGCGGCTGCCGGCGACGAGTCCCTTCGCACGTGGCTTGCTTGGATGGAGACGAAGTCGCCTTCCCTCGTGCACGACTCGCCAAGGATCTAGCAGGAGGGCTTTGGCGGTGACGTACAGGGGATGATGAGGCGGTGACAAGATGTTGACCCAGACCGTCATCCCCTAACCGTGGGCCTTAGATCCTCTTTTCCTGGCTCACCGTAGCCATGAGCTAGCACTGCCGCTGCCGGTGGAGACTTGCTCCGCCCGACCCGCTGTGGTGTTATGTTGTCGCCCTGGGTACTTTGCCGCTGACGTCAGAACCATATCACCGGGCCTACCGTAGTGCTTCAGCACCGCCGCCGCCCCTCGTTCTCTGGCCGCGGACGTCGGGCCTGTCGTGGTGCTTTAGCTCCGCCACCGCCCCTAGTCCTTTAACTGTAGACGTTGGATTCGACTCGCTGGGCATGTTGCGGTGCTTTAACGCCGCCGTCGCCCCTTGCTCTCTGTGACGCCCCGTATCATTACCCCTAGGGTAATCACACTTAGGCATATGGATTACTATTCGTCTGCCCGGTAGAACACCGCTCCGACGAATAACAAGCCATTTTATCAGAGTTGCGCAGTTAAACAATAAAATAAATCAGACATCTTTATTACAGTAGTAGCCACATAAGACTAGGGTTCTTACTAAAGCTATTACACAACTCAAAGGAGCCCGCCTCGAGTCTCGCTCCGACTACCGCCTCCTACTGCCCCACGAGTCAAAGATGGCTTCCATCTCGCCAGTCCTCACCGGGTGCCTTCTCCTCTCGCTGCTTGATTTGGTACTGCAAGTCCTTCGTCCCACTCGGGATAGCTCCCGGACTAGGATCTAACAAAGGAGAATACTAACAAGGTTGAGTATGTATACTCAAAGAAGCATTAATAGCAAACAATGCATCGCATGACTGATCTCTGGTCTTTATCACAAATTCTAAAATCATCTCATTCTCAAAATAAACATTAAAACATTAAGTTGCAATTTTAATTAAAAATACTACTAGTCACTCTGAAAGAAGAAAGACCCCATGGTTCCGTGAGACTCCAATCCAGAGACCGGCATGAATTCATAATTTGTATAGCATCGCAAGAGCTTGTACCACTTTACCCATAGCTATTCTCGAGCTCTCAGAACTGGGTCCATCGCATTTCCTTTGATGCGACTTGAGTTCGTAATACGATCGCTTTCCGTGTTACGTGATTAAGTCTCCACCCATTGTTTTCCGTCGGTGTCCTGAGCGCACCCAGTCCTCCACCGAGTTCCAACAATGTTGGTTGGGGCGGCTATCATCCGTGCCCAACACTCCACCTTGGGCCGGCTATCCTCCGTACCCAACATTCCCGTTGTGGAGAACGTAATTACGTAGACAGGTAGCATTTTCTGCCCGCCGAAACGGGGAAATGGTTGGCACTGATTTTACGGCATCTGACCGAGTAAGAGTTTTGTTAGTCCTTATATTATAGCTGTAGATAAAGGGGTCCCACCTCTTAACATTATCATCATCATCATCATCATCTCTTTTCTCTACCAAGGCCCCCTTTACCCACATAGTAATTCTCAATTTCATCTCATTCTCATCTTTCTTATCTTATCATCTCAATCCAATTTGATTTTGAGAAACAGTTTTGATGCAGTACATATATGATAGAGCAATATACGGTTTACATTTAAATTAGCTATATTGATGTTCAAGAGGATCGCTTGCCTTTAGAATTTTTGGAAAGGTCGACGATGACGAATCTCTGATCAGCTTCTCCTGTCGACACTGGTTTGCCCTCTGTAGCAAAGCAGTAGCACGAATAATATATAAATAAATACTTAGTTGGGTTTGAGTGATAATAGACGCATAAAATGCTAAGACAACTCCTATGTTAGCCAGATTTTAATTTAATAAAACTTTTCGGAACCGACCCAGTTAGCACTCTCCCGCTAAAAATCGCTCTAGGGCTAAATTCGATCTACTGCCGACACCGCCAAACTCACATTCTATACTCAAAAATCAAACAACTAATTCTAACTCTAATCTCTAATTAACCGATTAACTAACCGGCTAATCTACTCGACTAATCCTAACAAAACCAACTAAACACCTCTCTAATCCTAGCCCTAACCCTAAATCTAACTCCTAACCCTAACTCAACTACTCGGCTAATCTAACCAAAACCGACTAAACCATCCCCACTAATCCTAACCCTAACTCTCCCCTAATACTACCCCTCTCTCTTACTCTCTCTCTCTCTCTCTCTTCTCACGCCCGACTCCCCTCGGCGCCGACGCCTCTCATTCTCACCCTCTCACGCTCGACTCTCCCTCTGCCGACAAAACCACCCCGCTGCCTCTAACCCTCACTACCGACTCTCCCCTCTCTCTCGCCTTCACGCCTCCCGCTCTCTCTCTCGGGATCCTCCGCCATCGCCTCGCTCGCTCCTCTCCGCTCGGGCGCCATCTCCTCGGCCACGGCTTGGCCTCCTTTTCGTCGCGGCGGCAAGGCTGCGCGCGCCACAGCTGCCTCGCCCGGCCGGCCGCTCCGCCTCCACAGCTTGCTCGGCGTCTCCTCCCGCTCCGACCTAACTCGGCTCGGCTCCCGGTGCCGCCTACTCCACTCCGCGGTGCCTGGTGGCTCGGCCCGACCCGCCCTACGCGCCCGACCTCGCGCTCTCTCTCTCTACTTGCTCTCCGGTCGGCTCGGCGCTACGCCGCTGCCCTCGGTCGCTCTAGCTCGACTGCTCGGCTCGGCTCGGCCTCCCGCCGCCATGGCTCCTGTAAGGTCCGCCCGGCCTCGGTCTCATGGTAAACCCTAGGTAATCGAACTCCCTCCTAACCCTACCGCCTCTGTGATGGAAATGATTGCAATCTATGTTGATGCTATTGAGGTTTGGTGATTTGAATGGATGATGATCAATGGACCGATTTGCGCTGGGTTACCTTTGTGATGGATCTAGGTTGGGGAGAAGGGATGGCGATCTTGGCTTGGCCGGTGCTCTCCTTCTCTCGCCCTCGCTCTGGTTGCTCGGGTTGCCGCCGCCGCCGCTCGGGCTCCTCCTCCGCCTCGGCTGCCGCTTCTTCGCCGCTTCTTCATTGGGAGATGCAGAGTTGAACCTCCTTCGGTTCTTGCCTCTGATGGCTGTGGAATGGAATGGAAGGAAATGTGGTTGTGTTGCTGGCTTTGCTGGCTTTGTGATGCTTTGCTTTGTTGATATGGGAAGGAGAATGGCTTCAGGAGGGGGAATGTATTCTCGAGAGGATGCATTGTCGCCTTTGCTTTCGTGAGATGCACCGGTCGTGCTCGTCATTGGGGAATGCACTTGTCGGGTGGCTATATTGTTGGGTCGGGTCAGACTGGGGAGATGCATTTGTTGTGGTGGGGAATGTATTGTCTTGTTGGCATTCGAAGGGGAATGCATTGTGGCTACCGGTTGTCTTTCTTGGTGCTTCATTGTCTTCTTGGTGCTAGCTGGCTATGCATTTGCTGGGGGAGGTGTATTGTCGCTTGCCAGGAGATGCACCGTTGGTTGGTCATTGTTTGTTGGGTTTGGGCTCGGCCAGGAGCCGCACTTCTGGTCGTCCGGTCTCTGTGCGTGATATTTTGATGGCTTGCTCTGTGAGAGAGGCTCGGAAAATGGTTGCTGCACCCGGTGAAGTTTGGCTGAGGGTGTGGTTACCGGGGGTATGCGATGAGGGTTTGCCTTTGTGGTTTTGGCCAATTGCAAATAGTGGGTGTTTGGGTTTTAATAGTGTCGGATGATGAGACCCACAGAAGTGACAGGTGTCGAAGGATCTTGGGTGGTCTGGATATCTTGGCGATCAAGGGGCCGACTGACTCCGGTTGGTCTGGGAATCTTGATTGCCAAGGGACCGACTACTCAGGGTACTCCGGATACTCTACTGCACTTCGGGAAATCTGACGGCCACTTTCTACGCTTTAACTTTTATACACTACGGCTCACAAGAATACTCTCGACTACGATTACTAACCGATTGCTGCTCTTCTTGCGAGCGAGAAAAACGGGTCGCGAGGTGGCTCTACGGGCGGACGCTTAGAGACAAGGCGACGAGGAAGACTGCTACTACAGACGGCAAGAAGAAAAGAACTAGGGTTTTAGTTATTTACTGCCAAAAACATTATAAATGCTTGTAAAACAAATGTTGTAAAATCTTTTTGATGCAATGAAATGAAAATGTTTTATGTTAAGAAATATGTAAATGGTGCGGGTCGTCACACTCTCCGACCGTAGGCGCTGGATCCGACTCACCGGGCTTGTCATTGTGCTTCAGCACCGTCACCGCCCCTCATTCTCCGACCGCGGACGTTGGATCAGACTTGTTGTGTGTTCGTCGTGCCCACAGATGTTAGGTCGATTTCAGGATCCTTCAGGCTTCTGTTCTTACAGTCGACGGTCAGAACGCCCATCACAAGCGATCAGATCGACAATCAATTAGGTGATCAGAATGCCCATCACCAGCGGTCAGACCGGTCGAGAGGATTTTCGCTTAGGGTTTTTCAGTTTTAACGCGAGTCTTCCGCTGTGATCTTGTGCCTTTGATCTTCATAGCCTTTATAACTATTGAATGAAAAAAGAAGTTGAATACTAGTGTTGTCCAATGGGTTGCCCGGTACGGCTTGGCATTGGCCCGATTAGGCCCGTCACGGCCACCCCGGCTAACTAATTGGGCCATGTCGACCTGACCCTTGCACTGTTAGCTCGCCGGGCTGGTGTCGGCCCATTTAGCCCACATGACATGAAAATTTGAAAGAAATGTTAAAAAAATCCTAGAATATATATATAATTTCAAAAAATCAAAACTAATTTATATATACTTATAAAATGAACTGTATAAAATTTAAAAACTACAAAATAAAATCATATAAATATTAAAAAGGAAAATAAAATTATATAAAATATTTTAAAATAAAAATAAAATCATATAAATATTAAAAATGAACAGGCTAACGGGCCGTGTCGTGCCTGGGCTATGGTCCCAGCACTATTCATGTTGAGCCAGCGTGGAGACCCAAGCACGACACAACTCATCGGGTTGTGCTGGCCCGACCCATCTAGATATTGAGTCGTGCCGTGCCTGAGCTGGGCCAACAGTATCGCGTCTTAGGTCGGATCGTCCGACACAACCTATTTGACCACCTCTGTTGAATACTGAAGGTAGTAAAAAGATAAGTGCTCTTGTTCACCCCTCTCTAATCACTTATTCGGTCCAACATTATATACTCAAGAAGAGGTTTGATGAAAAAAAATAGACAGCCGCCTGATTTGGAATACATGCGGTAAGCCTTTTGCCATGCGATTTGGCATTATCTTTTTTTTTCCCTCTAAGGAACGCCTTTGCCAGCTCAGAGAATCATAATTATTGAAAGGGAACCTTGAACAACTTGATCCATGTGTACTCAACAATATTAACATCATAAACACTCCACTTTCACAAAAGGAAAAATAATTTACCCATATGTTTCACCACCACTAGCTGCCGCCGGCGCATCAGCACAAAAGCCTGACCACATGACACTAAGAAAAAAAAAATCAATTGACAAAGCCCCACTCAAAATAATCTAGAAGGAACTAAATGTTACCATTCTTGTGAAAGAAATAAACTTCTGCATTTCCCTCACATGTGAGGGGGGTAGAGACTTCAAGGTGACTGGAAAACTCTACATCCCCATCACATGTTAGGAACGCAAAAGGGATTGCAAACCAAACTGATAGGAATTGTACACAATATCTCACACTAAAGGAAGAAGTCCACATAACCCTTGAAGTATTGTTTTAGGACCACTTAACCCCTTGATCTAAAAAATCAGCTATTTAACCCTTTCACATTGCAAAACCATGTGACTTAACCCCCCATGATTGTTTTGCTCAGTGATTTTGCTTACATGGCAGCTGAGCTGGTGATATGGTGATGACGCGGCGTTTACTCAACATTATTCTAGAGAGAGAGAGAGAGAAGACAAAGAGCATAGGACTAGGCGGTGGCTCTGACGACCAACAACGACGACAACAGGAAGCTCGAGAGGCATATGCGACAGGAAAAATGGGTCGGTGGGACTCCGGGGAAGGGATGGGCGGTGGTGTCGCAAGGCGGAGAGGCACGACAATAATGTTGGCAACGACGAGGTGGCGGCCAGGCATAGCCGGACAACTGTGGCGGTGCTCCTGTAGGGTTCTTCGGGGTTTGGCGACGCGCACGAGGCAACACGATGGCAAGGAGAGTCCTCTAGTGCGGGCAATGCGGTTAGAGATGGTCAAAGATGGCAGCACGACGGTGGCCGGCGATGGGGATGACCAGATCTAGTGCGACAGGAGAGAGGAATAAGGCGGGGATGATGACGGAGACAGCGGGGATGACCAGATCCGGCGAGCGCGACGTCGGGACGACCAAATCCGATGCTAGATGAGAGGAAGAAGGTGGGAGGACCGGATCCGGTGCGGGAGGAGAGGAATATGGCAGGGAGGACGGTGGAGGCGGTAGGGATGGCCAAATCTAGAGGGGGCGGTGTCGGAACGGTCGGATCCGTTGCCGAAGGATAGGAAGAAGGTGGGGAGGACGACAACGGTGGGTGGACGAGCTCCACCTCCACCTCATTCCGCCTCGGCCTGCGCCATGTCTTTGTCTTTGGGGTAGCCACCTCCACTTCGCGCTGCCTCAACAGCGGGGACAACCGGATCCAACTGGAGCGAACGAGGCAAGCACAACGTCGAACGTCCGCTCCAGCGCGTACACGCTCATCCTCGACCACAACGGGACAATTTCCGGTGGAGGATGAAGACTGAAGAGAAGGGAGGGGGGAGAGGTGAAGAAAGGTAATCGCTTTTATTTGTTGAGTAATCGCCGCATCATCGCCATGTCACCAGCTCAGCCGCCCATGTGGCGAAACCGGTTGAACCCACTGCCATGTAAGCAAAACTACCGATCAAACCAACCATGGGGTTAAGTCACCTGGTTTAGCAACGTGATTGGGTTAAATAGCCGGGTTTTAGGTCAATGGTTAAGTGGCCGCACAACAATACTTCAGGGGTCATATGGGCTTCTTCCCATACTAAAATAACCATAGAAAGGGCATAAATCATGGTCAACCAAAATTTAATCATAGACCCAAAAAATACTCCGTATTCTTCACCTGCAAGTGCATATAGCCATCCATAAATAAACACCCAACTCTAAACCATCGTAAAGACTAATCCGTTGTCCATGAATAGAAACTCTAGAATGAATGCAGACATATACTATTTTAGTGTACAGATAAGTGCCTTTACATGACTTCTAATATTTTACATAGAGACTTTCTCAACAACCATGACGTCAAGTATCCTTTTTGGCAAACCTTTGCATCAACAGAAAGCCACACTTGATAAGTATCTCCCACAATGACAGTATTGTTACATGATAACATATGAGAAAGGAATTGAAAGGCAAGGTATAACTATATCAAAAGCTAACATACTAAAATCAGCGATGCAAATAACCAGAGTGGATTAAAGGAAATAAGTGATACAAATAGTTATGAGTGGATTGGAGAAAAAATATTGCAGTTGAATGGTGCATGTTATATATACATACTGTTAGTTGATTGAACATACTGGGGCACAGCTGTACAGCGTATAGATTGCTAACCATATGCATCTGAGTTTCATGCTGCAAATAAATTCACAACTACATATGGCATACACGTAGCACCATTTTTTTTTTTTACATTGACACATGTATGAATTGACAGCTGTACATGAATTGACAACTGTGCTAAGGCATGCACCATTTCGTAATATTCACAGTTATCACAGGGCAACACGATGAACCACAGAGGTCTTGATATGATCCGATCTTTCAATTAGAAGATAAATTCGATAGAAATCGCTCAACTCTCACGATCATAGCTACAACTCGCAAAGCTCGAAACCACGCAATCGCTGAACTGTTCGAAGCGTTATCAATCGTGCACGAATACCCGGATAACCTGATCACGAAGATTAACTCCTACATACACTGAAGAAGCATGCAAGAACAAGGTAAAAACACAATATGATATATTGCAAATATGAATAAAATTGTTATTGATAAGTGGGGTTTCGAAGATGATGTCGCTGTTGTTCTCGCCGAACAAAAGGACAAAGTATAAAGTAGCAAAGCTAAACTTCAATCAACGAAACCCGCGGAGACTAGAGGGGCGGCCATCTCAAATAGAGAGGAAGTGAGGGGCGGTGGTACAGTTCATGTGTGAACAGTGCCATGTGAACAGTACCCGAAAACCCTAACTGGCTGGCCCTATTGGCCATATGGGCTAAGTCACCTATAAAATTTAAATATTAGAGAGTGTGCTAGAGACTATCTATTAGAGATGTTGTCTCTAAAGATGATGTTGTACATGTTAGAGATAAGATTATCTTTAACTATTAGAGATATCCTTACGGGACGGGGAGAGTACATGAAAGCAATTACATAAGTTATCACCATTTATTAAGAATCATTTTCTAAAGAGGAGACCAGGAGCTAATAGATGAATTTTGCACTTCAACCAGGACACATGTAGAAATAATCAAATCGTCCACATTCAATCCATTCATTAGCGTGATCAATTTCATGCTTGAGTTGGGTAGCTAGCTGCATATTCAATAGTAGTGTACGCATGCAAGCATGAACCATAAGGATGGGGGTGTTGTTATTGTTCTTTGTGACGGTGTATCCTTTAAAATAATCCTAGTTATACTTGGTAAGGTAAATTTTAAATACCATGGTATTACGAAGGAATGGGTAGATTAGGAAAGAATGGTGAGAAGCTATCTCGAAACTGTAGAAAAACATTTATTTGGTAACAATTTGAAATCTAGAATGAAACGTAGTCAGTAACAAATGGAGTATATGTTAGGAGTACAAAGGGGTAATATGTGTATTCTACCCAAGGATTACAAAACCATTTTAGGATACCATTTTAGGATACATCCTATACAAGGCGCACTGCTCCATTCCATTGTGAAGGACAATTTTGTGACGACCCGCACCATTTACATATTTCTTAACATAAAATAATTCCATTTCATTGCATCAAAAGATTTTAACGCTCCAGGGGCAGTCCTGACTCCTGTTTTCTTTTTTCCCGGTTAATAGTGGTAGAGAGAGGGCCGGGCCGAGCCGAGCGAGGTCGGAGCGGAGGCGACGAGCCGGGCTGTGGAGCGGAGCGACCTAGGATGCGAGGCAACAACAGCGGCGCTATCTTGGCACACCGCGGCTGAGGAGGCCGAGCCAGAGCCGAGGGAGATGGCGCCCGAGCCGGAGGCGATGGCGCGAGGATCCCGAGAGAGGGAGCAGGGAAGGCGAGAGAGAGAGAGGGAGAGTCTGAGTGGGAAAGGCGAGAGAGAGAGAGGGGAGTAGGGTTAGAGAGAGGAGGCGGCGGTGGAAGGAGTCAGCAGAGGGAGGCGTGAAGGCAGAGGGAAGCGCACGAGGGTTTAGAGAGAGAGGGAGAGAAAGAGACGGGAGTGAGGGAGATGAGTGGCGGCGAGATAGGAAATAGATAGAGGGTAGTTAGGTAATTTGGTAGATTAGGGTTAGGGTTTTGTAATTAGTTAGGTAATTAGGGTTTTGTAGATTAGGTTAGGGTTTTGGTAATTAGTTAGGTAATTAGGTTTTGGTAGATTAAAATTAGGGTTTTGAGTAGATTAGGGTTAAGAGGTGATAAAAATAAGATTTTAGCGAATGAACTGCTATTGCTTGAATACCACAAAAACAAAATGCGAATTCAAATATTGAATTTGAATTTGAAAACTGGCTTAAACCGGTCAAAAAAATTTAAACAAGGGGATTTCTGTCCCGTGATTCTGCCTACCGTATACAAGGCGCAACCGTTCCATTCCATTGTGAAGGACAATTTCCTCAGCTTATCGCCACACCACTCTTCGGCCCTGCAGCTGCTGCACTTTTCTCTTGTCCACTCTTCGGCCCATCTTCAGCTTGAGCTTCATAGTAGCGAACAACTCGACTGTTGATTTTCTGAGCCGGCCGTGCATTTGGTTCCACAGGCTGCGTTAGAAAATAAGGAGAAAACATCAAGAGTTTTCCAAATGCGTAGGATCATTCCAACGCAGTGTAAAGTCGAAAATCACAATTCAGATGAATCATGGTTTCGTTGACATGCTCACTTGATCACTTACATACCTTGGTGACCGACTTGAGCAGGTCGATCTGCTCCTTTGATGCGTCTGTTACCTGGTGGATAATCAATCACAGACAATCAGTAAACCTATCTTACATTTACCAAGCCCGTCTTGCACAGTCTCCCTGGATATGTGATGTTCGATCGATCTTGTTGTGAAATGTCATGAAAACACAAAGGAAATTAACAGCGAACATGAACCCATGTACTGCATTATTTTCTTATACCTTGCTCATGATCGTCCAAATCACTCCTTCGGTGCAAGGTGGCGTTGTGAGAGAGCCCTCGTATCTGTAGTAGCTTGAAGCTTTATCTATCCAGGCTGCTGGATCAATTGGGTTCTTCACTTCCTCTTCGGCATTCTCTGTACCGGCAAGTCTCTTAAAGTACGGCCCCAGCTGCATATATCAGCAAAATCATACTGATTTAATTACTACGAATGGTCACTGTTATTCATCTAGCGTGTGTTTCGCGCTTCATTTTTCTTTTTCGGCGAATTGATAAAATGAGCATAGAAATCCACGGAGGGATGACGAGGCACATACATCACTCAACAGTTTGCTGGGCCTGCCTGCTTTGGCGCTGAACAGCACCGAGACGACGGCCCTCGCCTTGCTGGAGTCCTCGTGAACCATGTGCATCTCTGCGTCGAAGCTGCACGCATGTCATGGTTCGAATTGAACTGACATGTAGGAAATAGGAGCGATAAAAGCTACCGACAGTCTACAATTGTTTATATATTTTTTTTTAAAAAAATAAAAGCTTGGCATTCTTAACTTGTGCAATCTCTGGAGTCTAATCGTTAGAATGGATGCGCACCTGGTGCCATTGACGGTGTGCTCGGAGGGTACGTGCCAGTGCACCTGCTGGAGCGTGTACTCCTTCCCTTGGATCGACAACTTGCCATTCACATCTTTCCATTTCAGCTAGTCCAGAAAAGAGTTGGAGATCAGATAACACACACACTGACAGGCAAATCAGAGATGAGATAGAAAACTACATGGTTTAAAACATGCCCTTTTAATAATATATCTGAATCAGATCGAACCAGCCTCTAATTTCATCCTGAAAATACGGGGAATCACGTGTAAGTTCGGCTTTGCCTTACCATGAAATCGTGGCCTCGGTTTTGCACGATGGCGGTGCCGGCCTTGTAGGTTTGCTTCAGGGGGCCCAAATCGTCCTGGGCCTCCACCTTGGCAATATCAATCGGGGACTGCTTGGTGCCATCGCCGCAGGTAGCCCAGTCCTTCTGTAGAGTAGCCCATTTCACCGGCCCGGTCGAGCCCTCATTCTCGTAGCTAAACCTTGAGTGCGACACGTCTGTAAAACCAAAATAAAAGGGCGACATTAATTTATGGGATGCGTTCTAATATAGACATAATTGCAACTTGTACCAATTCTGCTCCATCCTCTAAACACAAAATAACGAAATAGGTGTACTAATACGTTAACTATCGTAATATGATCTTAAGAGGGTGTATTCAGACTTCTCATGTTACAGGCTTATAGCAGATAGAATCAGACCCGTTTAGAACAAAAGATTTTTTTTTCCTTTCAATTCCTATTGTAACTGAACTGTTTTGTGTGAAAATTTATAAGCCTAAATGACTCGTGTTTTACTTAGACAAGTAGACGTACAACAAAATGGCCGCGGAAATCCCTACAGAAAAATAAGAATGTCATGAGAGAAGCAGCAATCTCTTTGATGATTTCGCGGTTTTATATCCGCGACATTACTAGCAGCTAGTGCACTTACGAGGTGCTTCTGCTGGCACCACTGCTGCTGCGGATTCCAAGGAGACGGCGGTGATCACAAGGATTGCCAAGGCGAGGCTCGGCGAGGAGGCACGGGCGTCGTCTCTCCGCCGGTCCATCTCCATGGATCGTGGCTAACCTGAGTTGGAATCGATCTCGTGGAGAATGGGGACAAATCAATTAAATCCCTACATTTTGTGCGATCGAATGGGCGGCCTTTAAAATAGGAATGAAGTGAATAACGGCCTCATATCTTTCATGGAGTGCTCCTGTCAAGGTACAAGATAACGGGATTTCTTCTATCCTGTTAAGACACGACGCGTGTTTGCTGTTTACCGTACGTAATAGTACGGCTGATAAAGGCATCTTCAATAGTTGAGATAACTATACCATCTTTAATGTGTGTCACATCATCTCTAGAATCAGTATCTCTAATATATTATCTCCAGTACATTCTCCAACAACAGTTATTTTACAATTTTACAATTTTTTATAGTAAAACCCACATGTATTAACTCCTCTCCTCACATGCTATCTCTCTCCCACTACTCCATCCCCGTCAGCCGCTCTCTGCCCCATTGCTGCCGGCTGCTGCTATCTCCGCCACTGACGTCGGCCGTCGTCCTCTCCCTCCCCACCTCTCTCTCCTCCACAGACGTCGGCCGCCACCTCTCCCCTACTGCCGTGATATTCTCCGAGCTCGCCACCGCTGAAGCATCTAGATCTGACCAGATCCTACCCGTCAGCACTGTTTTGGAAGCCGAATCTACCTCCCTGTAGTTAGTGGCTCGGGAGATCGATGTCATAGCTGTCAGTGTCGTCGCCGGGCGTGAGGTCGTCGTCGTCGTCCTATTCTCAACCAACACGAGCAACTTCACTCCAACGAGCCCACAAATCGCATGGGGAGCGGACGTCGCCGCTCCGTCAGTGCTTTCGCTCGTTGCTTTGGTCTTGGTTCATGTGTAGCGCTCGTCGCGTGAGGAGACGACGGCTTCCCTTCTATCTCAGCTTTTCTCTCCTCCACCTAGAACTTTGCTAACATAGAAGAGCTAACCGACGACTGACGTGGTACTAGTGGGGATGTCCTAAGGCCATCTTCAATAGTTTGTCTCTTATGGTTGTCTCTAAAAGCTTCAACTCTGTGGATATCATGGGGATATGTGCATGATCTTAGGATGATGATTCAATTGGCAATAGCTTTATTGGTTTGCCGAATCTCGCATTTTCTGAAAAGCTCCAATGCTGTTCAGACCTCAGGCGGTCCAACCGATCCGACCGGCCGGTGGCGATCGACCGGCGCAAGATCTACGGCCGATCGGTCAGCCGAAGGCCACGGTCAACCGGCTCTATGCGGCTGTCCGACCGGCCAGATCTTTTGGTTGAATTTGGAGCTAGGCCAAAAATAGAGTTTGTAGACAAGAGAGAGGAGTCTCCTGCATTTGGTCTCTTATTTTTGGAGCTTCCAATCAAAAATTATATTTAGTTGAAAATTCCAGAGAGTTCTCGGATTTCTAGGATGAATTTTTGGATAAGTCCCTTGTGGGCGGTCTGACCGGCTAAGACAAATCGGTCCGACCGGTTTGGGATCGGTCAGACCGGCCAGGTATGGCAATCAGACCGGTTCCCACTTATATGTCGGCCATCTTGGCGGCGTTGTGTGTTGGTTAAGTAAAGTTCATTCAGTTCATTGTTTTAATGTTGCATATTGCATATTTTGAGCTAACGTGGGTCAAGTTGTGAAGAACTTATTCCCGGAGACGATTTATTGGTCTATTGCTGTACAGGTGGCTTGCAGGTCAACGACGATCAACGGCGAGGAGGATCGGGACTAAGCTTGGAGAGCTGAGGTCCAGAACGATCATGGATGCCGGGTAAGGTCGTGTGACTCAAGCATGGCGCAGAATGAACAAGATGGATCGAAAGGGCAGTTTGTTGCAGCTGGTTGGATCAAGCGGCGCGGGGGTCGGTGCAAGTGCTTTGGAGGTTTCGATAGGATTCGAACGGGAGAGACTTGCCAACATGATGAGAGCCGCTGATCAACCTACACGTGACGAAGCAGGCGATTGCTTTGATTGGATTGGACTCGGTCCATGGAGAAGGATCGAGAAGGGGTATTTTGGTAATTTCACCAAATACCGCCTTTGTGACTCTTGACTAAACCACGGCGCTTGGAGAAGTGGTTTAGGTCAATCGAAGATGAAGATGGCGCTTCAAGATGCGTGCGTATGTGTCCTGTTTGTATTGGACCTTAACGGGAGCCCGTTAAGTGAAATCTTCTAGAAAACTATGCCTCACTATATATATGAGGGGGTGCTGTAAACAGCCCTCAAGCACTTAATTAGGCAAAACCCTAGTTGATTTTAGGGTTTAGAGAGGAGAGGTGAGGCTTAGGCTCTAGAGAGATTTTGTGGGGTGTGTGCTCATGGATTGAGTTTTTGTCCTCCTTGAGGGAGTGGCTGTAATCAGCAAACACCACGAATCAATCAATGGATGATTGTTCAAAGATGAGTCTTCTTGTGTTTTCCTCTCTTTTGATGATTTTGGTGCTTCCTTGATCCTATGGTTTTTAGTTGGTTTCTTGACCTCTTTTATCTTGCTATGACATATGGGATTACTTCTAAGATCAGCTAGATCACCAATCTCCCACGAGCAAGATTTGGATCAAATTTTTCGTTTTGCTCGGTTTTGAACTCTCCTTCGGAAAAACAGAGAAAGGTCAAACTTTGACGTAGATCTAGATGATCGCTGCTTGGAATAGATTTCAGATATCCTTAGGAAGGTGTGTTCCAAATTTAGTCAAGTTTCATTGTGTAGATCAAAAGTTAGACCGATTTTCGTTTTGATTTCGGGCTGTCTGCACTGTTTCTGGTCAGGACCGGTCAGACCGGTTTCACAATGGCGGTCAGACCGCCAGTTGGCCATCGGTCTGACCGCCCCAGTAAGTTTAATCACCATATTTTGGGTCTTTTGCTTGAGGGGTTAATCGGGTTCAGTACAAGGCTTCCTTTGTTCATTTACTGATCTTCTTAACTTTCATAACTATTGGAGAAAAGTTCGTGTTGAATGTGATTAAAGCGAAAATCTAGAAAGCGTCTATTCACCCCCTCTAGTCGTCTTTCCGGTCCTACAAACTCATTTACAAACAACCTTAGAGACAATATATGTAACAATTTATCTACAAAATTATTCATTTTTAACACAACTTCTCTCGTTACACATTTACCATTTGCGATAGTTTGCGTGCTCAGCTTATATAAGAGATGATATATTCTCTCTCTTCATATCATCTCTATCCTCTAACTAAATTCTTAAGTGACTTAAGACAATTGAGGTGGCCACTATTGGATATACCCTGAGGTGTAGAAAGATGTCCTTGCTGGGTAGTAGCTAGGAAGGTCACGACGATTACATTCCGTTGCAAGTCCACCGCACGAGAATAATTCATCTGCTAATTAATACGCACATCAGGCTGCTCTTGTTAATTATAAAGATTCAGTTTGTACAACAGGACCCTCTACTGTTTAATCTCGGTTGAAATCACCGTCCAGAATTATCATCCAGCATGGAAAGTATCGGCGGCACTAGAATTTCATCATGGGCTGTGGAGGACTAAAGGCCACTACTATCTAGTCTGTCTGGGAGGAAAGGTTGCACGCGTGTTTACCTGGGTTTTACACTAGCAAATATCCCACACCTTAAATAGGCTACCATTGATCTAGATTCGCTACTGCATCGGACTGATGTAAAGAGAGAGAGAGAGAGAGAGAGAGAGAGAGAGAGAGAGTTCCATGCGTACGGGCTTAGGCTTCAAACTGGAAAAGCGCGTATTCCCTGCAGGCTTGGAGAAAGTTCCCAACGAAATGAAAGCACAGTCTGTTTAAACACCTAAAGCACATGGTCAAAATTAAACCTTAAGCCCAGAAAAGTAATCCCTGATTCTGGTAGTTCTAGAGAGGTTCACCAGTTCATTCAGTTCAGGCAAACACGTACATACGCCTCCCCCGCGAGCCGCCTTGCTTGCCAAGCCGTCGCGCGGTCAAAACCCAAAGGTGCACTACGTACACCCACTCGCGCGCGCTTCTCCGTTTAAAATGGCAGCCGCGCGTTGGCAGCTCAGCTCCAGCCTCCAGGCGACCAGGAAACTGCAAAAGCTAGCGGCGATCCACCGAAAAACACACACGAAATCGTGACATTTCCGCATCCGCCGGCCGATCGATGGCCGCTGCTCCCGAGCTTCCTCTACGCGCCGTCCAGCGGTCCGGCCGGGGTGCCAAACTACGGCAGGGGCAACGCCGTCGGCGCGTCGTCGTGGGGACGTCGAGCGAGCCACCGTTCGGGAAGATCGAGATGTTCTCGCCTGCATACTACACGGCCTGCGCCTTCGGCGGGGCCGCTGCGTGCGGGCTCACGCACGCCACCGTGACGCCGCTCGATGTCATCAAGTGCAACACCCAGGTACGTATTGTGTATGTGAGCTACTGTGCCATCCTGCCATGGGAAGTGATGCACTCTTTGTGATACGGGGTGGCCCGATCTTCTCGAGTAGAACCGTGGATAAATAGCGCTTAATGACGAAATAACGCTCAGTTGTACACTACGCGCCAATGCACGGACTTGCAGCTCTATGGATATTCGCCAACACGCACCTAGATGATCGCCGCTAGACCACGAGCGGAGATCGCCAAGCCCTCAATTCCCAGCGGAAAAGCAAACTTGACCTTAAAATACAGAACGAACAATTGATCGTCTAATTCTCTCTTAGAAGTCCTCGCATGAACTCTGTTTTGAAAGAACAAGCAATAACTTGTGTTCTATTCTTATGCATAAACATGATCTGTTTTACAATGGGGGTATACCTCTTAATATATAGTCTCGGTCTAAGAACTATTCTGCCTAGATTTCTCATGCTGACTATTCATGCGCAAAAACACTGTTCACACGAGCACTACAGCAAATCACTGTTCACAGCCATTAATGAAGCAAAGTATCGATCGCGCACACATCAGTAGCAAATTCTCAGAGAACAGTACTGTTACGCGGTCCAATATCGCAGCAGTCTATCGTTCACACGCTACCGCAGCGTATCGTTCACACACGCGCACTATTCATGTGCCGATCACTTTTCATACCGTGGACTTGTGCTTC
Organism: Hsuehochloa calcarea; assembly: GCA_036346395.1. Classification (NCBI taxonomy): domain Eukaryota; kingdom Viridiplantae; phylum Streptophyta; class Magnoliopsida; order Poales; family Poaceae; genus Hsuehochloa; species Hsuehochloa calcarea. The sequence goes on along the minus strand of CM070610.1, from coordinate 11,720,428 downwards.
CTTGGATGACGGCCGCATATCCTTGATCTCCGTCCATCGCCTACTCTTCAAACCTGAGCACAAGTAAAACATTGTTGTTAGGTAGTATAAAATTCTCATTAAAATTAATGACATATTCATTAAGGAGCAAATTCACCTGAGATTGTAGTTTCTTGGTACGTGCTCTTATTATTGGTCCTGTCGGCAACTCGAAGCGTATATCATGCGCATTAGGTGGAGGAGAAGAAGGTGTTGTAGGGATGCTCTCATCATCGCCCCCTCTTGAAAAGGCGTCGTCATCGACGCTAGATCATCAGCACCGAAGAACGGCGATAAATCAGCAACGTTGAATGTCGAGCTCACGTTATAGTCATCTTCTGGAAGCTCGATTTTGTACGCACTATCGTTAATCCGCTCAAGTACTATGAAAGGTCCATCTCCTTGTGGCAGCAACTTCGATTTGCGTCGATCTAGAAAGCGATCCTTGCGGTAGTGTAACCAAACTAAATCGCCTGGCTGAAAAATCATCTTTTTTCTTTTTTTTGTTCGCCTTCTCAGCATAGTACTTCGCCTTACGCTCAATTTCTTCTTTCACTTTGATGTGCAATTTCTTCGCATATTCAACCATATTTGACGCCTCCATATTTGTTCATGATTGACTTGGAAGCGGCAGCAAATCAAGTGGCGTAGTAGGCTTGAAACCATACACCACCTCAAATAGGCATATCTGTGTAGTAGAATGGATGGCTCTGTTGTAGGCGAACTCCATATGTGGCAAACAGTCCTCCCACTCCTTGATATTTTTTTTGATCATGGTCCTTAGCAGCATCGAAAGTGTGCGGTTCACCACCTCTATTTGACCATCAGTTTGGGGATGACAAGTTGTGCTGAATAACAACCTTGTCCCTACCTTCCCCCAAAGTGTCTTCCAGAAATAACTCATGAATTTGACGTCGCGATCCGAAACAATGGTCCTGGGTACGCCATGCAACCGCACTATCTCCCTGAAAAATAAATTAGCAACATGCGACGCATCGTCGCTCTTATGGCACGGAATAAAGTGTGCCATCTTCGAAAATCGATCTACAACGACAAAAATAGGATCTCTCCCCCTCTTAGTCCTAGGCAGTCCTAAAATAAAATCCATACTAATATCTTCCCATGGTGCATTAGGAACAGGAAGAGTAGTATACAAACTATGTGGATGCAACTTCGAATTTGCCTTGTGACAAGTTATACACCGTTGTACATACCTGCCCACATCACGCCTCATCTTAGGCCAATAAAAGTGATCGCTCAGCATAGATAGCGTCTTTTCACGTCCAAAATATCCCATCAATCCATCTGCATGAGATTCCTGAAATAATAATAAACGCACGGACGATTCTGGAACGCATAGTTTGTTAAGACGAAATAAAAATCCATCATGAATGTGAAATTTGTCACAGCCTTTCCCATCTTTGCAATGCACATAAGGTGAAGTGAAATCATGATCACTAGTATATAAATCACGCAAACTCTCTAAACCAGGAACTTGCACATCTAAGCGATTTAAAAGCACATTTTCCCTAGAAAAGAGCATCAGCAACCATATTTTCCTTTCCCTTCTTATATTTCACAATGTAAGGAAATGACTCGATAAATTCTACCCACTTCGTATGTCGACGGTTCAGCTTAGCTTGGCCTTGCAAATATTTTAATGCCTCATGATCAAAATGTATAATGAATTCCTTAGGCCATAAATAATGTTGCCAAACTTCTAAAACTCGCACTAAAGTAGACATCTCCTTATCATAGACCGGATAATTCAATTGCGCACCTTCGAGTTTCTCGCTAAAATAAGCAACCGGTCTACCCTCTTGCATCAAAACACCGCCAATACCAATTCCACTAGCATCACATTCAATTTCAAAATTCTTAGTGAAATCGGGTAAAGCAAGTAACGGTGCCTCAGTTAAACGCTTTTTCAATTCATCAAACACTGTTTGTTGTGCCACCCCCATGTAAACTCAACACCTTTTTTTATTAATTCATTAAGTGGGGCAGCGATGGTGCTAAATCCTTAACGAAGCGCCGATAAAAACCCGCAAGTCCATGAAAGCTCCTAATTGGACTAACATTCATAGGATTATGCCAATTTTTAATTGCTTCAATTTTAGACTCATCTACCTCTACTCCATGTGCCGAAACCACATAGCCCAAAAAAAATTACACGATCTTTGCAAAAAGTGCATTTCGCTAAGTTCCCAAACAACCTAGCATCGCGTAAACCCTGTAGCACTTGTCTAATGTGGTCAATATGATCATATTCATTATGACTGTAAATCAAGATATCATCAAAATACACAACCACAAATTTTCCAAAGAAATACCTCAAAACATGATTCATCAATCTCATGAATGTACTAGGTGCATTAGTTAATCCAAATGGCATGACTAACCACTCATACAAACCAAATTTTGTTTTAAAAACAGTTTTCCACTCATCCCCTTCTTTCATCCTAATTTGATGATACCCACTACGCAAATCAATTTTAGAGAAAATAACAGCACCACTCAATTCGTCTAACATATCATCTAAGCGAGGTATAGGATGATGATATCGAATAGTGATATTATTAATCGCTCTACAATCTATGCACATGCGCCAACTACCATCTTTGTTAGGAACTAAAATAACAGGAACAGCACAAGGGCTTAAGCTTTCACACACATACCCTTTGTCGAGAAGCTCTTGTACTTGTTTCTGAATTTCCTTTGTTTCCTCGGGGTTGGTGTGGTATGGTGGTCGATTTGGTAGCGTCGCTCCCGGAATCAAATCACTTTGATGCTCTATCCCGCGGATTGGTGGTAAACCAGCGGGCACCTCCTCCGGAAAAACGTCGCTGAATTTCTGCAAAACATGAGAGACCACTAGGAAGAGACGTTAAGTCGCCAGTAGAAAGCAAAATATCTTTGTACAGGAGTACATAGTGTACCAAATTGGGATTCTCACAAAAAGCTCTCATCTCTGATTTGGTGGCTAACATTACTAAGCCTTTCTCTCCCTCACTTTTCTTTTTACCACTCAATTTTGGCTTGTGGCTCTCACTCACCGAAAGTGGAATCTCGCTATTTGGTGTACTCTTAATTTTCACCTCAACTTTCTTCTTACCAGCATTGACTATTTCTGTCGGTGTAAGTGGATACAAAATCACATCTTTGCTGCTCCACTTAAACTTGTAGCAGTTTGTATGCACATCATGATAAACATGGCGATCAAATTGCCATGGGCGCCCCAACAGCACATGACAAACTGACATGGGTACCACATCACACACAATGGTATCCTCATATTTGCCAATCTTGAAGTGCACCTGCACCATATGACTGACTTTCACCTCACCCACATCGCTCAACCACTGCACATGATAAGGATGAGGATGCGGTAAATATTTTAAGCCTAACTTTGTGCACATCTCCTTGCTGGCCAGATTATGGCAACTTCCTCCATCAATTATAACTTTGCACACTTTACTACCAGCTGTCGCCCATGATTGAAACAAATTACACCGTTGTGCGGTATACTGGCTTTGTGACACGCTAAGTACACGAGGTGTGCACACTAGCATATGCTCTCCAGCTGGCGACCCCGGTGTACAGTCCAATCTCTCATCCTCTGTAGGATCCTCTGCAAAATAAGCAAACAAAGTAGTATTTTCCTCATCACTAGCTAAAATATACCCATCATCAGTAAATATCATAACTTTATTATTTGGGTAATTTTTCTGAAAATGACCAACTCCCTTGCACTTGTAACATGTTAGATCATGTGAACGGCCTGTAGAACTCATCGAGGATGCCGCACTAGCAGCGGGCACCAGTGGTGGCATGCTATTTGTCTTCCTCTGTGCCGAACTGCGAATGGGAAAATTGCCCCCTGATGGAACGGGCTTGGCTGGCTGTCCTGTGTTGTACGGAGGTGTTGTACTCGCTGAATAACGTTGACGTGCCGCATACTTAGAATCTTCAATGACCTGCTTCTCAGCCTCACAGTCCTGATGCATCAACTCAACCATGTTGTTGTATTGATGATGATTAACGATTTGCCGAATAGCATAATTCATCCCTGCAAGAAAATGAGCCATCGTTTGTTCCTCATTCTCACGCACATCAGCATGTATGATAATATGCTCCATCTCTTTATATTACTCATCAACTGATTTCAACCCCTGTCGTAACCCAATCAGCTTCTCATGCAGCGAGCGCTTGTAATGTGTAGGTACAAAGCGCGCGCGCATCTGTTGCTTCAGCTCGTCCCATGTAACAACACGGGGCTCGTGTTGCTCCATACGTTGTTGCACACAATGCTCCCACCAAGTAGCAGCATATCCATCCAAAGCAGCAACTGCAAGATCCAACTTGCGCTGATCAGAATAGCGGTTCATGCGGAATAGCTTATCAACTTTCAGCTCCCATGCAAGATAAACTTCTACCTCTATTGTACCCTCAAAGGATGGCATTGTGAACCTGAGTTTTGCAACCAGATCATCGGCGTCCTCATCGCGCCGATGATTGCATGCATATTGATTATGTTGACGGTGTGGTAAATAGTCGTCGAACACGGATTCGTCTCCGTCATCGTCAGTGTGGCGGTTTCCATGACCACCTTCGTGGGCGTCATAGTAGGCATCCCCATAGGCGCCAACATGCGCGCCTCCATAGGCGCCATCGTGGATGCCATTGTTGGCACCGCCTCCTCCAGTGCCGTTGCCACGACCATACCCTTGTGCAGGGGGACGCGCCACGACCTCGGCAATAGCACGACGCTGTTGTGCCACCTTGCGAACACGAACATGTTCGTCGAGTTGTCGTAGGTGTGGATCACGTATGGGAGGTGTACACCCCCCTCCTCGCCACGTGTACCCAGCTGTATCGAAGCGGTGTGCTTGGCAATAGCATCGAGCAGTACCTTGTGGTTGTTGTCGACAGTCACAGACAGCTTCTGAAAATCTATCCCCAAGTCGTCCAAGTTGTTTTGGACATGCCCAAGGTCGCCGCGCACCTGGTCAACCTCAGCCCGGAACTCTTCCCGGAGCGTGGCACGAAGTGTATGGTAGTGCATTTTGGTGACCAGATCAGTAAGGTTGCCGTCCAGATCCTTGTCCTGCTCGCTTCCTGACATGTTTACAAAAGTAAAAATACCAAATGACAATATATGTAGAAAATAAGTGGGAATCTCTCAACTACTTTTCTGAAACAAAACAAGTTGTATTGTTCCGAAGTAAATTAAGAGCAGCAAAACTTACGCTCGTAGCAGCAAACGACCAACCAAGATTGTGCGAGCGAATATCAAGAACGATAGTCAATACATGACACAGATGTTTTTGGTGGAGCTAGGTGAGGAAACAACCTAACAAATTCAGAATTTAAAGATTGTCGAGCTAGGTAGCAATCCAAACGAGACGCACAATGCCTAATTGCTGATCGATAAATATAAGTGAAGAGTAGACAACAACAGACATACAATGATAATGGGACTATTGCAATCAAAGGAATGAGCAATATGAAGAACAATTCTGCATGGAGGCGAACGCTCGTATTGCAACAGTTCAAGGAGAGACGCTAGCTAGTGCTCAAAAGTTGTATATGAGGGCACAAGATTGCTCAAAATTCTGGTACGCGAACAGCAGCAGATACAAGTATATAAACTAGCTCCAATAAAAGGATTGAAAACTATAGCCGAAAAGTTTGCCTTCTGTTTTTTTGTTCCCTGTTTCTCTTCTTCTTCTTTTTTTCTTTTGCTCTCTTCTTTTTTTCACTCACGGCCAACGCTAATTAATCAACCCTTTTTTTGTTTCTTTCACGGCCAACTACTAACAGCAAGTTATGCGAACAGTACCAGACGCGAAAACTGGACGTCTCAAAATACTAAGAGCAGTCCCTCGAGCACAACAATAAACTAGTCTCAATAGGTACAACAGGTTCATGAATGAAACAACGTGCAAACCACTAGATGTAAGTAATGTTTAGTTGCACAAAGCAGGAATCAAGTACGAACACAAAAAATTATGGAATGGAAAACAAAAAGAGACGCGAATAGAACACCACCAGCAACTAAACACTATGAACGAGTGGATTAAGACCTAACAAAATGCACTAAAAAATGCTGAATTAAACTATGGTGAAAGATGATATATATATATATATATATATATATATATATATATATATATATATATATATATATATCGTGGCTTTTTTGGTGTATAGGACAGAAAAATAATCTACTGAAATGTAGGAAAAAAGAGATTCTACTGAGTGGCCTGGAATCTGATACCACGATGATACGGGGTGGCCTGATCTTCTCAAGTAGAACCGTGGATAAATAGCGCTTGATGACGAAATAACGCTCAGTTGTACACCACGCGCTAGTGCACTGACTTGCAGCTTTATGGATATTCGTTAACACGCACCTGTATGATCGCCGCTAGACCACGAGCGGAGATCGCCAAGCCCTCAATTCCCAGCGGAAAAGCAAACTTGACCTAAAAATGCAGAACGAACAATTGATCGCCTAATTCTCTCTCAGAAGTCCTCGCATGAACTCTATTTTGAAAGAACAAGCAATAACTTGTGTTCTATTCTTATGCATAAACATGGTCTGTTTTACAATGGGGGTCTACCCCTCAATATATAGTCTCGTCTAGGGATGGCTATTGTGCCCGATTACCCATATGCCTGCGGGCGAATACCCTAATGGAGGTGGGTATGAGCGTCTTTATTTGCCCACAGGTATAAAAACAGGCACAATAGCTTACCCATCGGATAAACGGGCGTGGGCATGGGTAAGCTCCACCCGTGCCCGCTTCGCCCGATTACCCGTTATATACACTGACAGGTGGGACCGTAAACACTCTCACTGTATAAAACATGAAACCCTAGACGTCCCAACTCCCACGGCCGCCTCTCCGCCTCCCACGCCCACTTCCAGTCGCCTCCCTCTCCCTCTCTCAGACTCCGTCTCCCATCTCCCTCTCCCTCTCCGTCTCCGTCTCCCAGACTCCCGTCCTCCTCCCGGTCTACCCCCTCGGAGTCTCGCTCCAGTGCGCTCGAGGATCCCTTAAAAGCAGCCTCTCTCCGGCTCTTCGCCGTCACCCAAACCCTCTCTTTATCTCTCCTGCCAATCCCCCACCCACGCCGATCCCCAGCCAAAGCTCGATCTCCTCCTCCTCTCCGCGCGTCAGGTAGAGCCCTATCTCTCTCTCTCTCCCATCTCCGACGCGTCGCGCTTCTTTTGGTGCCGTCTCGCCCGATCTGTTGGGATGGGGAGGGTTGAGCCCTATTTCTAATGCATGTTTTGGTTCATAGGTTCCTTGCTACGTAGGATTTGATTTTTTTTGAAGAAGATTTGGGGTAGTTGATGCTTTGTGCTTAGTGATGGAGGAGATGACGGGGAAGGGGCAGCGCCGGCGGGAGAAGAATTACCGGAGGCGCCGGCGGATCATCGCGCTGCCCGCCATGCAATGGGAGGCGGACGCGCCCCATCCAAACTCCGCCGTCTCATCGCCTTCGAACAAGCGAGCAAAGACAAATAAAGCCGACGTCGACGCCTCCTCAGGTGCACTCCCCTTACCCCTATCACCTCAAGTACATAAATTAAAATATGCTAATTTCCTACTCCTTGACCTTTTGCGCGTGCTGCTGCTGGTGTGGTTTCCCAGGAGGGAATCCCGGGAAGTAAGGCGATGACGGTGCGGGGAAGAACAAGGCGCGGAAAGACAGCTGGTATATAATTGTTTGTTGAATTTGTATGTGCTTGGTTTTTTTATGGTTTAGAGTTGAGATTTCATTCTTGTTATTTCAGATCAGAAGTGGAGCATGCAGGCAATCAGTAGAGGAGAAGGAGGGGGCTGCTCTGGGAAGAAGAGAAAGCCACAACCATCGCCAGATAAGAAGTCCGTTCGTGCTGCTGCAGAAGAGTTCCTTGCGAAGGGCCCTGTTAGACTTATTCCTTATGAAGATGAGGACTAGATTAATATGTTGGTTTTGTGCAGCGGTGCCCACTCCTAAAGCAAACCTTTTCATGTCTTATGGTTTAATAATTCATTCATATACTCTACATTTGTCCCATTTCCAGGTTGTTCGATTATCATGTATATTGTCATGTAACATAAGTAGATACTCTGAATGATCTCAAAATATTGTGAAAATCAGTTTGACATTTCAGGCTGAAACACAGTTGTGTTTGTGTAAGACAAAGGTGTAATGACTACAAATCTATGAAAAAGGATCAGGTTGATTATATTTGACAGGTTGATAGCCAGCCTTTCTCTCTCTGCCAATTGCTTTTACTCTTCCTAAGAAGACAACAAGGAGATAATAGTTCATATCAATATTTGCTAACAAAAACAACATTGAGTTTCTAGTTACAAATTTCATAATAGCACATTACACGGGGTAAAGGTGTGTTTCTCTATAATGGATTTGTACCTCAGTAGGAGCACTCTGATCTAAGCAACCATGCTCATTCATGGTCATGTATTTCCGGATGATCTATGAAAAGGATCAGGTTGATTATATTTGAATGGTAACGTTGACTCGATGATTGATCAAATTATATCATTAACCGTATGTAAAGATGCTATTGGATACCACCAATGCAATTGATTTTTTATTTAATCCTTTTTATTGTGAGGAACCGCAGTTTGTATTTTCTTTTTATTTGTTGAACTTGATTAGTTGTCTTGTTGAACTTGATGTGTGATTGTGTGAATTGTGATTTGTGATGAACTTTATTAGTTGTTGAATGTGTGATGCACTATTGATGTGAATTGAAATGAACTTAATGTGTGCATTGTTTGTGTCATTGTGTGTGTGATGAATATGCCCATGGGCAATGGGTACCCGTGGGCGATGGGTACCCACGGGCGGCGGTGCATTGTTCACGGGTAAATGAGCATACCCGTGGGCGACGAGTACCCGCGAGCGACGGGTATGGGCGAGTTTCTTCGCCCGTCGTCCTTCGTGGGCATGCCCGTGGGGGAAAATCGGGGTCGCGGGTATGGGTATGGGCGAGCACTACCCGTACCCGCCGCGCCCGATTGCCATCCCTAGTGTCGTCCTAAGAACTATTCTGCCTAAATTTCCCATATGATACTATTCACATGCAAAAACACTGGTCACACGGGCACTGCAGCAAATCATTGTTCATGGCCATTAATGTAGAAAAATACTGTTCACGGCACACACTGTAGCAAATCACGGGTTATGTGGTACCGTAGCAAATTACTGTAGCACGGGTACGGTTTACGCGGTCCAATACTGTAGCAGGGACTGTTCACACGCGATGCAGTGGTACTGTTCACATGCGGCACTATTCATATGCCGATCACTTTTCATGCCGTGAACTTGTGCTTCCTTGGATGACGGCCGCATATCCTTGATCTCCGTCCATCGCTGACTCTTCAAACCCGAGCACAAGTAAAATATTATTTTTAGGTAGTATAAAATTCTCATTAAAATTAATGACATATTCATTAAGGGCAAGTTCACATGAGATTGTAGTTTCTTGGCACGTGCTCTTGTTATTGGTCCTGTCGGCAACTCGAGGCGTATATCATGAGCATTAGGTGGAGGAGAAGAAGGTGTTGTAGGAATGCCCTCATCACTTTGTGCTCGAGTGCTGGTAAAATTTCTGCGGATTTTACGAACGGAAGTGTGTGTTGCAAAAATTTTGTTTGCTTCTTGCACCGAGGTACTTTTCGTTATTGAGGGTTTGTTTGGATAGGAAGTGATTAATTTATTTTGGATTAGAAGTGATTTTAATTCAAATTTTGAATTAATTTGAAAGAATTGAATCGGAACGTAGTGTACCCATGCAAAACGGTTTCATTCCGTGGTCGAAATCAGCTGCTGCAAAAGTGGAACGTGAGAGTTTGGGACGTGATCACGTGACGGGATTTGTCGCGTGAGCACATCATCCGTCATGTGCGTGGAAATTAGAAAGTTCATACGGAAAATCTATTTTCGGTGTTGTGTTAGTGAATGATTGAAGTTTTTCGTAACGGTTCGGCTTAATCACTCCGTCGTGCCGTGTCATGCCGACCTATCTCGTCTCTAGCTAGGTCTAAGTACAGCCTAAACCCCGTCGTGCTGGAGTCGTGCTGTGCCAGCCCAAGCCCAATCCTAAATAACTGTAGACGGCAGAGGCGGCGATGGCGGCGGCGACCGCCATCTTCATTCCTCTTGTGTTCGTCTCGTTAAAAATCTAGTTAAAATTGAATTAATTAGTAAAAATATGGGCATGTAAATATTTCGGAGAAAAATTGAATTTTTTTATATACTTTAAAGATACAATGTTACTGCCTCGTTAAAAACCTTACGCCCCAGAATGGGGTTCCCCGAGTAAAGAAAAGAGTACAGTAACAACATGCGTACATACTAACTACTCATCAATTATCGAGACCGTTCATGCGTTCAAGATCAGCGTACGCCTGCATGATCTCAAGATCCTCCAGTTGATGCTGTTGCCGCTCTTTAGCCAATTCCCAGTTCTTGGCGCATGTGATTACCTCCACCATCCTAGGCGTGAGGGATGATCTTCTTTCTTCAATTATTCTCCCTGTCATGCTGAACGTTGCTTCTGAAGAGACAGTGGACACCGGCACCAATAGAACATCACGTGAGAAATGTGACAGCACAGAAAATATCCGCTTGTTGTTCTTCCACCACTCGAGCAAGTCTATCTTTCCACCGGAAAGATCGGGATCGATATTTGCAAAATCATGCTCCACGTAGTTGTTTAGCTCTGAGACAAAATTCCATAAGGAGGCTGTCTGAGACTGAGAGGACGAAGAACTGGACTTGCCCTTTAGCTTCTTCCACAAGTGGGATGTCAAGCTTGTCTTTTCTTGTTGCGTCTGCTGTGAGGCCTCCGATCTCGCGCTGCTGTCGAATTTGTCATGATACATACGAAAAACACGAAAAAAAACTTCTCTTTGACATGTGCAAAAGCTTCCGAGTAATCAAGTCCGAGGCATTCACCTATTCCCTCCATATCGATCAGCAACCTGGCAACTTTTTCATAGGATTAAAAATGATAGAAAAGCAATACATGTGTGAAATAGAATCAAAATATTTAATAAAAATTTCCTCCATTAGTGCGACAACATGACCTAAAAGGGGATCTTTCCTAGATCTGGCAATCTTATCTGCAATTAATCAAATAAATTATATAACTAAGGGAGTGGTAGGGTAATAAACATCAGATAACATCTTTGTTGCTTTATAAAAATGTTTTAAAAACTCTAAAAATGATTAGCAATCTGTCAATCTGAATTAGTAACTACTAATTTATTGTCTTGAGAGTTAGCATTGACAAAAACGGATATAACATGTTTGTACCCTTGTAACTTCTTTAACATAATATAGGTCGAGTTTCACCTCACCTTCATGTCAAGACCGAATTTTCTTGGCTCCTTCTCATTGGACGCACAGTACTCCACGAACCTGGCTGCCACTTGTGGGGAATTTGTGAGGTAATGAACGGCGTCGCGAACACTGTTCAAAAATCCTCGAATCGCTTGCATACCATCTTGAACAACAAGTTCAAGATATGGCATACGCATCTCTGGTGGAGAACATAACCACCAATATGTGTCTGTAATCTTAGGGTGAGGATGTTCATAGCAGTCGTGTTCGTTGATGTGTTATCAAGAGTTATAGAAGCAAACTTATTATCTACCTTAAAATCATCAAGTACGTGTAGTATACCCTCGACAATAGCTTCTCCCGTGTGTGATTCGTTAATTACCTTAAACCCTATGACTCTCTTGTTTAGCTTGTAATTGTTGTCTAAATAATGGGCTACAACACTAAGGTAGACACTTCTTTGGTGTGATGATGTCCAAATGTCTAAAGTTATAGCAAAAGAGAACTGAACTTGTAGAAATAGTTCTTTTAGCTCTACTAGTTCCTTATGATACATCTGTAAAATATCAGATGTAGTGGTTCTCCTACTAATATGTTGGTACTGTGGACAAAAGCCGCGTTGGATCATTCTTTCAAACGCGCGACTTTCACTCATTCTAATCGGTTGATTTTCCGCAACAATATATCTAGCAATTTCCTCACGGGCAGAAAGTGGGTTGTATATCTAAGTACTTACAGAGCCATCAGCATCGAAGTTTAGCTGCGTTTGTACTCCTCCCCCTCGGCTCTGTGCCTCGATCTTGCGTAAGCATGCTTTGTAGTGCCGTTTCAAGTGTTATGTCCCTGCAATTGTACAAGCAGTTAATTTAGCTTGGCAATAATTACATGTTTCAATATCTACCGTTTGGCCGTCTTGGATTTCCTAGCTCCAGGTCATATGCTTCCAGCAATTTGCCCTTCGTCCAGACCAGCCAATATTGTCGTCCGTGGACGCGGAAGAGAACTCTGGAGCCCCCATTGGCTCTGGGCCGCCCTGGTACTCCTCGTAGCCCTCTGTACCGTCCATATGACGGTCATCCATGATGTAGTCTCCCATGCTTGGCGAGAACTGGTGAGCATCAATAGGAGTCAGAGCCGGAGGAGGACTAGGGGAGCGGCGGTGAGAGCTTCCACTAAGTCGCCCCGCTGCCCTTTTGTGCTCCGACTCCTCGGTAGCATACTGCTCGGGAGCTCCTTGGTGCTCCGACTTCTTGGTAGCATAATGGATGGATGGTGAATAAATGGAGAGAGTAGATGGATGTTGAAGAAATAAGGAGAGTAAATGGATGATGAAGAAATGAGAGTGGATGAATGGTGAATAAATGAGTGTATGTATGGTGAAGAAATGAGGCATGGTGAGTTGATTTTTATAGACACGGTGAGTTGCTCCTAAACGTTGCTCAGTCCCTCGATTGAAACGAAAGCCAAACGTGCTCCCTCCCTCTCCCCCCTCGATCTTATCCCCCCGACTCTCTCTCTCCCCCTAATCTCTCTCGACTCTCGGTTCTTCCCCATCCTCTCTCTCCCCTTATTTCCCCCAACAGACCGCCTCTCTCGGTCTCCCCCCTCATCTCCTCTCTCCCGCCGTCCCGCAGCTCCTCCCTCCCGTCGTGGCTCGCCGTCCCACGGGAGGCGACCAGGCCAAGGCGGGAGTCGTGAGGAGGTGGCAGGAGGCGACGAGGCCGAGGCGGAAGGCACGAGGAGGTAGCAGCGGGAGGCGACGAGGCCGAGGCGGGAGGCGCGAGGAGGCGGCGGCGGCGGGAGTTGCGAGGAGGTAGGCGGCGGCAGGAGGCGACGAGGAGGCGGCGGCCTACTACGCCTGCTCGTCATTGCCTCTGGCGCGGCCCTCGCCTCGGCTCTACGTGCACTGGCTCGGCCTCCAACCGCCACCGCTTGGTACTCGTGCATGGCACATGGCGGTGCCGTTCTCACCTCCTCCTGGTGTCCTCTTCTTCGTGCATGGCACATGGCGGCGGCGGAGGCGACGAGGAGGCGGCGGCAGGAGGTGAGCGCCACCAACGTCGGCGTCGAGCGCGTCTTGGTCTCGCTTTGGGCGTGTCGGGCCGACGAGCACAAGACGCCACACCGGGCCATGTCGTCTGCCGTGTCGTCGCGTCTTCCCAGCCCACTGCCCGGGAATCCATCTTGCCGCCGGCTGGCCCGCCACGTGGCATGCTCGGGCGTGCTTGGCCGTCTTGCGAGACTACCGGGCCTTGGGTGGGCACGGAATGACCCGGCCCGACTCCCGCCTCTACACCTGGGTCCTAAAAGTTTCCATTGTAGACAAACAAGGAACTCTACTCACATGGCAATTCACGTGGACACGCTAAGTCAAATTTGATTTCTGGTTGTTGGGTAATCTCAAGCAAAATGTCTGTTAGACCCCAGCATCTATGCCCATAAGCAATTGGGTTCCCTCCCATTGGAGTGTTGTCGGAACCCTCGCTCCTCACGCCGGGAGAGACAAAATTATTTTCTTTTGGTGCGAGTTGTAGTGGTTTTTGTTGAGGAATCGTCGTTGGCGAGTTCAGTCCGAGCGATTACCTCATAGACAAACTCAGAATCGTAAGAACAATAAAAAACACAAGAACATAATAATAGATTGAACACATAGATATAAGGGGACTTCAGGCTTCTCTTTATTGTTCTTCACAAAACGATGTTTACAATGAGGGGTCTCCTCTCCTTTATATAGGCTATTGGATGGAGAGGTGCCCACCTAGGCCAGGACTCTCCGGTCCTGGGCCCGGTTTCTTAGCACTCCCCTTTGGGCACTAATCCGTCATGTTCATATCTCATTAAAACTCTATAAAAACCTAGTGGGAAAAAATAAAGAAAGAGTACATAACATGCGTTCTGCTGCGTTGCACGAATTACCTCGTTAAAAACTTTAACTGAGAAACTTAAGGAAAACTCGTCAAGGGAGAAATAGTACAATCCACCCTATTTCATTCGATCTCTAGGATTTCTTCTTTGGGTACTCGATCTTTTTGATCAAGCTTTCATAAAGAGTTCATGAATGTTCCCCCCCTCTCAATTCTGCACTTCTCTAAGTCTCATCATTCCAATTCTACGTATGCATCTTTTAAAGTTAGATGCTTAAAGTAACTTAGTGAATAAATCTATAAGATTTTTACATAACTTAGTATGCTAGAAGTGACGTGCGCCAGCCGGACACCTCTGTTGCTTTATTTGCCAATGGCTACCGCCTGCGCGCGTGCGAGCGTGGAGAAAACCTGGATTTGGGCTAAAGAAGAGCCCATAAAATAGTGGGTACAGATGTAAGTGGCGCGGAAGTGGCTCAGTCAGCAGTAGCATGTAGTGTCTACATAAACTTATTGCGGCTAAACGAACAGCCGCATACCGCAACTGGTTAGCTTGGTGGATTCTGCGGGCTTAGCGAACCAACACACATCTTTTAGTCGTTTCTGGTTTTGCTCCTGAAGCACATTGAAGATGGAAGCTTATTAAAGGAACCCAAGCAGCGGCACCCCCTTTCTTCGATGGAAGGCCTGGCGGTTGCGGCCTCCTCCTCCAACTCAAGTCAAGTCAGTGGCGGCGCCCTTCACCCCCGGCTCGAAACCGGCCGACAGTGGTGTCCTCCTCCGGCTCAAGTCCAACCGGCGGGGTCCTCCGCTCGTGCCGTCACAAATCACGGCAACGATGGTGTCCTCCTCTGGCGTGGTTCTAGGCAACGGCAACAACGTTTCCACACTTTAGCTCAGATCTGGGTGGTGGCAGCTTCCGCTCGCTAGCACGAAAGGAGGCGGCGGCGGAACACCGACGGCAGCGGCGGTTGAGCCCGCATCGAGATCGGGGTCATCGATCTGCGAGCATGGTGGAGGCGACGGGGACTAGGGTGTCGACGGCTTGGCGCGTCACTTACGGGCGGATTAAGTGGGATCGCGGGCCGCCCGCCGCCACTTACACCCCTAATAGTGGGCCTATAATGGGCTACAATGGCTGGGCACTTGTTACCCAGGTTGGGCTCCATTATAAACGATGGGCTGGAGAAGCCTTGGACCGTGAATCTGTAGGCTGGACGGGCCAGGGTTTGGACCGCGGAGGATATTCGCGATCCATCTCGAGATAAACCGTTGCTCAATCTGGGCCGTATACGTTGGATCGCACGGCACACGGGTGCCAAGGGATGGATCGCAGAATCTGCCCCCATCCGCCCGGGCCTCCGGCTCGCTGCGCCGATGGGACCGGGCGGCGGCGGGAGGCCTCACACGTCCGGGCGCGAAATGCCGGCGTCCGCCACGGCGCGGCCGTATTTCGCACCAATTTCAACGCTTAGCTTTCAGTAATGAGAAATCTACGGTTCAAGCAGGGTGAATGAACTCCTCCGCGCGGCGGCGTCCGGGTGAACGAGCATCTCCCTCGCCAACCTCCGGTACCCCGGCCCTCGTTGATCCGTCGAAGAACACCATGACTGCGCGACGCATTTGGTACATGGTAGTTGTCTTAGATAGACGCACGCCATTAACTTTGACTCAATTGTTAACCCCATGACTTCCACAATTTGGTAGATGCCTACAAATACACAATCATACATGGATGCACACTAAATAAATCGGTCCTTTTTGTGTTCTTCCCATTATTCTGATTTCTGACATGAAGAATGCAACAATATCTTACAGATCGACCCAGCCAAGTACAAGAGCACCTCATCAGCGTTCGGCGTGGTCATGAAAGAGCAAGGCGTCCGCGGCTTCTTCAGGGGCAGGGCGCCAACCTTCCTCGGTTACAGCGCGCAGGGAGCGTTCAAGTACGGCTTGTACGAGGTCTTCAAGAAGCAGTACGCCGACATCGCCGGTCAGGAGTACGCCGCCAAGTACAAGACACTCATCTACCTCGCCGGGTCGGCCACCCCCGAGGTGGTGGCCGACGTCGCGCTCTGCCCCATGGAGGCTGTCAAGGTGAGGGTGCAGACGCAGCCAGGCTACGCCAGGGGGTTGAGTGATGGGTTCCCAAAGATCGTCAGGAACGAAGGATATGCAGGGTAGGATTTCACCACAGCCTGTCTTTGTTATGTAGTTTTGATTGATCGAATGGAGTGCTAAACTAGTGTTGTTTGTGAACTGCAGTCTATCCAGAGGGTTGGTTCCTCTTTGGGGGCGACAGATTCCTTGTAAGCATGCTTTGCTTCATTTCCAGATAGGATTGTAGTGCAATGTTTTTTAGGCTTTTTCATAATCAACATTCTTGCTTCAAACATCTGAAATGGCTAGGCTTTACTAACAGAAAGTATAAAATGGATGGTTCATTGAGGATGCTATGAACTTGCCATACAAACAACATTTGGCAGTTACATTCTTTGCTGTAAAACAAAGCCTAGATAAATAGCAACAACTGTGGCTGTATTTTGTTTTACTGGCATGGTGCCCGTGGCATTTTTAGCATTGCTATTCACAACTGAATTGTTTTATGTACTTCTCCACACTAAATTGTCATCTGCCATTTACCTTGTACATTAGTCTATCCAATATATCATTTGGATATGAAATTAGTCCTTGACTTACTAGCTTGAGAAAAGACATGGAGCCAACATGCATAAAAAGAAGGTCGTGTTACCTTAAAGAATGGAGGCAGATGCACAGTTGCACAATGGACTCGAATTTGTTTCAGTTTCCATACACAATTGAGTCATCTTACTCATACAAGTAAAGATATTTTCAGTTGAAACTGCACACGCGCTGAGCATTAAGACATGCACTCTCTGAATGATAAACAATATGTATAGAAACAGCAATACAATTAACTAGCTAACAATATGAACCTTCACAGCTAACTATTACACATGAACTTTTCAAACTAAACATTTCCATCCTTGTTGCAGACACCATGATGAAATTCGCAACTTACGAGAACATTGTCGGGATGGTCTACAAGCATGTCATCCCCACACCAAAGGATCAGTGCAGCAAACCTCTTCAGCTTGGAGTGAGCTTCGGAAGTGGCTACATTGCAGGAGTCTTCTGCGCTGCTGTTTCACACCCTGCTGACAACTTGGTCTCATTTCTTAACAATGCCAAGGGTGCCACCGTTGGAGATGTAAGTCCGCATATTGCACAACACATCTGAACTTAAACTTGCTGCTCTTTTGACAATATGTAATTATTGTGTGTTCTTTTGCTGATTTCCACAGGCTGTCAAGAACCTTGGCCTCTGGGGCCTTTTCACACGCGGCCTTCCACTTCCCATCCTCTTGATCAGGGTTTTTTTTTTCTGCCGAGAGATTTTTTTACCGGGCGTGGCCGGTAAGGCCGAAAATCGGGAAATTTCAGCCGAAATTTTCAAAAAAAAAGTGATTTTTTCGGATGTTAATTTTTTTTAAAAAAAATCTAATTTGAACAAAATTGAAGCAAATTCAAAAAATTTGGACGAAATTCATCCAAACCGGGATTTCGGGCCGATTTGAATTTCTACCGGTACCCGCCTATAGAACCGATTTTACCGATAATCAACAGATTTTCGGAACCCTGCTCATGATCGGTACCCTGACTGGTACTTAGTGGGTGATCTATGATTCTTTCAAAGTCATGGTTGGACTGCAAGTATATCTATACTTCTACATGATTATGATTTTCTTATAGGACGCCTTTCCTTGTTAGACTTCTAAAACAACTGGTAATTTTGCAGGCCAACAACCGGCGGAGCTCCTGCTCCTGCTGCTGTCCCACGGGAAGAACTGGCAGAACTGAAAGCTTCTGCTTAATCTTCTACAACTTCGACAGAAATATACTTCTTTTATCCATATTGCATAGTTCATAGTAGATTGGTGATTGTAACATTTTTCTCCTTACCGTTTTCTCCACTCATCAGTTGGTGAAATTTTTTCAATAGATTGATTACAACGGTCCTGCAAATAGTACACCTACAGAAGGCATGTTACTTAGCCAAAAATCAACATGATCATATTCAAGGAAATCATTCAAATTTATACTGAGTTGACGTTGTTTTTAGTGGTGGTTTGCTCACACCATATTATGCAATGTAATTTTACAATGTATTTGTATTTGAATCTCTGCATCTATCATGGTGAAACAAGGCTCTAAGTGTTTTCTAATCACATGAATGCTTTTTCGCTTCAGTTGAAAGCGTTCGAATCGAAAGTTCTTTGAATCATTGGAAAGTTTTCGAACCAATAGTTTTTCTCTAACCAATTGAAAGTTTTTCGAATCATTTCAAGTTTTGAAAAAGAAAAGTTAATTTTTTTTTTAACCAGTTGAAAGTTTTACAATTCGAAAGTATTTTTGAACCATTTTGAACACAACCGAAGGTCAAAAAATCGAGTACCCTCAACCAACAAAACACCCGAGTACTCCTTAGCTATTTCCTAATCGGAAATCGGCACAGCAAGGAACCAGCCGCACACGTAACCTTATTTTAAACCAGGTGCAACATGTTTATTCTCTCTGACGACCATTCGTCTGTGCTGTTCTACTTGTCGTGTCCCTTGTATCAACTAGTATTTTGTCATCGCCTTGACCAAGAATTGCTACGCCGTGGCACGGCGGTGCCATGATGCAGCGTCTCGTTGATGCCACGTCATAGGAGCTGAATCTTGTGCAAGTCGGCCTGGGCTATCTTTGCGCTGACATGCCCCGCAACGACTTGTTCGGCTGCGAGCCGGCGGTCGTCGACGACGTGCCCGACGCGAAACCGGCATGGCTTGAAGCGCCGCCAGCGGAGTCCGACGTGCCGACCATGGCGCTGAGCGAGGCCGGCACGGCGTAGCCCCTCCCGTAGAGCCGAAGGAAACCGAGCGCTTCGACGCGAGGCTCCGGCGGCGGCACGCTGCCTTCCAGCACGCGCACCACCGCGGCCATGCTGGGCCGGAGCACGGGGTCCTCGTGCAGGCAGCACAGCGCGACGCGCACGGCGCGCGCCGCCTCGGTCTCGTCCACCCGCCCCTCCAGCCTCGAGTCGACGAGGTCAATGTATCTCCCCTGCTCATGAAGCTCCAGTGCCACCATCGGGAAGTACTCGTCGCCGCCTCTGATGCCGCTCGCCGTGGACGTCATCGTGCTGCTCCACCCGTACGGCCAATCTGATTGCTGGCCGCTGCCGACTACGGCGACGTTGTTGGCTTCCTCGCCACGGTTCTTCCTCCCATGTACCAGCTCGAGCAGCACCATGCCGAAGCTGTAAACGTCGGCGCGGTCAGAGATGGCGGCGTTGCTGAGCCACTCGGGCGCGAGGTATCCACGGGTGCCGCGCATGGTGGTGAACAGCGCGGACTGCTCAGGCGACATCAACTTGGCGAGCCCAAAGTCGGAGATCTTCACTTGGCCGCCGTCGGCAAGCAAGATGTTCTCCGGCTTGACGTCGCAGTGCACGATCTTCTGGTCGCACCCGGTGTGCAGATACGCGAGCCCGCGCGCCGCGCCGAGCGCCACCTCCATGCGTTCCCCCCACTCCAACACTGGTCCCGTACGGCCGAACAGAGACCGGTCAAGCGAGCCGCGGTTCATGTACTCGTAGACGAGCAGCCGGCGCGAGCCTTCCGCGCAGAAGCCGCGGAGGCGGACGAGGTTGACGTGGCGTATGTTGCCGATGACCTCAATCTCCGTGCAGAACTCCCGCTTGGCCTGCACGCCGATGGCCTCAAGCTTCTTGACGGCGACGAGCCCTTCGCCGCCGGGAAGCCCCCCTTTGTACACAGAGCCGAACCCGCCGGAGCCCACCTTTGTTCCGAAATTGGCAGTCATCGTCGTAATGTCCACGTAGCTAAACCGCGTCGGCATGCCCGGTATGACGACGTCGTCGTCGGGCTCCTCGTCGTCAGGATCAGCGTTTGCTCCACGGCCCAAATGCATTTGCTTCACGGCGGAGTTCTTGGCCTTCTTTTTCTTTCCGTTCTTGCTCCTCCTCCTCCTCCACCATGCGTACCATGCGACCACGGCGACGACAAGGAAAGCAGCAATGGACGGCAGAATGATAGGCACAGAGTGGTTTGCCGACGACGAGTTGCTTTTTTTGTTTGCAGCTCTGGTCGCCGAATTAAACGTCTTGATGTATCCCAAGGCAGTAGCGGGAGTGCTCCAATACAGCGAGCCGAGCTGCCTTCCCCTGAGCAAGTAGCAACTCATGGGGGAGCTGTCGTGGAAGTAGCCGAGGCATGTGCAGTTCGCGGTGCACAGGGCGCGGCACGCGGTGTCGTTGACGCCGGTACTCGTCGGGGGATCGAACTTTGTGGCGAAGTTGGCAATATGCAACTTGAGGGCGAGGTAAGAAACGGATGCACTGCTATTGTTCCGGCACGAGGCCGGCGACGCGAGCGCCGAGCCGTCCCACGGCGTGCACCCGCCGGGAACCGTCACGGAGGCAGCGAAGAGTGGCGGGCACGTGCAGGTCGAGCTGTTGCCCGCCTCTGAGCAGAGCCCGAGGGACGGGCACTGAAGCGGCAGGTCGCAGTCGCCGCCCGGCGCCACAAAATCGCTGCCGAGCGACGCCGAGGAGTTCACCAGCGCGTAGCTCGTGATGCGCAGCCGGCCGTCGTACCCCAGCTTCAGCACGCGGAACTCCGCCAGCGCGAGGTTCACCCGGAACACCAGAGCGCCGTCGGCGGCCACCACCAACAGCCCCGACGCGTTCACTGACATAGACACCACGGCGGCATTGCTGTCCTTGAACGACCGGACGTCGTTTGACAGCCGCCAGTACGTGGAGCCCTGCCACGTCAACACCAAGTCCGCGGCCGTCACATCGAACCGGTAGTCCCCCTCGGAGAAATCGGTGGGGCCCCTCGCCGACGACAGGTACGCGCCGGTGAGCAGCTGCTGCCCCGGAAGCAGCGTGTCGGTGGCGTTATCGAACGACTGCCACAGCGTCGCGTTCCCGGAGTCCAGCAGCTGAAGGTTCCCGGAGTCCTGCAGTCGGAGCGCCGTGACGGGCGACCGCAGCGGCAGTGTCGACCACAGCACCGTTCCATTGGGGTCCGTTACGGCGAGCCCCTGCGCGGAGAGATGGACCCTGCCGGAGGAGCTCGTCGGCGCGTCGCGGTTGGCCGACCAGACTGGCGTGCCGGACGGCGCGTGCAGGACGGCGAGGTAGAAACTGGCCTGCTGTTTCCCGGGGTTGACCACAGCCGCCTTGAACGCGCCATTCCTGGACACCAAGAACGCGCCGCTGGTGTCGATGTACTCGTATCTAGAGGCGGTGAAGTTGGGGTACACACGCTCAGTGGCCAGGGGCCCCGCGTCCGCGGCGCGGGCGGAGACGAGGAGCAGGAGCAGGCACGCGAGGAGAGTGCGCGGCAGAGCGGGCGGGAGCGGAGGCATTTGCGGGCTTGGGTGAGGCGCCCGCGGCTGCGCCCATGAAGGTGAAGCGTAGCCACGCACGGCACGGGAGGAGGAGTAGGTGATTTGGAGCGTTGACTTTGTTGGAGTAGGATCTGGAGAAAGCAATGGAAGGAGCATCTGCTCCGGTGCCGCGCGGGAGTTGGGTCCTTGGGGTCAGTTGCCGCGGGTTGGAATCTAGCGGCGTAGCGTTTTCTTGGATTTCTTTGCTGGATTGGGACGGAATGGTATAATAGTGAGCGAATTTTTGACTGGTTTGGTACATTTTTCATTAGTAATAATAAAAGTAGCCTCATTTCGCATGTAATAGTAGAAGTGACATCATATAATAAGTCATTTACAGCGTTTTCGGGCCACAGTAATCACCTACAACACTCTCAGATCATAGAAGATGTGGCTATTGTGGTCCGATACCGCGCAAGGAATGTGGAAGCGCGGCAGGGAAACATGTTGTGGTTCCAGAGCGCATCATACTCGTATAGAGAGCACTGTAGCAATAAAGATTGTAAGTTTCCGTTGTGGTTTCCGTGGTACATGGATTCTACAGACTGAGAGCGTAGTATCTGGCTTCTACGGACTAAGATCGTGGTATGTAGCCTTCCTAACTCGGCGTGGTGCTCTTTTAATAATTTTGTACGAATAAGCCTAGGGAGCGGCGGGAGCCGTTGGTCGCCCAGTCGAAAGTCGAAGTATTCTGGGGCTTAAATGCGACTAGTAGCGAACTGGAAAACAAAATTTGCTGAGCCTCTGTGTAGGCCGTTGCTGTAGGTTGATTTTGCTCTTATCTTTCAGGCAAAGTGCAACAGTACTGTAGCCTTTGGATTTGGATTTTTTGCGGTGGGAGTCAGCGGACGTGCGCCATCTCTAGCACCGCAGAATAGGCCAATGCTGTCCATCCTGGAGCTATGCATTCCGATTTCATCAGTGTTTATGGGCAAATAGACGGAGAATGGAGTTAAATTATGGATAACACCGGCGCAGCACCCATGTGGCAGGTGTGGCAGCTCAAAATAAAGAAGCTACTAGTACATCAAAAGTCAGCGAGACAGTTTTGTCATTGACATTTTCGGTTGGCCACTTGGAGAGAGAGAGAGAGAGAGAGAGAGCAGGAGTCGCCAAGTTAGAACGTGGAATTTCACCGAAGCGTGAAGTTCAGGCAACGAGTTCCTGACCTCGTGTTTGGTTGGCCCCCATGGCCCCCATCATCTTTCTGCAAGGGAATACTACATGGTTGTTTTGTTTGCGTTTTATCATGGAAGACATGTTTGCTTGTGGAGTGGTGAATTTTTTTAATCATTTTTTCAATAATATTTTAAAGTTAACTCGTAGCAAAATTTATTTTCAATTCTGAACTCTCTAATCACGTCATCACTAGTGACGTGAGCAAACCGTTATATCATGCTATTGTCCCTACATGGCCAAACCTGCCACGCAAACCCTCGGCCGCGCGTAGTGCCATCATGGAGGGCTGATATGGCAGTAGTCACACCTGCACCCATGGCGTGACAAGTGGCACAACAAATAAAAATGTAATGCACAAGTTCACTCTCATGTACCTTGTTCTTAGCATTTGATTTTCCATGAATGTCTGTTCCAAAATATGTAAACCCGAGTTGAGATAGTAACAATGTAACGGTGCTAAGTGAATACACAATCCTTTTGGGCCTTTATTTTTATGTTGTGCCCTACTTTGCTACGCAAAGAATTGAATGTGAAAGGACAACAAGATTTGTAGTCGACTTTACAACGCAGTCGCGAATTGAAATAGACTTCATAATAAAGTTACAAATTACACGACGCACAGGGTTTGGTTACGTGCATAAGCAACGACATTATGCACGATGCAACAAACCGAAATACATCTACAATACATATGCCCCTTTTGGAATTGGAAATAAAGTCAATTGGAACAAAGATCATTACCTTCGGCGGCCCATCGCTCCCTTCCCCTTGTCTCCTTACTACCCGAGGCAGCGGCCAATCTCGAAGTCATCCATATCCTGCGAGACGAGGTAGAGGTTTAATGATACTAGGATAACACAACGTCATTCCAAATTAATAATTATGATACATACTGAACATAACTTACCTTTTGGATCCCGAGTGCGCCCATGCGATGGGGAGCGGTAGTACGCCCGATTATCTCAGTTGCAAGAGCCTTACCCTTGTCCCCTTGATGCCCGCGGCGACCAGTCTTGAAGTCATCTGTCGAACCCAGGAGCAAATGATCCCGAATTCTCTGTGTATCATACAATAGTCCAGAAACAGCTAGTGTACACAGTTAAACAAAAGTGGATAGCATAACCATACAACGTCATTCATTGAAATAATTAAAGTTGTTACAAAAGGCGCATATAGTCAATAAGAAAAATACAGCGGAAGCAAAAGAAGTAAGGTAAACCACACAATTCGCCACAGGCAATCGTCTAGGGCGTAGCCTAGTCATCCAAGTTCTCATTCTCCTCGTAGCATTCTTCTCCTGCTCAACAAGTTATTAAGCAAGAGCGAGCACAAACTGTTGGGAAACGCGGCAAAGTTACGATAGCACAAACAAAAACACCGCGCAACCAAAGAACCACCGCTAGTAATAGATCACGAGATTACCGCTAGACGCGCCGACTCGTAGCGGAGTAGAGTCGTTGCAGCGAGTTGATGCAGTTATAGTCGTACTCACGATGTGTCTCCTCCTTCGAGTGGTCGTACTCGCCGCACGTCTGCTCCTCCGAGTGGTTGTACTCACCACGTGATTTCTCCTCCGACACCGGTGATCGACACGAGTCGCGGATCGTCCTAGTGTTGATGCTTCGCAACAACACCTCCGAGGTATCCACACGTACGGGGCAGGATCACCACGCACTAGAGTGCTAGCACCGCCAGCGTGGTTGAGAAGGCATGGCTATTAAGGTTTCGGGAGTTCTTCCAAAGATCATCCTCTTCCCTCACCCTATGACACCGCCCCTCTTTATATAGGCATCCATGATGGGTCTCGAACTTGAGGCCATTAGGAACTCATGGTCTATACGAATTCGGATCACCATCCAAAACAGATCCTAGCTCTTTAAGTGTGTGACCCTACAGGTTCATGTGTAATCGGTTATGACTCGGAAACTCTTTTCCGACCACTAGTCGTTAGCGGTACCTAGCAGCACAAAACGATTTCCAAAGACACATAGAATATATCGGACGAACCTTGATGTAATATGATCTATGATTAGGTCCTCATCACTTACGATTAGTTCGTATCTCCATACGACCATATCGTATTTGGTCTCGATCAGTTAGTAAATCCTTACGACTAGGTTCTTACCATTCTGTGATTTCGTTTGACCAGTCTACGACCAGCACATATCTCCATACGACTAGTCTGTAACTGATCGAACTAAGCGACCTACTCATGCATTCTCCCTTTGCCTCACGATGTCTGGTTGAACTCCGGGTGAGATGTTGTGTTATCCATGGACTGTTCAATATTTTCTCGATCGAGTGTCGGATAACTTCATGTGGTCGACACTTCGACCACTAGTGGCATGGCCATGCACTTTCTTTATCCAATTACCACGAAGGGTCTAGAGACATCTCTCCTATTATGTAAGGAGGGGCAAATTCCATCTCGACCAGTCACATCCCTCCGCATATTTCATAGCATACCCGAAAGCTACCTTTATAATTACCCAGTTACGAGTAGCGTTTGGCAACACCTAAGAGTGCTATTACATATGTAGGGAACCATGCTGATCTCAGGTCTAAGGATTATACATCATCATTACTTGAGACCAACTAATGACACAAAGATTCATAACAATCTCAATAGTATCTCGATGATGGGTTTATCCAGCCCTATGGGCTCACATTATTGATTCGATATCCCTATATCCATGACCGGTGAAACAAAGCCATCAATTAATACATGTGGTAGTCATAGAGTCACTGGTGTTCCGACTAGTGACCTCCGACTAGGGATACATTTAGAATGACATCATATAAGTTAAAGAGTTCCACCAATAAGTCACATACTTATTGATCTATAACAAATGATTCATTTAAGGAACACGATAACATATTATCAAAATCATGAACATAATGAAATATCATCATCTCCATGATTGCCTCTAGGGCATATTTCCAACAGTCTCCCACTTGCACTAGAGTCAATCATTTAAGTATCTAATACCAATATCTCTCGTATGCGCCTCATCCTTTGGCTGTGGGGGAGGCTTAGTCAACGGATCAGAAACATTTGAATCTGTATGAATTTTGCATATCTTAACATCTCCTCTATCGACCAGTTCGCGAATGAGATGATAACGCCTGAGTATGTGTTTGGACTTCTGATGGGATCTCGGCTCCTTAGCCTGCGCAATGGCTCCATTATTGTCACAATAGAGATCCAATGGACACAAGGCACTCGGAACTACACCCAAATCAATAATGAAATTTCTTATCCAAATACCTTCCTTTGCAGCTTCAGAAGCCGCAATGTACTCGGCCTCCGTCGTAGAATCAGCAACCATTTCTTGCTTGGAACTTTTCCAGCTCACTGCTCCTCCATTCAAAATGAATACAAAACCAGATTACGAACGATAATCATCTTTGTCGGTTTGGAAGTTTGCATCACCGCCATAAACTAGGAACACATCCTTAGTTCTTCTCAAGTACTTAAGAATATTTTTCACAGCTATCTAGTGACCTTCACCGGAATCAGCTTGGTATCTGCTCGTAACACTTAGAGCATATGATACATCTGGTCGGGTACAAATTATGGCATACATAATAGAACCCTTTATTGGCATCACGCATGTTGAACCGATTCAACACCTTGTCAATGTAAGTACTTTGGCTTAATCCAATTAGCCTTCTTGATCTATCTCTATAGATCTTTTTTCCCAAGATATATGCTGCCTCTCCTAGGTCTTTCATAGAAAAACTATTTTTCAATGATACCTTAACGATTCTAGCATAGGAATGTTATTCTCAATCAATAATATGGCATCCACATATAAGATTAGGATTATAAGTGCGCTCCCACTAACCTTCATGTAAACACAAGGCTCTTCTTTGTTCTTGACGAAACCAAACCTTTTGATTTCCTCATTAAAACGCAAATTCCAACTCCGAGATGCTTGCTTCAACCCATAAATGGATTTATGAAGTTTGCACACTTTACTAGCATTCTTTGGATCGACAAAACCTTCAGGTTGTATCATGTACACATCCTCACTAAAGTTTCCATGAAGGAAAGCCGTTTTGACATCCATCTGTCATATCTCATAATTGAAATATGCATCAATAGCTAGAATGATCCGAATAGATTTAAGCATCGCTACTGGTGAGAAAGTCTCATCGTAGTCAACTCCTTGAACTTGTCGAAACCCTTTTGCGACAAGTCGAGCTTTATAATTGTGAACATTTTCATCCATATCAATCTTTTTCTTATAGATCTATTTGCACTCAATGGTTTTAACACCATCAAGTGGATCGACCAGGTTCCAAACCTGATTGACACTCATGGAGTCTATCTCGGATTTCATGGCTCTAAGCCATTTCTTAGAGTCTGGGTCCATCATCGCTTTCTTATAAGTTGTAGGCTCATTATTGTTCAACAATAATACGTCATGCCCATACCTTATAGGCAATTGACGTGGTCTTTTAGATCTACGTGGGGCTGATGTCTCATCTACAGGTTCAACAACACTTTGTTCGTCCTGTAGAGGTTCAGTAGGAGTTGAAACAATTTCAGAAGGTCCCGAACTTCTTCGAGTTTATCTTTCTCCTACCGACTCCTTTTGAAAGAAACTCTCTCAAAAAAGACACCATGTCGGGAAACAAACACTTTGCCCTCCTCTTGATTGTAGAAATAATATCCTTTGGTTTCCCTAGGATATCCTATGAAGAAGCATTTATCTGACTTGGGTGTGAGTTTGTCAGACGTCAAACGTTTGATATAGACATCACATCCCCAAATCTTTAGAAAAGACAAACTATGACTCTTCCCAGTCCATATCTCATATGGCGTCTTATCTACTGATTTAGATGGTACCCAATTCAAAGTGAAAGTGGCAGTTTCTAGAGCGTAACCCAAAAATACAATGGCAGATCCGACTAGCTCATCATTGACCGAACCATGTCCAACAAGATCCGATTACGCCGCTCGGACAACCTATTCCACTGTGGAGTACCCGGTGGTGTAAGCTATGGAACAATTCCACATTGTTTCAAGTGATCACCAAAATCATGGCTCAAAAATTCTCCTCCACGATCAGATCGTAAGGACTTGATTGTCTTGCCAAGTTGATTCTGTACTTCATTCTGGAACTCCTTGAACTTTTCAAAGGATTTCGACTTGTGCCTCATTAAAAAGATATATCCATATCTACTAAAGTCATCGGTGAAAGTAATGAAGTACTGAAAACCACCTCTAGCTGTCGTGCTCATTAGTCCACACATATGAGTATGTATGAGTGCCAATAAGTCGGACGCCCTTTCATTCCGACCAGTGAAAGGTGTCTTGGTCATCTTCCCGATCAGGCAAGATTCGCATGTTTCAAATGATTCCAAATCAACTGAGTTTAGAATTCCATCACTATGGAGCCTCTTCATGCATTTCTCACTTATGTGTCCCAAACAACAATGCCAAATAAAAGTGGAATTCATATCATTAGGCCGAAGCCTCTTTGCATTAACATTATAGATGGTTGCATCATCAAGATTTAAAATAAACAACCCGTTCAAAACGGGAGCATAGCCATAAAATATTTCGTTCAAAAATATAGAACAACTATTGTTCTCTATAATGAATTTATAACCCTCTGCCATCAAACATGATGCAGAGATCATATTTCTACTTATGGTCGGAACGTAATAACAATTATTTAGTTCCATAATGAATCCTGAAGACAAAAGTAATGGCAAAGTCCCGACGGCTAATGCCACCGCTCACTACCTTAGGTAAGCAGTCTAGAGTATGTGACAATGCCTATACAAAGTATCATCCCACCGTAGTCTCATCTCGCTAAGGTTTCCCCTCTTGCGCCAGGTAGGAATACATAAAAGTAGATCATAAAAACACCCACACAACCGGATGACATGACCATAGTGAGACGTTACAACAAGTTAGCCATATTCTGCCCATTCAAAACATGTGGTAGTACGTTGGGACTTAGTAAGATGCGGCTCGAAGACCAGTCCTTAATTGACTTGGGTGACTTTCCATAAAACTCACGGGCCTCAGTCATAGAAATGACTCGATCCTGTGCATCAACGTGTACCATCCAAACATCCATTTCACCCAAGTTCAAACCAATTTTTGTTTTATTTACAAGTCAACACATTTCATAAATATCTATGGTATAAACCGTACCATACTATCATTTTAAATCATAGTTGAAATTTGGCTAACTTTTCTAAATTAAATATTTTTCAGCTAAGCTTTGACTAAGCATAGAGTTTTGCAACATGTTCTAGTTCATACTGATGTACCAACTAGTTTTTGACTATGGTATCAAGGGGTGGCTAAATCAATATTCGAGTTTGGGTGTACAAAGGAATTGGGAACAACTATAAAGTTAAAACAGATTTAAATTACTTGAATTTAAATATGCATGCAATAATAACTTAAAACATAATTTAAAATATTGAGATTCAATACGATCAAATATGTAACTTATCTTGCAAAAATGCCTAAGGAGCTACTTCTTCGCAAAATTCGGGTTCCCCGCAGTCGTCGAAATCTACACGTGAAGACGAAGCAAATTCAAATAAAATTCAAATGAGATTCAAATGAACTCCAAACAAAATAATTTTAGTGTAAATAGCTTGATCTTAAATTTAGAAATTTGAATCGCTTGAATCGGAGTTCGAACGGAGAACGAGCTCTCGAAAGTTTGAAAATACATGAAAGGATGAAATTGGGATTTTTGGATTTATTTTTAAAGGAAAATACATCTATTGCGTCATGATGATGCTAGCAACTGGATTTAAGATTTCGGTCAAATTATTTTCCAAAAAAAATGCTTGAGTGGCTAACATGCGGCCCCGCCGGTGGACTGGGTCCACGGACGTGCGTCGGTCCACGGTGGACCCAGCTCAATGACATGACGTGGCGGCCACATCAGCGCGGTGGGCGGCGGCGGCTCGGGAGCGCAGGCTCGCCAGCGCTACGCGCTATGCGCCACGGCGAGCCTCGTTGAGGGCACCGAGAGGGAGTGGGAGGAACGATGAACCTAGCGTGCGGGCTTTTGGCGACAACGCGAAAGGAGTTGGCCGTCCGCAAGCGGAGAAAGCGGGGACGAGGAGCGGGCGAAGGCGACGACAGTGTTCTGGTGACGGTCCGGTGGAGTGGGTGCGCGCACGAGGTGGCGCACGACCGTGCGAAGCCGACGGCAGAGACGGAGGTGGATGAGGATGCTCGACGGCGGTGCAAACTCCGATGGCGTAAGCTTTGGCCAGAGCTCTCGAAGCTCAAAATCCCGGTGAATGGGGGCGAGAGAGAGGAAGAGGTTAGGGAAAAGAGAGGGGAAGGAGGGGCTCCGGGTGCTCGCCTTTATAGGCGGGGAGGAGGAGGAGGGAGGGGGGTGGACGGCATGGGCGCACGGGCGAAGCTCCGGGCGCAGGGCATGGCGCGGGACGTGCGGAGTGACGGGGGCTGGTGTAAGATCGAGGTGGCCGACTAGAGGGGGGTGAATAGGCGATTTTAAAAAATCTTTCGGCTCTAAAACCAATATATAATGCGGAAGCTAATAACAAATTGGTTTTGCACAATTAAAACCTAAATCAACTAGACTTCCCTAAGTGCACCAACAATATGAATACAATACAAGAGAGCAATCATACAAGATATATAAACAATTAAAGCATGTAATGTAATTTGCTCAAAGTAAAGCACAAGCAAAATAAGATGGACACTATTATGTTTTACCGTGGCATTCGGAGACTTGCCGGTCTCCGCTAATCCACGTTGAGGTGAGCCCAACCACGTTGGACCGCCTCCACTAATTAAGCCAACACCTCCGAGGTAAGTCCAGCCACTTGGACCGGTTCCAACACGAACCAACACCTCGCACCACTAAGGTTGTTCTTCCTCCACTCCGGAGATGGCGAGCACCAAACCACTCACAACCACGCCGGGCCTTCTCACAAGCTTCTTGAGAAGATCACCGGTCACGACGCCTCCACGCCGTCTAGGTGTTGGCAAACACCAAGAGTAATAAGACTCAACGATCACTTGAACTAATCAAGTTTCAAAGCTCAAGTGGATACACAATCCACTACCTAAGGCAATACATGCACTTAGGGTTTACTCTCTGTGGATTTCATGGGGATATGTTCCAGATCTTAGGATGATGTGACAATTGGCAATGGCGTTTACGGTTTGTCGTTTCACGTGTTTTCGACAAAGTTACAGCTTCTCGATAAAGCGGTCCGACCGGTCCTTGCACGGCGGTCCGACCGGTCCCAAATCGGTCGGACCGGCCATGTGGGGCGGTCGGACCGGCGATGACCTAAAAGTACTCAAAACAAGCTGGGCCAAAAATAGGTGTTGTAGGCAAGTGAGGGGATCCCTATGCACTTGGTCTCATGATTTTTGGAGTCTCCAGTAAAAAGTTCTATTGGTTTAAAGTTTCCAGTAGGTTTGATTTTCGGGGTTGAATTTGGCTAAGTCCCAAGGCGGTCCGACGCTCACGAGGAGCGGTCCGACCGCCATGGGCGGTCCGACCGGCCACTCTGAGCGGTCGACCGTTTCTACTTGAACGTCGGCCAACTTCGTGGCGATGTTGATTTGTTAGGTCAAAGTCATTGGTTTCGTGGCATATGATTTGCATGATACATGTTTTGACTAACATGGGTCAAGTTGTGAAGAACTTGTTCCCGAATCGTGTTTTCTTGTCGTGGTTGTGCGGTAGCTTGGTGGTCAACGACGGTCAACGGCGAGGAGAATCGGGACTAGACTTGAATAGTTGAGGTCCGTAGCGATCGACGATGCGGGTGAGGTCAACGACTCAAGCGTGACACAAGATGGACAAGGGTGACCTATTGGCGAATCCATGGCGCATGGTGAAGCGGTTTAGGTCAAAAGGTTAAAGACGGCGCTTGCAAAGCGCATGTGTGTGACCCGCTTGTTAGTGGGCCTTAACGGAGCCCAATGGAGTCAAACCCTAGGAGTCTAGGCCTCCACTATAAATAGGGAGGTGGTGGTCGCACCACCTAGCTCTTTTCTCTCGCCTTTTATGTTTCAAAACCCTAATTGTCTTTAGGGAGTTGAGGTGGAGGCAAGGGCTCTTGATGGTTTGTGGTGAATTTCGTGATCTTTGATTGTCCATCGATCCATGATGGTGTGGATGTAATCCAGCAACAATCACGAAATCAATCTATGCAAAGTTTGCTTGAGATAAGTCTCTTTTCGTTCTTGCTTTCAATTTCGTGTTTTAGGGCTTTCTTTGATCCGCGAGTTTGTGATTGATTCTTTCACGTGAATTAGCTTGCTGTGATATGTGTGAATCTATCTAGCATCATCTTGATCATCAATCCTCACGAACAAGCTTTAGGATCAAGTTTTCGCTTTGCCCGGTTTTAGACCTTCGTTAATCAATTGGTAATTGCTCAAGATCGTTCCAAGAATTATCATAATATTCGATTGGAATAGGTCCTCAATAGCATAGAGAAGGTGTGTGGCGTGAAGTTTGGAGTTGAGAATCAAAAGTTAGACCTAATTGCAACTTCGTCGGCTGATTTTATATCGGTTACGTAGATCTCAACGATCACTTGAACCGCCAAGATAATCAAATCGTCCGTTCACTACAAGCTCGAAGATGTGTTGCTTTGATTCTTGCCGATTATTGTCGCATTGCAGGGTTTTTATTGGATTCAATACTAGTCTTCCACCTATATTGATCTTCATAGCTTTCTAATAGCTATGGAGTGAAATTGTATTGAGTTCATAATTTGTGAAAAGTGGCGTTTGCCTTTACGGTCCAACACTCTCAAATCTCACTAAGTGCAACACATGCACAAAAGAGAATGAAAGGCCTGCTCTTAGCTCAAGAGGCTCAAAGTATTGAGTATAACACTCACAAGAACACCAGCAACCATCCCCAACCGGCCAAGGTGGATATATATAGCCCACACACAAAAACTAGCTGTTGGGAGAAGATTCCCTCAAATCAGCATCGGGCTGGTCTGATCGCCAACTAATGGCCGGTCGGACCGCCCGTGCCTCTAACGGCTATAAAACTAGCCATTGGGCCTTCGGCCGGTCTGACCGCCGCCAAATCGGTTAGACTGCCAAGGCTGGCCGGTCCGACCGCCCGATGAAAATTTGGCTAAGTCCCAAAACGGGCGCTCTCTGGAATAAACGTTCCGCACGAACACCGGAACTTCCTCACATCGGAAGTTCTGTTTTCTCAACAGCGGAACTTCCGGACAGAGAATCAACTCAAAGGTAAATCAGTACGACTACCAACAGATGGCCGGTTCGACCAATTGGCCATCGGTCAGACCGGTGACCCCTGGCGGTCAGACCGCCAGGCTACAGAGCCAAACACATTGGCTTCACTTAAAATGGTGAAACACATTCGCCCATTTGCGTGCAATTTCAACAAGATTTCAAAGATGATATTCTCATCTAGTTGTAAAACACATTTGCCAACATTTTAGAATACTCGTCACAAGGAATAAGGTACATGGACTCACACCATTTGTAAAACACATTTGTAAACTTAAGTCACATGCTACAAGGGTTATGCATGGGCCTCGACTATTCGCAAAACATATTTGTAAATAAATAACGCCATGCCTAGATGAGCTAGAGCAACCACGATGAGCTATCAACATATGACTAACTCAAACTACTAGTTAAGATCCCTCTTAATAGCAATACTATACTAGCAATCCGGTCTTCCATCCAAACATCAAGATCGGTGAAAGACTAGGAACACATCCTTAGCCCTAGCTAGTCATACCTTTGCCTTACATCTTCTTGAAGCTTGATGATGCACATCATCAATTCAAGTCCGGGTCATTAACTTGATAATCATCAACACATGATGATTCTTTGCTTGACCTCCATCAACACATGATGGGTCTTCTCTTGTCTTGACGATCAACTCATGATCATCTCTTCTTGATAAGCATCAACTCATGATGCATCCTTTACACCAAGCTCTTGACTTGATGATCAACTCATGATCATCCCAAGTCTTCATCATCCTGGAACATAACCTATTCATCCAACTCATGAAAAATGTTAGTTCCACAATATGATTATCATTAATTACCATCTCATACCATTAACTCATAATGGTGGGACAAGATACCTCTATCTTTCCCTCTTTGGTAATTGATGATAACCATTTCAATCACACATAAATTGATTTAGATAAAAGTGACACGTTATGAGTATATATAAACTACACAAGTCTTATATATACTCACACCATGAGTATGCAAGAACTACACAAGTTCTACGTACTCAAAACATGAGTATACGAGAACTACATAATTCTATATACTCACAACATGAATATACAAAAACTACACGAGTTTTATATATTCGAAACATGAGTATACAAGAACTACACAAGTTCTATATACTCAAAATATAAGTATACAAAGACTACACAAGTTTTGTATACTTATACAGATATATTTCAAAGTAAGGATCCCAAATATATGTGGAACACGTAATATGGATCAATACAAATGAAATCATAAAATATAGAATGAGCTCTCCCTAAATGTGTGCATACACATATGTGTAATTAGATCATATGCACATATTCAAGTCAAACTTATGGTTGCGTTCTTTCTATATTTTGGATCCGAGGAATGCAACAATATATAAGAGTATAAGTCAAATGCATACCTTGTTGAATTTCACCTTTATATCCAAATGAGACTACACAAGATAATACTTGACAAGAGAGTTAGTCTCACAATTAGATTTGTCATTAATCACCAAAACACTCCATTAACTCATAATGGCGTGTCTATATCCTTTAGCTGGTGAGGTAAAAAAATGGGGGGAGCGGGAGCGGGGGCGGCGGGAATCGCGGCACTTAATGCTCGACGACAGGTGTGTCAGGGATGAGCGGAGATGATGGGACGGGAGGCGAGATGACGAGGGCGTGAGGGCGCGGCATGGGGCAGCAACGGGCAGGAAGGGCGGGGACGAAGGAGATGGGGGTGACGCCGACAGGGGGGCCCATTTGTCGGTGAAAGAGAACGGAGGTACGGGCGGGAACTAGGCCGGGGATTGGGCTGTGGGGAGGAAAATAGGAATGGGCCGAAGATTTCGGCCCGGAACTATAACCAAAATTATATTGATTTCCGAAATTCAAGAAATACAACAAATCAAAAGGCTTTTTAAAAAATAGTAAATAAAGTCCACAAATTCTACAAAAATACATAGAAATTCCTTAAATTATTTGGAACTTAATAAAGTTATTTTCAACTTACCTTTAGCATTTAATTTTGTAAACAAATTATTTTGGGCTTTTAGGTAAATAGTAAAACCCTTTTTAAATTCTAGAAAATTCAAGAAAATACTTAAAATACTCTTTTTGACTTTAAATCCAATAAATCCAAAAAAGATTCAAATAAACTAAATTTTGATTTAATTAAAGTTTGATAAACTCATATCAATTTTTTTCTCTAAAATTTCAAGTTTAAGCTTTATTAATCCAATAAACCAAATGGTAAAATTTAATTTGAAAATTTTGAAAAGGCCCAAAAAACTAAGATGTTTCATCATCCATGTCCTGCGAGATGGGCTAAACAGTTGAATGATGTTAGAATAACACAATGTCTGACCAAATTAATAATTATGATGCATAGTGAACATAACTTACCTCTTGAATCCGGAGTGCGCCCGGGCGACGAGGAGCGGTAGTACGGCCCACGGTCTCACTTGCAGGAGTCTTCTCCTTGTCCGCCACCCGCTTGGCACTGTCGTACTCATCTGCTTTCTTGGGCTCATCCGATGTCTTTTTAGTTGGATAGGGGTCGAGTACGTAAGGTATCCAGCACAGGAATGTCTCGGCTCACCATGGAAAGTTCAACATGTGCTTCTACTGGATGAATATCTTATTGTACATCTCCGGGCCGTCGATCTATTGGAAGAAGTTGCATTGCATCTTCGACTGCCATTATGGGCATGTATAATATGGGATTTGTGGAATGAAACGTATGATGTGAAAAATATTTGTGTGTACAAGATATGCTTACGAGGTGGTGACCGCACGTGTAGTACTCCCATGTGGACGTCGCTAGGTGTGTGGACTGGATGATCTTTGCCGTTTCCTC
This sequence comes from Hsuehochloa calcarea, assembly GCA_036346395.1. Taxonomy (NCBI): domain Eukaryota; kingdom Viridiplantae; phylum Streptophyta; class Magnoliopsida; order Poales; family Poaceae; genus Hsuehochloa; species Hsuehochloa calcarea. Next base: position 11,684,396 of record CM070610.1, on the reverse strand, counting down.
TCACACACATTACAACTTTGGGAACTGCGGTGGTACCGGTGCATCCTTCATAAACTTATCCGGGTAGGGTTTAATCCTCTCGGCTAGCCATTTGCGCTTCTCAGGTGTCCATCAAATTGGCTCTTCACAACATTAAGAATGCCATGGTGCCTGTCTGAGACGATGCAAACCTGCCATCCAGGCCCAACAAGGCATAGACAAACTATATCTATGGACCATTACCAGTTTCCATTGTTCCCACCCTCAGTAAGTGTGAATGCTAGTGGAATCAGCTGGTCCTCCGCATCAATACCCATGGCGAACATCAATGCACTATAGTACTTCTCGGTTAGTAATAAGGCGTCAACTGAAAAGACAGACCTGCTGTAACGTCCCAAAATTTAGCTTTTCAAAAATCTTTTGAGTAGTTTAGGTCTCTGAAAAATTTCACCAATTTTATTTGAATTAATAAAGCTTAATTAGATTTTTTTTCTAAATTAAAAATATTTAATTTGACTAATCTAAACATCAATTAAATAAAAATCTATTTTATTTGGCTTCCTTGTATTCCCAGGAATTTTCTGGTATTTTCGGAGATTTTTCTGAATTTGTTTCCTATTTTATCTGCTCTCCATGATTTGTGTGATGTTTATTTAAATCCGAAAATTCTGGATTTTATCTCTCCTCCTCATGTGAACAGTACCATGTGATTACTGTTCATACAAAATTCCAATGAAAGTCGGGATCCAAATTAACTATAAAGTCGGTTTGCCTCTTCCAATTCAAACTTCAAATCTCAATATCTTTTCGCTCCGTGCATATAAATGCGAGCCGTCTGCGCCCACGCGTCCGTCTCGACGTCCTCTTCCAATCCCCTGATTTGGTTTCCTCCGAATCGATCTGTGTTCGTCGCAGTTCGCGAATACAGAGTTCGTCCCAAATGCCTTCTCCTGCGAGTTTCTCCTCCGTCCGACGTCCGCCGGCCGAACCGTCTGCGGCGTTGGATTCGCGTCATCGTGCTCTACGACATGGTACCAGCCCCTTTGGCCAAAGCTTGCCGGGATTTCGCCGTCCGTCGTATCCCAACCGTATTCTTCGCGTATTCCGCTTCCTCGGTGAGTATTTCCAAAATCCGACCGCACCATCGCGTCCGGCTCGTCGTTTCCTTTCCGTTTTGCCCGTTCGCCGCAGCCGCGCCGCACCGTCGGCCGTCGGCCACCGTGAACGCTACAATTGGCATGGTACTGTTTATGTGTTATGAGCAGTATCATGGCTGCTCTGATCGGTTCCATCTTCCCTGTTATTTCGTGCTACTAATTTTTCTCTTATGCTTGTAGTATCAAGCCGCCGCCACCACCAGGCGCTACGACCGGCCGTTGCCCTCTGTTCGTGTATGGTGCAATGCATGTGTGTGTTTGGTTATTGCTTCAGATAACTTTTCCTCTGTTGATCGGTGGCTTAGTCTTTGTTGTTGTTTCTACAATTTTTAATCAATTTTGATGTGTAGGTCCCAAGAGTCGATGCATCTTTCTCAGTTGCTAATTGTCGTATCCTTGCCACCACAACGCCAAATCTTTGCTATCCCCTGTAGCCTTGCGACATGCGCACGAGCCGGTCGGCGAGCCCTGCTCTCGGTTCTGCTGACATGTATGTACTTATACATGTGCGTACACATACATGTATATACGTACGCATATATATATATATATATATATATATATATATATATATATATATATATATGCATGTATTTATATGTATGCATGTATACATATGCGTATACATACGTACGTACGTATGCATGTATGTGTATGTATAAATATATATATATGTATACATAAATATATGTCTCCTCTCACTTCCATGTTGACCCCGCCTGTCATCCACCTAATTAAAAACCCTAATTATTTATCTCACTTACATGCGGGTTCCGCATGTCAGTCAACTCTTGGTCAACCCTCCTCCATGAGCTTGGTCCACCGTGGACTAGCGTATCTCCGTGGACCTGGTCCATAGACCAGTGGCCCACATGTCGTTCTCTCTGCCCTTTTCTGGAATTATTTTTAATTCTAGAAATACATAAATATCAGTCGGTCCCACATGTCATACACTCATCCAATCTCTAATATTTTCAGAATAGAATATTTTGAGAATATTCTGCTTGTCAGCTTCTCTCTTCCTTTTTATTTTTATCATTCCATATGAATCTTAAACTTCCAAAAGCCATATCTTCTTCATCCGAACTCCGATTGAACCCGTCCAAATTCCTTCATTCATCTAAATTCAATATTTATCTTCCAGTACCATTCAATTTCAATTTGGAATTTATTTGATTTGTCTTCTTAAATTTTGTTTATTTTGCGCTTTCTTTATCGTTAGACGTTGAAGTACCGGAATCGTCCGAATGAGCTGAAGATCAAGGAAGCGTAAGATTGAAGATAAAATAAGACCATCATTGCTATAGCAAGGCAAGTTACCCAGGTTTCAAAATACTTTGTTTCAATGTATTGCATTCTATTTCAAGTATTTATTTAAATGCTTTTTGGGATAGTTATTAATCCAATTTGTTATATCCACCTTGTCTATTATATGCCATGATCTTTTGTCACCCTAGGTTGGTTCATTAGTAGTTGGTATTATCGTAGTACCAACATGGGTTGGTTAGATACGAGTAGATTGCTTAGCCATGCCACGAGTCATCATCTCATGTGAGTTGCAATTATAAACTTGACTAAGTGATTATAGAACTGTGTGAAGAAACTGTGTGTGTTGTGTGCTGTTACTCGTGATGGCATGTGTTGCACTTAATCAACAGAGTGGGAAAAGATTTAGACTGAGGCAAGTGGTGGATCTGTGTGAATGGCGGAGCTGTGTGCTTTAAACTTTGTGATTTGGAAAAAACTGGAAGTCTTGCCTTGATCAATTAAGGACTTAACTTTGTGCGCCATTGAACTGGGCCTTACTGTACGACCACATGCCTAGTATGGGCTGGGCCTGACTTAGTAAGTTATGGAATCTTGACATTGACAACTCAGGTTGTATTTAAACTGTGTGATGGGCTGGAGGTGTGATATGTCACATCGCGGGACGGTTCGCTGCATCCCTGTCCAACGATGTGTGTCGTAACCAAACGCTGTGTGTATCGGTTGTCCGGCAGGAAAGCACATCGGGAGTGTCATTGTTTGAGATGAAGTCTCTGAAAGGTTTTGTTGTGATCAACTCTGATCCGGTTGATTTCATCGTGTGGGTAAAGTGTACAACCTCTGTAAAGTGTTTAATCAATCTATTTGAATAGCCGCGTCCTCGGATATGGACATGCTCGGGGATTTCACACGAGGGGTAGATTTTCATAAAATAATTGGCAAGGGTCAGCTGTGTGAGATAACTTGTTCAGCTGTGTGAAAGAACTTGATTAGACTATGTGTCCTTTGTGAAAACAAATGATAACTTATTATTGGTTATTTGTTTTGAATTACATGTTCAATCTATTATTTGTATTCAATTGCAAATGTTGTATTTCTGCAAAATAACCACAGAAGTCATTCCTTTGGAATAAGCCATCATGTATAATTGCATTCTGTGGTATGACTTGCGAGTACGGTGTGTACTCATACTTGCTATAAACAATCAACAGAGTGGAAGAATTGTCAGTCAACTAGGTCTACTTCAAGGATCGTGGAGAACTAGGTTGCGCTACCCCAGTCGATTGCCTGTGGGCATATGGGTGAGCTTCACTGAAGTTATTCCGTTACGTTCCGCTGCAGCTTTATTGAGTTATTTGTCTTCTGAGACATTAATTGTAAGCTTTGACCTTAAGGTCTTTACTCTGATAATTATTTTTATTTGTCTATATATTAGTCATCTTTGCATATGGAAATGATATTTCATCGATGTTGCCACTGTGTGCACTAGCGTGATCCTGAACTAGTGCAGTATACACAGAGGGTCCAGATTTGCATATTTGGGTCCCGACACCTGCAATGCTTGAATGCCTCTTTGCATTGCCCAAAAGACCAGCACACCCGTCCGAGAACATGTTTCACAACCCCTTTCATCGGGTTCCTTTCGGTTCATGTGCTAAGGATAAAACTATAAACCCGAATTCTTGGCCTGCATAGCCAGGGCGGAACCAAAGTGGTTTACCTGGTGTCACAGGATACCAAGTTCAAAAAATAATTTAGTAGGGATCAACTTATATATACCACATGTGCATCCTCTAATTTAAAAACTGTGCACCTTGGAGTCGTCTCAGGTGGCGACTTAGTACAATATTACTTGAAAAAAATCACATGCTATTATATGTATAGTGAAGTAGTGAACTTTGGTTAAATTTGTTCTAGTTCTGCCTCTGTGCATAGCGGTTGTGATTCGAGAAAGCAAACCATTCCGACTTCATCAGTGTTTATGGGCACATAGACGGAGAATGGAGTTAAATTATGGATAACACCGGCGCAGCACCCATGTGGCAGGTGTGGCAGCTCAAAATAAAGAAGCTACTAGTACATCAAAAGTCAGCGAGACAGTTTTGTCATTGACATTTTCAGTTGGTCACTTGGTCAAGTAAAATGTGTTTGGAAGAGAGAGAGCAGGAGTCGCCAAGTTAGAACGTGGAATTTCGCTGAAGCGTGAAGTTCCTGTGACATGGACATCCCATCCATATATACACCTATACAACCAACACCTATGCATACATATAGTGATTCTAGTTCAGCTGAATTAAAGGAGAAAATATACGATGGTCCAATTACTCCCAGCCGTGCTAAACAAATCCAATCACAAGTTAAAACTAACTTGAGTTTAATTTTGATTTTAAATGATTTAGCAGTGCTACCCATGTGTTCTTCTTTTGTGTTACTTAGGTACATGGGCGAGGAGCCAATGCATGAGAATTTTAGCGGCGAAAAGAAGAGTTGCTATACACTTATTTGCCTGCTGTTAAACCAGCTTAAGATGGATAAAGGAGCTAGCATGGCCCACATGCAGGCCAAAACAAATGATAAGGCTTGCTACATGCGCAAGGAAAAGAAAGGCTGTTCATCTTTATCTCTCACGCATGCATGCAAAATCTGAGCAAAGGAAGCAGTCCACGGTTGATTTAGAGGTAGGGAGAGAGAATAAAGGGAGGATTTGCATGCATGCATGCAAACCATCCAGTTATGGTGCGGTTTGAATGAGGAGACCAAGTCCAAGAAGGAAAGCACTCCATGTATTCGGCCGCATGTTTTTTAATTTTATTTGGTTGCCATCTATTCTATTATGGAGGGCTGCCGTGACATGCTATATGTGGGCTGTGTTCCAATGGAGGACGGGGCTTTTGGTTTTTGGACTACTTTTTCAGATTGATTTCTTAAGAACAATGAGAGTGTTCTTGCTTCTTGTGTTCTTGTGATTCCCCGCGGATTGCACCTAGCTTGTGCCTCTACGCCATCGTGCATAGTTGTGTGCGTTAGTATTCAAATTTGTGGACTAGCGATTGTCTCGGAAAGCAAGCTACGGTTGGCTTCCTCATCGTTGGGTTACAAATTCCCCAAAGTACCATTCTTGATCCCACGCCGTGAGATCGGGCAAGTCGGTGCATTGGCTCTCACGGGCTGGTGCGCATCATCCTGCAACACTGGCTCCTGACCTCATGTTTGGCTGCCTGCAACATCTTTTCTGCAAAGGAATACTACATGCTTGTTTTGTTTGCATTTTGTTATGGAAGACATGTTTGCTTGTCGAATGGACTAGCTGGAGTACTCCGGGGAAAATGAAGTCGAAGATGGTGGTGGCTTTGAGAGTTTTTCGCTTATTTAGCCTATTTTTGGAAGGATTAGCAAATCTCTATCATCGCCGAATTGACAAAAATAGCACCACGGTAAGTGAGATAGGCGAGACATCTTTCATTTCGTGCTCCCGAACAGCTGTATTTTCCTGCTGTAGACCCAAGCAGTAGCTTGGGGGACCTACTGCGCACCCAAAGCACTGGACCGGGCGGGCTGCATGCACAACACCCGAAGCAATGTTGTGCATGCCGCGCACCCGGTCCAGTCGCCAGTCGCACGTCATGTCTCGTTACGTCGTTGTCTTGCCGCGCGCTGCGCTGCACCTTCTTGTCGATCGCGGTAGGGATTTAGGGTTCACTGGACCCACACTGTCTATTACCGAGTGTAGTGTTTCCACAACCGATTATGTTTAAAAAAGAGAACGAAGTATTAAATACATAATAATTAGGGAACAAAACTTTAAAGATGAAATTTCAACTCCAACAATGAGACTTCATAATGTAGGTGTGAATTATATGGTGCGCAGGATTTAGTTGCGTGCATATGTTTGCCTCGCTACACCTACAGTACAAATGAAAACATGCACAAATCATCAAGCTGATCTACATGTATGATACATGTGCGTCTTTCGAAATAGGAAAAACAGGGGGATTAGAAAGAAGTCTGTCTTGCAGGCATACGTCCCATGCATATGAACTCATCGATGTCTTTCCCTTCTCTCCTGCAGCCCTGATGATGTGTGCCTTCGTGAGGGCAGCCATGTACTTGGCTTCTAGGACCTCCGCATGCATATCTTAGTCCGAAGTAACCACCCGCTTAGTAGGAGTATCAGGGGCCATGGTTACTTTTCCCATGTCTAACCCGCACTCGGCCCGTGCCCTCGGCCCTCGTTCGGGCGTCCTCGGCGAGGGCACTTTTAGTCTTCCACCACCACCACTTCGGTTCCGCAAAGACCATCATTGTCTCGCTCTCGGCTGAGTGAGGTTTTGTGGCGCCCTGTGTCATTACTCCTGAGGGTAATCACACTTAGGCGTATTACGAGTTAACATAGCAGAAAAATAGAAATTATTCTTTATTACAATAGTTAGTCACACAATGTTATGGTCTTTACAACAATCATTTAATTACAAGGGAAAGAAGTTCCCCTCGCTTGCCAACCACGCTCCACTGGTTGTCTATTCGTCCCATTAGCCGAATAGGGCGTCTATCTTGCCCTAGTCCTCGTAACTAGCGCCCTCGCCTCCTGCGGTCTCATCGGTACCAGCGTGTCCTTCGTCCCACTCGGAATAGCTCTCGGTCGGACTAAAATCTAACAAAGGAGAATAATAGCAATGTTGAGTACTAGTGTACTCAGGAAGCATTAATAGCAAAAATGCATTAGATGACTCATATATGTTCGTTACCATATTTTCTAAATCCTCTCTTTTTTTCGAAAATAAACAATTCGTTAAAACTTTAAGTGGCATATTTTAATATTGAAAAGACTATGTGTCTTTCGGAGAGAAGATAGACCCCTGGCGGTTTCCATAGACTCCAATCCAGGAGACATGCATGAATTCATGATTTTGTTTAGCACTGCGCATACTTGTACCACTTTATCCATAGCTACTTTGAACTCTAAATGAGCCAAGTCCCCTGCATTTCCTTTGATGCGGGTTCGAGTTCATGATACATAATATTTTTCAGGTTACGTGATTAAGTCTCCACCCATTACTTTTTGTCAGTGTCCTGAGACGTCCCCCCAATCATCCATCGAGTTCCCATAATGTTGGTTGGGCCGGTCCTACCTTCACCAAACACTCCACCCGTGCTACTATTTACTCATTGTGGAGAACATAATTGCATAACAATGTAGCATTTTCTATCCACCAAAACGGAAAAATGGTTGTCACTTAATTTATGGCCCCGATCCGGGGTGAGAGTTTTGTTGGTCTTTATTTATTAACCATACGTAAAGGGTCCCGTCTCTTGCCTTATCATCATCGTCGTCTTTTTCATCTCTTTTTCTTGCTCCGGGCCCCATTGCCAGCCATAATATTAACTCTTTTCTCATCTCTTTTCAAATTTGTCTTCTTTCATTAATGCGATTTGATTTTTGAGACATAGTTTTTATGCACATGTGTATAATAATACAACAAGGTATGGTTTATATTTAATATAACTATGTTGGTGATCAAGAGATAAGCTTGTCTTCGGATTTGGAGAAAAGATCGTCGTCGATAAAATCGGTATTAGCTACTCCTGCTCGCATTGGTTTGTTTGCTGCAATTATACGACGGTACGAATAATAAATAAATACATACATAGTTGTTTTTGGGTGCTATTATGCGTACATTAGTCAGTGGGTTCTTTTCGTTAGCGGATTTTAATTTACTAATATTTTTCAGACCCCACTAAGTTAGCATTCCCCAACTACGGTTATTCTATGGTCTACTAGCTTTAAGGTCGAGGTTGCCTAATTTCTTGTTTTATCGTAGAAAAATAAAATACTACACGAACGTGCGTGCAACTAATTCTATTAAATTTTACGCATGCAAATATACCTAATTGATTTTATGTCGTCGTGGCTTAATTTAATTACTTTATCTTGCTTAAATTATTTATAGTTAGTATAATTTAATGAGTTATATTGGTAATTAATTAATTTATAAAGTCCTGGATATATTTTACCCATTTTTCTCCTTTTTATTTTCTACCAGTCTGTATATTGTTATTCATCCGTACATGGTTTAAAATTCTATTTTTCTGGCGGTTCGCCCGAAACTCATAGGTAATGCGTCAAATTACTTATCTAATGTAGTGGCGATTTTATTATATTTATTTCACCTCCTTTTCCCTACTTTTATTTTTTTATTGATTGGTTTACTGCTAAATATTCTAACGCGCTTTAAAAATCTATACTTCCGACGATTCGATCGAAACTTACAGGTATGGCGCATATGAGTTCTCCCTTTTTATCTGTATTTTTTAAAAAAAATTATTTCTATTTTCCTTCTCCTTTATTTTATTTCCTTTTCTCATTTCCCTCTCCACCCTATCCATTTAATTGGTTCGGCCGACAAACACACATAGAAGCTCCTGATCTTCTTCCCCAATTCATTTCTTCATTTCTCTCTTTCTCTCTCTAGAGCTTTGCTCTTGCGCCTTGGAGCGCGCTCTCTCTCTCTCTCTCTCTCTCTCTCTCTCTCTCTCTCTCTCTTTCCCACAGCTCTGTCTCCGGCCGCTCTGGCTCGGCCCAGCTCCTCCGCCGCCGCCGCCAGCGCCCGCTCTCTCTCTCTCTCTCTCTCTCTCTCTCTCTCTCTCTCTCTCTCCTCGATGCCTCCGGTCCAACCGCGTGCCCGCGTGGTCCAGCCTCTCTGCGACCGTGTGCGCCCACCAACTCGGCCCACCTCCAGCGCCTCCCCTCGGCTTGCTCGACCCGCTGCCTCCCTGCGACTAGGGTCCATCCACGCCTCCTACTCCCTGCGCCCGTGAAGCTCGCCCGGCCTACGGCCGCTCGCGCCGCGGTTCCCTTCCTCCAGTTGTTATTTTGATTTTTATGGTTGAGCATGGAGTTGTGTTTCTGATGTTTGGTTGCTTTATGCATGATGAGGGTACTGGAGTGGGTTGCTGGTGGCGGTGCTGCCTATGCTGCCGCTGCCTCGTCGCACTGAGGTACTACTGCTCTACTCGTCTCCTCCCCTTTTTCTCTGTGATGGATACCGAGGGCTATGGTTGAAATGTTGAGCTTCTGTGATGGAATGGGTGAATGAGGATATTGTGGGTTGTTCAGGTAAGTGCATGTTCTGTGCATTTCTCGTGGCTGATATTGTGGGCTTCGGATCGGGCCAAAAATGACTATGGGAAGGAATGGTGGTTTACCTTGCTTGAGCTGGGTTGAGGATGGAGTGGCAGTGCCGATTTGGTGAGGGTCGTGGTAGTCTTTGGTTCCGTCTGGTCCTTGTTGCCCTTGTCGGCCCGGCACTGTCCTGGTGGTTGTCCTTGGCTCCGCTGGTCTTCCCTTCGCCTTTGTTCCTCTCCTCCTTTTACTACTACTTTATGGTGGGTTTTTGGGGAGTGGCCAGGGTGTGGGTTGATGTGGCTTGTTTTCCTGGCAATGGTGGTGCTTGGCTTGGTTTGGTTTTGTGGGTTGTGAGCAAGAGTGGCAGTGGCTTGGCTTTATTGGTTGCTCTCGGTTGGTTGTGGGAGGGTGATGATACTTGGCTTTGGTGCTTTGCTTTGTGGTACTTGGCTTGTGAAAAATGGAATGGGATTTGTGAGGGGAAGGTTTATCAGGGAGGCTCTCAGCTGGGGGAAAGAAATGAGGGCATGGGGCTTTGTGAGATTCTCTGAGGGGGAAGGTTTACGAGGTAGAGGGGATTCGGTTGGCATCTCTCCTCTCCCTGCTCATGATCACTATGCACTTGTCTCATCTCTTATGCTCTCTTATTATACTATTTAGTTATGGACCAATGGTTAAAAGAATACTATTTATGAGGTTTTCGCGACTAAGGTAAGTCACTATACGTGGGTGTCGGATTCTAATAAATGTCGGGTGATAAAACCTACGGACGTGAGACGGTGCCGATTGACTTAGGTTGGTCTGGGAACCTTGATAATCAGGGTGTCGACTGACTTAGGTTAGTCTGGGAACCGCGATGTTCTTCGCGAAATCTGACAGCAAACTCTTTGTATTCTAACCCTATTCCTCGCTTTTGGTTTGCTAATCGTTTTTTGTGTTTTTGACAAACGGTGGAATTGTGGATCGAGGGATGGTTCAAGAGGCTAGCGATATATGGATAGAATTGCAAGTAGGGCTTTTGGCGACGTGTCATTCAAGATTTTTATTTTAATCTTTTGTACTCGAAGCTTTTAATTTATATTGTGGTTTGATGTAAGTAATTCTTGTAATTAATTCAGTTATTGGATTAGTGTTTTATTCAACTTGTAACGAATCTTTGTAAATGACTCTAAGACTAATCGATGATTTATTTTTGTTGCAATAATTCATGATGTCTTTTGTGTTGATTAATTCTTGATGATATAATTGTTGTATGAAATTGTTTGATAATGCGTATGATACTAATCTGCAAGCATGTCTTGTTCTTGCTTAAATGAATTGTTATTTATTGTTAATTACCGCTTAGTGTTAGTTAGATTAGTTTAATTTCTCGATTTCTCACAGGTTTCCAACCGTAAAGTTTTCGGGCACCACCGCGTAGTTCAGCATGTACTTATGCTAAATGAATACCACGTTGTACTTATCTAGGCCGTCGATCTATTGGAAGAAGTAGCAACACTCCGACGGCTGTCATTATGCACAGATGGAGTTAGCAATATGTGAAATGCAACGTGAAATGCGAAAACCCAAGTGTGAGATTCTCTTACGCGGATATCCCCGCACGTGTAGTACGCCCGGGCGATGGTGTCCAAGTGTGTGGAGTGAATGATATTTGTCAGGTTACCATAGTCGCATTGCGGACGTGGAAACTCTGGTGGTGCACGTGCATCCTTGGAAGAACGATAAGGGTAGGTTTCCACCTTCTTGGCATCCCACTTCCGTTTTCACATAATCTCCTCATAGTCTGACATCTCCAAGCCCGACAGTGTGATCTCCTCAACCTCCCTTCTCCCTCCTTTCTCCCTGTTTTTCAAAATTAGCTCGAGTGGAGTGTTGACTATGGTGGTGGATTGTACCCTGGTTTTATTTCTACACAAATACCTGAATAGTTTGCACTACTTAATATAAATTTTCCTACATTGCAAAAGCAACTAAACTTTGTTAATCCTATCCTAATCAGTGGCTAATTGACATACTCGTAAATTAATGATGACTAATTTCCGAATCACATGTGTCAAAAAAATACCAAAACCATGAACAACCTTGTTTAAATTTATTTTTCGACATAGCCAATAATCTTCCTAAACACATTCGCAACATTTACCATATTTTTTAAACATACGCAACACACCATTATTTGTACACAATATGTGCTAAACATTTTAGTTTGTAGACAATCACATAAATAGTTTGCACTATTTAATCTATATTTTTTTACATCACCAAAGCAAATAAACTTTGCTAATCCTTACATAATCAGTGGCTAATTGACATACTAGTAAATTAATGATGACTATTTTCCTAATGACGCCTGTCCAAAAATATCATAACCATCCACGACCATATTTTAAAAAAATTCCTACATCTCACAATATTTACCATAATATCTTTTCAGACGCACTATAACATTATTTGTACACAATATGTGCTAAACATTTTATTTTTAGACATTCACCAAAATAACTTGCACTATTTAACCTACATTTTCCTACCTCACGAAAGCTACTACACTTTGTTGATCCTTATCTTATTACGTTACCTAATCGATGGCTAATTAACATACTAGTAAATTAATGATGACTATCTTCCTAATCAGGTGCGTCAAAAAATATCATAACCATCAATGATCATGTTTAAGCAACCATAACATTGGCTAATCAAATATTAATCACACAATTAAAATATTTCTTCTCAAAGATCTTTGTTTGATATATAACTTTATAAACTAATACAACTGCTAAACATTATTCTAAATTTTTCTCAAATCAGCAGTGAAATTAGAATTTCTTGTTGCCTCACTCTTTGTCTCTCTCACTCGCTCCTCTTTGTCTCTCAGCGTCGAGCAAGTGGCTGTTGTAGGGGAGAGAGTGACGGGCGCATGGTTTTAATGGTGTGCGATAGCTACCACCCACCCTCCAAGTTAGCGGCTGGGACAGCGACGCGATGCGAGGCTCACCGACGGGACGCAGTGCCATGACGGGTGACTCAACTGGGCACACATCAAGCGTGACAGCCCGAGTCCAGTGCTTCAGGTGTGCGGCATGTCCCCACCGCTGCTCGGGTGTACAACAGTTATAGTCCGCGGAGGGAAGTTGCAGCGGTCTGGGAGTGCATAATGGGACACATGTCGCCTGCCTAATCTTCTGCAATGTTATTTTTATCATTTCGACTATGATAAGGCTAGATTTGCTAATTCCTCTAAAAACATGTGTGATGAGAGAGAAAAACTTCGTGACTCGGTTCACCGAACAAAGCTTACCAGAGGTGGCAAGTGAGATTCATGGGAACTGGCAGGGGCATGGCTCCCCATGTGATCCAAAATTTTCCACTACATTCCTCTGTGATCCATTGAATTTTATCTATATTTTTGCTGTTTAGCTCCCCTCATATAATGCAATTCCACTACATAGTTTGTTCGGCTCTCCTCACCTCCAATTCCTACTAATACAATGAAGAAACATATTTTAAAAAACATAAGATTATAGGGGCGAAATAGTAAGTTAATATTAAGTTAAACCAAAAACAGAGAAAGTTTTACCATTCCAAACTTCACAGCATCCTCAGCACAGAAACACAGTAGATTTTATAACTGTGATGTGATACTCATATAGTCATGTCAGTAGAAATTCCTTCCCCAACAACCATGCCAGTTATTTTCTCCCTAACTTCAACCCAAGGCATGCTAATATGTCTTCATGAGCTAAAGTCACTAAGGCAGTGAACTGGGAGGATTGGCACCCATTGCATTCAATGCAATGGCAGAGTGGCACAACACCGTGATATTTGGCAGATCTGATATATTCAATTTGAGAATAACGATTAATCAACTGCTACAGTGATGATACAGTGCTCATGGATGGTGCCGACCGTATAGTATTTTGCTACCGTCAAAATGCGATCTCATCATTTCCTTTCCGACCCGACGGCTGCTACGTAATGTTATGGTACTGTAGCACAGCGATATTGCCACACAATATCAAAGAATGTGTTTCCTGGCTGGGATGGGCAAAATTTGGAATATTGTATCATGCTTTGACCACACCTTTACTTTTGTATCAACAATGCGAAGTTATAGCAGATTGAAGAAAAATGACAGAAAAAACACAATGCAAATGCAAATTTCATCATGCAGTGACGAATCAAAATTCTGGTTCTTAAGTGACCATGTAAGAAAGCACTATAAATGAACAGAGAAAACATTGCAATGTATTTCTGCAGCACCAAAGAACCTTGAACAGCAGAGCAACATGCTTTTCAGGAGTAGTGCATTTAACGAGGGCTCCATGTACAGGTCTACTAGAGAAGACATACACAAAGGCAACACTACTGTCTAAGAATCTACATTATGGATTGGTTTCAATATACTGGCATCACAATACAGGGAATCAATACGCAGATTAACAAAAGTAGCCTGGTTACCAGTAATGGATACGAAAAACACATTTAAGCATACCATTACCCGGCGTCAGGCACATTCAGGTACTTGGAGAATTCACAAGGAATTTTATGAAGGCTTAAGGAGGTCAACCCAACAGCATCTTGATGCGTCAGCTGGAGGAGCATTTCTTGACAAAAACATCACCGAGGTGGAAGAACTCATCAAGAAGCTGGTGCGCAACCAAGGATGGGATTCAGAGCGTGCCTCGGGGTCTTCCCCAGCTAAAGCTAAAGGAGTACTGCAAGTTGACCCCATCGAAATCCTGGCTGGGAAGCTCAACGCCCTCACGCGCAGACTAGAGATATTTGGTCGATCACAGACAAAAACTGTACAAGCAGCGGAAGCTAGGATGACGTGTGAAGAGTGTAGTGAGCTCAATCATTCTAGAAGTTATGCCTCGAGTCCGTCGATTTCATCAACAATTTCAAGAGCAAGGGAAATCAGACCTACAATTTGGGATGGAGGAATCATCCAAACCTCAGCTATGGTAACTAAGGCACTACCAGTCTCCCTTCTAGTGATCAATCGCCCCCACTCCACGTTCAGTTGCAAGACTTCGTTGAAGGCCAAACAAAGATCAACAAAAGCATTAGTGATAAGTTATTGGCGAATGACAAGGTATTGGAGGGTTTGGACAATAAACCATATGGCTTCATCCATGCAGCAGATGACAAGTCTAGGCGAGATGTTGGAGACCCAGATATCACAGCTAGCCGGCGCAGCTCCTAAGCATTATGTAGAGCTGGGATTTGGGCTGTGCTTTTTTGGGCCAGTCCGAAGCCCGATCGGCATGGTACGGTCTAAGCACAGCACGGCACGTGGTGGGCCGGGCCAGCACGACACGGATAGCGGGCTGGGCCGGGCCTGAGAATGCGGCTCGTTGGGCGGCACGGCACGATTAGTTGGGCCGTGCTTGGGCACGGCAAGCACGAAATATGCCCAACCTTCCCGTTCTTGCTCAATCCCTCCCTCAGCCTGACCCAATCACTCCCCCACACCGCCCTAGCCCAACTAATCATTCCCTTCTGCCACCAGCGTGGCCCACGGTAGTTTTTATCTTCCTAAACGGTGGAGGCGGCGATTGTCGTCTTCTCACGCGTCTATAGTTACCTAGGACTGAGCTTGGGCCGGCACGGCGGGCTTTGGGCTGTGCCTGGGCCTGACCAGAGGCGAGGCGGGCCAGCACGGCACGGCACGGTTTGTGTTTCAAACCTCCTTGCAATTCCAGAATTCAAAATTCAAATTCGAATTCCCCTTTTCGGATTTTGGGCCCTTTCCTCAATTTTGCCCTCCTCTTTTCTTAGGCCCAGCCTGTTTTCCCTTGGGTTGGCCCACTGCCCAGCCCACCTCCCCACCAGCCCAGCGATTTTCCCCCAGCCCATCTCCCTTCCACCCGGCCCAGCTCCCATCTCCCCTGCTCCCGGCCTGCTCTTTCCTCCCCCCTGTCTTCTTCTTTCTCGCCCCAGCCCGAGCGCCGCCTGCGCTGCGTGACGCCCATAGCTGCCCTGCTGAGTCGCCTCCTCCGCCGCCGCACCTGCCCCTCTCCGGAGCCGTCGTCGCCACTCCCTGGGACCCCAACCCCATGGGATCCCATTTTGCCGGCTCACACACCTCCCGTGCCGCCGCTCGCAGCCGCTGCCGCCACCGCTCCTGAGCCACCCGAGCCCCCCTCTGCTTCCCCTGCACTATGGCCCGTGCACCGGCCTCTTCCTCTCCCTTTTATCTCCCTTCCAGGTGGGCCTAGCTACAGTAGACTCCCCCCCGTGGACCGGTGTGCATAGACCCGATTCACGCACTGTGGCATGGACTGAATTACTATACGGTGGGCCCCACCGAGTACTATTTCGTGGACCGGTAAACCGTGGACCCGCACAGTGCGTGATGACCAAGTACTATTTCGTGGACCGGTAGACCGTGGACCGCACAGTGCGTGATGACCTCCGGTCCACGCACTGTTCACGTGGACCGAACACTGTATAGTGGGCCCCACATGTCATCCGATTACTATTTTCTCTCTCCCTTTTTATTTTTTGATTTAATTCCAATTCAAACTTCATAAGCTCCGTTCTCCTCCGTTATAACTCCAAAAATTATAAAATTTATCTCTAAGTTTGTCTAAATTTAAGATCTTGCTAATGGCACTGGTCTTGTTTAATTTGAAGTTCATTTATTATATCATTAGCATTTATTTGCTCTCTTTGCTTGATATTCCTTTTTCCGGTACATTCGTTTGATTAGGGTTCGAAGAAGCGGGAGATCTCCAACTCAATCAAGCACAAAACTATCAAGATTCTCTTGCCTTTAGCCAAGGTGAGTCGACACTTTAATCATTTTGAACCTACATTTTATGTAAATTATATTCAATTAAATTACCAAAATTGCATGCTTTAATTCTTTAATCAAATGTAGGTTAAAGCTTAAGATATTTAAACATCCATTTGATGATTAATTAATTATTAAGTCATCCTTTGATAATTGAATCCTTTATTTCATGTCACCCTAGTAGCTATATGGCAAATACTAGTATAGGTTGTACTTATGCGACATACTAGTCTTGCTTAAGTACTGGGACATTAAATGTCCTAATCGTCATCTTTGAAAGCATTAGTGATAAGTTATTGGCAAATGACAAGGTATTGGAGGGTTTGGACAATAAACCATATGGCTTCATCCATGCAGCAGATGACAAGTCTAGGCAAGATGTTGGAGACCCAGATATCACAGCTAGCCGGCGCAGCTCCTAATCATGATGTAGAGCTGGGACTTGGGCCGTGCTTTTTTCGGCTAGCCCGAAGCCCGATCGGCACGGCACGGCACGGCACGAATAGCGGGTCGGGCCTGAGAATGCGGCCTGTTGGGCGGCACGGCACGACACGATTAGTTGGGCCGTGCTTGGGCCGACACGGCACGAAATAGGTCCAACCTTCCCGTTCTTGCCCAATCCCTCCCTCGGTCTGGCCCAATCACTCCTCCACACCGCCCTAGCCCAACTAATCATTCCCTTCTGCCACCCGGCGTGGTCCACGGGTGTCTTTGTCTTCCAAGACGGTGGAGGCGGCGGTTGTCGTCTTCTCAGGCGTCTATAGTTACTTAGGACTGGGCTAGGGTCGGCACGCAAGACGATCCCAACACGGCGGGCTTTGGGCGTGCTGGGCTCGACTGAGGCGAGGCGGGCCGGCACGACACGGTACGGTGGGATGACCGGGCCGAGCTGGCACGGCACGAAGTGGCCCGAAGCACGATGGGCCTGGGCCGTGCCGGCCCGGCATGACCCAATGCCCACCTCTAGCATTATGGCCGGCTATCGAGGCAACCTCAGAACCATATGGAGGCCATGAAAGCTATCTAGACACGTTCAGGCAAGCAGACTATAGATCCGCCGATGTTAGATGAGAAGGAGATAACAGTGTTTGGTATGCTTGAGAAGGAAAATTCAGCAAAAACTGAGGTGCCCGTTGTACAATTGGATGACACTCGTGTCCTAGCTTTGATACCCCATTCCCTGTATGACACAGTGTTTGTCAAGTTTGTCGAGGTGATCAAGAAACTATATGTCAACATTCCACTGCTTGATGCTATAATTATTCAAGAAGAGTTTGGTCATATTTCGTGAAGCGTAAATTGGATATGTTCAATATATTCAAGGAGTGAAATATTATGATTGAAAAGTAAACTAGCAAACAAGTCAAGAAGGTACGTACTGATACTAACTTGAAGTTCTGTTCTGGAGATTTTGAAGCTTTATGAAGATCAAAGGGCATTGTGAGACATTACACTGTCTCATGTACTCCTCATTAAAATGGTGTGGTCGAAAGCATGAATAGAACCATTATAGAGATGGTAAGTTACGTGTTATCTAACTTTGGCTTATCTAGGTGTTATTGGGCTGAAATCGCGTCCACTGCTTGTTATTTGATCAATCGGTCACCCAACATGGTAATTTATAAGAATATCCAATCGAAGTATGGCCTAGTTCTCCAACAGATTATTCAAATTTAAGAATATTGGATTGTCCTACTTATGCTCGTGTTAACAATGGTAAATTGGAGCCTAGAGCCGCTAAGTGCATTTTTCTTGGTTATAAATCCAGTGTGAAAGGATATAAATTATTGAATCTTGAAACTAGAAATGTGGTAATTAGCAAAAGTGTTACTTTTGATTAATCTTTTATGTTGCATGATAAACAATCTATTAATGTTCTCATTAAGAAGCCGCAGAAATCAAGCGTGTAGGTGAAGTATGTTATTAATTCAAGATCTACAACAGAAGACAAAAAGGAAAACACACTAGATGTTCTTGTTGTCTTTCAACCACCACAACGTTCTATTGCAGCTAAAAGATCTAAAATGAATATTCAAGCCTCCAAGAGACTGATTGCAGAAGCTGATGTTGTTGGTTATGCTTTGAATTTGGTAGAAGAAATTGAAGGTACTGCAGAACCTTCCACTTATTCAGAGGATATCTCTTCTGATATTTCAAAGAGATAAATGGCTACCATGCATGCTGAAATGCAATCTCTTGATAGGAATGGCACTTAGGAGCTGGTCAAGTTGTCAATTAAAAAGAAGGTTATTCGCTACAAATGAATCTTTGAGGTACAAGGCAAGGCTCATTCCTAAATGATACAACCAAATTCCAGGTATTGATTTCATAGATGTCTTTTTCCTAGTTGTGAAGTGTAGTTCCATTAGTACTTTATTGAGCATAGTAGCGATGCATGATTATAAGTCTGAATAATTGGACGTGAAAATTATGTTCTTACATGAGGAATTAGAGGAAGACATTTATATGGAGCAACCGGAAGGTTTAGTCTTTCCGGAAAAGGAGAAATATGCTTGCAAGTGAAAAAAAAAACTCTTTATGGTCTGAAGCAATCACCAGACCACTGATTAGACTCATTTATGATCTTTCGGGATTTTAAAAGATCTGATTATGATAGTTGTGTTTATTTGAAGATTGTTAATGGCTCAGCTATCTATTTCCTCCTATATGTTGATGGTACGATAATTGCTGCAAAAGACAATATAGAAATTTCAAAGTTGAAGGCACAATTGAGTAGTGAATTTGAGATAGATGGTCCCGGTGCAGCAAAGAACATTCTTGGTATGGAAATTATCAGAGGTAGACGATTTAAAAATTTATTCCTAAGTCTGAAATGGTGTATTCATAAAGTTCTTTGTCGTTTCAACATACATAAGACCAAACCACCAAATATCCCTTTAGCTGCACATTTTTATTTTATGAGCTTTGTAGAAGTACATCTTGCACTATAATATTATATGACAGTCAGAGGGCTATTTGTCCTACGAATGATCATATGTTTTCATAAGAGGATGAAACATATTGACTCCAGATATCATTACATTCTAGGTGTCATTGCTCAAGGTGGCATTAAAATTAGCAAGATAAGTACTTATGGTAATCCAGCTGATATGATGACAAAGCTAGTTCCTACCAATAAGTGAAAGCTCAGATTTAGTTTCTATCATTCGGTAGTCCTATGAATATTTAGCGCACGAGGTGTTAATGCTAACTGTTTCGAGGTGATCACATTTTGTTTTGACTACAGAAAGAATTAGTCTCAAGATGAGTTTGAGTGTAATACGAGTTGAGTTTCCTACTTCAATTCATATTGATACTTCTGCACGGAGTATTTCATATATCAATATAAATTTATCCATGTAGTCTATAGAAAAGATGAATAACTTCATTGCAAACACCTTCTTATATAGTGATATTGTTTTTGTGCGTCTGTTGTTTTTTTGAAAAAGTTTTTCACCGTAAAGTCGATATTTCCCGTTCCTAATTTGTTGTGCATTATTTACAACACACTTCGATTCTGCTCTAAATTCCTCGATGTCCTCCTCTAATACTATTTCAATGGACTCATTGCTCAAGTCCAGCTGCTCGAGAAGTGAATCGATCTGAAGTGGGGTTCCCACCTCCTCCTTCAGGTTTCCGATTTTGCGCCTCCATGAGAAAGCTGCACTCCAATAGCCCATCAACTCGGTCCCTTCTAAGAATCCCACTCGTTTTACCAACACCTCAGATATTCTTCGGTCCACCAAGGACGGGTAGTAAGACCAGGATTACCCCCTGTTCATCCCGAGTAGAAACGAAGAAATCCGAGATAACGCAGACGAAACGAGCGGGAAGAGCACCAGATCAAACACTGAACACCGAAGAAATCAAACTACTACCAGATTGAAGCACCAGCAGGAGGACGAGGGACCCTAGCAGGAGAATCGCTGCTGCTGGTTTGATGGATTAGCGAGTTCCGCGTGCTGCACTCCTGCCGGCAGCCAACGTGGGTCAAGTCAATCCCATTCAGGCCTACCCAGCCTTCCATGGCCCAAGGACGATGTCGTACCTGTTTGTGCTACGTGCGGAACAAACAATAACGCGCGGTTCGAACTCGGAAACTGGGTAGAATCAAAACAGTTTCAGTTCCTAAACAGCGCTCCAATTTGGGCGTTAACGTTTTGCCAGTCGAAGGAGTTGGTACTCTGCCCCCCAATTCATCTCCGCACAAACAGCTATATTGCATTGTCGTGCTCGCGCGTGACGTAGAGTAGTACTGCAGATGCTACGCACAGTCATGTGCATACACAAACAAGGCTCTAGCATTTCAGAATGCATAGCCAGAGCGTCAGAAGTTCATTCAGCAAGTGGTACTGGTAGAATCCCAACTGGGACTCGCGCAAGGCCAACTTTACCTGGGCCATTCCAATATCCAGCAAGAGAGCGTCGTCACCAAGCCCAGCCTTCTTCCCGATCTAAACGACGAGCCCCCAAATCGCGCGCAGAACTTCCTCGCATCGCGCGTGGCACTCGCTTCACCGCCCCGCTAGCTACGCCGATGGGTCGCGCTACGGGAACGGCCGACTAGAACTGACCACCGCCCGACCTGCACTGCACTGCACTGCACTGCTCGGCGCCCCCTGGGCCCTGGCGCATTACCATTGAAGGCGCATCAATTGTTCGGTCTTCTCTGCCTCAACACTCGTTATCATCGCCTCGCTGCAGGCCGGTGGTCAGTTTACTCGCGCAGTCGCACTGTCGCGTGATGCCGCGCCTACTGTTCCACGCACTGCTGTTAGCACCTGCATCACGGACGCTTGCTACACTAACATCAGGCCAGGCTTTGTCCATATGTATGCAGTAAGTTGCGGTAGTACCGTAGTACTTAGCAGTAACTTGCGGATGCTGTTGCAGTCTTGTTCCATATTATATATCAGTTGGTTGCCAAAACTTGCACGTTGGATCATCTGAAAGGACATTTTATCTGAGAGTGCTGCTATACACACCACAATGGCCATACGATGTTATTACGACAAACTACGCGTACAGGCTAATTCATGCTTCAATTATCCCTAGTTTCCACGTGAGGAGAGAGGGTCGTACGTACGGGTGTAGTAACAAAAAACACCGCGTGTATCATTTCGGTTTATCTAAATCTATACCACTAAGTGTACATTTGAAACGTAGGTCATTTTACATATATAAAACAGTACTCAGTATAGTTTCTTACAAGGTTTCCATCGGATTCCCACGCTTTGTACGGTTGACTTAAGTTTTTTCAACCAAAAAAAAATGTTACTGCTCGGAAAGAACTAAAAAGAGTGAAGACTGAAGGACCCCGTCAATTTCCTACCGACTTTTACTAAATTTTGCAACAGTGCTTTACTTTCGACTGCACTTTGATTGACTTTTTCATTTTTATAGCGACCTTCTGGGTAACTTTTGCCTTTAAACTCTCTCTCTCTCTCTCTCTCTCTCTCTCTCTCATCTCTCACCCACAGTCACAAGGGAAAAGGAGAGAAGAGGGAGAAATAGAGCTCAAAAAGACTCAAAAGGGTGTGTGCGTAGCGTGGGAAAGGCATGCAGCAATGCACGAGGAGGGGACTGACACGCCCACTGTCACAGCCGCGGTCAAACCCTAATCAAATTCCATGCCGCTGAATCAAAGTGTGCAATCAGGTAAAGCGGTTCTCAGTCACTGGGGAAGTGGGGATATGGGATTTGGCAAAAGATATTGTCCCTTGCATGTCAAAGCACACCTGCATTCTGGAAAGCAGGCACCCCCATATTGCTAAGGACAGTCCATTATTGCCACACAAGTAGTAAGTACTTCCATAAAAATTTGAGAGCATGCGTAGCCCGATAAAACTTAACTTCGATTTATGAACATATTTTAGTTTGTAGAAGCATGCTTGAGAGACAATTAAACTGGGTCTAGAATCTGATTAGATGTCCAGAAGTGGAGGACAACATGATGTCAAATATCACATGTATGACTGTAAAAAGAATAGAAGCCAGATAAAATGTTTGGATTTTTCCAGGAGACTGCCTGTATCTGTATGGGAGGCTGCAAGCCGGCAAGCAAAGAAATTGCAGCAACCGGGTCCACTGTCAACTGTCAAGGATATGGGTCTTCTTTTTAAGAAACAACTGAACTGATTTTTAGAGTGCATATGCATTCAGCAGATATCGTCTACACTCAGATCGGGCGGTCAAAGATTGCTTAGCCTGCCATTGCTGCTGCACCTACAAACTCAGTACACGCCACCTAAGGCAAAAGCAAGAAAAGAGTCTGAATGAAAGGAAGGAAGTGAACATGAATGAATGAAGAAGCGATGAACTGCAGAGACGGAGATCGGAGAAAATGAGAGTAAATGGAGTACCTACCGGAGAGTGTGGGAACTCTCGACACAACCTCGGAAGTCGTGCACTCATATCTTTATTATTTGTTACTGGTCTAGTCAGTGGTAGGCAGGCTTATTATTAGATGTGGTTGCTACGCAGAAAGCTTTTTCTCCCATCTAGGATTCGAGTTTGTGGCAACGGCCTTGGAATCGAGGCCGTTGATTGTTCCGTCCTCCTCAGCTTCTGAGAACCGGCCCCGCCACCAGCTCACCCATGGCAGGGGCATCTCCTGTGAGACAGACTGACCTGTGGGTCCTGCACAGGATGGGGGGGGGCCACATGGAGGTGATCTAAATTTGTTTAGGTATTAAATACTTTTGTCTTGGACTGCTATCTCCGGGCAGGGTGGAGACAGGAATTGGCTCATGCACCACTAGCCGACTTACACCAATGCAGAGACGCTCGCTTTAAATGGAAGGAAGATTTCGAGTTTGAATTGGGATAAACACTCAAAAGAGTTAAGTTCAACAGGTTTTGTAAGTTCTTGAAAGAAATTTGATGTACTACACAAAAAAATCTTAAATGGATCTTGTAAGTAGATATTATACTTAAGACAAGTTATACATTAAGCTATATAAGCTTACTATTAGGTTTTTATTTTATGTGTATTCGCAATACAAGATTTATGTTACATTCGGTTTCCTAAAAAACTATGTTACCTCGACATTCCATTATAATGATCGATTTCTGTGCAAAAGTAGTAAACTAAAATGAGCAGGACTGTTTGTAGTCATAGTAGACAAATAAGAAATAAAACACAATTTGTCGGAAAAAAACACACACACACACAAGTGTGTATGTTCCTTTTTGAAGCTATGTAAATGCCATGATCACAAAAACTTTATGATCTTAGTAAGAGCCATTAAGAGAGCTAATAGTTCCCGGCTAATTGGATGAAGCGATAGATAACACTTTCAATACCAAATAGATGGCAATTGATGTCACAAACGGTACATGACGTCAAGATTGAAATAATGTTTTAAAATATAACAACAGTTTTGCTATGTGTAAGTTGCATCTGTCGATGACTGGGATACGGGGTCTCCTATTGAGATTACAAAAAAATAATATGAGAGTATAATCTAAACAAAGATACTTATTGGACACAATAAATGTATAAGTTTAAAATAAGAATAGGGATATATAGATTATCAAAACTTGTGTAACAGAATACGTGGACTACCCCTTTTATAGATATTGAAGGGATGACAATTAATGCCACTAAAGACGTCTCTTATATTCACGCATGTTTCTATGTTTAGTTTTGAAACGTCACGTCTCTTAACCAACTGTCGTAAGTTGTCAGATGCGCTAATAACCGCTCTCACGTTTAATCACGTGAAAAGCTATCATGTCTCCCGACCAGCAATTTTCTGATCAGAGTAAGCTCAAAAGTATAGTATCCATAACTTGTTGTTTCATAACTCAAACTGGTCGCAGAGGATTAGACTTTTTTTAGATACTGGCTGTAGGTTAATAACAATTATAAAGTGGACTCTCATATTTGGGTCTGCTTTCACAGAGACTATACTTTTGACCGAAAAAGTTGACCTAACCAAGAATCCTCGCCGATATTGCTATTTTATAGCTCTAATTCGACTTTCCTAACTTTTAATTAGCTTTTGAGATATATGTGTTTGATTCTGATTTTAACACAATATTTTTAAAATATAATTTATACTGTAGAAAGCAAAAATCCCTATAAAAATAACACATTAGTATAACAATTCTCTTGAAGGCCAAATGTACAGTAGAAAGCTTTCCATTCTGCTGCATGCGTAAGGTTGGGCGTGGACGTAGGAAAATTGGGGGTGAAGAGAAGAGGGGGGGGGGGGGGCTAGACATGTGGGGCCGTGGCCTGCATGCTGCGGACCGGGGGAATCTGGCAGAACTATCACGTTCGGAGGGAACGGTAGGTGGTCAGTCCGGACGAGACCCTTTTGGATTTTCGGAATATCGTGGGAACCCGCGCTGCTGCTGGCTGGCTGGCTGGCTGGCTGCTGCAGCAACAGCTGCTTTGCTGCAGCCGCAGAAGCGAGAAGAAGAAACAGAGCTCAATGCCACCTCCCACGATAACACATGATGCATTGCAGCGAAACACCACACACCACCCAACCACCCAGAAAGAAGAGAAGAGACTCGAACGAAGCGAAGATCTGTTGCCCGCTCCTGACGCTTCCGGCTCCGGATTAGACCCCTGAAGATCTTCGCTCCAGCTCTCCTCCTAATCATGACGCTGCCCGTTTCTCGGTTCTCCCTGACAGACAGTCTATACTAGCTTATTCTTCACCTGCCTAGGGCTAGCACTAGCTACTAGCTACTAGCTAGTACTAGTAGTACTCCTACTCTGATAAATAGCAACATCCACTCGGAAACAAAGACTGCATCGATATCACTCTGTTTCTCAGTCCGATCGCTTGTGTGACATGTGAGCAAAGGTCCAAGCCTGGATAGCTGTAACGGCCTTTCACATCTGACTCCCAGGAACGCACGCAAAAGGTTACAAAAGAAACTCCGAAAGCCATTAAAATGAAAAACTTCTTTACGGACTTGCCGTCCATAAGATTTGTTGGCTCCCTTGGATCATCATCATCATCATCAGCTCAGCTCAGCTGCTACTACATTGCGTTACTTCTATACAAAACCTGATTGGCTCGATAGTTCGGCACATGATGACACTAAGGTTTTGAGTTGAGTGCTTGGCACATCAGTGCAATTAGAACCCTAACAAATACCGTACTGCCGGAACAAGACAACTGATCTACTGGGAAATGGAGCACGTCGGATTAGAACAGCAAAATGGTCGCGGGCCGGCGGCCGGCCCGCGGTTGCGTGAAGCAGCGTGCATGCTAGCTGCCAGGCGAGCGAGCTAATTAACTAACTAGTGCTAGCTGGAGACGAGGCGGCGGACAGCTGCGACGACGGCGCGATGGTTAGGCTTAGGTCGTCTCTCTCGAGCACAAGGCGAGGCTTGGTGGCAGGCGACGTGGGCGGCTGCTCTTCTGGCGAAGGCGGCCTCTTGCTGCCCGCGCCGCACGGGGCCTCGCTTATGTGCACGCCGAAGAGCTTGGTCGGCGCCGACCGAGCCGCGCTGCTGCTGCCGGCCTCCCCGCCGCTCTTGTCCGCGGCGATCTGCTGTGGCGGAGGCGAGGGCTCCTCGGCGATGGTGAGCGAGCTGCTGGACGTGGTGCTCCCGCCGGAGTTGTTGAGCCCGTTGGCCGCGGCGGGCTTCTTGCGCGCCTGCAGGCCGAGGCTCTGCAGGAACGCGGCCGTGGACGGGCTGGCAGACAGGGGGCGCACGTGGTTCTGCACGAAGTAGATGATGTCATTGTAGAGCTTGCGCATGTGCGCCAGCTCCTGCAGCAACGCCGTGTTGCTGCGCCGCAGCCGCTCGTTCTCCTCCATCAGCACCGCCGCGGTGGCTGCGCGCCCGGCGCCACTGCCCTCCGCCGCCGGTGTCGGTACCGGCCCGGCCAGTGCCAGCAGTCGCGTGGCCACCGGCGCGTGCGGCTCCCGCCAATGCGGCTGCGGGAATGGCACGCCCATGCCATGCGCCGCCACTAACCTTTCGTCGCCCACAAACTGGTGGTGCTGAGCTGCCGCCATGCCGGGGTGGAACAGCGCGAAGTGCGGCGGCGCAAAGAACGGCGGGGGCGACGGCGAGGCCGGCGACACGGACGACATCTTCCGGCGGTGGATCTCGCAGAGCAGCTGTTTCTCCCCCTTCCTGAAAAACTCGTTCGCGAACTCCCACCTCTCCGGCACGACCTTCCTGAACCCCTGCATTACGACATTGCCACCCGCGCACGCCATGAGCACCCATGAATCCATCCATCCATCCATCGCAAACTCAAAGGAAACACGCACTCCTGCTACACAAGTGAAAGCGGCGCTTACGTAGGTGTTGAGCTGGCGAACGAAGGACGAGAAGTTGTTGTGCTTGAAGTAGTTGGGCAGGATGTCGCGCGCGAACTCCGGCGGCCGCCACACGACGAAGGTGGAGACCCGGTCGTCCCCCCAGGAGACGATGTGGTCGGTGGCCGGGTCGTCCACCAGCTGGTACGTCTTGGTCAGGAACGGCGCCGGCACCGGCTTCTGCGCGGCCGCCTGCGCCGCCGAGTCGCACTCTGACCAGCTCCCGCACCTCTCCATCACCCTCACCGGCCTGGGATCTACGAAACGAACGCGCGGAAAGAGGTGACGACGAAGAGTCGGCGAAGGTTTCTTGGGGTTTTCACTCGGCGCGTGAGGTGGTTCTTATTTTTAACTGCGAGAGTGGTGAACGCAAGCAGCGAGCGAAGGCAAGTGTGGTGTGTGTGGCTCTGCCTCGGGGAGCGTGCGCAGGGAGGAGCGGGCGGTCGGGGTGGTGGGAGGGAATATGTGTCGCTCTGTCTGTCTGGGTGTTTTGGAGAGAGGGATTGGAAGTTTTCAGATTCAACTTTCAAGGTAGACCCGTGACACTTCCGCCAGCGTCTCTTCTGCAACCAACCAACCAACCGTCCGTCTTTCTCCCCCCGCTTCGTTTGTTTTCTGACTTCTCTGGAGAATCTTTTGCGGCTTCCTTTTAACCCTTTCGATCTCCGTTTTTTTTCTTTCCTTTCTCCCGGAGCGTTTTTACGGTGGAGGTGGAGAGATGCTTGGTGTTCGTGAACGGCGATCGATCGATCTTTCCGGTCCACGCCACGGCTCCTCGTGCATTTCTGGAACGGACAAGCTCTGCTGCAGTTTTGGAAGCATCTCAAATCTGAAATGTTTTCCCGTCGTAAGATTGGAACGAACGGGGGTTACGCTGTCGTACGTGACCTCAGCTTGCAGAGGAAGAAAGCTATCGGCAGGAAAGGAGGATGATATTTCTACATCTGTGCTTCTTAAGGCTCGGTTGGATCAAATCACTGTTCCATGTGGGCTAAGCGGTGCATATCACGTGTTATCGCTCGTCTCCAGGTCCGGGGGTTATTTTCTTTGTACTTTGGTCAGGATAAAAGTAGTACTGACACTATGAAAGTTTCTAATTCATGACAAATCTACAACAACTTATTTGTTTTGAGGAAATCGACGGGAGAGTGTGGATTTCATGGGGATATGTCCCAGATCTTAGGATGATGTGACAATTGGCAATGGCGTTTACGGTTTGTAGTTTCACGTGTTTTCGACAAAGCTACAGGTATTCTGGACAGGTGCGGTCCGACCGGTCCTTGCACGGCGGTCCGACCGGTCCCAAATCGGTCGGACCGCCATGTGGGTCGGTCGGACCGGCGATGACCTAAAAGTGTTCAAACGCAGTGGGCCAAAAATAGGTGTTGTAGGCAAGTGAGGGGATCCCTATGCACTTGGTCTCATAATTTTTGGAGTCTCCGGTAAGAAGTTCTATTCGTTTTTAATTTCCAGAAGGTTTCGGAATTTGGGAGTTTGAATTTCGGCTAAGTCCCAGGCGGTCCGGCGGCTCCGAGGAGCGGTCCGACCGCCATGGGCGTCCGACCGCGGTGGAGCGGCGGACCGGTTTCTACTTGAACGTCGGCCAACCGTGGCGATGTTGATTTGTTAGGTCAAAGTCATTGGTTTCATGGCATATGATTTGCATGATGCATGTTTTGACTAACATGGGTCAAGTTGTGAAGAACTTGTTCCCGAATTCGTGTTTGCTTATCTGTGGTTGTGCAGGTTGCTTGGTGGTCAACGACGGTCAACGGCGAGGAGGATCGGGACTAGACTCGGAGAGTTGAGGTCCAGAACGATTGACGATGCCGGGTGAGGTCAGCGACTCAAGTGTGACATAAGATGGACAATGGTGACCTATTGGCAAATCCATGACGCATGGTGAAGCGGTTTAGGTCAAAAGGTTAAAGACGGCGCTTTGCGAAGCGTGCGTGTGTGACCCGTTTGTTAGTGGGCCTTAACGGGAGCCCAAGAGAGTCAAACCCTAAGAGTTTTAGGCCTCCACTATAAATAGGAGGAGATGGTGGCTGCACCTCCCTCCCTCTCGCCTTTTTGTGTTTCAAACCCTAATTGTCTTTAGGGGAGTTGAGGTGGAGGCTAGGGCTCTTGATGGTTTGTGGTGAATTTAGTGATCTTTGATTGTCCATCGATCCATGATGGTGTGGATGTAATCCAAAGAACAATCACGAAATCAATCTATGCAAGGTTTGCTTGAGATAAGTCTCTTTTCGTTCTTGCTTTCAATTTCGTGTTTTTAGGGCTTTCTTTGATCCGCGAGTTTGTGATTGATTCTTTCACGTGAATTAGCTTGCTGTGATATGTGTGAATCTATCTAGCATCATCTTGATCATCAATCTCTCACGAACAAGCTTTAGGATCAAGTTTTCGTTCTTGCGGTTTTAGACCTTCATTAATCAATTGGCAATTGCTCAAGATCGTTCCAAGAATTATCATAATATTCGATTGGAATAGGTCCTCAATAGCATATAGAAGGTGTGTGCAAAGTTTCATAAAGATTAGAGTTGAGAATCAAAGTTTCACCTAATTGCAACTTCGTCATCGGTGATTTTCTTTATTGCGGATCGGTTACGAGTCGGCGGTCGATCCGCTTGTCATCACCGGTCGACCCGATTTTGGAGCGGTCCGACCGCCAAGATAACGCCGGTCGATCGCCCGCAATCGGTCCGACCGATTGGGTCCAATGATCGACCGCCCGTCTTGTGAGTCTTTGCAATCTTAGTTGATTTTGGTAGTATTGCTTAGGGTTTAATT
The DNA here is from genome assembly GCA_036346395.1 of Hsuehochloa calcarea. Classification (NCBI taxonomy): domain Eukaryota; kingdom Viridiplantae; phylum Streptophyta; class Magnoliopsida; order Poales; family Poaceae; genus Hsuehochloa; species Hsuehochloa calcarea. Next base: position 11,654,980 of record CM070610.1, on the reverse strand, counting down.
GGATTCAATACTAGTCTTCCATTGTCTTGGTATATTGATCTTCATAGCTTTCTAATAGCTACTGGAGTGAAATTGTATTGAGTTCATAATTTGTGAAAAAGTGAGCGTGCTCCTATTCACCCCCCCCCCTCTAGTCGCCTTTACGGTCCAACAAGAGATTTAGGAGGCGTGGGTTATAGAATCTCTTCTTTGGTTGACGAGCACGAGAGTTTAGGTAGGATGTATTTTAAAGGGTAAAGTCCATTTTTCAACCTTGAATTTTTTAAAAAGTCTGAAAAACAACTTTGAAGTCGAAAATCAGACATCGTAGGACCTCCACGTTTGAAAACCGGACAAAATGGGCCCCGCGCCTCTTCCACCCTGGTTTTGTGCTCACGTGGCGGTCCACCTGGCACCTTATGCCGACATTTATTAACACGGGGCCGGTCACCTTTCCCATTCGCGCAAGCGTTTGTGGAAACGGAAATCCCCTTCTCCTCCCGAGAAACCCTAGGTGATGAAATTGCATCAGCGCTGTGCATGGCAACCTCCGGGAGCTCAAGCACGTCACGGTGGTCGGTTGATTCCTCAGCGGTCGGCGTCGGCGATGGGAAGTTTTCCTCCCCGGTAAGGTACAGGGAGGGTCCGCTTTGATTATGAGCCGGCCGTCCGTTGCAATTGCGGGCAGAAGTCAGCTAGATGGGTCTCTTGGAGTGACGCGAACCCTGGGAGGAGGTACTTTACCTGCGCGAAGGCTCGGGTGAGTGTTTTTGTGGTCGGCGTAGTGTGTTCTTGTGGTCGGTGTTCTTGTGGGTTTGTGTTCTTCTGCGGGCTATTCGATTTGTTCTCAATTTGGGGCTATTGCGGTCGTCCTGCCATTTGTTTGATTTGTTCTCAATTTGTGTAGGTGGGTGGTTGCAATTTTTGGAGATGGTATGATCCGGAAACCAGTGATTTTGTTAACCACACCTTGCTGGATTTGCGCGACTATGTAAGGGCTTTGAGGAAGGAAAACAAGGAATTGAAGGCCTCGACTAGCGATGAACAGGCCAAGGAAGGGGTGTGTGCTGAACTGAGGAGATTGCTGGTTGCAAAATCAGATGAGTATGCTGAGTTGAGCAGAATTGTAGTCCAAAATGAGGCTGCAATTGTTCATCTTAGTGGTAGGGTCAAAATGGTAGAAAATAATAGAATGTTGATCATCTCAGTGTTTGCATGTACTCTCTTTGTTGTAGTTCGGTTCATGTTCTGGTAGAAATGTTCTTAGTTTGTTGATGTAAGTTGTAAAACCGAATGCTCACTGGAATGGAAATATTTTTTTGGTGAATTCAGTCGTCGTTTTGGTGAATTTTCGGAATGAAATGTTTTGGACAGAGGCAACAGGGGATGAGGTGACAACATTGGCAATGAAGGCCGAAGGCTGCAATGAGTTTTTTTTAGACCAAGGATGCAATGAGTTAGTGGTGGATAGGAAGCGGGGTTAGATCGTGAAGAGGACACAATTTGTGACAAAATCCTCAACAAGAACGCGACAAACTCATGTGAACTCCAAATGAAGGACAAGCCGACACGGTAGTTCAATAATCAAGATTTCTAGTGGAACAGTCAGTAGAAAAACAAAATTTCACCTTTATGCCTTTTATAGCAGTAGAGATAGACATTATACAATTTATATTTTAAATGAATTCGGTTGAGTGATCAGTATATAAGTGCATCCTGAGATATATCGTTGTCTGTTGAAAGATATCATGTTTTAATACTTAGAGATACATGCGTTGAGAGATTTATGTCCTTAAGCAATAGGAACCCATGGCATGGCAAAAGCTCCAGGCTCATTTTGTTTCTCCAGGATATACTAGTGACTTAAAGAATTTTGCAAACATGCTGTGCAAGATTAGAATCTCCAGGCTCATGATAACTGAGTTGAACTGAAATAGCATTGTAAGATTTTGTAGACTGAAATTTGCAATAGAAAGTTGGAAGTTTGGTACAGTCAAGTTCAGTGCCATCGCAATGCGTCCGTAGATCAAACTTACAAGGATTCAAACTTACAATACAATCGAGTTCACCGCCATTACTGGATTCTGAGATAAGTTGCAAATGCATAAAAGTTCACACAAAAACAAACACATATTGCCAGCACAGACTTTCACTGCTGCTTGTTATTGACATCACTGATGGCCATGAGGAGCTTCGGATGAGTTGTTGTCCTCTTTTTTGGAGGTTTCTTCCTTGGTGGCTCTCTAGCACTGACATTAGCTGAAGCATGACCAGAGGAGAGTTGAATTGTAGCACATAAACTGGCCTGAGAAGTAGGGACAGTAGCCTCTAGCCTTATAGATGCAGAACCACCTTTTGATGTTGTCACACTAGCCTTAGCAGATGAGTTGACGATCATTTCGTTTGACACACTAGACTGCAACAACAAATGAACAATGCTAAGTCTTACAACTGAGCAGGGTCAAATATATGTAGTAAACTGGAATATGCTTACATGCTGGATTGTAGTTGCAGAATTTGGTGAGTACACAACCCCAGGGCACTTATTCTTGCCCTTTGAGTTGGCAGGTAGGCTTGCCCTTTTTTTTACCAACACTTTCAGAGCTCTGTTGTGATCCTTGCATCATTACCTGAGGACAATTGACAATGTGAGAACAAAATCTGTTCTGGTGCATTAGTGAAGCAAGAGTGACACATTACCATCGCAGATGGTGCTGCAGGAGGGATATCTTCAGATGCATCCAATGTTTCTTTCCTCTTTGAGCAAGAAGCTTTGTTGTGGCTTGTCCCTTTGCAAAATGTGCACCTAATGATAGTTCCCACTTTTGAGACTCTTGTGGCCTTGGGCTTCTCATGAGGCTCTCTTTTCCTTTCCTTCTTTGGCCTGCCTGGCATCCTAACATATTTTGGTGCTTGTGGTTGTGGCTTCTCTGATGTGGGCCAACTATGCATACCCTCCACAGGCTGTAGACAGTGCTCATATGTGTTGCTAAACTCATCAACTGAGTAACAGGAGGCTATGTAATCATCTATCCTATTGGTGTTGTAGTATATGCTTGATATGGCATGACAACATGGCAATCCTGACAATTGCCAATATCTACAAGAGTATGTTTTGTTTTGAAGGTTTACTGTAAATCTTTGATCACGATGCTTGACTTCAAATGAATCATTTCCATTGAATATTGCATGGCAATACCCAGATTCAGTTATATATGCATTGAGTTTCTTAAAAATGTTGGGGCATATGATGCCTTGCCACCTCTCTACCTTTTCTCTATTCAATTGGATTCTAACCATGACCTTACACCTAATGGCCTCTAGCATACTAATAATTAGCAGATACCCTGCCTCAACTATCCATTTGTTGAAAGATTCGCACATGTTGTTATCAACAGAATCACAGTTAGAACCTAACCTGAACCAAGCCCTGCTCCAATGGTGTGGGTCAGTGTTCATCAACGCCTGAGCCCCTTCACGCATGCTTTGGGCCAATTTTGCCCTTGCCAGGTTGAAAAGGCTTATGCAAGGTGACTTGGCACATCTCCAAAACTTTTTATGTCACTCCCTATCCTTGAATTTTTTCCTCCAGTTGGCATAGACATATCTAGCACAGTTCCTGTTCTCGGCATTAGGAGCCCAGGTTTGAACAACATTCAAAAGTCCCTGCATACGTAATGAACATGCAATTAGTTAGTTAGCAACACATTATATAGTACATAAGTACTGAACATGCAATTTCACTAACCTTTTGCTGATCAGACATGATGACCCATCCCTCACCATCCGAACCCTTACATCTTTGAAAAGGAGATAACAAAACCAGTTCCAACTATCATTTGTCTCCTTCTCCACAACTGCCCAGGCTATGGGATACATTTGGTTGTTTGCATCCCTTCCAATAGCACAAAGGAGTTCAGCTTGTCTACTTTGACGAGAAATGCCGATACGGCGGGCCCCCGAGTGGCATCGGGCACTTGGCATCAAGCAAGAACAGTATGAGGGTGAGTTGGGAAAAGGACACTAGTGTGGCAAGGAGGGTAAATTCAAGAACTCTTTTACAGTACACTTAATTTAGCATGGATCGTTCATTCTTTTTGATCAAATGGTTCAGATTAGCTTGGATTTAGTTATACAACCAGCTGTTAGTATGAGTAGTAGAATCCCAGGGGGGTATAATTGTAATTACTCATGTAGGGATCACATGACACAAAAGTAATATTTTCAAACCTAGTTGAAAAAAGTCCATATTACCCTTAGGAAAAATTATAAATACAAAGAAAAGTCTATTATACATTTAAGAAATCAATGGTCAATTTTAATTTATAATATCACTATATCTACTAAATAGAATGTACCGTAAAATTTACAAAATTCAATGCTTGTTTGGTTTGTTGGTTGTCACATTTTTGTGCTTAAAGGTGGCAGGTTTAGAGCTGTTTGGAGGTGCAGATGTAGCGTATTGGGTTATCATTTGGGCTAAACTAACACCAGTACTAACTAAAATTTTCTTTTACAGAAACGGGTTTCAATTAAACCCGCGAGTACTTTTAGGGTGAAGACTGTTTCATAATATGAGATCATCATCTCCTTTTCTTTTAGGATTTAATTGAATATTCCCATGGTTGAGGTATTGTATTGGTACGGAAGTGTCTGAATTGCCTCCATTATAGATCCGTCGCATATTAATAAACGGATTTTAAATAAAATAAAGTGTAGTTCACCCTAACTATGATCATGAACCTAATTAAATACGTATATTACTAAATTGTCAAACTTAGTCAATATCGTCATTTTAATTTGCAATCCGAATTCTGATAGTTCAGATGGACACATACAGACCATCCCGACAACTTCAAGGTGTGTGGCAGTGTGGGGTAGTCCATGATTTTTTTTTCCAGATACAACACTTTTTGAATTCGTATTTACAAAAATAGCCATACGCAAGTCGTATTTGCACATATAGCACTGTTGCCGCATGACCACCGTGCGGCAACACCCCCCACCCCCCGGGCCACGCCAGCCGTTGCCGTCCGACTGCCGTGAGGCAATGCATCCGCCGCCGCCAAGTGGCCTCCCCAGTCAGGCTGCCTATTCATTGAGTACTGTTCTTCTAATACTGTTCATCGTTTCGACTGTCTGAGGAGGTTCGACTACACGACTACCTGATCGGAGGAGGTTCGACTACACGACTATCTGGTCGGAAGGTTTCGACTATCTGGTCGGAGGAGGTTCCACTACATGACTACTTGGTCGGAATGTTTCGACTACCTGATCGGAGGAGGTTCGATGCACAGTACTCGATGAGCCAGAGCTAGCCCGACCATCCTCTGTTTTCACTCTCACCGCGGCGCGTGGCGGCCGGCTGGCTAAGGTGGCTTCCGGGAGGGCACGTGGCGGGTAGGGAGAGGCCTCCGCACGACGGCTATACAGCATTGGTGCCAATACTGCAAATACGACTCGTAAGTAATCAATACTGTAAATACGCATAAAAAAGATGCTATATTAGGCAAAAACTCGGGGTAGTCCCTGTTGTATGCATTTGTTTCCTTTTCGACTGTAAGGTCGTTTTGTACTCTTAACATACCTCAATAGCCGTACGGAATTAGCTGACACCTTTATTTACAAACGTGTAGGTAAAAAATTTACCTACCAATTTAATTAAGAAAGAGGGCAAACAAGGACAAGAGTTTTAAAAGACATCCTCTGGAACGAAAAACTCAGAAGCCTAAGTTCCAAGAATGACATGGACACCTTATTATAAAATCTCCTACTTCGTAAATATCCTCATGTATTTTATCATCACCTTTGAGCGCCCTTGGTTTTTCCCCAGTCTGTGTTTTCCACGTTAAATCTACATCTTATTTGTCTCTCAGTGAAAGTTCCCGCTGAAGATTTAAGACCTCGAATGTGTGACGTCGTCTATAAATAAAGTGTGTGTACCTCTGACTCCACTTCAGTAGACATTAATGCCGCAAGCCAGCCAGGGGTAAACCTTGAGAAAGACACGGTCGGGCGCGCCCTCCCTGAGCCTGGAACGCGAGAACGAACCTATGGCCGCGCGCGCGATCGGGTCACGGCCAACCAGCACGGGGGGCACGGACACAGGCGCGGTACGCGGACACGTTGTCGCCCGTGCGGTATGCGCCCTGCTCTCCCGCCGCGGCCTTCATTCACGCGGGAATGTGTGTGGCGGGAGATGACCATTGGATATCCATGCGATAAATCGTTTGAGGGGGAACTGCAACTGCCACTCTGAATTACCATGACGACCGAGATCTTGTATTTTCATTTGTTTTTGCACCCATCGATTGAGTAAAAGGGAAAACATGTACATACTGTTGGATACAGATCATTTGTAGCGTCCATTCAAACTGTGTGAGTGTCTACCTGTGCTGTGTGTATGCCATCAGATTTACAAGGTAGTTTCAATCTTGGCTAAGCTAGTTCATGGGTTTTTTGGACCGAAATTTGCTCACAGCAGACTCTTTCCCGAGTAAAATGTTAGGTTAACTAGTCCAACACCCGTGCTTTACTATGGATTAAAAAAATCATATCTCTTCAATCGTCGTCGTGCTCAGCCTGCAATGCAAGTAATCCTCCGGTAACCCGTTCTTGGAAAGATTGATGGAATCTTTGGACTTCTTGCGCACCAGCTTGGGCAATTGGGGTGTGAGGGAAGTGGAGAGGAGGCTATGGGTGATCAACTGTACGCACGGGAGGAACCGAGAAAGAACGAGATTCAACGGCTCACATCTCACGAAGAAAAAAAGATCTAACGACTCACATTGCATGAGAGAGGACAGACCGTTATCTTTTTTTTTAAGTAGTAGAGATTAACTTAGTGTCTATTAAGCTACTAGACTATTCAGGCCACATGTTAAAAGAAAAGCGGTTCACGCCCATTAACCTCCCTCACCTAGTGCCATCAAGCTTGCCGTCAATCCCTGTAGCCCCGCCACCTTGCCACACATTCGTCAAGCCACCGAAAACACATGTCGGGTCCGGTGACCCAGAATATTAATCAAGCTAGGCAAACCCTGCCCGAGTGGTAGCAGCCACAGACGGCAACCGGAGTGCAAACCTTGGCACCATTAACATTTCTTTGAAATTTTCAGTTAGCTGTGCAATTCCATCAGCATTTTTATTGATCACTCACGATGGTTGTAATACAAAGTATAAAGGCTAACTATTAGACTTAGCCACCACGAAATAACGTAATTTGAACGGGCGCAATAGTCACGTGTAAATGTATTAGAAATGTTGTTAGGTGATTCGTATTCCGAACCTATTAGAACTTGAAGGGGTGTGCTATAAGAATTCATATATGATTACGATTACGATTCTAACTTTTCTTTATAGAGGAACTGGGGATACTATATAAAATCGTAAGGGGTAGTCACGGAGAACTCAAGCCACAAACTAACTCATTTAAACAAAAAGGTGCACAAGAGGATTAGATGCTAGCTTATTCTTTAGCATTAGATTCTTGTACACAAATTAACTCATCCAAACAAAGAGGTACACGAGAGGATTAGATGCTAGTTTATTTTTTAGCACTAGATTATTGTATACGGTAAGAATCCAAAGATCCTAAAATGTCTGAAAGGGTTGTGAGAGAACGATAATCTCTCATACTCTTTTAAGATTGTGCTTAAATATTTTACGGTCGGCTTCGTTAAATATCTGTCTCGTCCTGATCCGATCCAAGGTGCACCTGCGCACAAGGGTATCGCCTCTTCCGGTCAGCCAGCTTAATTTCCCGACCGTAAACACTGAGGAAACACTGAGGAAGACTGACATCAGACATTAACATCTGAAACGATATTATAAGCTTAGCGACGTCTGGAACTTCGCGGTACCCTGCAGCCCCTGCACATTGCTGTTCTCCGTGAGTATGCTGAAAGATGTTAATGTCCACTAGGCCACTACTACTCCACCGGATAGCAAAATAACTATTTACCGACAATCTTACAAAAACATCTTTAATTATCCATGCACGTAGTGGCGCTCGCAAGCAGCAGCATCTGCAGTAGATCGCACATGCAAGCTAGGCTACAGGATAGTACAAAAAGCAATGGAAAACGTGCCGCGGAAACTAAAGATATCTTCGCTTATACAAGTTCTTTAGTCAGCAACCGGAGGAATATAGCCATCGATCCCCGCGACTGCGTCGACAAAGCATGCATGGTTTAAAATGCTTGGAAAGCTTCGCTAAGACCGAGAAGAAGCAAAAAAGAATACAAGAAACTTGTGCAAAGCGCCGTGTTTTCTATGCCCGAACCGGAGAGATAGAGATCATGAGCAGAGCGACGGAGGAAAAGCGTAGACGAAGCGGTAAGATCCAGTGGCGACGTGGTGGGGGCTGGCCGTGTGCATGCAAAGCGAGAGAGGGGAAAGGCTTGCTCGGGTCGCAATATTATACGCCACCAGCCCACCACCGCGCGCGGAACGGGCGCATCGCGTTGGAGCCGATCGACAAAATGACGGGGGCGGGCGCGATCCTCTAGTTTTTCTCCGTCGGCACACATGCGGTGCACGGACGAGGCCACAGCCAATGCCACGTACAGACAGGTTCAAAGGTTCCTTCGCGAGAATAGATCCAGAAGCTAATGCACGTACCTACAAAAACGCCACAGATACTACTATACTATACTACTAGCACTCTGTATATGTACGTGCATGATGCAAAGACCGTACAATTATACTGTACGTATACGCGCATGCATGTCGCCGTCAGCCGTACGTGAGATCGGAAGAGACGCGAGCGCGCGGTTCAGTATGCCCCGGCCGGCGTCACGTGGCGAGTTTGTCTCGGCGCCTTGGCCGGGAGGCTGGACCACCGTCCGGCAACGCAAAGCTCGATCTCGATCGCGTGCCTGCCTCCTGCGCCGATGTAGCCCGTCGCTGTGCACCGTGTACCGGGGTCTGGTCGGATCTGGCCGGTTTTGGGGGATATATGCCTGGTTTTTGTGATCCATCTGCTGGGCACGGCGCGCGCATGCATGGACCACCGCGGCGCGCTGTGTGTTTATATACATCGTGGGGATCGATCGGCTGCAGGCGGCAGGCAATACGATGTCGCTACGAGTCAGGTTGGGTCTGACTGGAATATATCGGTTGCTAGCTAGCCCGAGTTTTTATCACGGCTACACGTACGTTTTACTACGGTAGGACTAGGGACTATGTTTGTTCGTTGAGCCGAGTGCATGCCTGATCAATTCAATGCGTGGTACGGTGTTGTCTAGTACACCGCTTGCGATGATTATATATATATATTTCCGGACAGTTTAGTTCGAAATATACTCGCAGATGATTATTTGTCAATGATTGTATCGCTCACACGGAAAGGTAAGAAAGATCTTGTACGTGTGCCATTTTAAAATTAACGCTGGAATGCTGCGCTTGTGAACATTACGTACGGGCAACAACTATATGGAGAAACAGTATAGTAGAGTAGTTCACAATTTACTGCTTTTAATACTGCCGTATCATGGTCCAACTTAGCTTCTTATCCCATGACTCTGTACCGACCTCTGCGTGGTCCTTCCAGTGCATCTTGACCCTAAATTAAGTGTAAAAACATAGGGAATGCTAAGTCATATACCTAGCATAAGATCTCAATTTCATACACACCACCACTCCTTTGCCTTGGAATGGTATTCCCTGCCATCGCACGGTCATAGATGTCAGAAGTGATGAATAGTATCCTGTATACATACTCCCCGTTTTTTTTTCCTTTGTTCTTTTTAGATTACTGATATACTCTCATTTTCGGCAGCCAGGTGGACTAACAAAAACAAGCCAGGTGGACTAACAAAACAAAGGTCAAGATCGAGTACTACAATAGAAAACACATCAATTTCTACGGCACTTAAATTTGCTAAAAAAAAGCCTTCTATCCCGAACGCAATGGTACATGAGACGAATCCACACACGGCCCGCACCTACAATGTTCTTCAAACTTGCTCTCTTCCCTAGCAGTCGGTCCACTTCAAATTTTCATTCACATGTCATTGTATTTATTTGTCTTCGTACTAACGTTTTTTTTTGATGATTTAATGCAATTTAAGTTCCTCTGAGTTCAGCAGGAGTACTATATAGTCACACTCTAAAATGCTCAGGTAGTCAGGTCCTTTATTTTACCGATTTACCCTGCAGGGTTGCCTCAGACGACATATATGCACATTGAATGAATGAAGTAAAGAGACCCAACTCCTCTATAGGGGAACAAATTTACCCTTAGCTAGAAGCTGTGATTCACTTCATCTCAGAATCATCAAGCCTTTTGCAGGGACCAATCACTACGAGGAACAGTCCTAGACTTCCACAGCTCCAGACACACAGCTTCTGACACAAGATTCCCTGTGGCATTACAATTCAAGTGTCCAGTGAGCAATTATCAGCCAAAACTGGCTACCTCCCATTAGCATGGCTGGAAAGAAAGGTGTTGGTTGGTTAGCACAGATCTCGAGAAAATGGTATACCCTGGAATGCACAAGCAGGAAAAGGCCTGGATAGGGTTTTACTTTTTCTCAATTAGAAGTGAGCAATCTATCATGTGAAGCCCTACACGCATGAAAAGGAGTGAGGGCAATGTGAGGAGTCTTTCTTCTAATCTGTCCCCACCGCAGCTCCTGAATGCTTTTCCTAGAAAAAACAAATGAGGAAAATGATAGGAGAATTGACTTGCTCTGTTTCTAAAAAAAGCAACGCCCTTTTACCATGTGGCATCATTGCTTTGGTCTCCACAAAAGTGTAGAGATAACGTATGTCAAAGATGTTGAGATCTTACACTAGGATCTCAAGTAAGCTGAAACTTGCTCACTTTCCCCCTTTATTAACCTTTAACTTCCGTGGAGCAAATTTTATCAGTAACTATATAACTTATCCTGGCCCCATTAGTCCCTTGTAGAATTGGATACGACGATCAAATGGGTTGAGTGATTGTAGTATTTTCTTTTGCAACTTATATAGAAAAGTCTGCTCTGGATTCAACCGACAGCTGAATACTATGTACTCGTACGAGGTTGTCATCTAGTCGTAGAGGTTAAACCAACTCTGATCTATTCTGCTAGTCACAGCTTTTGTCTACAACCGGGTGAACAACACAGTAGTAATCGAAGAAGACGAAGTCAACCTTGTCGATAGAGTTACAACCACCTAGTTGAAAGTGTTCGACTATCAGATTTCTTTCACCTTCCGGTTTGGGAGATTCACGCACCGCAAAGAACAAAAGCAGATCGAAGACGATAGACGAGAACAAGTCGAAAACCTCTCGGAATAGAAATTAGTCAAAGACTGATCAACACGAGTCGGTCGAAGACAGAAGAACAGGTCGAAGACGATGAACTGAAACAAGTCGAACACAATGCCCAGAAGCACAAACCGCCTACGATGACTAAAATTCTTTAGAAACGACCTGATCTATTATTTCTCAATCATATTTTATGTCTACAAAGTGCTCTCACAACACCCCTCAAACCCTAGCAAGAAAGCACCAAAAAGCTCTCTGCTGAAAGACGCCGCCGCCAAAAGCCCCAAAATGCCTCCCACAAGGGTCCTAAACCGTGTCCTTATCAACATAGACACATAATTCTATCTCTTCCGTGAAATAAGGGAACCGAAACCCCTCAAATCAAGGTAATTTATATAGAAAAGTCTGCTCTGGATTCAACCGACAGTTGAATACTATGTACTCGTACGAGGTTGTCACCTAGTCGTAGAGGTCAAACCAACTCTGATCTGTTCTACCAGTCACAGCTTTTATCGACAACTGGGTGAACAACACAGTAGTAATAGAAGAAGACGAAGTCGACCTTATCGAGAGAGTTACGACCACCTAGTCGAAAGTGTCCGACTATCAGATTTCTTCCACCTTCCGGCTTGAGAGATTCACGCACTGCAAAGAACAAAAGCAGATCGAAGACGATAGACGAGAACAAGTCGAAGACCTCTCGGAATAGGAATTAGTCGAAGACTGATCAACACGAGAACTGGTCGAAGACAGAAGAACAGATCGACGACGATGAACTGAAACAAGTCAAACACAATGCCCAGAAGCACAAACCGCCTACGATGACTAAAATTCTTTAGAAACGACCTGATCTATTATTTCTCAATCATATTTTATGTCTACAAAGTGCTCTCACAACACCCCTCAAACCCTAGCAAGAAAGCACCAAAAAGCTCTCTGCTGAAAGACGCCGCCGCCAAAAGCCCCAAAATGCCTCCCACAAGGGTCCTAAACCGTGTCCTTATCAACATAGACACATAATTCTATCTCTTCCGTGAAATAAGGGAACCGAAACCCCTCAAATCAAGGTAATATCTCTCAACCTTTTAGTTATAAAAGCCCTCCATAACTCTTCACACGTCGAACCTCCAGGACGGTACCTCCTGTAGGTTCGACCACGCATCATGCATTCACCTTCGATCTCCATGTGCCCCAGCGTGAGGACGACCACCTTGTGACATCCACGACCACCTGAACCTTGGATTTCCCCTCCAAGTTCTGGTCCTCCTCGTCATCAACTATGTTCGTCTCCATGCTCAACCTGCATATGCAAAGATCAAAGACCGTTTTCCTGGCATAAGTTCTCTAACTTGACCAATATCAGTTCACACACACATATGACACTCTCATTTAACCACAAACACGAATGAAATCATCCACGACCATAAATTTTAACTTTTAGAACACAAATCGAGACAACTCTGTAAAATCGGTTGTACGGTTGTGTACACGCCGGTCATACCGCTAACCAACCAGACACAAGTACTAAAGGTACTAGAAGAAAATAAGTATTGAAGCACTCGAAGCCTACGACCACTTACTAGAAACGTTCAACCACTTACCAGAAGCCTGCGACTACTTACCAGAGGCCCATGACCACTTACTAGAAGCGTACGACCAATTTTCAGAAGCCTACAACCACTTTGTAAAGCCTACGACCACTTAGTAGAATCTTATGACCACCGACCAGAAGCCTACGACCACCTACTATAAGCGCACGACCACCAAGCACCAAACCCACGACTCCCGATCACGAAGCCTACGACTATCGACCATGAAGCCCACGACTACCGATCACAAAGCCTACGGCTACAGTCCATCAACCATCGACTGAGCACGTAGCTTTGACCATCGACCGCACAATCGACCGACCATCGACCGTGCACTGTAGCTTCCTGAAATTCGACCATGCAATTCTGACCGCCCTTCGTACTCGATACACGCCTCGACTTATGCCTGAGTACATTACTCAGAGCTCTACCACTCGGTACTCGGATCTACAGTACTCGAAAAAACTAACACTCAATACTCGGAGCTACAGTACTCTGAACTGTATTACTCGGTACTCGAAGTTACAGTACTCTGAGTCCGGTTGAAAAAGATCATCGAGTATCACCGATTAGACCACCCCGATACAAGTCATGATATGACCATTCACACTGAAAATCCAAAACCAAAACTTTCACAACCACAAATGTCAATACAACCAAAATATCAATTATTCATCATCATATAAATCTACAACCAGTCCACCTGGTCTAACACCCTCACATCTTGTAATTTCAGAGTGCATGGAATAATCAACTCGTTATTCGCAAATGGTATCCGCTGATATTAACGGTAGCTGTAATATTTCTACCCATCTACAACCAATAAGGAAGTAGGCAGACAAGAATACCTATTCTGCCAGAAGAAAATTGGTCTTGGCACTAGTCCAAAGATACTTTGTCGCAGAAGAACACCAAATCAGGGATCCTAGAAGCAATAGCTGAGAACAAGACTTTCTGCTTTTTCGTTGTTTTAGGTAGAAAGTGCACGTCTATTCTCGTAGAAAAGTGAAAGTGCACCGGAGCCGCACATCAGAAATGCTTCCATGTATCAGATTTTCAGCTCACAAGTATGGATCTGTGCTTGGTACTACAAATAAAATCTAACTAGAGAGGCAACTGATCAATATAAACGAGTAACTGCAGACACACAGTTTTGAGAGGGCACTGAAGACCTCTCCTCTAATCCTCTTCCTTCCTCCAAGACTCTGATCTGTACCTGCAGATAGATCATGCTTCTACATGTTTCTCCTACCTGTCTCTGCTGCTGCTGTTGCTGCATTTTGGCACAGTGTTGGTATAATCAGAGGCAGTTAGGGAAAAAAATAACTACTGAACCAGAGAAGAGCCGAAGAAGGGGAGCTCGACTTTGAACCCGTTTTTTCAACAGACATCATCTTCAACGCAGGGACATCCGTACAAAAGCTGTTGCCCATCACATGCCACTCACTACTAGCTCCCCCTATCCATCCATGCATGCTTGTACCATGTACAGAGAGAGAGAGAATGCTTGTACCATGTACAGAGAGCACGAGAGAGCAGGGCTTTCTTTCTCCTCCGTCTCGCTCGCCCTCTCCTTTTGTTTTCTTCTCTTCTTTTCATTCTGCTGCATCAAAAGAAGTTCTCTTTTCCTTCCCCTCTTTACCCCACCCTAAAGCCTGCAAGGGCAACACATGCAGGGATTTTAATGGTTCAATCAGTGTGAAGCAAAGCGACGCGATCTCTGGGTCAGGCGCTGCTCATCATCCCTACCATGATACCGCAGTGCTGCTTACACGTGAGCCACGGCCGGCGCCCCCGTACGTGCTGTAACTTGCAACGGGGAAAGTCTAGGACTTTTACGCCGGGCTCCAAGCAAAAGAAGTGTACAAATCTCAAATCAGTGTGGTTAACAGTGCAGCAGTTGCAAATTTGCTCTTAAACGTTTTAGCAGAAAGAAGTATACAGTACATTCAAATGTGATTTTTGTTCTGCTTCGCAAGCTCTTAGCGTTTTAGGAAGCATTGAAGCTATCATTTCTCCATGTACAAATGTACAATCGCTTTTTTTTTTGTTGCAATCTAGGATTCTAATAGTAGTCAATTTTTTTAATCATATGTTTATATTAGGGCCTTGCTTCAGTAATCAGTACACCACTTTTGTTGAAGTTCACGGATCTCATAGAATTTAGTTAAGGGTAAATTCGTACTTGTGATAACTAATCAAATCATATCTCTCCGTAAAAAAGAATATGCGAGTAGTTTACCCCATTTGATCCAAGCCCGTTCAAGAACAGAAACCCAAATCTGCTGTCGATGACTCGTCATGCATTCGGCCAACCACCCCTCCATGGCATTTCGTGCAAGGTCCAAACGTTGTGGGAGATGAGTCACGAGGGGATGCCCGCATGGCTATATGTCCATGGCAGGAGAGGTCGAGGCCTCTCTCTGCAACTGCAGAGCCCTCAGATGGATCCACCAGAGTAACGCATGACCGGCCACATACGGTTTAGTTAGGATCCTCGACAACTAAGGGTTCGGTTAGACCATCGTCTTCGATGCCGATCGATGGCGTACGTCCATCGCCGGCGACGACCATGCTCAGCTCGAGCCAGAGAGCAGGGCCTTAGGAAGACGAAATTTCATCTCCTATGTATTCACCTATCTGATTTTTCGCCTTTTATTTTCTCACTGTGCTGGTCTCATCTGGGCCTGAAATTTGGCAACATGCTGCGCCACTCCGTGCCGCCATCTCAACGATTCTTATCGGGATTTCGCGGCGGTTTGGTCCCTGACAAGAGCGAGACGGCGCGAGAGCCCCAGCCCCCAGGGACGTAGCCACGAGGGACGTCTGGCGCGACGTCGCGTGGGCCGAAACTAGTCATCGCGTAGCCGTGTGATGGGCCTAATCTGGGCTGGATCATTTCATGAGGCCCAACCATGCAGAGAGCCTAGTGGGCTTCCTTCGTTCTTCCTTCCACATTACATGCATCCATTACTAATTTTTCTCCTTTCCTCTTAAAAAAACTATTTTTTTTCTTCTCCTTTTGATTCCTCTATGTGCTGATTTCATCTGAGTCTGAAATTCGGAACTATTCTACGCCGATCCGTCCCCCATATCCACGATTTTTCTCGGGATTTTTTTTTTGTTTTTTTTTTGCAGCGGTTTGGTTCGCGACAAGAGCGAGATGGCGAGAGAACCGTAGGGACGTAACAACGAGGAGCATCCGGGGTACACCCATCCGATGGACGTCGCGTGGGCGGAGATGGGCCTAGTCTTTTGTGTGGGCTCGATCTGCTGCAGTCGTCACGGCCCAGGGTAACAAGCAGACGGCTAAGTTTGGGCTTAATCTGATCGGGCCCAGGTTGGGGTTTGAGCTTGGAGTTGGGCTCGAACTCGACTCGTGAAGAGCTGGAACTTCCAATCCGACCTCGAATCGCGCCTACATCGAGTCAAACTCAAGCAGTTTGCCGTTTGTCGGCGGCTAGCATCGAGTCAAACTCAAATTTTCTCTCGCGTGGTCGGCTTTCTTTGCGGTGGCAGTTCGTCGCCGATGTGGTTTTCCCCGGTCCCGGTCTCTCTCAACCTCCGTTGCGGAGGCCCCCAAGACTGTAGGCGGCAGCAAGGTGGGCCATTTAGGTCGACGCCAACCACCAAATTTGGACGATTTTGAGATGGTGCCCTCTCCTCAGATCCATGGTGGTCGCACGGCGGGCGTCGATCGTATACGCTTCCCTCATTTGGCGTCGGCGGGGCCTCGAGATCATCGCCATGTCTCTCGGCGAGGCAGATTGTAGGAGAGAAACCAAAAGGACTGGAATGTAATTTTCTGTTTGCTAAGGTTTCTTCTGTAATTTGGTTGATCCGGCACCCAACTTTTGTTATAACCAGATAATTCCAGAAGCTCTTAGGGGCATTTCTCCTTATAAAAAAAAGGGTTTGTCTTCCTAAGGTGGCTGATATTTTTTAAGCATAAGTTATATATATATATATATATATATATATATATATATATATATATATATATATATATACATTTAATCATATGATACATCAATCTCTACACAAATTCATTAATCACAAAAATTAACTTACACTTAAAAAAAATCTAGAGACCTATAAATAGAAAATCCTTTGTAAAAAACCAGATAGAGCTCGGGGGCGGGGTGCTCCTGGCCTTCGGGGACCTGTAATTGTGCCGCAATTTTGTGTCACTACAGATGAGAGGCCCGTTCGGATGATTTTATAGGGGCTTAAAAAATAATTATGGGCCATATTCTTCTCAGAAACATGTTGCATGGGCTGATGGTCCAGGGTCAAAGACGTGAGGGTTAGGCCAGAAATGTACTCCTAGAACCTTGGATTTGATAGGCACGCTGTAGCAAAAGAAGAAAACGAAAGGGTGGTGATGACGTGCATGCCGCAGCTCCCAAAACAACTTTTGGCATCACGCGCAAACGCATCAAGAACGTTTCCCAGTCACGCGCACCTAAATAGAAATAGACACCATGCGGGAACGGGTCGTGCCGCCTCGCACTTGGCAAGGACGGGGTCACTGAAATGTTACCAAGCCATGTCGTATGGGAGACCCAACGTAACGGTGACTGAACTTGGTTTCGAAGCATGGTGTCCCAACTGGTTCTCAGCACCTATCCAGAACCCAAAAAAAAAAAAAAAGAGAAGATTTTGATGGGAACTCTGCAGAATTTCATGGGTTTCCTACATATAGCATCAACACAAAATGAAATGGAGTGGTGCACTAGTACTAGTTCTTCATTGTGAATTTGTGGCCGGGCGTAAGCTGCCTGATGCGAATGGAGGTGCAGGCGGCAGAGCAGTAATCTCAGGCCAGCGGCAGACAATTAATCCGTCCGGCCGGGACGCGGTCGACGCGCGCGCGGGACAAGTGAACGGAGCATGTTTGTACCGCGCTGGATCATCGCCACGTGGAATCCTGCGCGCGGTCGGATCGTGAGCGGCCAGGCACGGGCGGGTCCGGGTCATTTATAAGGGTACCAAACGCCAACCGACCAACTGACCAACGTCCTGAGGCCGTTGACCGTGTTGGGAGCCGATGGCAACTCGCATTTCTTAAATAGTTTTTGTTTTATTTATTCTTTTTTTGAAACAAAATAATAAAATAGTATTTTCATAAATAAAACGATAAAAATAACACTCATAACGCATGAAAGCCGGTTTGCGCACATCCCTGCCGCGGGTAGGGAGCGCGTCCTATTGCGGTATATATAGGATGTGTCACGTAGTCTGCCGTGGCGAATTTGTGCCGTAGATGTGCTATATTTATCATTTCGTTCGGGGAGGGGTGCTATTTTTGTTATATCGAATAAAAAATGTGTCATTTCATCCAAATACTTTTTTTTAATAAAAAAAACCATATATGCTCACTTCGCTTTGCTGGTTGTCGGTTTATTTCGTACCTAAACTTCAATTTAGTCGTAAACGGCGGAAAGATCAACATGAATTTTCTTGTTATAGAGATTAACTAGCAGGGTTGCACGCGTATTTGTACGACTAGATTTGTTTCGAAGTTTGTATAAATGTTTGAAAATATATTTACGTATCTTGTAGGCTATTTAAACTTTTAAGATATCATAAATATTAAAAATGACAATAGAAGTTTAAAAAAATTACAACCTGATAAACATAATTGAAGTATGTGCTTTGATGGAAGAAAATCATTGAACATAATAAGTTGTTGGGGTTCTTAGAAAATTACCATTCTCCATCATGCATAGATCTTGTAGCTGCATGTCCCTATTATTACTCTATTAGTTATTTTTAAAAATTGTATCCATGCACATGTACCTCTATTTAATCACAATCAATACATTAATTATGTGTGCATCAAATTATCCTATTAGTTTACGTAGTATAATATATTAGAATACCTTACTTACGTATACACCGATGCACCATGGATGACCTACCTTGAACTTATCTTTCCTCACACGCTGGCTGCTCAACCAAACCGTGTGGCTTCTATCTCTTCTCGTCGTCATTACATTTTTGTTTCAACCTCCAGCAATAAGCCGAAATCTTAATCGATCCCTCCAGTTGCTACGCTTCCAATGCAATACTTTACCACATAGTTATCTACTCATCCCCAATTATAGCTTAATGCTAACTATTGTGACATCAACACACATGCAACCGTTGCTGATCCCAGCTGGGGACATGTGTCGCGCTCTCCCCGACAACCCAGAGCATATTACCTACGGTTGCGTCATCTCTACTCCAAGCTTTTTTCTCCTCTACTTCTGTACGCCCGCGCTTCTATTCATATGGATGCATGATGTTATACATGCTCGACGTTGGCCAACTCAACGTTGTGGCTTCCTCACTATCGACCCTTCTCAACTGCTATCCTTTCCAATGGAATACTTTACCACATAGTTATCTTCTACCTCTCCCCAATTATTTCTTAAGACTAACCACTACGATATCAACACGCATACACATGCAACTGTCGTTAATCCCAGCTGGGGAGATGTGTCACGCTTTCTTTAGTGACCATGAGCATATTCCCTACAGCTGCGCCATATCTTCTCCAAACTTTTTGCTTCTCTGCCTCTGTACGTCCGCGCTTCTATTTGTGTGGATGCATGATGTTATATATGCTTGATGTTCTCTTATCTCGTGTCGGTCGCTCATTTTCTTTGACGTTGGCCAACTCAATGTTGTTGCTTCCTCACTAACCATGGCGATTTTCCATCTGCACTAATGTCGGCATGTCTACTTAAGTTGTTGTCTAATGATACGAAGAATCTTTTCGCCATCGCCGATGACGATGTGCCATTCACCAGTGATGACTTGCTCCTAGCTACCCGATGGCTCTATATCGTTCATAGCTCATCTTCAATGTAAAGCTTCATCTTCTTTCTGCCAGGGTTTCCCCACCATCGAGATTCTTTGGCCACTAACTTCTTTAATAATGTCAACGCTCACTACTTGTCATCGCGGCCCTTGGCTCATTCAACACTGGCTTTTTCTCCTCAATGGCTCTAGTAAGCAGCACAACATTGCCTCATTTCCATCGTTGTCGCCTCAGCTCTTCGCTTCCCCGTTGGTCAATGTCTTCTTGCAGGACAGATCGATGTAATTCCACTCTTTCGTGGTCTTCTCTGAAACCATTCATGTTATGCTCGTTATAATTAGTATTTTTAATCAAAGTTTCAATTATTTTTGTTTTTATTCCATAGGAAGTGTCGATGTTTTAATATCGAACTTATGAAATAAATGCTGGGGGACTCCTTGATTGAGAGTACGCAAGATGAGACATAGGAATTTTTAGACAGGTTCGGACCTTCTCCTAAGAGAATAACAACCCTACTCCCGTGTTTCTATATTGATCGTGTGTATAGCAAGAAAGAAGTCACCGAAGGCTAAGGCTAATGACCCCTGTCTTGTTCTTTGGTTGTTCCTGTCCCTCTGTCTACCGACGTCATACTTTATATAGCGTCTGAGGGGGTCGAGTTGTCCCGTGTCAGGAGGCGCCTCAACAGTTGATAAAATGCACACGTTTTGATGACAATTATTGTCAGAGAAACAACCTCCCACATTCGCCTTGCAATTATACTGGAGACATAGATTAATATGTGTAATCACATTGAAGCATAACAACACGTATATAGCTACTACGTATAATTAAACACAATGCATAAGGTCCCTAGTCGATTGGGTCGTCCACATGTTTGTGGGCTTTATCGACTATATGTAACACCCCAGCCCAACCTGAGCCTGGAATGCTACCACCATAACAAGTCTACAAATGGAACTAAGATATTTCTTTCTAAATTTCAGCAGAGTCTCCTTTGTAAATCAAACTATCCGGACATTCACGCAAATAACAACAATAATAAGCAAATATCCAAACGCGCGTACTAAACATGTTCATGAAAGAAACAACCATAAAACGCTATCAATCTCCAATAGTGGTTGTCCACAACTTAGAACGTAAGGAAGTAAACCTCATATAAAGCTATTCAAAGTCCAAGTTATCACTTAAATATTTTATTCACTTTATTAGTGAATAGTATGCAACCGTGATAATTTCTACTCCCGCCCATGCATGCCGACCACAACCGATGTACCTAAAAAAACAACACGGCAAGGGTGAGTCCAAGACTCAGCAAGTGCAATGATACAAAACATAACAACATCATTCATTATCCAACAGTGTATCAACATCATGAATCAAATCAACATATGAATGAATGAATGAATGCACATGCGCTTCTCTTTTGCTCATATCAGATAGCGAGTGAACACCGTCGGTGTTCACTTATGCCCGCGTTCTACAACACGCGGGGATCCAAAGCCCGTTTGAGAACAAGTCAACCGGGGATCCACAATGCCCACTTTGGAATGGTGGGTCTTACAATCACCACCCACTCCCGTGGGTGTCGCAAGTTCACAACTTGCATTCATGAGTGCACATGATGAACAATAAAATGACAGTAATCGAATTTTAATAATCTAGCCATCATGAACAAATACATATCACCCTAAATCAGTACATCGAAACAAGCATATATTACCATGATTCATCATATAGAACAATCACATAACAACCATATTATAGGTGCACTTGCCTGTTTCTTTCTTTCCCGCTACGACACACAAGGAAGCAAAATTGGTGTCTCTACTCTGGAACTCCGCCTCCTACACAAGCATAGCGGCAACAATAAATACGATGAATGCTGGACTCCGTTTACACCCCTTAATCCAACTCCTCAAGACCTATGACTCAAAGAGAGGTTCTACCCAAATTTCCGCGATCTAGCATAATGCTTCCCGTGATAGCGAGATGAGAAAAATCGTAATTAAATATCTGTAACTCTGAATGACTTGAAACCAGTGCTCAAATATTCTTAACGTAACAGGATACAAAACTCTAGTAGGTGGGGTTCTTTGATTCGGCCAAACTAGTAGTCTAAACAACCGTTGAAAACCATTGATAGACATCTGTCCAGAATACAAAGACAAAGAGAAACATCATGGCATAACTTTCACTCTACAGATCCAATTGAGATGATCTTTATCAATTTGGAAAGATTATTAAACAGGCTACAATAACCTAGTTGGGTAAGACTCTGATTCAGCCTTATAATAATCCTAATGTTCGATGAAGTTTGTTGTTCCTCATCGACAATCAGACAATAGCGACGGTAAAAATTCAATAACTTTTGATTCACACCTCTAAAACATATGTTCTTTATCAATCCTGAAAGCTTACTAGAATGGCTACAACTTTTGTTTCGGATGGCTCTTCAGATTCGGGCTCAAAAAAATACAATCGGACTAAACATGCAGACTGCCAAATCTCGTCACCTTCCCAGATACAATCGCACAAAACGGACATATCTCCTAAACCATAACTCCAAATCAGATGATCTCGGTGCCAAAAGAAAGCTAAGATCAAGGGCTACAAGTTCTAAAAGGTGGACAGATCAGAAAATATATGGAACTTACCCAAATCTGACGAACCACTATAGCGCAGGGGGAGGGTGGGGAGAGCCGACGACTGCTCGGAGGAGGAAAGGGGGAAAAGGGGTGGGGCACTAGGGTTTTGGGGGGTGGGCACCCCCCCTCTTGGCCGACCACAAGGAGGCCTCTCCTGGGCCGCGGCCCAGGCCCAGGTTGGCGAAAATATCAAATGACCCCCTATCGTTTCATGTTTTACTATTCCTCTTATTCCCTTTTTCTCCTCTCGGCTAAATCTGTGATTTACCGATTCGATTTCCAGGGTATTATACTATAGGGTGGTCATAATTGACTTGGTCGTAGTAAAACTTACGACCATGAGGTGATTGTAGTAAATCCTACGATCACGAGGTAGTCGTAGGAGATCTTATGATTATATAGTAGTCGTAGAATAGCTTACAACTATATAAGGTGGTCATAGAATAGCTTACGACCACTAAGTAATTATAATTGTCCCTTATCATTAATGATAAGGTGATACGGGAATGCCCGATCTTCTCGGTGAGGAACCGTGGATAAATGATATAAAGTAGATGATGTCGCTAGCTGAACACTCGCGTCAATACACGAACCCTCAACTCTTTGGAAAACACCCAAAACACACCGGATAGTTGTTCGTCGCGAGACCACAAACGACGAACGCCAAGTCCCCAATTTCCAATGGAACGACGGCTTGACCTTGAGTTGCAGAACGAATCAACGGATCGCCTAGTTCTCTCTCAAAGTCCTCGCATGAACTCTGGTTTCGAAAGAACAAGCAATAGCTATGTTTCTATTCTTGTGCATAAACTGGTCTAAGGTTACAATGGAGGTCTAACCCTTAATATATAGTGCCCTTGTCCTCCTCATAGCCGGCCAAGAGGCCCTACTCCTACTCTAATTCAGAATTAGAACTCCTACTCCAATTCCGACTCAATCTAAAACAAAAAGGAAACTCTAATTTTACAACCATGATATTGTTTTGGTCATATCTTTTGACTCATGAAGAATTTTGGAGTGAGGGAGGATCCGTTGGATCGGTCTTGAAGTTAACTTTCCAACAAGTCTAAGAACACCCAAATCGGACTCCGTTTGTGAAAGTTATGACCGTTTTACTTTGGACTGTCCTGCTGATTCCGATTCCGAATTTGATGCTGATTCCGAATCCGAATTTGATTCTGGGTTGATTCCGAATTTGATTTCGGTTGGGGTTGTGGGAGATCTGAATTGGGCTTGAAAATCTTATCTAAAACTTGAGTTTTAAGTCCCGTTTTGCTCTCCCATCACACAGACTTCTTTCCTTCTTGATCAGCCGCATGGGTTGCTTGACTTTCTCCTTTCCAACCGCTTTGACCTTCTTGTTTTTCATCAGTAGGCAACAAATATGGTTACCCTCCTCCTTGTGCTTCTCTATTACTTTGGCTCCAGCCTCCCTCTCGGTTCCAAAGACTTTAAACTTGTCAAACCTGAGAATGCACAAAGTATTGCTTTTATGTAGTGTCCAATTCTCACGGAAAATACAAAGAAACCTGCTAAGAAAGAATTGCATCTGTTGCTTGAGAAATATAGCTCTTGCTTCATAAACAGCCTCATAAGTAGTGAGGATATCCTCATCATAAGGGGTACCACTGAAGGTTGTGTAAAGATATTATTATCTATAACAAATATTACAGATAAATAACTTTATTAATTGAAGATTAATAGATCCTCGTTAGGAAGTAGCAATAGAAACACGCAACCTTGAGAGCGAGCGTGGTGCCTTTTTTGTGTCTCCTTCGACATCATTCGTGCCATTTTCGTCATAACTTTTATTTTATTAAATATTTCAGTTATTTTTATTAGAGTTCGTATACAAATAAAATTGCTAAATTTATATAATTTATTTTGAATTTGAGTTATTTTGTGATTTTATGTTGGAATTCGTATGGAAATCAAATAGCATATTTTCTTTTATTTTTTATTCCAAATTTCAACTCTTTTTCTTGGATTTCGTATCCAAATCCAGTTGTTATTTTTCTTTAATTTTATTCCAAATTAAGCCAAACCTTGAGAGGCAGCATATATCTTGGGAATAAAGATCTATAGAGATAGATCAATAAGGCTAATTGGATTAAGCCAAAGTACTTACATTGACAAGGTGTTGAATAGGTTCAACATGCATGATGCCAAGAAATGATTTTTGCCTATGTCACATGGCATAAATCTTAGCAAGAATCAGTGTCCTTCGATCACTGATGAGCGAGACCGTGTGAATAATATTCCATATGCTTCGGCTATTGGATCTATTATGTATGCCATGGTTTGTACCCGACCAGATGTATCATATGCTCTAAGTGTTACGAGCAGATACCAGGCTGATCTTGGTGAATATCGCTGGACAGCTGTAAAAAATATTCTTAAGTACTTAAGAAGGACTAAGGATGTGTTCCTAGTTTATGGCGGTGATGAAGAGCTCGTTGTAAAGGGTTACACCGATGCAAACTTCCAAACCGACAAAGATGATTATCGTTCGCAATCTGGTTTTGTATTCATTTTGAATGGAGGAGCAGTGAGCTGGAAAAGTTCCAAGCAAGAAACGGTTGCTGATTCTACGACGGAGGCCGAGTACATTGCAGCTTCCGAAGCTGCAAAAGAAGGTGTTTGTATAAGGAATTTCCTTACTAAGTTGGGTGTAGTTCCGAGTGCCTTATGCCCATTGGATCTCTATTTGTGACAATAATGGAGCCATTGCGCAGGCTAAGGAGTCGAGATCCCATCAGAAGTCCAAACACATACTTAGGTGTTATCATCTTCTTCGCGAATTGGTCGATAGAGGAGATGTTAAGATATGCAAAGTTCATACGGATTCAAATGTTACTGATCTGTTGACTAAGCCTCTTCCTCAGCCTAAGCATGAGGCGTACACAAGAGCTATCGGTATTAGATACTTAAATGATTGACTCTAGTGCAAGTGGGAGACTATTGGAAATATGCCCTAGATGCAATCATAGAGATGATGATATTTCCCTGTCGGGTGACCGACACATATTCAAGGTCAGGTTTAATGGAAAACCCGACGATATCAATCGCCGAATGGTTGATACTTGACCAACTGTCGTCTCCTTTCGACCAGTCGAGACACTTTCAATAGACGCCTCTTTAAGGAGTAACTGCCACTGCTTCATCAATTGCTTAAAGGAGAATACAAACTGCACGAAAGGCGATCTCAACCAATCCAATTCAGAAGATCAACAAACAATTGGATTTTTCATCTGAAGTAATAGCATAGCAATCAATACATTAAGTGTAATTGGGGCTAGTCCACTACCTTGTCAAGGACACCCCCTGTCAAGATCCAGTTCGCTGCAATAAAGAGCAATCCGCATGCTCAATGCTCGTTGAGATCAATGAGATCGACCGGATGGACGATGATTCATCGCCACCATCAGTGGAGCAACAAGAGGAAACAGTTGTTCGGCACATTCGAACGCTTCTGCAAGCCCCGTCCTTCCGACCGGCAAAAACGATGACAAGAGCCCAGAGCCACAACACGAGGGTCAAAGTAATTTCGATACAGTCATGGGTGACCGGTATTGACCGAAAGCTCCACGCGATTCGGGTCCAACCGACATCTTGTAACAGTGTCGATGAAGCTACAACCGATTGAAGGTCATATGGGAGTGATAAAACTCAACATACGATCAACAATCTGTCGGATCAGATTGAGTCCACCACAAGGCCCACCAAAGGTGGTACTCTCCGACCGCTCTCCATCGTGGAGACTCCTTGCATAAGTGGTGGAAGGCTCTCCATTAGTTATGATGGAAGCTCGTCGAAGGATCATTGCTGGAGTCACGAAGTTAATGCAATAAGAGATACTGATCAAGATGTTATGCGCGATCCTCCATGGGTTGACTTGCCACCTCCTGCTGGTGGAAATGGTACCGGCCCATAAGCACCACAAGCCGGAGGTAACAGAACTGATAGACGTTCATCAATTAATTCACTTGCTTTTGCCCCACTACGAGTGAGTGGTCGAATAGGACAAACCGAAGGTCGGGAAAACTTGATCATAGGCTTTCGGGAATTTCCAGAGAAGGCGCAATGACTCCATCACAGGATGTCAGGCATTCTATGCAGGCCTTCAAGATGTACGCTAGCCAGATAGGTTCCGACCAGCCAATATGGAAAAGTTCAATGGGACTCAAAATCCGTTGGAATTTCTCCAAATCTATACGACTGCCATCAGAGTTGCCGATGGTGATGGCAACGTGATGGCCAACTATCCACCTACAGTACTCAAGGGTCTGCCCGGTCATGGTTGCTTAACCTATCGGTCAGATTAATTTACACTTAGGAGTAGCTTTGCGACCTCTTAATCACGAATTTTCAGGGGACGTACTGAAGGGATACTGGTAGGCTACGCTAACTGACAATTCAAAAAATTCTACCATGTAAACCAGGATATCATGCGAGCAAGAGATTAGAGATCGTTACCACTAGACGTGCAATGCAGCGGAAGAAGAGTTGGAGCAGCCTGACCCAACGAAGAGCACATCGAAATAGTAGTCGTAGTCGATCTTCCACAGTGGTCGATCGTCCTCGCAAGAGATTAGAGATCGCACGGGAAGGCTCTTTCAAGAAGATGGCGGTTAGGGTTTGGAGCAACTCATGTATTGTTTGTTTCCTCTCCTCCTCTGGCCTCAAGCATCTTCTTATAGAGTGCCCGTGACGGATCCTATCCAAACACGTTTGACGAATCGTATCCATACTTATTTGTTCTAACTCGTTAAGTGTGTGACCCTATAGGTTAATGTGTAGTTTGGTTGTGACTAGGAAACCTTTTCCGACCACGGTTCGTTAGTCGTACCTAGCAGGACATAATGATTCCAGAATACACAAAAAATATATCGGACGAATCTTAATGCAATATGATCTATGACCAGATCCTTATCACTAACGACCAGCTTGTATCTCTATACGACTAGTTCATATTTGGTATCGACCAGTTCGTAACTCCTTATGACCATATTTCGACCACTTAGTGATCATGTTCAACTAGCCTACAACCAGCTCGTATCTCCATACAACTAGTTCGTATCTGATCGAACTGAAAGATCAGCTCGTGTATTCTCCCTTTGCCTCAGATATCTGTTTGAACTCCAGGTGAGATGTTGTGTCACATATGGACTGTTTAATACTTTCTCGATCAAGTGTCGGATAACTTCACGTGGTCGAACTCTTCGATCACTAGTGGTATGGCCATGCACTTTCTTTATCCGATCACATCGAGGGACCTAGAGGTATCTCTGCTGTTATGTTAGGAGAGGAAATCCCATATCCGACTAGTCACATTCATCCGCATGTTTTTAGTATACCTGAAAGCTACTTTCATAACTACCCAGTTACGGAATAGCGTTTAGTAACCCTAAAATGTACTCTTACGCATGTAGGAAACCATATTGATCTCAGGTTTAAGGATTATACATCATCATTACTTGAGACCAACTGATGACACATGAAATCATAACAATCTCGCAGTGTCTCAAGGTGGATTAATCCAACACTATGTTCTCTAACATGTGTTCACATTATTGATTCGATATCCATATATCCATAACCAATGAAACATGGTCATCAATACATATACTGGTCGATAGGATCACTAGTGTTCTGACCAGTGACATACGATCAGAGATACATTTAGAATAACGTCATCATAAATTAAAAGAGCTTCACCAACGAGTCACATACTCGTTAATCTTTATAACTGATGATTCATTCGAGGAACAAAATAACTTATTCAAAGCCGTCTAGCTTGTCATACGATGTCCCTTCTCTTGCAATACGTCCGACTGCTTAGTAACGCAACAAAACACAACACCACCGAAGCCAATCCACACAGGGAGCAACACGCGTGTTTTAAGAAAGACAGCACACGATTCATCGCACATAAGCGTAACCAGAGACCCATCAGTCCGATTCGGCAGCAGGCTATGCCCCACTGTTTTCCTTTTCCAAGCCAGCTATGCTCCACTGCCGATACGTGGACAGCAACGTGTGAAAAGCGATAGCCAACACTACCAGTTCCACGTGTCAAGATACCGTGAACGAGCCAATCCTTGCCACTAGCCCATCGCAAGACGTTGATCTGCAGAACAGGGCCGGATACAAAGGCTCAATGCAAGAAAGAGGAACGTTATTTTATTGAGACGTCATTTTCATGAAAATTAAACAAAGCGAAAGTTTATCTAGACATGCCCTGTGTGGTGTAATTCCAGGAAGGAGCAGAAAATTAACAGGCAAAAGGATAAGAGAGGGAGATAATAAAAGGGGAAAAATAATTAAAGAAGGAGCTTAATTTGCTGATGCTACAGAGGACGCAGCATTACATTACCCTGTCGGCCAGTCCACTACTCCAAATCGCATCGACGGCTCGGCCCTGGTCCCGGTCACTTGCTTATAAATAGCCCTCCTCCACTTGCGGTTGGACAACAACACAGGCCCTGCAGAAACCTTCCTGAAACAACCACTGGCTAGCTAGCTCAAGCTCTTCTCGATCACCAAGCTCGTAGTCTTTGAAATCCTTGCAAGAACACGTCTCGTTGGTCGACCGAAACCCTAGCTAATTGATGGACTTTGACTTGCTGAATTCCTGCCCGGAAGCGCAGCTTGAGCTGATGAACACTATGCTTCAGCTGGAGCAGGTGCTCACCGACCAGTCGCTGATGGTGGAGACGTCGCCGCCAATATCGCCCATGCAAACCCCTGGCTACCACTTCTCGCCTCCGCCGCACATGTCGACCTGCACGACCACCACAGCGGGATACCAGGACCAGTACTCCGTACCGGCCGCCTACGCCGGCACCGGCGTGCACCAGGAGTACGTGATGTCCCCGGGCGTCGACGCCTGCGCCGGCGCGCTGCAGGGGTCGGAGGCGATGCGGGAGATGATCTTCCACATCGCGGCGCTGCAACCGGTGAACATCGACCCGGAGACGGTGCGTCCGCCGAAGCGGCGCAACGTGCGGATCTCCAAGGACCCGCAGAGCGTGGCGGCGCGGCTGCGGCGGGAGCGCATCAGCGAGCGCATCCGCGTCCTGCAGCAGCTCGTCCCGGGCGGCACCAAGATGGACACCGCCTCCATGCTCGACGAGGCCATCCACTACGTCAAGTTCCTCAAGTCCCAGGTGCAGTCCCTCGAGCGCGCCGCCGCCCTCGGCGTCGCCTACCCTACTGCTCAGCTGCAGCACGCGCCGTGGTAGCTAGCAAGCTACCACACGCAGACGCAGCACCTGCATGCGGCCCGGCGCTTCCGCGTGGCGATGCAATAAGCGTCGTTCCATTTACTGTCTCGCTCGCTCGTCCGTCGATCGCTTTTGGAGTTTCCGGATGCTCTTCCTCTGCT
Organism: Hsuehochloa calcarea; assembly: GCA_036346395.1. Taxonomy (NCBI): domain Eukaryota; kingdom Viridiplantae; phylum Streptophyta; class Magnoliopsida; order Poales; family Poaceae; genus Hsuehochloa; species Hsuehochloa calcarea. The sequence continues at coordinate 11,625,309 of CM070610.1, read as the reverse complement.
CTGCTGCCGTGTGCATGATCACATCACATGCATGTGTAAAGATGTAGGAACCTTGATACATTTATTGTTGTTACCGCATGCTAGCTAGCTAGCTCGTAGTACGTGGTTTGCTCCAAACTTTTGTTGGACTCGCAGGCCGTACGTGCATGCGCGTACCTACCTACTTTCCTTCTACCTTATCAGTGCGGTACTTCTACTACTACTACTTACTACTCCTCATGCATGTCTCTCACAGTGTGATATATACTTAAATTTCGTTGCGCGCGCATCCCGGATGAACAAGAATCATTAATTGTCCTTCCTCTCGCTTGCTACATTGGTACGTACGTACGGCACAAGCGACCTGGCAAATCGAGAAAGTTGACCGTTCATCAATGCCAGTGGAGTGCCGTGCCTTTTGCTTCCTCTGCTCCTCCTCCTCCTGCCTCTTTCTCGTCACGTCGCGCGTCGGCTAGCTCGTATCGTACGTGCTTTTGCTCGCCATTTGCGCGCAGGATGGGAGAAGCTATTTGGCCGCTTCGATGCGTAGCACTGCCGGCCGGAGAGGACGGACGTACACAGCATGACCAGACAGACCACTCGTACGACGTACTCATCACTCATGCATATATGAAGCAAAAGCAGATCGAAGCAGGTCATGATCCAAGTTAATCTTAGGCCCTGTTTGGTATGGCTCTGCTCCAAGTTTTTGCAACTCCAACTCCAGCTTCACTCTTGGATCTACTCCTCTGAGAAGTTGGAGTAGTCTAAGGAGGTGTTTGGTTAGAAAGGTAACTCCCACTCCATGAATGGGAATGATCTATGTAAGATGAGAGTACCCTTGGAGTTGCTGTAATTTCTGGTTTAGGTGAGAAAGACGTGTAATTTTATCCAAGTAGGTAGTGTGTCAAATACTTTACATGTATTTTTATCGTATTTATTACTGTTCATGTGGTATTTTCGTACTGTAGCATCCGTGCGTGCCTACTTGTATTCGTACGTGATTGTATATGAGAAAATCCATAAACTCAAACATACGAAGGAAATAACAAATGTTCTAATTCGATGAGTATCATAACAAAAGGTCATAACAAAGACTAACATATGTCTTCGATATAAAATAAATGAGATCTCACATTATCTTTGCTAACTGACTTTCATACCATACCAAGTCACCAAGAAGTAGCTATGCCAGTAGCAAGTTCATCTCGAAATGTATCCATATACCTATCATTCGATTGTGATGTTGACCCATCCAAAGCATGTTGAGAAATTGCATATTTTCGGTATCTAGAAGGAATGGTAGGGACATAGTTAGAATCTCGGTCGCACCTACGGAAATGCCAATCCCCGCTACCATGCTCACGTATGAAGTTGTGGAGTGTCATGGTGGCCGCAACAATCATCTTTTGCTTGGTCATTGGATAGCTTGGCATCTTGAGTAGAATTGGCCACTTCATCTTCCATACACCAAATGTTCGCTCAACTATGTTACGCACAGAGGAGTGTACCCTATTGAACTTTTCCTTGGCAGTAGTTGGTTCAACACCTCTGTGGAACTCAGGAACATGATACCTTTCGCCCTTGTATGGGGCTAGGTACCCCGGTCGATTAGGATAGCCGGCATCAACAAGGTAATACTTGCCTGAATCAAAAGTAATATAAAGTTAATGACACAACATGATTTAGAAAGAAGTAATTTATCCAAGAGCGAATAGAGTTACCCAATGGAGGATGTGGGAACACATCTCGGTCTACTCTCAATGCATGATATAACACACTAGTGTCATGCATAGCCCCTGGTTGACCAATGGATGCATAAGTGAAACGCATATCAAAGTCCACAACTGCCATCACATTCTGAGAGGGATTTCCGGACCTTCCAATGTATCTCACTTGTTGTTCTAGTGGAAGAGTTGCACGTATATGAGTCCCATCAAGAGCACCTATGCAATCCTTCAAATGTGGCCAAGCCCTTCGATCATCTCTAATTCTACTATGGATGGTGGAGAAGTTTGGATCATTTGATTTCACATAATCTACAGACATTGCAACCACACATTCTAGCACTTCTTGAAACTTCCTACTAATGGTCTCACCCGAGTGCTTGAACCGGTTTTGTGTTTTCCTATTCGATTCACCTCCACCGCATACCCATAAGAAGATTGCAAGTGCCTCTAATGTACTCATATTCTTGGTAGGTTTAAGCTTATACCTACTAACCAACAAGTCATGTAGGTCAAAAAAAATTATTTGGTTCATACGAAGCATCCTATGAGTCTCTCCCGGAGTAGCCAATGTCTCCTTCAACCAACCCATCCCACTGAGGCGTGAAGTCCGTGTTTCCGCCTTATCCATGTAGGTTGCATAGTACTCTGCAACAATGGATGCCCCAGCTAGAGAAATGACATCCATAGCATGCTTTGCTCGTATGACCTTCTCTCTAGCTTTGTTCTCTTCATCACTATCACTTTCGTAAGACGACATCTGTACATTTTATAACAATCGTGAGAATGCAAACAACAATATAGACAATGACAAAAAAAGGAAGGTAACATAAAAAGCAAGCTAACATAAAGTTCATACAATATCCAAACATAGGGTTATCGGTCTTACATAGATAGAATATGGTTCTCAAACAAAAAAGGAAGCTAACATAAAAAATCAAACGAACATAAAGTTCATCTAATATTGTAACATGCCATAATCAATTCCCATACTCTTTCTTGTACTTCCTCTTAAGCCACTCGAAACGAGCTTGTGGGGTGTGCAAGGTTTTGAACATTTGCCTTTGCTCCCTCTTCAAAAACAACTCAGTTGCAATGAAGTGCTCATCACTACCTAACGAGGCACCGCATTCTTCCACCCAGTTCATCACAACATCTATGGAGCAAGGGTCATCTTTTATTGCAAAAGACTCCAATGTTGGTGAGATTTCTCGACCATGTTAGCTATCTTTATGATTTGGTCTTGCATGACTTGAGCTGAGCTTGACTTAGGTTTTTTTCCCGTCCCAATAGGTGCACTTGCTACTCTCTTGCCTTTGCCATTCGAGGGGGGCTCGTCCTCAAGCTCGGTCTCATCCATATCCTCAATGTCATCCTCAACATCAAGGTTGACAGTTTGAGTATTATCAGCTTGTGTTTGAGGCAATATACCCATTCTTGGAGACCAATGATCTGCACCATCATTAGTGATATCTTCAAACATCTGCCTTAGAAGGCCGTCATTTTGAAGACCTTTTTTTGAAACTTTATTGCCCCTGGAATTTCCTATGAAAAAATGGGATACCAATTAGTATAAATAAAAAGTGTGTGCTGCCAAAGTAAATAAAAATAAAAAATAACTCTTACTATGTTAACTTTCTTCCACCATAGAAGGGGTTGAGAAATTGTGCCTTTCTCATTGTCCCATCCAGAACCGGTCTCCCTTGTGGTAAGTTTTTTCCAAATGGCGTAATCGGACTTCAACTTATCCCATTTATTCTTGAATTGTGTCTTAGTGTAATCAAGGCCCGTTATATTCTTAAAGCCCTTAGCTACCTCGGCATATCCTCGTTGTTCAAGTGGGTGTTTGGCCGATTCCTATCCTAACTTGTTCGCAAACAACTCACACACTACCCTAAGGTGTTCATCATTCCACTCGGCGGAACCTGCCATCTGCATGTTGTAACAATATGGTGGAAGCACTGTTACACAAAATCACAACTACTGGTCATTGCCAAACGGAGCCTTACTGAAACATTTCGGGAAGAAAGCTACTGAAAAGCATGTATCTGGAAGAAAGCTACATTTTTCAATACTAGCAGTACTCGATCTCCAAGCGCAAAGACACTAGCAGGAACAGGTGAAACAAAACTAAAGGTTTTATCCTCTCTCAGTGGGAACCGATTCTAGCGGTAGAATCGAGCATGGAAAGATATGTTTAGCAAATAACAATCACAGATGAAGATTTTATACCGAAGGCGAGGCGAAATGGGAGACACAATACAACTAGCAATCGATAATCCAACATTAGTGAAAAGGTTGGACCACTAACACGACTTATTGCTTTTCCTTATACGATAGTTCATAAATGTTTCAATCGGTTCCACAGTTTGAAAAGATCCAAGCAAGCAAGATTGATACACGCAAGCATAGGTGAAAACAGTAAGAAATGCAAAGGTCAAAACATAAAATTAAATTACAATGACTTATTACAATAATCGTGATGTCTTAAATCTAGTAGCGAATAGAACATGAATGGCGTTAGAAGGCTAGAAGCCACAACGTCACGTAAAAGAAAACATAATAGGAAACTCCAAAATCTTTGTAAAAGCGAATGACGTCATCTTGTTATAGCCCAAGATGAAATATGTTGGACAAGCGACCACTAACTCACAAGTTACAATGACATCTGCATGTTACAAATATACCTAGCATTTTCAACGAGACTTGTAAACATGTAGGCCAATATATCAAGAATAACTATAGCTCATGTGGACCGAACACAAGCCACTTAAACGCCAACCGCCAGATCGTCCCTAAGGTCACACAACCACAACCAATCACCAAAATATAAATGAAGTGGCGGTCTTGTCAGACTTGAACGTTGCTCCACATGATAAACAAATCTAGCAACCTCCCACACATTAGTGTTACTAAAATATGAATAAATACAATTGCCAATGTGAGCAAAGAAAGTTCCCATGATTTGAGTAAAGATACATTGACATAGCTAATATAAATCCATGAAGCGAACGGCATTTGAATGCATGCAATTTATCACCCCAGTCAGTGATACATACCTAGAGGCTATGCCCAACACTACTCCGTTCTTAATACCAACATAAGTACCATACTATATTGGCAAATGAACATATCTCGATTTTGTTTGGTCAGCAGATTTCCTCTGAGCCTCTGATTCCCCAACATAATGTACAAATGGTCGATAGAAAAGAACTATGCAAAACTCTTATTGCACAAAACTAAAACCAAGGTTCACATAGATCATGGACCACAAAAAATATCGCAAATGCACTTCTATACTCAAAATTTCTTAGTTATGCAAGATCAAAACATATCGATAACTTCTCAACTCATATAGTACATAATGTGCAAAACGCGTCTCATTGTCATTTTATATCAAAATTGGGGATTCGGAGAGAGCAAAGCAACTGAAACTAATATCTAATCCGATCCTCAAGTTCAATCACAATTTCCTTAGCAAGGCCGACTACAACTCTACTAAATAAATTTCCTCACTTGATCACTACAAAAAAACCCGGCATATAGGTCAAATCCAATCGAATCGACATCAAATCGAAGCACAGTTAACGAAAGGATGGAGAGATAGATGCAAGCGAGCGGAGAATATGGTAGGTCAAGGCGAGGAGGTGAGCAGCGGCGTGCCATTTAGCGGCGGCAGACTCCTCCTCGAGCGAGTTGCGTATGTGGCGGACGTTGCGGTGGAAGACGGCGGCCGACTGCTTCACGTCGCTCCTCAACAGGGGTGGGGGCGGAGGCGGAGGGAGGCGGAAGGACGGGCGTGCTCAGCGAGCAGTGGAGAAGTCGGGAGGAAGACGAACGGGCGGGCTCGTGGCAAATGGAGAAGTCGGGAGAAACAGGGGGGGAGGAAGGGCCAGGCGGGCTCGATGAGGTCGTGAATTTGGGATGGGTATAGTTCAGTGGCAATTTGTGGGTAAATATTTGAAACTTCTATAGGTATTTTATTATACTAGTCCACAACTTCCCACTTGGAGCAAGGGTTTATCTGCTCCTACAATTTGCACTAGAGAATTGCTCCACTCCAGCCTACTCCAACTCCATAGTTTTGTGGAGTTAGCCGTTTAAGACAAACGACACCTACTCCAACTAAGAAGCTGGGAGTTGGAGCCATACCAAACAGGGCCTTAATTTGCGAGTTGCAACGGTAAACCGATCGTCCCGGCCGGCAGGTGTGCAACCGTTTCTGTCGCGTGCTTTCTGCATGTGGTAGTGTCGTTCCACCGGCTTTGAATACGCGCCAACAGTTTGGTGCCCTGGGCTAGGCTAGGCTAGGCGAAGTAGTTGTTGTTTCGGAACCGTTGCAAAATTATGATCGAGCTCGAGCCAGTGGGTGGTCCAGTGCTCCACCAAGGATCAGCGTTCGTTCGGTAATGTAGGCTCGAAGCATGCATGTACGCGTGGTCCATGCATGACATGATGGACCGGCGCATTTCCTAAAAGCATCACATGGTTGTAACGTGGAATATATATCCCATTAAGATATCTGTCGCTGATCGTATACATAGTGGGGTTTGTGGTGATCAATGATTGATCTTCTCTGCTTGTACGTTGTACTAATTAAGTAATTAAGGACCTAGGAAAGTTTTAGCATTAGCTTATATCAGTTAAAACATTTTGGCCTATTTCTAACATGCATGAATTTGAATTTCACACATGCGGAAAAATCTGGATAAAGTTCCCGCGTTCTAAACAGCGCCTACAATACAAGTGAGGCAAGACTATTTTTACCCCTCCCAAACAGTCTGTTTGCTAAAGCAGATCTAGTTGCCACGGAGATATATATCCCATCAACAATTAATGTTCGATAACCCTATCGAACCGCATATGTAAACGCATATATAAAACCGAGGGGTACTGTACAGTGCACACATCCGGTCACCGTGACATCTATATGGGCATGAAAAGTAGACGGAGACCGCGCGCGGTAAGTAAATATATATGTCACTCCAACGTACCTTTCTGTCCCGCCTTTTAACTGACGCTGAAAGCGGAGAAATGTGCAGTGTTTAACTAGGTAGGTTAGTAAGTGGAGCATGTCGTTATATATCGCACAGCATCCGGTCCAAACATAAAGAGGACTTCATTCAGGTACGATGAACAAAGTAGCAGTACTATCCACTGCACTAACTAGCTCACTGATTAGATAAAAGAGATACTACAAATCTAGAATATATATCCACATCTTTTCGATCGTCACACGTCCATCCACGACCATGAACCAGCCGGGAAGTTGCTCTGTGACCCACAAACACCGTCGTGAAATTTTGATATACGCAGTTGGAATATTATATATCTAAGCTAGTAGCTAGTCAGCCCATCATCACCTGTCGGCAACAACGGCAGATCAGCAACATCTCCCGGTCTGCTGGCTCTCAGCTGATCGAAAAGAACCGAGGCTATGGATCGAGCTCAAATCAAATTAACGTTTAGCACTGTCATCGATCGCCGGATCGCTGCCACATCAAGGGAGTCGACGCTGCGATCGCCGGATCGGCGCCACGTTGCCGTCGCCGAGAAAGCGGCCGGCCGGTCGCCGTCGACACGCGTCGCGCGGCGAGAGGCCTCGGACCCACGGCGCGGGACAGGGACGGGAGGTCGGAATAGGATTTGGGCAAGATCTTGGAGTGACTCAGGTGCATCCCTCCTGGCCTAACAGGCAGAGGCAGTGTTGGAACGAGGACTAGGAATAGCAACATCGATCGCGCACCACTAACGCCGAGACGCCGCCGTATCTCCCCCTCCAACCAACCTGATCTCGAACTCTCGATCACCTTTGGCCTCTCTGAGCTCTTCCTTGCTTGCTCGATCGACCTTTCGACGCACTTTTCCGTTGTTTATTTAGCTCTCAACTCGCAAGTACTTTTTCTTGAGTCCTCACCACTGCTTTGAGATGCTACTTTGTAGAACCAAACCAATAGGGTTCAACCGCGTGTAATTGAGATCGTCGTGCTTGTTCATGACATCCTTTTGTCCCGGCCCCGGCCCTCTCTATCCGTCGCCGTCCGTGCTCATTTCTCTATGACATGGGACCCTTAACTTGTAATTTCGCGGAATAATGTATCGGTCGGTGTATCAGTCGTTGAAGGGGATATATGTAGATGGGAACATACAAGGGGAACAAACACGTCACATCGGACTCGTGGTGTGCTTGTGACGGTTGTCTGATTTGGAATACGTGGTTTAATTTGGATATTGAGAGGGATGACATGTGGGTGATTATATGTAGGCTTAAGCACCTATAGTTTTCTCGTCCTAATAATGTCTCGCTTCAAGTCCCCTTTCATGATCATTTGTGGGGGCCGGTCCCGGATTTGGGCCAGTGCACCAACCCTCATTGGAAATGTTTGGGAGGAAGGCTGGTGGATGCTACCCTCAAGAAAGAACATGTTGGGCAGGATGCATGCACGTTAACCACCCATGGATCGAAATGGACTAGCCAGAAAGGTATATATCCCTTTGAAAATAATAATATGAATAATGGCTTGGAGAAGACAAGAGGGGGCAATGCATGACGCATGCAGTGTAGGCCAGACCAAGAAATCACTTTATTAAGATTATATATCTAGTTCTACAATAGTACGGAAGCGAATATAACTACCAAAATAAAAAGGACTTCGTAACCTTGTGTCTGGTTGCCTAGCATGAGTTTCCCATCAATATATAATCTCGTTTCTAGCCACTACGTGGCATCCATCTGTAAACAAGATTGGTGATTATTTGACCTAATTAACATTCATGTCACTCTGATATTTTTCCCAGGATGTGGCCATCGTTTAAAGTCAATGAACAATTAGTGTTTTGAGCGCTGATAACCCATAAAGTTTTGACCGGACAACTGTACCATGCTCCTTAATTTCGGCAGGATACACACAGTTAGTACGCATCCGTTTCAAATCCAGTAGGCAACATCAAATCTGAACGAAATTCAACCATCTCCAATGCTCATACACGTGACCATCCGAGACTTGGAGGAATCAGCCATCTATCTCGCGAGTAATTTTCTCTTCTAGAGCAATCATGGCATTCCAATTAAGATAGTTTCGGAACAGTTTTGATCATTTGTTCATTGCCACTGATGCACCAAAGCAGGCGTTTATTAAGGAGTCTGCATGCAGCTGCAAGATTTCTGCAGGAACAAGTCTGTTTCCTTGTAAAATTCCTATGGAATCATCGTCTTGGAACTTGGAAGCAGGCCCTGAGTGGTAGCACAGCACTCCCGAACTGCAATTATGCACTCGACCTAATCACCACGGCACCTGATGCGCTCTGCGTGCAGACGTACGTAGTAATTCAATTCGATCGGGGCGATTCCTTCATGTCTGCAGCTTTCTGTTCACTGGGCGAGTGCAGTGTTGGGGATGCAAGCCGAGCAGTGTCGCTGCCCGACCAGGCGAAGGGCCACATGGGCCGGCTCTCGTTTGGGCGGCTACTCCGCCGGTTGACCCCCCCATGTCAAGTACGACGTACTGAGCTCGCGCGCGACGACAGCAACCGACGGTCGAGAGACAGGCAACGAGGGGGGGTTCAGTCGCGAGCGCGGCAGGCTCGGTCGTTAGAAATTTAGGTGCGCGGCATTGAATGCGTGCCAACATGCCGCGAACCGACTGACGGGTACCGACAACGGTTGGGGGTGGTACTTGTACCTGTACGCACATATGTGACACTTGGGCGGCTACTTGATCCTCCTATAATAGTCCTATGCTTGGATAGATGCCTGGATTGATCCCCACAGGGAAGACGCCGAAGGCCAGGCTAAGAAGGAAAGGAATTATGCAAAGATGGTGGCTAACTTCAAGTTTCATGGTTCAAAATTCTCACAAGAATAGGCATGGACCTTTGTCGAACAAACTGACAAGAAAAAAACCTATATGAGCCATTGAGGCCGGTTTTACTAGACTGAAATTCTGTCTGTTTCAGCCTCCAGCTTCTAGTTCGGGGTTAGAGTTGAAATTGCTCGACTAAGAAATGCTCGCTTTTATGGTTTCTTTCCAATGCTGAGACCTGAGAGAACTATACACCCATCAAGTAGAAACCCAGTAATTCCACCATTGACTTGCCCTTTCGGAGCGAACAACATAGGGATACGCAAGACAAGTTCCATAATCTTCCCTGAAACTTGAGTTGATGGGCTACAGCATTCCTGGAGAAGTAAGCTCAAACAAGACCCAAAAAAATCCTCCCTCCTCATAACCGAACCCATGGGCCCAAATTTTCCTACCTAATATTAAGAGACCCAGAAGCTGGCCCAACAACTATATACGGCCCGAGATCAACCATCAAGAAATGAAATAGCCCATGTAATCACTCGGCTAAGGCCTAAAGAAACAAGTTCTTCTGACCAGACCTTAGCCCGCATTAAGGCCCATAAAGCCTAAAGCCGCACACACCGACCGATCCACACCGACTCTGAGAAAACCTAGCCTTACACAATCCTCACCTCGACATCTTCCCCACGCATCCGTCGCAACCTCGCCTCCCCAACCCTAATCCCCAACCCGACCTAGCCGGCGATCCGCCGCCATGGCTCGCACGGAGGGCCGCCTCGCGTCCGTGGTGCGCCTACCCGGTCGCTCCAGGGTGTCCGCCTCGCCCTCCCCGCGCCGCCGCTCCCCGTCCCCGTCGCGCTCCCCTCGCCGCCACCGCCGCCGCGACCGGTCCCCCAGCCCCTACCGCGATCGCCGCCGCGACAGGTCCCCCAGCCCCTACCGCGACCGACGGCGCCAGTGGTCGCCCTACCACCGTGACCGAGGCCGGGACATGGACCGGGACCTGGTTCGGGACCGGGAACCCCCCATCCGACGTGGCGGCGGGGGAGGCGGCGCATGGTCCGGCTCCGACTCCGACGACGAGGACCTCAAGGGCCTCAGCTACTTCGAGTACCGCCGCCTCAAACGCCAGAAGCTCCGCAAGAACCTGAAGCGGTGCATCTGGAACATCACGCCGAGCCCCCCTCGTCGCGAGGGCGAAGACGACGAGGACTACCGTTACAGCGACGACGAGGAGGAGAAGGAGAAGAAGGAATCGCCGAAGAAGGACTCGTCGGATAGGAGCGAAGAGGAGGACAAGGATTCGTCGGAATCTGAGTCTGGTGAGTCAGATAGCTTATCCGTTTCCAGCGAATCTGATGATTCTAGGAGGAAGAAGAAAGGGCGTAAGGGCAGTTACCTCAGCAGCAAGCGCAGCCGCCGCCGCCATCGCGGCCGCTCGTCTGATACGGAGAGCGAGAGCGACAGCAAGGTCGATGAGGATTCAGAGGGCTCTTACGGTTCTGAGGACTCTATGGATAAGAGGAGCAGGAAGAGATCGCGGAGGCACAGGAAGTCTAAGAGGAGGGGAAGGAGTTCGAGGAGGAAGACGAGGAAGAGCCAGGATACAGCCTCTGAGGAGGAGGAGGCTTCTGGCTCTAGGGACAGTAAGAAGAAGAGCAGGAGCTCGAGGAGGAAGAGAAGCAAGCGGTCTGATTCAGAAGATTCAATCCCTTCTGATGCCAACGCTGGTGGAAGGGAAGTTGACGAGACAAATGTGCCAGAGATTGACCCGGAAGCTATCAAGTTCAAGGAAATGCTTGAGGCCCAGAAGAAGGCTGCCTTGGACAACGAGATGCCGGTTGGGCCGATGCCTCTTCCGCGGGCAGAAGGTCATATTAGCTATGGTGGTGCACTGAGACCCGGAGAAGGTGATGCTATTGCACAGTATGTGCAGCAGGGGAAGCGTATCCCTCGACGTGGTGAGGTTGGTCTATCTGCAGATGAGATTCAGAAGTTTGAGGATTTGGGGTATGTGATGAGTGGGAGTAGGCACCAGAGGATGAATGCTATCCGTATAAGGAAGGAAAACCAGGTTTACAGTGCAGAGGATAAGAGGGCGCTGGCTATGTTTAACTATGAGGAGAAGTCGAAGCGAGAGCACAAGGTTATGGATGACCTGCAGCGCTTGGTGCAGAGAACCATTGGCCATGATGTGGGACCTTCACATGATCCATTTGCTACTACGGATGGCTGAGTAATGATTTATAGCTATTATACAGAGAAATGATCGCCTCTATTCGTTATGCATGCTTTACCTGTTTGTGATTCCTAGTATAAGTAGTGATGTCAAGTTTTCTTAGTTGTGCTGCAAATATCATATGCAGACATTTCACGCGAATGTTACTCAGTACAACTTATTTGTAACTTCTGTTTGTATTGATTATATGTAGTTTATGGTGCTTATTTTCTTATCCTACCTGTTGTGTTTGTGTGCTTATGCTTGCTAGTTTGCTGCTGTGTTTGTCAAGCTGGCTGATTTGTTAGAAGATAATTCTTCCGAGATTTCTTGAAATGATAAGATAGAATGTGTAAGATTTTTGCATTTGTGGATGTTGAAGACAATACCGATGCAATTCAGTATAAATTAACATAGTCTAGGGTCAGGAAGGATATCTGTAACTTGCAAGGGGTGTTTGGATGCTTTGGGGATTTTGGGACTAAGGATTCAAAAATATATCCTCCCTATCCAAACAGACCCTAAGTTGTGTAGCATTTATACTGAAATTTGAAATTTGTTTGTGATGAGATCATTGTATGTTTGTGATATGTGAACATGATTGAGATCGACGGAGTAGTTTGAATCCTTGTTTTGCTGTATGCATATGTGGGTTTTAGTCATTAAGTTTATTTCCGTTCAATCATGAACAGCAACAACTGTGCCTGTTAAATTCAAATCATTATGGGCATCTCCCGATAAGAAAAGTTGAAAGCGTCTTACCATGATCCATTCTCTTGTAATAAATAAGATAGAGTGAATGTTTTAATTTGTCCGTGGTGGATATATAATATCTTTAATCCGATTTTGACCATCAGCTAGCATATGATGTACTTGCAAGATCGGTGGCACACTTTTGTCCGTGGTGGATATATAATATCTTTAATCCGATTTTGACCATCAGCTAGCATATGATGTACTTGCAAGATCGGTGGCACACTTTAACATGCTGAAACTTTTGTTGGCACAAAAAAGCTATATGGGGAAGCACTACTCAAGTTATATTTGTGGACATGCACTGTTGTACATGTGTTTGCGTTTTTGTTAGCTAGCTGCTGCCCGTAATGTTCATGTCTGGAGTAACCGTTTACAGGTGACGGCTATCCTATTGTGATGTGTTTTGATAGCTTGGTACCTAGTACTAAAGTTCATTAGTTCAGAACTGTTTTGTAAACAAGGAAAAAAGTTACCGTTGGTGATTAATTAGTTCTATCAGCACAAGTCATGGATGCAAACTCGGTTCAGGAGTACGAGCTGCACAACAACCAACCCCACGTCTCTGAACAGCTAACCATTTGTCGGTGATCGTCTCTTTGCCGTGTTGTGGATCACGTGGATGCTAAAACAATTCACCGTTTCCCTTATCAAACCAAGATGACCAACCCCCATGATATAGTTGTACATTTTCTTTAGAGATTCCATGGTATGTGCACATCTAGAACATACATTTTGCTCCATAATTTTGCATCGGCGACGGCATCTTTCGTCCAAGAACTCACATAACACAGCCAAGAACCGATAAAAAACGAACGACTTGTGATAGTAATCACTTGGGCCAATTAATGACCTGCATGGTTGCAACGAAATCAACCACTCAATCCATGAGCGCAACCGCCTCGCGGCCGCCGGGCTTGTCGACGACGGAGTGCCCCTCGCCTTCGACTCGAACCACTCCACTTCCCCGCCCCACCCGCTCGCCCTCACGGCCTCGTAGAGTCGTAGTACGACGGCTCTCTCGGCTGTCTCGGGTCCTCCGCCGCCGCGCAGACCAGCATCCTCTCGCACGGCAGCGTCCTCAAGCTCGGCGCGCCGGCAGCCGTCGGATTCATCCTCGGATCGTCCAGCCCGCCCATTGCATCCGGGAAAATGACCGTCCACCTCTTCTTGACACCTCCCCAGAACACTTCTGTTCGCCGCTAAACGAAGGGTGCAGTAAGATCGCACCTTCTATGCGTACCGGTGCCGCGGTTTGCAAACCACTCACGTTGTCGGCTGTGCTCCCGCCGGTGCTGACGCCGGTCAAGAAGACACGGCCCATGTCGCCGTGCTCGGACAGCCACGGGTCAGCGCGAGACACTACCCAGTTGAGCGCAGTACACGAGTCGTCGTAGGCTGCCGGGAGCGGGTGCACGGGCGCGAGTCGGTAGTCGACGGAGACGGAGACGGCGATGACGCGGGCGTTGGCTGTTGGACTTAATCTTGACCAAGTAGTATTTGCATCTATGCGTTGGATGCTAGTTAATTTTGTTGTTGTATTGTTTTGTGCACTTTGCACCTCTCGGTTTGTTTCTGAATTGCTTAGCTGCATGCAGTCGTGTGATAAGTTAGTGGAGCGCTTCTTGTGGAGGCGTAGAGTCAGAAAACGGATGGCGCGCCGCCGACGCTGTTGCAGTAGAAGTTCCCACCGCAATCGCCCGTTGCGCAGCGGCCATGGCCGGCGGCGTCGAAGCTACATCCTTGCCGACCCCAGACACGTCCAGACCAGCCGGGTGGTAGGCGGAGAGAGCTAGCGTGGTTGGGCGCAAGCTGCTAGCGCAGGGCGCAGCTCCATGGATGACCGGCCACACTATCTCCCCAAACCATTTGAACAGCGCCAGCGTCGCTGCCGATGTGTCGTGTGTGAGTAGGTGCGCGGACCAGCGGCGACAGGCCGTCAACGAGGTGGGCATAGCAGAGCATTCGGCTCGGCAGTGGGGAGAGTCGGCGCGTTGGGCAGAGGTGTACAGAACATCAGCAACCAGACCGGCTGCAGCATTGTGCACCAGAAATGTGATGATGGAGGTCCGTGCGTCTAGAGTTGGTACTTGTGCCGTGCTTTTTTGAGCTAATCTGAAGTCCGGTCGGCACGGCACGATTTAAGCACGGCACGACACGATAAGTGGCGGGTCGGATCGGCACAACACGAATAGCGGGACAGACCGGGCCTAAGAATGCGGCCCGTTGGACGACACGGCACGACACGATCAATTGGGCCGTGCTTAGGCCAGCACGGCACGAAATATGCCCAACCTTCCCGTTTTTTCCCAATCTCTCCCTCAGCCTAACCCAATCACTCCCCCACACCAGCCTAGCCCAATCAATCATTCCCTTATGTCACCCCGCCTGGCCCACGGGTGTCTTTGTCTTCTTGGACAGTGGAGGCGGCGGTTGTCGTCTTCTCAGGCGTCTATAGTTACTTAGGGCTGGCTTGGGCCGGCACGGCACGATCCTGGCACGGCGGGCTTTGGGCCATGCCTGGGCCTGACCAGAGGCGAGGTGGGCTGGCACGACACGACACGGTGGGGTGACCGGGCCGAGCTGGCACGGCACGACGCGACGTGGTCCGAAGCACGGCGGGCCTGGGCCGTGCCGGCACGACACGACCCAATGCCCACCTCTACGTGCGTCCATGGTGAGACCAACACGGTATGCCGGAATTGCACGTGACGGACGCACGTGCGGCGGCGACGTGATCACTGCGGAGTAGGCCGACGACAGCAGTCTCCACCAGAGGTGGAGGCCAGTGGCAACAAGGTGAGGCGGTGCGAAGCTGCTAGGAAACGGGTCGTCATGAGGCCGACAAATGGCGATAGCATGGAGGCCGTCGTCTTAAGAAGAATCGGAGGTCGGAGTCGCCTGATGAGTCGTGCCACTGACGATGAAGTTGTTGTGGCAAAGAGGTAGCGATGAAGAGTGGAGACGACATGTCTCCCAAATACCTGCTACCAAGGAGTGTCGTCGACAACCGACAAGGCAAGATGTCATTGGTGGCCATCTCTGTGTCTTCGGGAGAAAAATTGCCGGGTGAATGGGCTGTTGTAGCGCCCATGTTCACGGTCGCTGATGGCGAGGGAGAATGTATTGTCCCTCAAAAGTGATCACGTGGTGCGAACGACTGTACTGTCCCTCAAGGAGTGCACCACGTGGTAAAGAAGCGATTGTGTGAATTCGGTGACACATAAAGGGAGTTTGTGTTGCTAACCCATGATGAGTAGGAAGGCAGAATTTCTTGGAGATAAGTGTTAAAGTCCGTCAATTACGCAATGGGTCGTGTAAGAGGCCGTTGTGTGCGGCAAGAGGAGGTTGTTGCGTGCGACAAGACGATGTGGGTGATTGGTGTCGTGAGTTGACGTGTCAAGATTATATAGGAAATTGTTGAATTTAATCTTGACAAGTAGTATTTGCATCTATACGTTGGATGCTGGTTAATTTCGTTGTTGCATTGTTTTGTGCACTTTGCACCTCTCAGTTTGTTTCTGAATTGCTTAGCTGCATGCAGTCGTGTGATAAGTTAGTGGAGCACTTCTTGTGGAGGCGTGGGGTCAGAAAACGGATGGAGCTGTTGATCACCGTGAGTTTAGGATCCAATTGTGTATTCTGTTGTTGGGCATATAAATGAGAAAATAGAAATGACACAACGTTGGTTGGCTGCGTAGAAATATACTCTGCTGTTCGTCGTTCTCTTCCTTGAGAAAACCTGAGAGTCCACTATGATAGCGTGTGTAATATAGGATCTGGGCCTACATTAGCCACTAGCGAGTTGACGTAGGTGTGAACCTGTGGTACCTAAGACTGGCAGCTGACCCGACGACGAAGTGGCCACCGTGGAACAAGTCGAGGATCGGGAGCTTCGTGGTGGTGGTGGTGGTGTCGTCCGATGGAGCCGCCTGGATTCTTGCTAGGTGGAGGCGGACGGCGACTGGCGGAGCCCAGTGGTCCACCCGATGTCACGGGATACTGGGTTCAAAAAAATTAGCAGATGTTAGCATGTATATATTATATATGCATCCTCTAACCTAAAAATTATATATCCTACTAGTCCCAATTGGGCCATAACGAATGAGTGACGTAGTAGTGCGGCTCAGTTAACATGAGCAGTCAACACAACCCAATAGCATCCGCATGTCTACACGCATCAAAGCCAGCAACCCATTACTAGCAGTTGCACAGTGATTTCCAGTCATGTCTTGCGTGAATGTGTCGTGTGGTTGTGGAGTTCGCATATGTTCTTCTCTCTCTCGGCCCATGTGGTTCACAATTTTCATCGCCTTGCCTGGTCGGTGGACGGTGGCCGCAGCCGCCAGTACGGATTCTGGAGGGATGCCTCGGCCACCGCCCACACCGGTCGCGACGTCCCTCGCCTAGTTGCCTATCGGAAGGATTAGGTCACGAATATGGAATCGGCATGGGGTACGTCCCACATCTTTAGTTCTTTCGATTTCTTTCAAGTAAAGAGACTAATTTTGTGGGTTATGGGTTCAATATGACTATTATTGATTGATTTTTATTGAAATGTAGGGTTAATATTTAGGGTTTGAATTTGGGTTTTGGAATACCGGCCTAGTTCTTTGCAAATCGGAGGCAAAACTGCAAGTGATATTCATCATCGATGTGCTCATATTGGATCATAGTTTGGATTTGACTTAAAAGTTTTTTGCTATAATGTCAAGTAAGTATGTTGCTGCTCCTGGACGTATGTTTCTAATATATTGTTTTTAACTGTTGAACATACCATGATTCTAATATTTTCTAAAAAAGTTTTCGAATAATTGGCAAGTGGCAGATAAATTTATGAAAAAGTTTCTAAAAAGGAAAGCGTTAGATAGTGCTACTAACGTTGTGGTTCGTCGCTCCATGAATTTGAAAGAACGTAAATACTAAAATATTAAAAGGTAATATATTCATTTTTATTTTATCATTATACTACTTTTACTTTAGAATTTTTAGTCATTTTGTTCTCTTTTTATCGGTCATTGAGGCCGGATGATGCATTTTATCAATATTTACCGTATAAATTATTATTTAGTACAATGTTGTTTGAAAATTATATATGTTATATGTATGGTAAAGTGATGAATCCGATCATTTTCGTTTTAGTTCCGCCTCAAACGACACCAGTGGCAGCATCGATGACAGCGTCTATGGAGGTGATGCGGATGCGGGTGTCGGTGTCGGAAGCCGGCGGGGATGGTGTCCACACCGTGGAGACGGTCTACGTGGCCGTCCCTGTATAATCGGAAGCTGCCGGTGTCAACAGGAATTTCGGTGCCGCCGCAATCCACTGTCCAGCGCCTGGCAAGCTAATACTCGATCGGAGCAAAGTGAGCGGCGGTGTGGAGCTGGTTAGCAGGACGTGAGGCACTGAGGCCGTGAGGAATGGGGTTATCCTCTTCAGCAACAGCACGCGGTATGTGATCGTATTTGGTCTGAGCTGGTTGCTAGTGCCAATTAGTTTCACGCAAACACGTTTCCATCCAGATTAACACGTCCTTCACATAAGGCCAAACTTAAGTACGTTGGCTTGCGTCTTATCTGTTTATTTTTCTTCTCTTCTCGTTGTTCTTTCTTCTACCTTTGGTGAAATGGGAGGGGAATTCGGGCAAATAGGACAGAACATTGAACTGCGTTGTCTACTTGTGATGTGTCATGTGCTCAATCATGCACTTGTCGGCCTCACGGGCAGCTCTAATACCAAGATTTATATAGCTCGGTCCATAAGCCCACGCTGCGTACCTTGTCTGGACATCCTGTTGCAAACTAGATTCACCATGGTTGATGAGTAGGATTCATTCACGGAAGCTTGGAAGTTGCAAACAATGTCTTTAGCGGGGAGTGTGCGTAACACTCTTCTTTAGTACTACGTTGTTTTTTTAGTTTCATTAGCATATCATTCCTATTAGTTTAAATCGTAGCACTTTCGAATACACCCTTTTAGACGAAACTAGGAAGAATGTCCAAGTGAGTTGATATGTAACGTATGTACGGGCTGCTCGGCGGTAGGCTAGGCTACGAGCGAATTTTCACCATATAGTGTTACAGATGGTATCAAAGTATTAACTCTTGATGCACGTGCCGCATGTGTGTGTGGCCCTGTAGCTACACACGACACGAGTCATGCATCGATGGGTGTTTTTGGACACTTCACACTACCAATGATGACCCCGGATTAGGCGGGGAGGGAGAATGAAACACCCCACCCTTTAGTACTATATAGTCAACCCTTTTGGGTGCAGTAAGAACGAAAACTCAAGTGAGGTGCTACGCATATGTAGACCCCCCACGGTGGGTTGTGCTTTGAGCGAATTTTGGATTGCAAGGCATTATATATAGTGTCATAGCCTCAACCCTCGCTATGTGTGCCACGTGTGTGTGGCTTTGTAGCGGCACATGGTACATGTCTTGTACCGAGGGGTGTTTCTAGGCATTTCACGATACCGAGGGTAGCCCCCATTAAGAGGGGAGAATGTAATACCCTGCCCTTTAGTACACATTATCAGTTTACATTGAGTTTCACTAGTATATCATACATGTTGACCGTAGCACTTCTGGATTAACCCTTTTGCACTACTATAGTGAGGGTCATCACATACGACTCCAAACCGTCATCACAGACGGTTTTTAATCCGTATGAATTTATATGTCTGTGATGATATGAGGTCATTACAGACGATTTTTGAACCGGCTGTGAAAAAGCTATGGTATGAGTTAATCAATTACCACAGACGGTTCTTGTTCAGAACAGCCTGTGATAGCTTTTTCAGAGACGGTTATTGTTTAGACTATCTGTGGTAATTTTTTCTATTGCAAAAAAAATTAAATTTTGAGCTAAACCAATCAATTGATGGACACTTGGACCCGAGTAGCTACATATGGTTGATTACAAAATATGGAATGAAAGAAAACTCAAACTAGAAGGCGAACGAACAACAAAAACAAGTTTTGAAACTTTCGAGGCAGTTTTGAGGCCCTAACCGACCTTTTTTTAAACTTTTCGTTAGCTTTCCAATGAACCAAAGAACGTCGTAATCCGAGTTCGTATGCAAAAGTTATGTGTGTTTTACCATACAATGCATGATTTGAGGTGGAGGCCTAGGGCGACGATGTCGAGGGAGGCTGGAGGCGATGAGGTTGGGGGAGGCCGGCGGCGACGAGGCTGGGCCAAGGTGGAGGAGGCTGGAGGTGACGAAGCCGTGGGAGGCCGGGGCGACGAAGTGGAGGAGGCTGGGGGCGACGATGTCGGGGGAGCCCATGGGCTATGAGGTCGGGAGGCTAGCGACGACGAGGTCGGGCGAGTTAGAGGAGGCACGGCGATGAACTCAGGGGAGGCTGGGTGCAAGGTCAGGGCAAGATGGTGACACTCGGTTAGAGGAGAGATGACAGGGGAGCAGATGGAGGTGTGAGGTGTGAGGAGACTCGGTTAATATAAAGCGAGTTTCGGTGACCTGCCTATTATGTCCAAATTTTCATTTCCCCGACCAATAGAGCAAAAGTATCAACGAGACATCAAATTTTTCTATTTTGGTGAAGCCCAAATTCAGCCTCCTTCGATGCGTGTTGGAGCCGACAATTTTTCACACCCGTAGATTGGAATTTCGAATCTGATTCTAATTCTAAGTCATTATGGACTTGAATCCGTGTGGAGTGCTGGACAAAAGTCAAGTTTGAGGCTATAAATTCTAAGCCCCTCTATCTGTTGTAGTAGTTCTCTTGTAATCTTTGCTAGTTATCTACTCTCACCCTTGCTGGAATTTATTGCGCATTGCTCTTGCTTATATTCTTGAGTAGTGCAATTCTTGAGAAGCTTCACTTCAATCCAATTCATCTTTGAGACTAGCTCTTGATATTGCATTGGGCTACTCTTTGAACTTTTTTTACACCTTGCTAAATTGTTGGACTTGTGCAATCAAGAGGGTAGCAAAACACTTTCGGCCATTGAGAAGAGAAGAAGAAAAAGGCAGCCGCGCAATAGAAAAGCCATGGCTTTGAAAAAGAGTAGTACAAAAAACAAGGAACAAAATCACATTTTTGAGAAAGAAAAGAGAGAAAGAGAAAATAAAAATCTTTTGCCTGGGTTGCTCTGATGAGTCGTCCATATTTTCAAGCGGCTCCACGAATTAAGCCTTCCCTCGATCACTTGGGTTGTTCTTCCTCCGCTCGGAGATGGTGAACACCAACCACTCACAATCTTGCTCGGGTCTTCTCACAAGCTTCACTTGAGAAGATCACCGTGCTTCACCGCCAAGCCGTCTAGGAGTGCGGCAACACCCCAAGAGAATAGATCAACGATCCTCGCTTGACTTTACTCAAGTGCCAATGAATCAACTAAAGATGAATGCACTTGATCTCCTCTCAATGAATGCAAGAGTAAATTGGGAGTAGAATTGAATGCACAATGCTCACAAGGGTTGAGATATCTTCAATGCATTGTGCGGTTGGGGAGGTATTTATAGCCTCCACCAAACAATTCTAGCCGTTGGGAAGAAGTTCGAAAGTTCGGCACATATCGTGGCTATGTTACACGCATTAAATGCACCGATATAGCCGTTGGATTTAGTTGCGGTTCATCCGAGCAAACACCGGATCGTCCGATTTCGAGGTTTCTAAACCGAGATTTTGCATACTGCTGCGAATTTTACAACCGCCAAATACATTTGGAACATCCGTATTGCGGTTCATCCGATTATCGTGCATTTCTCAAAAGAGGTTTTCAAAGGAGATTACACTCGTCTTTGTTATTTTGCAACCGCCGTAATATCATCGGAACAACCGGGATGCGGTCGCGTGCTCGTTCAAGCCATCGGTACAACCGCGACCCACGAAATCGGATCACTGCGAGATCATGACACGGAAGGCCACGATGGACTCTTGTCTCAGTGGTCGGTCGGCACACAAGATCCGAGCCGTTTGATTTTAATCCAACGATCCACATGCGTTGCCACTTCGGACGGTCCGACGGCCCACTTAATCCTAGCCGTTAGATTGAGATCGGACGATCGACGATTTTCAATTTAAAAGGCTAACGGTTGAACCGCTCACATGCCGAACAAGCGCTTCGGTACAACCGCTGCTAAGCCTTCGGTTCATCCGATTCCAGAATTAAAGCACTGAATTCATTCTAACTTAAATTCAAGTCCAATTTTAAATGCATGCATGATCCTAAGTTGATCCATATGGCACAAGAATAAGCTATCAAGCTACTAGTCGTGATCCCCTTAATAGTACGGCATTTATCCTATAATCCGGTTACCAATTCTCCTTAGGCCAGGTAAAATAGAAAAGGATCCTAGACTATTTGTACCTTGACTTTAAGCCTTGTTGATCTTCACATTTTCCTTTAGCATGCATCCTTGCTTCATCATGTTCATCAAATGGAATTAACCTTGCACATTCTTAGTAAACTTGTTAATCCCATATTCACATATTATCATTAATTACAAAACCATTTTTAGGGGCCTAGATGCTTTCAATCTCCTTTTGGTAATTGATGACAACACACTAATATGTGAGAAAAGTTGTTTTGAATATACTAAGAGTGTATATTCTTTTGAAGTCTTTTGACAGGTAAAATAATCTTTGCAATGAGCATAAGTAAATTTTGAGAATTATTTTTCTTGTCAAATCCAATTAAAAGAAGACTCCTAAACAAATGCATATGGATAGTAAATAATTTGCAAGCATATGTAAAGAATTGAAAATTTTAGGAGTTTCTTTTGCATTTATGAACTTGAGGAAGCAATACAATTATAAGATATGTCAAATAATTGATTGCATTGCATAAAAAGATAATAAGACATAACCACATTCCACAAGTTCAACAAAAGTTACCAACTATTACAGGCACAAAATAGATCAACAATCAACCAGTTTTACAAAACACATATAAATCACATAAGCCCATAGCTCCCTAAAACTAAGTCTTCACATCTTCACAATTTCTCCCCTTTGGCATCAAAGTACCAAAAGCATCAAGCAGGGGTCTGAGAGGAAGAAACTGGGTCTGGTGAGCAGAGCGGGGAAGCGAAGCGGCGGCGAGGCTGGCCCAGTGTGAGGATCCGGAGAAGGCGACCACGAGGCGCGGGATCTGAGATCTTGAGAGGTGGTAGGAGCCGAGGAGGCTGTAGAGGTAGGTGGAGCTGAAACTCGATGAGTCGGTGAGGAGAGTGAGGTAGGTGCGGTGTCAAGAAGAAGGACCCTTGGGCGTCGAGGAGGTCGGCGAACATAACGCTGAGGGTCTTGAGAAAATGTTCTAAGTCATTTAGGCCCTCGAGACAAAGCCGATAATCATATGAGTCTCATCAAAGAAGTCATTTTGGATAGCCGCCATCTCGGTAAGCCTATGACGAGTCTCATCTGAAAGGCAACTTGTTCGACCTTCATTTCTGCAAAGTCTTGATAATAGGCTGCGATTTTGAAGTACTTGCGCTAGAGCACTTGCATCGAGCATAGCATAGCGGCGGGAGGAGCATCAACCTCGTGGGGCATCCTCAGAGACTTGTTGAGGAGGAATGGCATCTCGTGGTTTATATGGCTTGTGAGGAGATCCCAAGCCACCACGGTACTCGATCTTTCTAACAATCAATGCCATGATGTAAGGAGCATAATAAATCCTTTTAACTCTGTCATTCTTGGAGGAGGCTATGCCTTGAAGAATAACATCCACTACATCAAATTTAACTCCCTCCACAATATGATCTATCATGTTCCAAACATGCCCCCGTACTGCATCGAAATTCCCACTCTTAGGGTAGAAAGTATGATTAATTATCCTGTTAATCATGCTCACTGCTTCAATCCGATGGTGTCCCTAACTTGCATTTGGTGAAGAGTCATAATGCAGCCCAAGCAGAACAAGTAGGGTTGGACTCTCAAAGATTTTGTCCCAAGAGTGGATGAATTCTCAACACTCTCGCAAATTCCTCATGAGTGTCCATATTTTCATCGCTCTGATGCGTCCATCTAAAAGTCTTCAAGTCATGGGACATATGCGGTGTGGCATAACGCTTTCTGATCTGTCCATCTATTTCATTTTATGCCCACAAGATCATGAAGACCCACATTGTAGAAAAGGCGATAGACTCCTTCGTATTTGTCCAAGGTATTAATATTAGACCACTTAGTCCATTTATGATCGGCAAATTTCTTGTGCCTACCATATATTTGCTCATACACTTGCTCTTGAAAGATTGTGTGGAATCTTGGATTTAATGTGTCATTCTTGAAGATATTGATTGACATGGCGCTTGATGGCATAGTCATCTGCGACGTAAGATGTAGGTCAATAGAGTCCCGGAGGATCAATCAAATCATCATCTTCTGCTTGTCCTTGGAGGAACTTCCTCTTCTTCTTCTTCTTCTTGATTGATTCCTCAATTGATTTACTTCGAGCTATTTTACGATTCGGTTCTGAGTGGTCTCTTTCCCTTTCCTTTTCCTGCGGGGTCTTCGTCGAAACGGCCCGAGTTTGTGAGCAGAATGTCGGGTTGAACTCTTTCAATTTGCGGTGGAGGTTGAGGTGCGAAGACCCTTGTCTTGACGATCCACGAGACTTCTTGGATGTTCCTCGCATTCTAGGCATCTATCTGAGAGATTGGAGTGATTATAAGATGTCAAGGAACAGATTTGAATTGAATTGAATTGAAAGAAATGACAATTTACGGTTCTCATCGAGATAATCGGATCATCCGCCGTTATGTGGCCGAACGTCCAATCTGCGATCGTTCGCCCACAAGAACCGAACGTCCGATTGTCTGACCAAAACTAGGGTTGAAGAATTTCGAGATTTTGATGGAATCTAAGAGAGTGAGTGCTAGAACTGGATGCAAGGTCATAGGACACCGAGTGAAGCACTTTTGCCCAATTAGATTGCTAGTTATCAACAAGATTATCAAAACCCTAAAAGCGCCCCGAGTGCTCCAAATGCGGTAAAACACGAATCAATAGATGTTTTACCTTGAGATTTGAGGAAGGAGAGCAATTGGAAATGCAAGGATCGGCGAGGACTTGGAGATCCACCGAGAGAACCACTCGATTTGAGAGAGGTTTTGAGAGGCGCTCGATCGGAGAGAGGAACCCGCGTGGCCGAGATGAAAAGGAAAGCGGACGAGCACAAGATATCCATCTATTTCAGATTGTGTAGTTCTTTTTCTTTGAGCAATCTTGTGTCCTAACATATACAATTGCAATTGCTTAGCGTCTCTTCTAGTACTTGGTGCAAAACGAGCTAGTTTCATCTCAAGTTCAAATTGTTTCTCACTAGCTTATTCCTTTGTTTGCATTGAGTCACTTTTGTCTTTGTGTGTGCGTTCTTACCATTCACTTAAACCTATTGGATCAACGCACATAGGCAAAAGACTCTAGCTTAGATCATTAGTTAGCTTAACATCAACTTGAATATTAGCTTGCATAGGTTATATACATATGTTACCAAGCTCCATCTACATCCATTTGTGTGCTCCCTTGCTCTTGATTACGTTCATATATTACCGGGTTGAGGTCGTTCGCTGTCACAAGTGTTGTTTTGCCGTCCTTGATTCACTTTGGAACGATAAGCTTATCTTATGTTCAGGACAGTGAGTTGCGAGTGTAGAGAAAGTTCTTGTTTTACTAACCCAGATATAACTCGCTTGTTGTTTGTGAATTGTTACCATGTCAGGTCATAAGGAGGATCCCTCGGTTATATGGACGGTGTACACTCGCTTGCGCGGGATGCTACAAAAGCATCTTTGTGATCGTGATAATGGTGTGCGCGATGAGCTCGGGGCCGTTTAGTTTGGATTGAACAACCTCAGAGAGAAGGTTACACAGCTATGTACGGACATCAACAACAACTTCTTGGAGCTACGTGCCATATTCAACCACCCCAACATGCATCATAAGGATTTTGTCGCTAAGCTCAAATTTCATATCTCTATATTTTCAGGCAGTACATATGTGCAAGAATACCCCACTTTGGAACTGGAAATTGATGCACTATTTCGGATGCACAACAATTCCAATGATAGGAAGCTCTTACTTGCGTCCAACGATTTGGCTGATTATGCCACACATTGGTGGGAGCAGTTTGTTCGTCAGCGTAAAGAGCGCCATGAGTTGCCGATTATCACCGGGAGCAGATGAAACCACATTTGCGTGCACGTTTTGTACCTTGCAACTACAAGCGTTCCCTAGTAGAAAAGTTGATAGGGTTGCAACAAGGTTTGAAGTCCACTAGTGTGCCACATGAGAAGACGACCAAGCATGTGACTTTCCCTTCGGTCCAGGCTTCATGTAGTATTGCTCCATTGCTTCATGAAAAGATTATGGTTGATGGTCATTGCTTCATTGCTGACCCACAATCTTTGGAGGATGAGGTGTATCAAAACCTTTGTGAGAATGAGAGCCACATAGATAAATCGAGTGAGAATGATAAAAAGAGTGAGCTGTGAGATTCCACTGTTTGTGCGGTTGAGAGCATCCAAATTGAGTGTTAGAGAGATACACCAACAAAAAAGAGAGAAGTAGATGATAACCATAGTGAGATTACTACTGGAATTAATGATTTACTATCTACTTCTAGTGTTGTTTCTCACATTGTGAGGTTGATATTAAAGAAGAAGAGTTGACTGTTCAACAACCGGCACCGTTGGAAGTAAAAGGCATGGAGATAACTTCGGTTGGGGATGGAGTGCTTGTTGCCCCGTGGTTTCATGATGAAGATTTGATACCTACAACACCTGCAACAACCGAAAAAGACGATAAAGTTAACAATAATGGTGTTGAATTGAATGATCATCAAGAAGCGGTAAGTAAGAGTGAGAACTCTAGTGTTCCTTTGAATATTTCATGTTCTGATATTTCTACGCTCAATTTACATAATGTGGAATCGATTACTCATAAGGACGTTCTTACTAGAATATCTCTTGATGATTCTTTATACTATATCATGTTTGATGATCCTAGAGAGCTATCTAGTGTGATTGAAAACCTTGCTGAAGTTTTATGTTTAAACTCACTAGCTAGTACTTATGCCTACACATATACTTTCAATTTGATTGGAGATTACGGTGTAGATGACAAGTTCTATGTTTATCGAATAAGCATTACCTGTGATAATCTTGTTGATTTAAAATTGCATGTTTTGCACAAACCATCTATTGAGCACTGTCATGGTCACTTTGAGATGGGTTTAAATACAAGTGCCTATTGTTTAGAATGCAACATGATGCCTACTTGTTTATCTTGTACCAGTAAATAGCGTAGTGAAGTTGAAGTATGGAAGACACTAATAATTTTCTTTCCATATTTGAACAACTTGATCTAGTGGGTCCCTTCTATATCTTGTCCATGTACTTACAAAAGTCGAGGATGCCTTTTTCTCATGGGAGGGAGAATAATGTGAATGAAAGTATCGCAATGTATATATCATATACATCCTATGGCTGCTGTTATGTTAATTATTTTGTTCAAGACAACGAGAATGACACAACAATTGATTCATACATATATCATGTATATACACTGTTTTCTTTTATTTCTACACTTTCAGCAAATCATCATGTGCTAAACAGAAGGAGTTTGGATGGGATGATAAATACATATACCATGCATATACGTTGTTTTCTTTGTCTAGCATATTTTCAGGCTATCAAAAGCCGATGATGACTTTTCTTGAATAAAGGGATGATGATGAGGATATCCCTACTAATTATGAGGTTGTTCATGAAGCAAGAACTAAACTTCTCAAACAACAGGTGCATTTGTTTCTTAATAAGTTTCCTTGTGTTGTCGATGAGAATTGGTTACTACCTAAAAGTCATACTTGGTGTATTCTCGGGCTTGACAAACTTAAAGACTTTGGAACCGAGAGGAGGAGAGGGAAGCCAGGGACAAAGTTATGAAGGAGGGCAACACATGCGACCAACAAGGGAGAAGAAGCCCATGCGGCCAAGAGGGGAAAAGGGGAGAAGCCCAAGAATCCAAAGCCCAAGTTTTGGATAAGATTTCCAAGACCAATTCGGACCTTCCACAAGTCCAACCGAAATCAAACTCGAATCAACTCAGAATTCAATTCGGATTCGGTTCGTAACAACCCAATAGACCCGTAATAAAAAGGTTATAACTTTTACATACGGAGTCCGATTGAGGTGTTCTTGGACTTGTTTGAAAGCTTATTTCAAGGGCCATGCAATGGGT
Source organism: Hsuehochloa calcarea (assembly GCA_036346395.1). Classification (NCBI taxonomy): domain Eukaryota; kingdom Viridiplantae; phylum Streptophyta; class Magnoliopsida; order Poales; family Poaceae; genus Hsuehochloa; species Hsuehochloa calcarea. The sequence goes on along the minus strand of CM070610.1, from coordinate 11,597,611 downwards.
AATGCTTCAGCTTCATAAACCCTATGGTCATGCCGCAATGACCGAAACAATGTGACAGCTACAAATTTATGTTTTCCTTTTTGGAGAGTTTGAGTCGAATACAAATAGGGATGCGTTAGAGTTGGTTTGGATGGCTTGTGGCCTACTCTAGGGGTCATATATACCCATGTATTCGTGCCTTTATCGCTGAGACCAATTTATGCATAAGATTGAAACATAACTATTACTTGTTCTTTTGAAATCAGAGTTTATGCGAGGACTTTGAGAGAGGACTAGGTGATCCATTGATTTGTTCTGCAATTCAAGGTCAAGTCGTCGTTCTATTGAGAATGAATTGGGGACTTGACGTTTGTCATTCATGGTCTCACGACGAATAACTATTCGATGTGTCTTGGGAGTTATCCAAAGAGTTGAGGGTTCGTGCATGGGCGTGAGTGTTCAGCTAACGATATTGTCTACTTTGCATCAACTATCCACGGTTCCTCGCCGAGAAAATCGGGTATCCCCCGTATCACAGCTACTACTACTTTTCCCTTCACGTCTCTTCCTTCTCATGCCTCCACCGCCTGGGCCCTCGCCTTCTCCGATCGTCCACATGCTTGCGCCCCCCTCCTCTTCGTCGCGCTGCGCCGCCGTCGACCGGCCTGCGCCCGCCTAGGGTTTCTTCATCAGCTCTCACGTGCGCACCGACTGCTCGCCTCTCATGGCTTTTCTTCCATTGATTGGCCCGGTGGGGAACCTAGGGTGGGTCTGCGGGGTGGATGTGAGGCCGCAGTTGGGGCTTCTAGGCTTTGGCAAAGGCCTATAAATTCATCATCCAACCTATTATTCTTTTGTTCTTCCTCTTCCTCCCTCTGTTCTTCTTCGGAAGCGCAGGTCACAACACGCATGTCTGACGTAAAGGATAGGCTTAAGCCTAACCACACGTAGTAACTTGAAGAAAGTTGCGCTGGGGGGAGGACAGGGAAGGAAGGGTTGCCGTCGTTCCAGCTGCTGCTAGGGAGGCACGGGGCCACAGGCGCCTGCCGACGGGACCGCGCGCATCTGTATCCACCATGATTACTTCCACCGCATGCCCTTCGTCGTTTTTCTGCCGGCGTACTGCGTTTTTTTACTCTTCAGGACGTCATCGGTTGGCCACCGTTTATTTGGGCAGCATCTTCTAGCCTCCTGAACTCACTTTGGCATGGCGATTAAGCATTTGAGCTTGAGAGTTGCGATGGTACTACTATGACCACCGAATCACCGTAGTCTGATGCGTGAGTGCGTGACCAAACTATGCACGCAAAAATCCTCCGCGCACGATGATTTTTCGCGAAATCACTACAAACAGTCACCGGTTGTACAAGCTCGAGTGAATTACATACAGGTTAATTGGACGGGTTCGTGAGTGACTGTTCCTAACTATTTCACTACGTTCACGTCACAACGCACTTGAGTAGTGAAGTGCAAACTCGCTTGAGGACTGAGCGGTAACGATGTAAAGTACCAAATCAAAACAAAAAATGACAAGGGTTTGGTTAAGTGCTACAGCTACTACAGTACAGGCTGGTCTGTGAGTGCCCCTGCGCCGCGGGCCCAAGCCAAACAACTTTGCCGCATAAGATACAAGAACCGGCACCGCACCAGCATGGACGGAAGCGCCGTTCCGAGCGAAATTTAATCTGGAAACAGTACGCTAATTTTGTTGGAATTTTCCTTGTCTGATCTATTATTGCTCGATCAAACAACATACAACTTTGCTTGGTCCTTCAGTTTTTCGTCTAGGGAAAAACGATCTGCTTGCCTTTCGCTTCGTCAGACTAGATTTTCCTTGTTCCTGTCCTCACGACGTGATTCGACGTGACTGGCCTGGAACAGCTACGCTGGAAGACGCACGAAGGAACTTCTTTGTTCTCTTCGCTGGTTCTTATACATGTATACGCGAAAGCCAACACAAAAAATAGCACATCTGTTCTCTATTGGATGTCTCCGTTTCTTCTTGTGATAGCAGCACCCTGCCGCACTTGTTTTCTTTCTTAACTCCACTTCCTTGTTATGTTTACATGGCATTAATTGGCGTTCTTTTATACATACACGCACAACTCCAAACCGGACTCGACTACATGCCCTAACTTTGATTCCATCCGAAAAAACAGACTTGGAAAACACTTCCTACAAAACGGACACGAGAACTAAAATATAAAACTACAAAACAAGATTAATCTAACAAATTTCAGCGTCGCGCACGTTCTTGAGCAGCTCAGCTCACTCACCTCGCGTCAGTCTCTCTCCTCGAGATGCTGTACGTGCCACCACCACCCTGCCTGCCTGATGCGCGTCCTCCCAATCCATTCCGCCACGTCTATTAAACGCCAACTCCTCATCACGCTTCCAAACCCGCCGCTTTTAATGGACACCGATTGAGGGAAGCCAATTCATTCACTGACTAGGCGGGTAAAGATTCCCATTTTTGGAGCAAAATGGGGGGTGGTGGTGATGCCGGGTTGGGGTTTCGGGGCGTAGCGGTGGTGGTGGAGGAGGATGCGGTGGTGTCGGCGTTGGATAGGCCAACGCGGTGGAGGCGGCGGCGGTGGGGAGAGGAGGCGGACGACGGCTACTCGGTGAGCTCAGCGGGCGGCGGCTGCGGGAGCAGCGGCTGCGGCTCCTTCGGCTGCGACTCGGTTGGTCTTGCTCCTGCAGTGCTAAGCTTCTTGATTCTTCCTGTCGATTTCTTTTAGAAAAGTCATGCTCATGGTATCAAAATGACGACGCATTTTGCTCCATCAGGAGGAAAAAGTTTGGTAATTTTGAGCTGGTAGTCACATTTGGGACGGAAAAGATAGAACTCTGAGCTCTTAGATAAAGCTTTTAGTACTTTCCGAGCTCCGAGGTGGTGGCATGGTGCCATGCAGATCTAGGTAGCCCGTGACTTGTCTCAGGTAATCGGGTGACCGCAACCTTTCCAGAAAGCGGAAGGCACTTTGATGCGATGGTAGAAGCTAGAAACAACAGGATAAGCATACAGCAATACAAAACTATAGATTAATAGCGAAACTCTCGTCGGTAAATCTAGTAATCGAGACAAAGCATGAGGGCCCGAGACTTTTGAGACTTGACGATAGGCGTCATCATCACCATCTTGGATTGTTAGCAAGAGAAAACTCAGAAAAGGAGGGTGCTTTTCTGCTTTTCATGGCATGAGAAAATGGGGCACCCTTGGATTCTCTTCGATCTTCACCTTTTGTTCTCCTTTTGGGATCAAACTTTTAATCAGTGGGACTAAGTTGATGGTTGGCTGCAGCCTTTGGCCGGGTTCGTGCGTGCGGATGGCGACCCGGACACAGATCTGGAGATAGATGGGCTGGCCACTTCATCCTCCAATGGTGAGCACAATGTTGCACACAGCTCACCGTTTGTATTCTTAGTAGTGTTATTGCTCGGTTGGAGCGCAACTTTAAAAGGAGTCTGTGTCATCTGAAGCTTCTGCAGCCTTCACGGAGCCACACGACGAGGAGGAGAGGGAGGATGTGTTGTGTGGGGTGAAGGAAGAGTGGGCACAAGTGCAAGAACCGGCCAAGAATCCGGCAGGCCGTGCCACCCGAGGTAAAAATCTTGAATTTTGCAACTGGTGAGATGGTACGAGGTTGTCAATTTTGTATGCTGTTTGACAGAATGCCAGAACCAGCGACGATGTCGGTCGGAGGCTGTTCTTCTGCATGGTAGGAAGGGGTTGAAGCAGCGACCAGCCTCGCTTGACTTCGGTAGCCCTGGGTTCAATGGAACTCCACTTTCTCCATGCTTTGTGGTTGGAGGTGTGGGGTTGATGAACAAGGGACTTGTTTCATCACACATCAGATCAGACGTGTTTCCTAGTCCCGGTACACCAAGCTATCCGCGGCACCGTTCATCAGTATTGGGTTATCAAAAAGGATGGAGCTCTGAGAGAGTGCCCCTTCCTTCTAAAGGTAACAGGAGGTACCCAGGCAACAGCATGGCATTTCCTTTCAATAATGGGAGGACATTGCCCTCGAAATGGGAGGATGCAGAGAGGTGGATCTTCAGTCCGAATTCCGGTGATGCGCTCGGAAGGATCTCATTCCCGCATGCTCGGCGGCCGAAGTCCAAAAGTGGTCCTCTGGGGCCTCCTGGAAGACTTGGTGGACAGTATTCATCTGTTTCTTCATCTGTGTCATTGCTTGACAGTGGGAGAGTTGGACATTTAACAGAAAACTCACCTTTCATGGCGGCGGGAGTACTGATACCGGAACATTATTGTGGGGGAAAAAATAACGTTGGGAGGTGTATGAGCGGAACAGCTGGTGATGAATTCAATATTGGTGTTGGAGGCAGGTCTTGTCTAGCAAATGGTGGGTCTCATGGTTTTCAATCTACCAGAGTTTGCCGGCGATTAGATACTGCAATTGAGTCATCTGCTTCATTGCCTAGCACCCAAGAATCTATACAAGGTATTTAATTATTTTCTATGTTCAGAGCCACAATTGCTATCCATCCCTTTTTAGCCTATTTCTCAGTGTTGAATTATGGTCTATACATATGCAGACGACAACACTTTGTTTGAGGTATCCTCTCTGTTTGTTGAAGCATTGTCAATATTGTGAAGTTCCTCATGAGTTGCAATTATAAACAATAGTTTTTGGCATTTAGTATCTTGGTAATTGATTTGATCCTGGCGTTTTTTAGCAGAACATCATAGAAAGTTAATCTTATGCTGTATGTGATTTTTTTTCGAAGACAGATGTATATGATTAAAAAGTCAGTATCTTCAGTACCTTTTGGTTTGGTTTCTTGTTCAGATGAACTGGTTGAAATCACAGAAGATTCAGCCTCCATTATTACACCTGTAATTTTGAGGAAGGATGTCGCAACTCAAACTAGCCCAGAGCTAAGTAGGTCCTCTTCGCCCATCATCAGTCCTCCATTTATCCGTTCACTATCAACGCAACAAGTCAAAGAGAGGGAGAGCTGTTTCTCTGATGTTGAGATCAGGGATGTGCAGATGGATGACCGAGTGACTCTTACCAGATGGTCCAAGAAACATGTAACACGAGCCTCTAACAAGAATTCAACGAGCATTATAGAGTGGAAGAAAAAGACGGTGGAGTCTAAATCTTCCTCCTGGGAATTAACAGAAGCAAAGTGCATATCAAAGTAAGTGACCACTACATATTTCGGTTCTTACAATGAATCGCTGTTTCATGAGAATTTTCTTCAGGCATAACCACTTACTACAATAATGCTTGAAGCTTAATTTTCGAAAGATTGAAACATGTCCTGCTTATCTATTTATAATATGCAAACTAACCAAGTCTTATAATAATATCAAAGAATTTGCAATGTAAATTTACGCCATAGAACCGTGAAATGCTGATCGCTCTGTACAATGTCAAAAGGATTGAGAGAGAGGAAGCAAAAATTACTGCTTGGGAGAATCTTCAAAAAGCCAAAGCTGAGGCAGCAATTCAAAAGTTAGTGGTATGTTCTTCACTCTCTTTCTAAATGTTACAAAACATCTGTTGCCTCCTTATGTAGATCCATTTTATCTGAATGCCATTTTTTGGGTGAAAGAGTCTAAATTTGTATATCCATCTTTCATGCTCACAATTGAATTGATGCTTGTATTATTTGCTGTATGTTGCTACATTATTTACTAATGCTGTCTAGTTGACCTTCCATTGCATCCATACTTTCATTATCTCAGATGAAACTTGAGAAGAAAAGATCATCTTCTCTGGACAAGATTTTGAACACCCTCAGGTCTGCTCAAAGAAAAGCACAGGTGATGCGCGATGCAGCAACGGCAAGCCAAGGTGAACAATTTTTCGGGAAGGCCAAAAAGACATCACACCTTACCAAGAATGGCCAGATCAGTTCTCTAAGTGGCTGCTTCACTTGCCATGCTTTCTAGCATCATTTTTTATTCCTCCGTGTAAGTTACTATGCTCTTTCTGTTGCATCAGGCATAATAACCCCCTCTGTATCAACCTGGAAAACAATTACGTTTATTTATAGTGCATCAATGATGTTTGTGGATTGTTCAAAATTATCTCACCAAATTTGTTGTAATGATGGTTTTTATAATCATACATAATCCTCCAAATTTCCAGAATTATGGAACTTTCTGTAACATATTCCATGGGTCAGCCACTTCTTCAGATTGTATAGGTCCTTAAAGGTTCTAATTATTCAGAAAATTGATATCCCAATCACCTCCAGTTGAGGTAACAGCTTGGCCTGTACAGCTCAGCATTGTCCTTGAGCTTGTAAATTGCCTCAAATATATTAATTTATCCTTAAATGAATAATCATTAGTCTTCCATATGACATTTCAGACTAAGGAACCTATGGTGTGCTACCCTTATCCTCCACATTGATATCATTCTTACATGAACTGTTTGCTACTGCTTATCTCCACCTGCTTTTGAGGAAAATCGACACTAGTATGATAATAGAAATGTCTCAGATACTGGCATCGGCCGCTCCTTTTCTTTTTTTTTTTTTTCTTTTTTTTTTAATCTGGTCTTATCAATTTCACATGTTTTACCTCTGATTATTTTTTTCTTGCTGCTGCTTCAACTTGCATATGGACTATACAGTTAGACAACTTTTATGCACCACAAATTCCATGCATGTTTTTTTTTCCGAGAAAACTCCATGCATGCTTAGCTCTTAACATCAAAACTTTGTTATGTTCAGGGATCAGGACCTAAGGTGATTCTTCAAGCTTCCAACATGTAGTCTTGAGTGAAGTTCAGAGACTTGTCAGTGCAGAGTACAGATAATCCTGCAGATGGGACTTACCCCCTCGAATTTTCAGAAGATGCTGCCGCTACATTGGGGACCATGCAATATCATGATATGGATTTGTACAGCGTTGCTTTGTGTTATTTTCGATTCTGCCAAGCCGACAAAAGAAAATGGAGCCACGTAGGAAAGGGGGAATGTTTCTGCATACATCCCATGTGCCTGATTGATACCTCAGTATAATGATAAAGGCCTCCTTTATCATTATCCATTACCTTCTAGGTGCTGTGAGCCCATGATTTGTTGGAACTAGACTTGTTGTCCATTCCAATAGATTAAAGGGCTAATATATAATATTTACACGGTTATCATTATGAAAAGAACACCTTAGTCTATGTACATATCTAACACCTCATCTCAAACTCAAGGTGGATCAACAACACTGATTTTGGAGAGGTAGAAGCTATGATGAACTATAGTATATGTTTTGGTGCAGAAATCTGCTAACTAAAACTCCGAAGGCACATATTGAAGATCAATAACTTGATCTTGCACCTGCGATCGTATGTATGAAGCATCCACTCTAATGTGCTTGGTGAACTCATGTTTCATGGGATCTCGAGCAATGTTGATCGCACTAGTACTATCTGATAACAGAGGAGTCGGTGTAGAAGCGGAAACACCAAAATTCTCAAGTAGTTACCGAAGCTAGGTGATCTCAACTGTCAACGATGCTATGGCTCTCAACTCAGCCTCAGTGTTCAAACGGGAAATAACAGTATGCTTCTTTGTCTTCCAAGCAATCAAGGAAGAATTAAGAAAAACACAGTAGGAAAAAAGAGATCGGCGATCAGAATGATTACTAGCCTAGGTCGCATCAGAGTACGCCTGAAGCTGTAAAGAATTAGAGCGAGGAAAGAAAAGGCGATGAGTGATGGTCCCGCGAAGATATCTCAGAACACGAAGAAGGTGACTGTAGTGGAGTTGAGTGGGAGTAGAGATGAACTGACTAAGGATGTGAACTGAGCGAGAGATGTCAAGGCGAGTGATCCCAAGGTAGACAAGGCTCCTGATAAGATGATCGTAGCGAGTGAGATCCTCAAGAGACTCGCCATCAGTAGGCCGAAGGTGAACACCAAGCTCCATATGAGTATCCATCACACGCTGATCAGTGAGACAAGCATGAGTAAGGATATCCTGAATGTAATACTCTTGCGAGAGATAGTAGCCTTCAGGCGTAGAAGTGATCTTAATCCCAAGGAAGTAACGAAGAGGACACAAATCAGACATCAAGAACTGTTCACGGAGACGCTCCTTCACAAAGGCAATGTACTGAGAGTCATCTCCAGTGATGATCATATCATTCACATAGAGGAGGAGCGTCCAACCCCAAGGAGAGGTGTGTACAAAGAGGGTAGGGTTGTGATCACTGGCGATGAAGCCGGCAACAGTGACAATAGAGGAATGGACAAACCAAGCACGAGAGGCTTGTTTGAGCCGATAGAGAGAGCGACAAAGGTGACAAATCATACCATCAGGGACGGAATACCTAGGGGGCGGCTGCATGTAGACCCCACGTAGCTCACCATTGAGAAATTTATTCTTAACGTCCAACTGAGAGATGAGTTACTGTCGAACAGAGGCCACAACAAGGAGAGTACGAACAATGATCATGTGGGCAACAGGGCGAAGGTCTCATCGTAGTCACGATCATACTCCTGCTGAAAACCACATGCTACAAGATGAGCCTTATTGCGCTCAAGGGAATCATCCCAGCTGGTCTTGATCTTGTACACCCACTTGCGCGTGATGAGAGTGACACACGCAGGTAGGGGCGCAAGATCCTAAGTGCCAGTACGCTCCAAAGCAGCAATCTCCCGAGACATCACGAGCTGCCACTCAGGGTGAGCAGAGCCTCACGGCAGGCCGTAGGCTAAGAAGGAGCAGCGGTTGCAAAACGGTAGCACTCAGGCGGCCTAACAGTGTGACGATCACGAAGATCGTATCTGGGAGGAGAAGGCAGAGCGGGACCCAGCAAGGACGGAGAAGAAGAGCTGGGAACAGGGCCTAGCAAAGACGGAGGCTCAACTAGAGGAGTAGGCCTAGGACGACGAGAGTAGTGCAGAGGAGAAGGTGGAATCTCAAACAAAAGAGTGGAAAGAAAACTCCGGTGGAGGTGGAACATGTGCAGTTAGAGGAGAGGGGAGTGAAGGTGGAGGAGGAAGCAAAACAGTAGTGGAAGGCAGAGAGCCAGGAAAAATCAGAAAGGAGATCGACTCAACAAGAGAATCTGACCTGTCTGTGGGGGGACGATGGTAGTAAGGTCGGGACTCGTCGAAAGTGACATCCCGAGAGATCCTCATCCAGTGAGCAACAGGGTCATAGCAACAATAACCATTATGCTCAAGACTGTAGCTAAGGAAAACATACTCAACCGACTAAGCAATCAGCTTGGTACGCTCACGAGGTGGAAGAAGGACGAAACAAACAGCCAAAACTGCGAAGGTGACTATACTCTAGGGCTCAACCATAGAGGCGCTCGACAGGAGTAGAACCCTGAACAGCAGTGGAAGGCTGCATGTTGTTGAGAAAAACAGTAGTGGAAACAGTCTTGGCCCAGAAGTGAGGGGAAAAAGAAGAGGCAATCATGAGAGCACGAGCGGTTTCAAGCAAGTGACGATGCTTACACTCAGAGACATCGTTATGAGTGTGAGCACCAGGACAAGAGTACTGGGAAAAAATACCCTTCTTAGTGAGAAAGCGACGCAAAGCAGCAGATAGATACTCACTAGCAGAGTCAGCACGAAACACACGAATGGTTGAATCAAACTGAGTACGAACCATGGTGGCGGACATCTGGTAAATAGAGAGACCCTAACTATGAGAGGACATGAAGTAGATCCAAGTATGACGATAATTCCAAGTATGACGAGAATAATCGTCAATAAAGATCACATAGTATCGATGGTCCTCTTTTGAAATGAAGGGAGCCAGACCCCAAACATCAGAGTGAACAAGATCAAAAGAACTAGTAGAAAATAGAATCACTAGAGGGATAGAGGAGCTACAGCTGCTTGCCAAGATTGTAACTCATACAATGTAAAGAGGTGTTCCCAGAAACAGACCCAAGAACACCACGACCTACTAGTGACGATAGACGCAAGCCACAGAGATGATCGAGATGATGGTGCCACTGAGTGAAGGAGGTAGTGGAGGACGTGGCAAGACCAGAGGTAATGGTAGTGGCTGACTGGCTGATGGAGACAGCGGAAGGAAGATGAAGTCAGTCGAGCTCCCAAATACGCTGGAATCATGACGTCGAGGGCCAGTATCAAGAAGAGTCTCCATGCGGCGATCTTGAACACAACAAGTGTCAGACTCAAGAACAACACGACAATTATGATCAATGATCTAACCAGCCGACACAAGCTGCACAATAAGCTGTGGAATATGAGAGACTGCAGGAACATGAAAAGAAGAAGTAGAAAGGGTGCCTCGGCCTGCAACAGAAAGAGAGGTACCATATGCAGTCTAAACAGTGGAAGGAAAAACTGTGAAACACACAGAAGTGAGGTAGGTAGAATTTGGTGTCTTGTGAAAGGAAGCATCAGAGTCTAAGATCCACGGAGACAAGATACCTGATGTGAGAGGAGGCGAAGGCGAGGAAGACTATTGAGAAGCAAGAGCTAGACGAGTAAAACCCAAGGAGTCTGAGGACAACTTAGCACCGAGGTGTTGGAGCAGTGAGAGGAGGTGTTGTGTGGTATCACCAGAGGAGCCTGGCGAGAGGCGCCAGCTCCTGAGTGGGAGGAACCTCAAGATCCTTTTAGGGGACTTCCACCTCGACGACCCTGGTCCCTCCGTAAACCGCATGGCAGATCCGACACTGTGGTCGCCACGCTAACAAAGATGTGCAATGGAGACCAGCAGAGAGCAAAGAACCACTGGTGCACTGGGAGCTGGGGGAGGTACCACAGTCGGTGCTGAAGAAACAGGTGAAGGAGCAGGTGCTGAAGCAAACAAGACAACCTGCATATGAGCCGCGCCACAGTGACGAGTTTCCTTAGCATGCACACCTGTGAGGGCCTCCGCCAAGCTCGGACGCGGGTGGCGAGTCTGGAGCTGAGCACGCATAGTCTCGAACTCAGGCTGGAGATGCGCCAGGAAGTCATAGAGACGATGAGTCTCCTGGTGAGCATAGAGCCGCACACAGCAAGGATAGGTTCGGTAGACATCTGGCCCCAAAGAGTCAAGTTGACGCTACACCTCAGACATCTGCTGATAAAAGTCATCTACTGAAGAGAATGCGTCTAGTGCACGACTGAGAGGTACATAGCATCACTCGTCGGTTGACAGTGAGCTCGGAGGCGCTCCTACATAAGCTGTGTCGTCGGCAGTTCCGCCACATCTATGGAGATGGCCACGGGCATGCTACCCACCAGGATGACGATAGCACAAGCCTCGGCATTCTGCCATCGCTCGTAGGCGCGCAGCTCAGACTGGTAGAGCTTCAGGGTCTCCTCCAGTACAGCATTAGCGGCCTCCTGAGCTTCCTGATTCGCACCAACAGGAAGAGTTGGCAGAACTGGCAGTGTAGGGCGAGGAGGACAGGGGTACTTGCCGGTGAGATGATCCCAGAGACGCTAGCTATTGAGGTGAATACTTAGGTGAACAACCCACTCCCGAAAGTTCGTCCCGTCGAATGGAACTGGTGTTAGCGGGATGGCGAAGGAGCCTCCGACAGAAGCCATCAGTGATGATTTGATCGAATTCGGAGTCGGTGTACTCAGGAGCGGAAGCCACAGGTAGGGGCTTCAGCTGGATCGAGAGCCGAAGAGAGGGCAGAGAAGCTGGAGTCGAGGTGAAGCCGAATCTGAAACCATCGGCTCCACGTAGATCAGGGAGCTAGAATGAAGCCGAATCCGCTGGCTCCACGCAGACCAGGGAGCCAGAGTGAAGCCGAAGCTACTGGCTCCAAGCAGATCGCTGGAGCCGGAGTGAAGCCAAAGCCAAAGCCACCGACTCCATGTGGATCGGTGGAGCCGGTGAGAAGCCGAAGCTGGTGGATCCACCTATCCGAAGAAAAATAGAGCAGAGGCTTTGTTATTCTCGGCAAAGTCATAGGCGGTGGCCGACGGCATTGGGGGTAAAGGCGGCGAGGAGGGGAGCTGGCCAGGCGATAGAAAAGCACTTGGGCGGTGCAGTTCCCAGTAGACTTGGCGGAGAGGAGAAGCACGGTCCCATGACAAAGTGGTGGAGTGACCAGATTCGGCGGGGAAGGGTCGGCGGCGCGCCGAGATCCAAATGGGGAGTCTTGCGGTGAGAGCGAGAGGAAGCACGGAAGAAGGGTCATGGTGGAAAACAGAGGAAGAACACGGGGAGGGTGGCGGCAGCGGTGGCGGTCGACAAACCCTAACTCTAACCTTGCTCTGATACCATATTGGAATAAGGCTTGTTGTCTATTCTAATGGACCAAAGGGCCAATATATAGCATGTACATGGTTGTTAGTATGCAAAGAACACCCTAGGCTATATACATATCTAACATGATTGATGTCCAAAGTTGATTTGCATCGTATGTAATGCAATTCCAGCTCAAGAGGACAAGGAATATCCAAGCATAAGGAGCATGATTTTTTATTTAGTCCATTTTTAATAATATTTTAAAGTTAACACTTCACTAACTTTATTTCTAAATCTGACCCTTTTGGTTACACCATTACTAGTGGCGTGATCAAATCATTCTGCCACGCCACATACGTCGGCGTGGCAAAACCTGCCACGCAAGCCCTCACGCGCAGAATGTGCCAGCGTGGAGGGCTTACGTGGCCGTTGTCACGCCATAATGTCTGTCGGCCATCATGGGGCGCTCCATGTCCGACACACGTGCCGGGAGCTGGAACGGCATCCCCGACGAGTCCCCACTGAGGAGGTCGAGGTCCAGAGACGGGCCGCCGAGCGCCGGCATTTAACACAATATCTTATCTTCGCAGTGTTATTTTCCAGTGCCTCATGAACATAATATCGTTCCTCTCAATACATCCAAACATGATGTCACAGAGCCAATTTTCCTTTTTTTTTTAATATGATTTTCACATGTGTACATGTAGTTACATGTGCTTTGAGAAATTTTGTAATTGTCACGCATGATTTGCACACATCTACAACATATAGCCTATTTCCACATGATATATACCCTTTTATCTACATACAAGTCTCAGGCCAGCATGTCCTTGAGACATCCAATGGATTTTAGCAATATGCCAATATCCCAGCCATAAAAAAAAAACAGAAAATGTCACTTGTACGGTTGTACTATCTTTTTTTTTTGGATAACTAATGAGTTGTTAAACGTTGGATCCGGCTATTATACCCTTCTCATTGTTATCATTTCTCTTTTCCTTTTATCCGGCTACCACGTGGCAGGTGTAGTAAATCATTCGGAATGTTTTGCAGCATTCGAACATCTTTTTCACACGTTTGGATAGCATACTTTACAATATAGATTTTGCTTGGAGCCGTACGTCCGATCGACACCATTTTTATCTGATGCCTCCAGTCCTCCCCTACCGAGTCTGAATTGTAGGGATACAGGTAAACTACGCTAGCTAATAATTCAAAAAATTTATCACACAAACTAGGAAGCTATGCAAGTAAGAGATCATAGATCATTACCATTAGACGCGTAGTGCAACGGAAAAAGAGTTGGAGTAGCCTGATCTAACATAGAGTGCATCGATGAAGTGGTCATAGTCGGTCGTCCGGCGTCCTCGATGTCGATCATCTCCTCCAGCAACCTATCGCGTTCCTTGCAAAGGTTGTGAATCGTGCTCAAGCGCAACAGCAATTGCAGTATCACCTCTATGGTATCAACACGTCGGGAGATGGAATATTGTACGCTGGTGTGCTAGCACCAACTCGCACAATAGGACTCTCAAGAAGATGGCGGTTAGGATTTCGGCGGAACCACTCACGTTGTCTCTCTCATCTGTCCCAACAGCCTCATGCATCCCCTTATATAGAGTCTATGACAGATCCTATCTGAACACGTTTGTTCTAACCCGTTAAGTGTGTGACCCGGTAGGTTCATTTGTAATCGGTTGTGACTCGAAAACCCTTTTCCGAACACGAATCGTTAGCAGTTTCTAGCAGCACATAACGATTCTCAAATAAACATAAATTATATTGGACGAACCTTAATGTAATATGATCTACGACCAGGTCCTTATCACTTATGACCAGCTCGTATTTATATACGACCAATTCATATTTAATCTTGACCAGTTCGTAACTTCTTACGACCAGGATTCGACCACTTAGTGATTATGTTCGACCAATCTACGACTGTCGTAGCAAACAAAGACTAAACAGTAAGAGAAAAGGGGACCTCCGCTACTCTTGAGGGAGCCGAAGGATCCTCGAAAAGGGGATCAGCAGTCGGTGAATAGGTACTGATTGTTTTTTTATAACCGAAAAAAATCCTCCTTTACATGGGGGGTGCTTCCCTATTTATAGCCCTATGTTTGCATTACTATCCTACCCCTACAAGAATGATGTACGCATAGGGGCTGCAGGGACTTCCCCCCTACACGTAGGTTTTGACCCACGGTAGGCCTTCCTGCGCCTGCGCTTGGTCCACTTGGCTGGTGCACCTAGTCCACTAGCGCCCGGAGTGCTCCACTGCAGGGGGTGCTTTGGGTCTTCTTCGGAGGTGGCCCGGAGTGCTCCGGGCTTCATGAGGCGTTGGGAACCCTTGGGGGGTGTGCTTCGGGCCTTCTCCGGAGGTGACTCGGAGGGCTTGTTGCTCCGGGCTTCGCGAGGCGCCGAGGACCCTCCGGGGGTGCTTCGGGCCTTCTCCGGAGGTGGCCCGGAGGGCTTGCTGCTCTGGGCTTCGCGAGGCGCCGAGGACCCCCCGGGGGTATTTCGGGCCTTCTCCGGAGGTGACCCGGAGGGCTTGCTGCTCCAGGCTTCGCGAGGCGCCGAGGACCCTCTAGGGGCGCTTCGGGCCTTCTCCAGAGGTGGCCCGAAGGGCCTGCTGCTCCGGGCTTCGCGAGGCGCCGAAGACCCTTCGGGGGTGCTTCGGGCCTTCTTCGGAGGTGGCCCGGAGGGTCTGCTGCTCCGGGCTTCACGAGACGCCAAGAACCCTCCGGGGGTGCTTTGGGTCTTCTCCGGAAGTGGCTTTGCCTGGCCGTTGGGGTTGGTGGGGCCGCCTCTATGACAACGACCAACTCATATCTCTATACGACTAGTTCGTATCTGGTCGAACTAAACGACATACTCGTGTATTCTCCCTTTACCTCACGATAGTTTGTCGTCCATGGACTTTTTAATACTTTATCGATCAAGTGACGGATAACTTCACGTGGTTGACTCTTCGACCACTAGTGGCATGGCCATCCACTTTCTTTATCCGACTACATCGAGGAGCCAGAGATATCTCTAATGTTATGTTAGGAGGAGCAAATCTCATATCCGACCAGTCACATCTCTCCGCATGTTTTATAGCATACTCGAAAGCTATCTTTATAACTACCTAGTTACGAAGTAGCATTTGACAACCCCTAAGTGCACTATTACACATGTAGAAAACCATGCTGATCTCAAGTCTAAGAATTATACATCATCATTGCTTGAGACCAACTGATGGCACATAAAATCATAATAATCCCAATAGTATCTCAAGGTGGGTCAATCCAGTACTATTTTCTCTAACATGTGTTCACACTATTGATTCGATATCCCTATATGCATAACCGGTAAAACATAGTCATCAATCAATACATTTGCTGGTCAATAAGTCACTAGTGTTTCGATCAGTGACATCCAACTAGGGATACATTTATAACGACATCATATAAGTTAAAGAGCTTCACCAACAAGTCACATACTTGTTAATCTTTATAACCGATGATTCATTCAAGGAACATAATAACATTTATTCTATAACTCATAAACATAGACGTGATACAATCATCTCTATGATTATCTCTAGGGCATATCACCAACACCAACTCCCAACAACGCCACTCTAGTCTCTTCCCCACATAGGACATGTCATATCCCCACAGCCACAGATCCAATCCATGCCTGCTGCTCCCTCCCATGTCGCCTGCTGTCGACAGCAACAACAATTACCGCCATTCCACGTCCCTCTAGCCATGCTTGTTGTTGCTGCACCGTCACTGCTAGGAGCAATAGATACCCCATTCTTCTCTCCCTCTAAGCCCCTCTCCCTATCTCTATCCCTCCTCTCCCTCTGGCTCGATGAGGAGAGGGTGTTGCTGTGGGACGTTGGACGATGATCAGAGGATCCGAGGTGAAGAACGATGGGAGGAGTAGCATGGAGCTGCAAATGGCATGTGGCACGGCCAACAACAAGGTCACGTTGAGTGGGCCAGAGGTGAGGCATTGTATTGGTCTTGCACCCGTCGAATCTGGGCATTTCGATGATGGGGCAAACGGACAGCCTCCTCCTCCGACGAGCTCAGTACTTGCCAATGCCACATGCCTCCCTCCCTCCTCTAGGTATGCTTTTGTTGAAAGTGTTCCTCAAATCTGTTGCAACACACTTTCCATATTGGTGCAAAAAAGTGTTTTTGTTTGTTGCGATGTTTATTTCTCAAATCTTGTAGCAAGAGTTATTTTTGTGGCAGTGGATCCATTGATTTGTTGCATCGTGTTATTTTCTTGTTGAAATAGGGTGGTTATTTTTGTTGTGTCGATTGTTATGATTGGTTTATTTTTAATTGTAACATTCAAAAATTCTGTTACCAAAATTAAAAATATAAAATTATTATTTCATTGAATTTCCTGAGTTTTAAAAGAGTTTTACTACTTTTCTCGATTTCCTATATTTTAAAAGTAAAAAAATAAAGTTTGTTGAGTTTCTGTGTTACTTTGAATTTAAAGTTAAAAAGAAAAACTAATGTAATTTCTTAAATCTTCTAGTAGTTAAAAATGTTTCTCTTGTCTTTCGAAATTAAAAATAATTTATGTACAAAATTAAAAGCCAACTTTAAGTTGGGAATCATTTTATTAAGTTCAAAATAAGTTAGGAAATTTCTATGAATTTTTCCATAAAAGTTTAACTCTTTTTGCTATTTTTAAAAGCTATTTTGATTTGTTGTATTTTATGAAATTCAAAAAATCAATTAAATCTCATTTTTGCTTTCGGGTCGAATCTCCTCCAGCCCATTTCCTTCCTGGCGGCCGACTGTTTTACTCGACCGCTCCGCCGCCTAACCTCGCCACAGACCCTCTCTCCCCTTTCCCCTTCGTCTCTCTCACACGGTAGACGCGCCAGCGCCTCTGCTTGTTTCTCCACTACTGCCTTATTCCTTTCCTTCCGCGGCGACTTCCCGGCCCGCTTCACCCCGCTTGATTGGATTATAGAAATAGATCTTGGCTGATTTATTCAGGTATATTTTGCTTGATTGGTAGAATAGATCCCTATGGAGATCGGATTGTTGATATCAGATTTTAGAGATGGATATAGTCATGGAATCTGGTCGTGGATCCAGTCGTGGAACCTGGTCGTGGATCCAGCTGTGGAATCTGGTCGTGGATCCAGTCGTGGAATCTGGTCGTGGATCCAGTCGTGGGATCTGGTCGTGGAATATGGTCGTGGATCCGATCATGGATCTAGTTGTGTTATCTGGTCGTGGATCCAGTCGTGGAATCTAGTGGTGGATCTGGTTGTGGAATTTGGATTGTTGGATGATTGAAATACTGATCTCGCACTTGACAATTCTTAGACATTGAATCCATTACACTTTGTCACTTTAGATAAAACTCTGGTTAATACAATAGTATTGACAAGATGTGTTTGTTGGGAAACTATTCGAATAGCTGCGTCCACGGTCATGGATATGCTCAGGAATTTAACATGAGGGTTAGATTTTTCATAAAACTTTTGGGAAGAGAGCTGTGTGATTTAAGTCATATGGCTATATGAAATAAACTGATTAGGCTTTGTGTCATTGTGAAAACAAATGTCAAACTATTATTGTTTCTTTGTTTTAAAAATGTTTTTTAATCTATTATTTGTATTCAATTGCAAATATTGCTTTATGCAAAATAACCACATAAGTCATTCCTTTGGAATAAGCCATCATCTATAATTTGCATTATGTGGTATGACTTGCGAGTACGGTTGTGTAATCATGCTTGCTATAAACAATCAACAAAAGTGGAGGAGTCTTCTCCTGTCTTTGAGGAATAGTTCTACGAAGGTGTTGATCGCAAGGTCATGATCTCAGTCGGTTGCCTGTGGTGAATTGATGGGATTCCACTTAATTTTATTTGTTCTGCTGCTTATTTATATATTACCAGCCTATGAGGCTTAATAAATGTAAACTTGACCATAAGGTCACAACAGTTATTTGCTATTCAAATTACTCGTTTATTCTATTGTTTCGTCTTGTGTGGATCGATATTCATCTATGTTGACATTGTGTGCACTTGTGTGATCCTAGACTAGTGTTGTAGCATCCCAATTTTCGGAGCTTTTAAAAAAATATTTTATTAGTTAGTAGTTGGAAAATTCACCATTTGGATTTATTTAAATTTTAATTAAAGCGTAATATAGACTTTCAATATTAAAATAATTTAATATGATTAATTCCAACATCAACAATTTTCAAAACTATTTTATTTGGATTCTATGTGCTTGGGTATATTTCCTAGATTTCTGTAGAATTTTTCCACGCTCATTTGCTATTTTCTAATTGCCATTTGGATTTTTTTGCTATATACTAAAAAGAAAAATCAAAGAAAATCTCAGATAATGGATTGGGCCCAAACCCAACCCTATTCCGCCTCGGCCAAGACCTTTGTGCACCACCTCTCGCGCGGCGCCCGCCTCTGATCGACATGCGGGTCCCGCGTCGCCCCTCCCCTTTCCTCTCACAAGACGCAACAAGCACTCAACCACTACCGGTCTCACCGCATTGCTTGCCATGTGAACTCGCGTGAGCTGCCGTCGCTGACGAGTGGGTCCCACACCACTCTTGTTATGTCTCCAAATATGTTACGATTTGATCTCCGCCGCCGCGTGGCCTTCGTCACCGTAGCCACCTCGGACTCCCTTGGTCGCCCGTATATAAGGGGAACGAGAACTCTCGTCCTCCGCGTCCAAGCCCTAGCCGTCAAAGCTCGAGCGTTGAACCCTAGCCGCCGCTAGAGCTTGAAGAACCAATCTCACCGCCGCAAGCGTTTCCGCCGCAACCGAAGCCACCCGAGCCTCGACGTCTGCACCTTCGGCATCGAACGGAGCTGCGCTACCTCATTGTCACCTTGGTTTTGCTGGACGACCTCCCCAGCGTTGTCGCCGTCGAGCCCGTGTCTTCTCCGCCACTCAAACCTCACCGCCCGTCGCCTCAGTGGTCCCCGAGCACCCGTGAGCACCTCAACGAGTTCGCCTTCGCATCCTCTACACGCCGGTACCATCCATCGTTGACGATACGTTGCCGTTCGCTAGAGCCAAAGGATCCCGAGCCTCGCCATCACCGATCCGACGTGGACACCCACGTGTGCAGCCACCTTACTCTCGGTGCCGATGTGTCGGCCAGTCAGCCGCCTCGTCAACGCTGACGCGGCAGTCCAGGTCCAAAACCCTAGATTCATCCGGTATAAACCTAATTCACCATGAGCCGTGTCTATACCTTGTGGGTCCCGTTGTCAAAGCCACTGTACCATGAATCTGTGCACCCGTAGACTAGAGCCCATCTTTGTGGACCCAGTCCATGGACCGTGGGTCCCAGATGTCAGTCTATGTAGGTTTTTTCTTAGGATTTATTTTAATTCCAAAATTCCCACGCTGACGTCAGCTGACGTCATAATCCTGATTTTTCTTTAGAAAAATAATTAGGATATTCCAGAAATTTCAATTTAGTGTATTTTCTTTAGTTTTGATCTTCCAAATGTCATATTTTCTTCATCCGAACTCCGATTGAGCCCATTCGAATTCATAAATTCATCTATATTCGAGCTCTATTTATCTAAGATTTTATTTAATTTTTAGAGTTTTTTATCTCTGTTATTTATTTATTTATTTTATTTGCGAGTAGATGTTAATTCTTCGGAGACTTTTGAAGAAGACAAAATGCACTAAGATCAAAACCAGTACCTAGACCTATTCCAAGGTAAGTTGTACCTTTGATCATATTGCACACAGTTTTTAAAATACTTTGATTCAAATTATTGCATTCCATTTCAAGTATTTATTTAAATGCTTTTGGGTTTAGTTATTAATCCAATTTGTTACATTCACCTTGTCTATTGTTATGTCATAATCTTTTGTCACCCTAGGTTGATTCATTACTAGTTGGTATTATTGTACCACCAACGTGGGTTGGTTAGATACGACTAGATTGCTTAACCATGCTACGAGTCATCATTTCATGTTAGTTACAAATATAAACTTGACTAAGTGGTTATAGAACTGTGTGATCAAACTGTGTGCGCTGTGTGCTTTTACTCGTTGATGGCATGTGTTGCACTTAACCAACAGGGTGAGAAAAGATTTAGACTGAGGCAAGTGGTGTATACTGTGTGGTATGGTGTTGCTGTGTGCATGGGAAAAATTGGTATGTATGATATTAGTTAGAAATTGAAAGTCTTACCTTGGTTAATTAAGGACTTAACTTTGTGCGCCATTGAATTAGGCTTTTCGTACAACCACATGCCTGATGGGATAGACCTAATTTAGTAGGTTATGGAATCTTGACATTGACAACTCAGATTGTAGGTTAGGCTGTGTGTTAGGGTGGAGGTGTGATTCTCACATCGTGGGACGATTCGCCGCTTCCCTGTCCAACGGTGTGTGTCGTACCAAGAGGTGCATAAATTAGACGACGGTAAAGCACATCGGGAGTGTCAATGCTTGAGATGAAGTTTTTGAAAGATTTTGTTATAATTAGTGCTAGCTACACTGATTATATCGTGTAGGTAAAGTGTACAACCTCTGTAGAGTGTTAATTAATTTATTCGAATAGCAGCGTCCGCGCTAATGGACATGCTCGGGGATTTCACACGAGGTGTAGATTTTCATAAAACATTTAAGAAGGGACAGTTGTGTAACTTAACCCATATAGCTGTGTGAAAGAATTTGATTAGGTTTCGTACCCAGTGTGAAAATAAATGTCAAATTATTATTGTTTATTTATTTTAAATATTTTTAAAATTTATTATTCATATTTAATTACAAATATTGCTTTATGAAAAATAACCACAATTTATTACTTTGGAATAAACCCTCAACTATAAATTGCATTTTTTGGTATGACTTGCGAGTACGGTTGTGTACTCATGTTTGCGTCAAACAATCAACAGAAATGATGGGAGTCTTCACCTGCATTTGAGTAGAAATCCTACAAAAGGTGTAGATCGTTAGGGTCTTGATCCCAATCAATTGCCTGTGGTGAATTGATGGGATTCCGCTGGAGTTTATTTTGTTCCGCTGCTACTATTTTATTTATTGCCAGTCCTACAAGACTTAATAAATGTAAACACGACCATAAGGTCAAAACAATTATTTGCTATTCAAATTAGTCATTTATTCTATTAATCGTCTTGTTTGGATCGATATTCATCTATATTGATACTGTGTGCACTAACGTGATCATGGATTAGTGCATTATACACAAAGGGTCTATAATTGCACTTTTGGTCCCAACAAGTGCAGAATACACAGATAGTCTAAAATTGCATTTTTTGATCCGACATCTCTGTACACTTGTATCAAAGCTGCAGCCTTGTAAGCAAAGAAACCCATCATCCCTGGAACAAGCTTTGCGACGAAAAATTGTCATTCAGGATGCTTTGTGTTCACAGGGGAACATTTTCTGACAAGGAATATGAGTAATTTAGCTAAAGATTCAGGATGATATTGGCACCGTTAACAGGGGAAACAAATTTGTGTGTATCCATAAGGGGGAAAATATGCACCACTAACTAAATGACATTAATAACGACGAATTGTGCTTTACCTCAAAATTTAAACTGCTATTTTTGGAAGTGACCTGAAAAGGCCGACGATCCCAAAATCACAGCGGGAATCACAAGCCTTTGGGATGAAAGAGCTACTGCAGTACCACCCAACATCTTCTCTATTGCACTCTTTGTATTCTCGCCAGTATGCTAATTATAGCATTTAAACATATGTAGGAATAATTAATGAAACAATCAAAACACGAGGGTTATAAGACTTGATTACAGATTACAGACAACAACATTTCCAAACCTACTTCTTCACTTTCTTCTACAGAAAAATTTCTGGAACATCTTTCTTTGACAGATTATCTGTGTGGAGATACAGAAGTTGAAGATACAAGCAACTGATCAACATACTGTGACTGGCTATATTTATAGTACATCTTAGATAGTTGAAACACAAGTTAAAACTTTGTCGGATTCCTTGAGAGATCAGATGCAGCAGCATTGTATTAAAACAAACTAGCACGAATTTTCAACTTCTTAAGTTGTACATGATACTTATGAAGCTTACCTGAAAGCAACTCCAAAAGCATAACTGATAGTGGCCTGTTCAATTAGAGCATTAAAGATTCAGCCACATCACAAAGACTATTTGATGATCAATTATCAATATTTAGGAACAGCTAAATCATTTGTCCTTCATTGACTTATGGAATCATATCAAAGTAAAGATTAGAGATCATAGGCTCTTTAAGAAAATATATGTAAGCATTTTGTCCTAACAGACCTAATAAATAAGCTTGGCTACATGGCTTGCTAGGCATTAAATGCCGGGACCATTCCAAATAATTCCTTTTAAAGGCTTCTTTGATTCTGGACAGGAAGTCCACATGTCAATGTGTATGTTTGATGTAGCCCCTTAAATTGGGTCAAGTCAGTGATTCAGAAGATTACGTAAGTCTTGAGTCTCTGAAATAAGGATCATAAGTCTGAGTCTCTGAAATAAGGATCAGAATATAGAAATATGATGAACTGTGTGATGCGCAGTTGGCACAAATTATGCCAACACAAAATCAAGCTAAAACATTTTAGTTATCTACGAGTAGATTAGATATTTCGGTCAGTTCTCGAAGTTGTCAATTAAACAGGATATTGCTTAATTAAACTACTTAATTATTTTATGATTGGCACAAAAGTATGTGGATAATTTGATGTCAAATATGACGTTACAAAATCTATATACCTCTGTAGAAAAGACCACGAAACAGCATAAACTGCAGGCAGCTCCAATTCCTATGGTCAGGAGCAATAGTTCATCCTTAAGCTACAACAAGTGACGACTGATGACCATCAGTAGATGGATGTGAGAAATTTTCTTTGAAGGTAGATGTGCAAATTTTTTGAAGAAATACATCAAAAGATGAAGCACTGAAAATTTGCAAATAAAACGTATTGCTACATATCTCAGAAAGTTAAGTTCCTTCCTTTTGTCGCTCTCATTCTGTGTGTCCTGTTACCATTTGCAACAACATTCCCATTTCTCTTATCAGTTTCTTCTATAATAACACGGCAACAAGCCAAAATAATGAACAGTAATCCCAAAATACCATCATGACAGACCTTAGTAGAAAGCCTATTACTCACAAGAAGGCTGCTTTCACAGGATACCCAATCTCTAGTTACCACAAGTCTCAAGACTCCCTCGCTCATAGCGTCATCCCTGACCTGCATTCCAATGTTCTATTATCAAATATACTTTGAAAAACTAAACAGCGTAGGTAGCATAAAACAACACTTTCTTTACGGTTCATAATAAAAAGTAACTTTTCCGTAAGCTTATTTAGCCTATAGTAAATCTCATATACTTAGAGTTTGCACATGAACAGCAGTTGAATTTCACATAGTGCAGATAAAAGCACATAGAATCATAATAAGGCTACTTGAGAACTTGGACATACCGTCTAGAGTACTAAAAACAAAATAACAGGGGCAGTTAAAATGGACATACCATCAATAAATACAGGACTGCACTTCAGTAGGGCAGTGGCTAATGCTCCAGCACCAAGCAAAGCTAATCTCCTTCTAGTGAGATATATAAGCTGAAGAGATATTGAATGAACAAAATTTTGTCAACCGTAAAATATACATTGAGATAAACAACACAAAGGAATTACTCTTCTCATCCTAGAATACTTCGCTCGAGCTTGCATTGACAACCGATCGAGGAGCCTCATTCAGCCTGGCAGTAACCGTACAATTCGGTGTAACCAACTGAAAAAAACACCAAGTTCAAGTGGTTTCTAAGCGAAACTGCAGGGGAGCAAATTTTAGAAAACAATGAGAAGAGGGCTCGAGAACATACACCACCCTGATCTGGCAGATTCGCCTGATGTACGACATCATGTCTGGCACAGATATTCCATCAACAAACCCCAATCTGGTGACAACACATCGTCCTCACCAGATTATGATAGGAATGAGGGGAGGGGAGAATAGTGGAGGGTGTGGGGATTTGGGGGTACCGTGGATTTGGGGAGGAGGTGGGTGGCGCAGCGAAGGGCACGGTCGGAGGGGAGGAGGAGGGCTCTGAGCGGCGGCGTGAGAGAGGGAGGAAGAGAGCAGCAGAGGAGAGAACTGGGGCGGCGGCGGCGGCAACGGTAGCACGGGCGAAGGGGGAGGAGGTAGGCGGCGCAGGGCAGCGCGGGCGAGGGCGCGATCAGAGGGGAGAAGGTAGGCTGCGACAACATGAGAGGGAGGAAGAGATCGGGTAAGGAGCTAGCCGGGGCGGCGGCGGCAGCAACGGTGGCGCGGGCGAAGGGGAGGAGGCGCGCGGCGTGCGCGTGGGCAAGGGCAGGGGCGAAGGGGAGAAGGGGGGATGAGCGGCGGCGTTGGAGAGGGAGGAATAGAGAGGGAGTGGAGCCAAGCGGCGGTGGAGAGGGCGGCGCGGGCGAAGGAGAGAAGGTGGACGACGCAGGCGAGGCGACAGTTGGAGGGGAGGAGGCGGGCGGAGATTCTGCGAGAGGGGTTGTGAAACAATGCTCAATGTACAAAATATTATTGGTAATTTACATTTTTTACTTTATTACCACTCTTTCATTATACTTTTTACTTTATTGTCATCCTTTCTTTATGTATATATACATGTACAAAATCAGAATAAAGAAGACCTTTTTCTCCCAATCATTTCTCAACACGTTATCAGCACCCTACTCTCACACAAGTAGCAAACAGAGAAAGCAACAAGAGGTAATGGCACTTTGTGACAATCACAAAAGCGCTTTTCTGCAGATCATCGCTCTAGTTGATTCCCTACACAAGAACTTGCATGTTCTTCTTGCTCCTCTCCATGAGGAGCCTCCACCACCACGCCAGGCATCCACCACCATCATCGCCACCGGTCATGGCTCACTACGGCCATCGTCGTCCATGGCGACGCGCCGCTTGCCCACCGGCAAAGGCTCCACGCTATGGACCTTACGGCGACCGACGATGCCTCCGCAGCCGCTAACCGTCGTCCGGCCTTCTGATCGCACTTCATACAAGCATCCTCCGCAGAGGATGCATTTTCATCCACATAAATCGAAGGATGGGAAGTTCGGCTGCTCAGCAGCGAGATGGTATAAGCATGCGCGCGCCGGAGCAAAGATAGCCAAGGCCACAGCCATTTCAAGATGGCTTCAAGCGATGACGCGCACCGGGAAGAAATGCGAATTTTATTTTAAATAAATTCTGTTATATAATTTGCAAGATAGTCCCTCCGGTTATTTATAATTGTACTCGTCAAATTGTACTATTATAAATTTGCATTTCATCCTACAGATTCAAAATTATGTAAATATTTAAATAAATGTGCATTCACATTTATATAATTTTTACATATGTAGGATTATTATTTTTATTGCAATTTATTTACAATACGCATTGCGACCATATTTAAATTTGCTATCTTTAGCAAAATTAAAATTCAAAATTCTCATTTAATGAGTACCATTGTACTTAATAATTTGAAAAAGAATTTTGCAAAATATTATACCTAACATAAATACCATAATATCACAATTTATGGCCCTTTTTGCTACATTTAGTTGTACGCTATGCCATACAATAAATTGGTGTTCACCACCAATATTGTGATTATACGGTATTATAAATATAACCACCCGTTATATTTAATTTGGGTATATATATTCATTTGGAATACAATACTCATATTGTTTTCCACATATTTTGCATTTTATTACAACAATACCATACACATTAATTTACCTCATGTAAATTAATTATTTATGGTGTACTTTTCATGTAGGTTTTAAATGGCTACCAAAGATTTTGAGCCACTCGCTATCGATGGTACCAATTACCCTACATGGGCTATGGACTTAAAGATCAACCTCACCACACGTGAGTTGGAAAGGGTGATATTTAATCCTCCCGCAGATCAAATTCCTCTGGATATTGTGAAATATTCCGTATTAAACATAATACGGAATCACATACAACCAGATTTAAAGGCGGAATATCTGTATGAGGAGAATCCACTTACTTTATGGATAGCCCTCAAAATAGATATGAACAAAGAAAAGTCAGTATCTTACGGATGCTAATCATGAATGGGCACATCTTAGACTCCAAGATTTCAAAACAGTTGGAGACTATAACCATGCCCTTCATACTATTTGCTCCAAATCTGCTTTTGTGAGAAGGAACCAACAGATGCGATAAAATAGAAGACTCTCTCTACAATGCTCCCATCCGACAGGTCCTACAAAGAAGAATGGCGTCAGAATTACCAAACTTATTTTGATCTTATGCATACTTTACTTGAGCGAGAAAAATATGTCGAACTTCTTTAAAGAATAATCAAGAACGCCCCATCTGGGTCGCTCCACTTCAAGTTCATACTAATCAAAATAACAATGAGTTCAATGGTTCAAAAGACCATTCAAAGAACTTTAAAGGTAAACACAAACGCAACATGAAGCAAAAATAAAGTGGATTCAAGAAAGGTAAAGGCAATTTTGGTAAGAAAATTGACAAAAGGAGATTTGTCAAAAGTGTGGTTGCTACAACCATCCTACCAAGAAATGTCAAACCCCAAGCATCTTGTGAACCTCTACCTCCAGCCTTTGGCTCAAGGCAAGAATGCTCAATGTAAGAGATTTGAAGTACACTTCAATCTCACATCCAACGATGAAGAAGCGGATGTTCTCAAAAGTTCATTCAAGAACTCAAAGACACATGTGCCTCTACAAAGAAGGATGATCTCATGTGCACCGAGGATACACTTGAAGAATTTCATTCTCAAGACATGTTTGGAGATCTCAAATAGACTCCTAGTTCCATAGCTTCTAAGTACTTTTATGTTGTAATATAAATAATGTTGTCATCTATATTGTAAGCTTGTATGCTACAATCATATATCGAACATATTCGATATTGCAAAATAAAGTTTGTATGTATTCTATATATTACTTCAAGAATTTCATTAAATTCTTTTCTTTGTGTATATAGATTTTGGAGTCAATCCAATGGAGGAGGAATTATGCCTTGTGGATAGCGGTACCACAAACTCTATACTTAGGGACACAAAATATTTCCTAACCCTTAGGAGAAAAGAAAATATTTTAACAATCGCTGGACGCGATGCAACGATAGTAGGCTCTGGTCGCGCTTCTATCACTCTCCCTATGGGTACACAATTGGAGATTGAGGATGCACTCTTGTATCCCGATTCAACACGTACTCTACTTAGTTATAGAGATATCCGTCAGAATGGTTTCCATATTGAAACCCAAAGTGACAACAAAGAGGAATATCTACTCTTAACCAAAAACAACGGATATGGCAAACAAGTACTAGAGAAAATTCCATCTTTAAACTCCGGATTGTACTATACATACATCAAACTGCTCAACATATTATGCACAAAGTAATTTTCCAAAATACTAATACATTCCAAACATGGCATGATCGCCTTGGCCACCCTGGTATTGGAATGATGAGGAAAATTATTAGCAATTCTATTGGTCATACATATCTCAAAACAAAATTTCCTAATCCTCAGATTTTGTGTGCACTTCCTCAGTAACCTAAAATTGATTTTAAGACTCTCTTATCTTAAAATCGAGTTGAACCACTTAAATTCCTTGAACGCATTCAAGGAGATATATGTGGTCCTATACAACCATTGTGTGGATCATTCAGGTACTTCATGGTTCTCATTGATGCATCTACTAGATGGTCACATGTGTGTCTTTTATCCACACGAAACCATGCATTTGCTAAGTTAATTGGTAAAATCATCCAATTACGAGCACATCATCCCGAATATCGAATTCAATCAATTCGAATGGACAATGTCATTGAATTTTCATCCTATGCCTTCAATGATTATTGTATGGCTCTTGGGATACAAGTTCAACACTGCTCCATATGTTCATACACAAAATGGTTTAGCGTAATCTCTTATCAAGAGAATCAAGCTCATTGCACGACCATTACTACAGAATTGCAACTTACCAACATCATGTTGGGGTCATGCGCCTTACACGCCGACTTAATACAATTACGCCCAATCGCATATCATAGCACTTCCCGCTACAATTAGTACGTGGAAATCCACCAGATATTTTCCATCTGCGAAAGTTCGGTTGCGCTACATACGTACCGATCTCACCACCGCAGCGTACCTCAATGGGACCGCACAGGAAACTTGGGATCTATGTTGGGTATAAATCAACGTCAATCATAAAATACCTCGAACCCCTAACAGGGACCTGCTTCTGACGACGCGTGATTGCATATTCAATGAGGAGCATTTCCGACATTAGGGAGACAATAAGTACCAAACCAATGCCAGAAATTAATTGAATGTTCAAGGCATTCTCGCCTCGGACCACGATTACGAGACTGAACTTTAAGTTCAGAAAATTATTCATTTGCAAAATATTGCAAATAATCTGCCAGATGCATTTACTGATTATAAAGGTGTTACAAAATCCTATAATCCTGCCAGAAATGTGCCTGAAAGAGTGGAGGTACCAAAATACCACTCAACTCCCGCTCAAAATAAGATGGGGAGAAGTACAGACAAATGGCGGATAAAGCTTCTAACAAGCGACAAAGGAAATAAAAGAATGTAAATACAGATCAACCTCAAGTTGATAGACACCAAAGGATCCTTGAACCCGCATCAACAAAGCACTCAATTATCGATCCGGGACATCTAATACCCCGACTCAAATGTTTTGGGAAATAACATTGAGTCACCAGGGGTCCAAGAAATTTCCACTAACTATAATGATTCTGGAGAATCATATGATCGTAAGACTACAATTGTCGACATTTATTTCTCCACAACAATTGCAAACAACCTTCAAAATGATCCAGATCCTAAGACCATGGCAGAGTGCAAACAAATACTCGGACCGAACCAATGGAAGGATGCAATTCAAGCGGAGTTAGCCTCGCTCAATAAAAGAAATGTATTCACCAATGTGATACATACACCTCCCAAAGTATTCCCTGTCGGTTTCAAATGGGTTTTCGTCCGCAAACGGAATGAAAACAATGAGGTGGTGAGATACAAAGGAAGGCTTGTAGCACAAGGGTTCACGCAGAGACCCGACATTGATTTCAATGAAACATATTCTCCAGTAATGAGTGGAATAACATTCCGATATTTAATCTCATTGCGCTAAAAATCATCTAGCTTTTCGCTTGATGGATGTAGTGATCGATATCTTTATGGGTCACTCGATTCGGACATATACATGAAAGTTCCCGATGGAATTTCAATTCCGAATCCAAACGCAAATCGCAATATGTATTGTGTAAAGTTGAACAAGTCTTTATACGGCTTGAAACAGTCGGGTAGAATGTGGTACAACTGACTAAGTGAGTTCCTAACCAAAAAGGGATACTCCAACAATGATGATTGCCCATGTGTATTCATAAAAAGATTCTCAACAGGATTTTGCATTATATCTGTGTATGTTGATGATCTTAATATCATTGGTAACACACAAGATATAGATGAAGCACGCAATCATCTTAAGACGGAATTTGAAATGAAGGATTTGGGTAAAACCAAATTTTGCTTAGGTATACAACTTGAGCACCTTTATACAGGCATTCTAGTGCATCAATCAGCCTATGCCCAGAAAATATTGGAAAAATTCAATATGGACAAAGCATATCCATCGAAAACCCCCATGGTTGTTCGATCTCTAGACAGGGAGAAAGATTCATTTAGACCCCGAGATGTCAATGAAGAGCTATTGGGACCCGAGGTTCCATATCTCAGTGCTATCGGAGCGCTTATGTACCTTGCAAATTACACCCGGCCGGATATTGCATTTGCGGTAAATCTACTTGCTAGATACAGCGCTACTCCAACCAAAAGACATTGGGTAGGAGTGAAGAATATCCTTAGATATCTTCAAGGCACTAAAGATCTCGGTCTATTCTTTCAAAAGAATAAAAATATGGATTTAATAGGATATACAGATGCTGGCTATTTATCAGATCCCCATAATGCCAGATCTCAAACAGCTTTGTGTTTTTACACTGGAACAACCATCTCTTGGAAGTCTTCAAATGCACTTCTAGTGGCTACATCCACTAATCATTCGAAATAATTGCATTATATGAAGCATCACGTGAATGTGTATGGCTTCAGAATGATTAATCACATACAATACCATGTGATATAGGTGCTATTTCATCACCTACCATTATCTACGAAGATAATGTCGCTTATGTTGTTCAAATGCAAACGGATTACATAAAGAGCAATATCACAAAACATATTGCACCTAAACTATTTTACCCACATGAATTACAAAGAGTGGGAAATCACTATTCGCAAACTAAGTCTTGTGATAACCTCGCAGACTTATTTACCAAGTCATTACCAACTTCCGCATTCCAAAAATGTGTTCATGGAATTGGTATGCGAAGACTACGTGATTTGCGATGTCGGGGAGAAATCTCCTAAGACTCAACCCGCTCGGATAAAATATTGTACTCTTTTCCTTTATGAGTTTCTCATCAAGGTTTTTAATGAGGCAATATGACAACATAATCATTAATATATCTCTTTTCCTCACAGGGGTTTTAGGAAGATATGAACAGATATATGCCATATCAACTTTTCTCCTTAAATTTTCCCACTGGGTTTTAAAGGAGTTTTTCATGGCATATCTATTCTATCGGTTCTCCTCATATTTTTTCCTACAGGGTTTTTGGAGGATTTTTTCCAAGATGATGAATTAGAAGATCATATGAAGACACATTGGCCAAGGGGGAGTGTTGTGAAACAATGCTCAATGTGCAAAACATTGTTTGTAACTTACACCCCTTACTTTATTGCCACCCTTTCTTCATGTATATATACATGTACAAGATCAGAATAAAGAAGATATTTTTCTCTCAATCATTTCTCAACAAGAGGAACCAAGGGCACAGAAAACGCAAGAGAAACCCGATTTTAGTCTTACGTGGGGTGGGTGGGACATACGTGGGGGTAAATCTTAATTTTTATTAGTTAAGATAAAATAAAAATATAATATTTTTAGTAATTTGAACCGTTGAATCAAAGATGGACGCATAATCCATCCGTGTACCATAGCAAGAGTAACCACCGTATCATTTTACTTTAGTTATTTCATGCAATGTTGCATCTAGTATTTTGCTTTTTTTTAAAAAAATCCAACAGTTGAGAGTGGAGTTATGGCAATATTAGGTCTCTGCAATGGCAGAGGGTACACTTGGTGATAGGTTGAAGAAAAAACACACCTCCAACATTGTGGATGCCCAGCACTTACACCCAAGATTTGGTTGTTGATTCTAACTCAACGGGGTGATGGTCCTGCAAGGGTGCAGGACATGCAGTTAGGGCCTTAGCGGTGGTTGTCCTGCTCGAATGATCCCAGTCACCCTACAGGCCTACACGCATAGGGCTAGTGTAGGATGTGTCTTGGAGACGGTGTTTGATTGGGAAAGCACATGGACATGGGCTCGACGTCCCATGATTTGGTGTGGAATAGGGCCCATTTAGAGGGAAGAGGGTGTCATGCAATTGAACCATGGTGCCACAAGCATGCACCGCGTCATCCATGTTATTACACCTGATTGTTGAAACTTCACAAAATTCTGTGTTTTGTTTCTCGTCTGATTAGTTGTCATGAGACGTTGATCAACTGCAGCTCGGTACCGGTGGTCATTCCGCAAGTTTCCTACGAAACCATAGGAGGACAACCTTGATAAGCCAATGTCAATTGTTAGTCCAATAGGTCCCCACAACAGTGGCACTAACCACCATGCTCCCAACAGCGGAAGCTGACCATTGGGCCCCACAACTGACGAGCCGTTCTGGCCTCGGAGGATATTTTTGTTCGGAAGCCGCCATCCAAGCAACTAACGGAGCCAACGTACCCACGCGTTGCGCGCTGATTGGCCGCCCGGTCGCATCGAGGAGTCTACGCCCACTGCGCACGCCACGTATTATTGTATTAACCACCGGACGGAGCACTCCCGCTCCACTGCCACCCCCACGACAAGGATCTTCTGCGCCGCGCTTCTCCGTAGCAATCCTCGGAATCACCAGTTCACCACCACACTCGTCGTCAAGTCCCACTCGCCCCGTACCACTCTCTCCTCAAGCCTTTCCAAGAAGCGCATGTGACTCGCGGCGATTTGAGCGCCTTTGCTTTGAGCTCTCTCCTGGTGTCCGTGCTGTTTGATGCTGACGGATAGGTGGGGAGGGAGGGAGGGGATCATGGAGATCAAGAACGGCGGGTCGTCGTCGGAGCGGAGGGCGGCGGTGGCAGAAGAGGCGTCGCTGGCGAGGCAGGGGTCAGTCTACTCGCTGACGTTCGACGAGCTCCAGAGCGCGCTCGGCGGCGCCGGCAGCAACGGCTTCGGGAAGGACTTCGGTTCCATGAACATGGACGAGCTGCTCCGGAGCATCTGGACCGCCGAGGAGAGCCAGGCCATGGCCTCCGCCTCCGGCTCGGGCGTGGGCGCGGGAGAGCCGCCGACGCCGCTGCAGCGCCAGGGATCGCTCACCCTGCCCCGCACGCTCAGCGTCAAGACTGTCGACGAAGTATGGCGCAACCTCGTGCTCGACGAGCCGCCGCCGGTGGGGGCAGATGGTGGCGAACCGCAGCCCCACCGGCAGGCGACGCTCGGGGAGATGACCCTGGAGGAGTTCTTGGTCAGAGCCGGCGTGGTCTGGGAGAACCCCACCGCTGCGCCGCCGTCCATGCCGCCGCGGCCGGTCCCTGTTGCCCCTAAAAGCTCTGCCTTCTACGGGAACTTCGCGAGTGCCAACGACGCGGCCAGTGCGGCGGCGATGGGGTTTGCGCCGGTCGGCATGGCGGATCTGGCCTTGGGCAATGGGCTCATGCCGAAGGCAGTGGGCTTGGGAGGCAGCGCCATGGCTGTGCAAACAGCGGTGAACCAGCTTGATTCTGGTGGGAAGGGGAACGGGGACCTGTCATCGCCGACGGAGCCAATGCCGTATTCGTTTGAGGGGATAGTAAGGGGGAGAAGAAATGGTGGCGGCGTGGAGAAGGTGGTGGAGAGGAGGCAGAGGAGGATGATCAAGAACAGGGAGTCCGCCTCGAGATCCCGCGCTCGCAAGCAGGTATTAACATTTCCTATTGAATCCACGCATGTCTTACTACTTTGTAATAAAGTCATTTGCTATTGCAAGATTGAAAGTAGTTGAGCTGAAGATATGATCTTAGAAAATATCATTTACAATAACTTCATGTGCTGGGCTTGTTCCTGATATGGTAAACTGAGAAATTGTACTTCAATTTGTAAGTTGTTATTGGTCAGTGCTGTCTTAGCCTCCCTTGTTTCCTGTGTTTCTTTGAAGCAGACAATTAGCCAACTTTCCTATTTTGGTAACAATTTTCTTATCTGAATAGGCTTATACAATGGAGTTGGAAGCTGAAGTTCAGAAACTCAAGGAGCTAAACAAGGAGCTGGAGAGGAAACAGGTAGCTTTTCTATAAACCCTGCAGTTGCACATGTTAAATGTGCTACTTCAGTGCATTCTGTCTGAAAGGAGAATTTGTACTACTCATTTTGAAGTGCGTAGCTTTGGCTCGTAGACCCCACTGTTAGTTGCTTTGCTAATTTTGTCCATGTTGATGGCAGAGAACTTCATTGAAACATTCACTATGACTTGCTAAGTATAACCTCTGTTTCTCGGAAATAAAGTACAATGCATCCATTATCCAGTCTTTAAACCGGAGTGTCAAATATTCAGTGTTTCTCTTTTGGTGTTTCATCTTCACTACAGTTCGCTGCAGCAGTAGTTCTCATTCCCTATATATTTTCAAGGTGATGGCTAGTGTATAATATTCATAAGTGTTGCATCTAATTTCACCCCATATATTTTCGAGCATATGAAGAATGTGAGCATTTGTTAGCACAACATGGACCACTACATTTTTGTGAACATTTTGCATATCTATCAGTGTATCAACAGGCTGAATATCCAGCTCACTCTTCCCCTATAGTTGTAGACTTGTAGTGATACTACGCTCCTAGCATTGTTAGTGACTAGCAAACATCCCAGTGAATAGCACTACAATACCATACTTCGAATAAGAGTATGAACTATTCTGTTCAGAAGTCCTGATCTTTTCTTTCATTGCCTTCATCGTGCAGGCAGAGATTATGGAAATGCAGAAAAACGAGGTAATTGCTTCTGTCTTTTGTCAATGTCAAACTTTCTTATCTTTACTTATATATCAATACAATGTTGTCTCCAGTTTGCTAAAACGTTACCAAACAATTAGCCCATAATTTGGTACATGTCATTTCCGATAGGATGATATAGTTAGAGGCTAGAGTGCTAAAAATGCTTTTATAACATCAATAGTTGCAGGTTCCTCTTTTTAGGAGAATCCCAAAACTACCTCATGTATGTGTTAGATGTATATTATTGCTTGTGTATTTCCCCCGTTATATAAGTGGTTATCTGTATATATGACATACATGTACCTGTATATATATTAGCTCATTGGCCTCATGATGAATACAAGCGCTATTCATAACATGGTATCAGAGCGATGACAGGGTTAGGGTTTTACCTGTTGCAGCTGCTGCCGCCACCCTCCCCGTGTCCTCTTTTTTCTCTACCGCCGCTGGTGCCCATCGCGGTGCTGCCCACCTGTGCTGTGCTTGTCGTCTTGTCTTCTACCGATGCTACTCGGGGCCTCCTGATCCTCGTTGCAGTCGGGGGCCGCTCGTCGCCAGTCGCCCGAACCCAACGCCTCCTGCCTCGCCGCCCGTCGGCGTCGCCCCAATCGGCACCGATCCGAGTCCTTCGCATGGGCCGCCGAGCTTCTTCGCCGGAGCCGCCGAGGTCGCCTCGGGGCCGCCCGTTGCCGCCAGTGAGCCGCCGCCGTCACCACCGGGGAGCCACCTCCATTCGATGGCTCTCGAATAGGCCTTCATCCTGCCGGCGTCGCTCGCCGCCTCTCAAGGAGCCGCCGTTGCCCCGCCTGCCACGCCACTGCTCCGCCACCGCCGCTGTTGGGGGAACTAGGGTTCCCCGTGCGCGTTTGGCTTTCGAGCAGGCCGAGTAGGCCTCGGCCTTTCTAGCGAGCAGCCCGGTCAACAAAAAAAAATCCCAAAAAAATCGGGGAAAAAACAGAACGTCGTTCTAACCGCTGCGTCGTCCAGTGCTACCTGTTAGACTTCATTGTCTTGGTCGCCGCACTGTCTAGCGCCGCCTACCAATGGACACTGTTTTCGTTCCTCGCTGCCCGGTGATCTTCACTGATCTCAATTATCGGGACTGGTTTCAGCACAAGCGTCTTCACATGTGTGGCCAGCGACTTTGAGAGTTTCTTACCAGCGAGTTGCCTTGCCCGTCTCGCCCTGTTCCACCTACTGAGCCTGTGTTCCTGAAGACTACTTCCAAAGACGCTCGTGAGACATCTGATGCTTTTGAGGATACTATAGATACTTTTCAGACTCAGTATGCTGCCTACAAGACATGGATTGATGAGGATGCTCGTGGAGGTGCAATTCACTGGGGATGTGGTTGGTTTGGCCTCAGCACAGTTGATGTGGACACATCTGCGCAACCACTACGAGCTGTATGGTGATTCCTTGTATCTTTTTTGTTGTGCGTTAGGAGCTGTCACTGCAGCAAGGAGATGCCATTGTGGACGAGTTCTATGTCCAATTGTCTGCGGTATAGCGTCAGATTAACTATTTGGGACCAGATGTTTGCCACACATGCCATCTTTGTCGCGTAGCCTCACTGAGCTTCGTCGTGTCTACGATTTCTTACCCGTCTACGGGCTGAGTATGACCTGACTCATGCTCAGTTGCTAGCACGTCACCCTCGTGTGACTCTGTTAGAGGCCCTTGCATCTGTTCGTGCTGAAGAGATTCGTCTTTCTGCTGCGGGTCTGCTGTCGTCACTGTCGTTTTCTTCGATTCTGGTAGCTTCTACACCCGCTACGTCTCCAGCTACTCCTTCACCAGTGGTGCCTTCACCGGTGACAGCTGCTGTTAGTAAGGGACTACGCTGCACTTACTACAACAAATATGGACATGTACATCAAACCTGCAATAAAGAAGAATGATTTACGTCGTGGTGGTCGTCCTCCACAGGGAACTGGTGGACGAGTTCTATGCCCAATTGTCCGCGGTATAGTGTCAGATTAACTCTTTGGGACCAGATGTTTGCCACACATGCCAAGATCTTGTCGCCGTCAGCCTCACTGAGCTTCGTCGATCTCGATTTCTTGACCCGCCTACGCCGCCGCCAGCCTCACTGGAGTTTCGTCGTATCTACGATTTCTTGACCCGTCTACGGGCTGAGTATGACCTGACTCGTGCTCAGTTGCTAGCACGTCACCCTCGTGTGACTCTGTTGGAGGCCCTTGCATCTGTTCGTGCTGAAGAGATTCGTCTTTCTACTGCGGGTCTGCTGTCATCACCATCGTTTTCTTCGATTCTGGTAGCTTCTACACCCGCTATGTCTCCAGCTACTCCTTCACCAGTGGTGTCTTCACCTGTGACAGCTGCTGTTAGTAAGGGACTACGCTGCACTTACTACAACAAATATGGACATGTACATCAAACCTGCAATAAAGAAGAATGATTTACGTCATGATGATCGTCCTCCACAGGGAACTGGTGGTTCCTCCTCTCAGAGGAGCTCTGGTGCTTCTGATTCACAGGAGTTTCTCACACTGCTGCGTTGCATGGTTGCTCTTGCACTGTCCGATTCTGTTGGTTCTGCTGTACAGTCTTCTAGTGAGAGACCACCTTCTACTTCTTCCTCAGGTATATCACCTTGGATTCTTGACTCTGGTGCTTCCTTTCATATGACATCTGATTCCACCAGTCTCACTTCCATTCGTCCTTTAGCTACTCCTATCACTGTTCAGACAGCAGATGATACCTCTCTTTCTAACCTAAGACGAGGCACTCTTTCGAATTCCTATTTTCATATTCCTGCTGTTTCTCATGTTCCCAAACTAATCATGCAGTTCATATCTGCCGGTCAGCTCATTAATCATGATTGTCGTGTTATTCTCGATTCTGATTCTTGTTGTATTCAGAATCGACGCACATGGACTCTGGTTAGTACTGGCCCTCGCCGTCGTGACTCACAGCGTCTCTGGGAGCTTGATTGGCTTCATCTTCCTTCCACTGCCCCTGCCAGTCTTGTCGCCTCCACCGTCGCCGCCACTTCTGCGGCATCCTCCACTGCGTCTTTTGCTCAGTGGCATCATCATTTGGGATATCTTCACGGGTCTCGTTTATCTTCTTTACTTCGTCGTGGTCTTTTAGGGTCTGTGTCTGGTGATGCTTTTCTAAATTGTTAGGGTTGTAAGCTTGGTAAACAGCTTCAACTTCCCTATCCTTCCAGTAGGTCAGTGTCACAGCATCCTTTTGATCTTGTTCATTTTGATGTATGTGGTCCGGCTCCTTTCGTTTTGAAAGGAGGTAATCGATATTTTATCTTGTTCATCTCGTAGTGAGGTTCTATCCATCTACAAGACTTTTGCCACCATGATCCGTACTCAGTTTGACTCTCCTATTTGTGTTTTTCGTGCTGATTCTGCTGGTGCCCTCGTGCTCATGCCCAGAACGGTGTCGCTGAATGAAAGCATCATCATCTTTTTGAGACAACACGTGCTCTTATGCCTGCTTCTGTTATCCCACCACACTTCTAGGCTGAGGCTGTTTCTGCTGCCACTTTCCTGATTAATATTCAGCCTTCTTCTGCTCTTCAAGGTGGGATCCCAGTTGAACGTCTCTGTCGCAAGACTCCTGACTATTCTAGTCTTCGCCTCTTTGGTGTGTGTGCTATGTTTTTCTTGCCCCTTGTGAGCGCACCAAGCTGACCGCTCGGTCCGTGGAGTGCGTTTTTCTGGGCTATAGCGCTGAGCATAAGGGATATCATTGTTGGGATCCTATTGGCCGACAGATGCGGGTTTCTTGAGACGTCACTTTTGATGAGTCTCGCTCTTTCTATCCTCGTCCTTCTCCTTCAACCACTCCAGCATCTCTTGTCGAGCCTCTTTCTTTCCTAACTTTTCCTGCCACTCCCATAGTCACCACACTTCCATCACAGCCTTTGCCCTCTCCGGTGCCTCCTCCACCGTCTTATTCGCCACTGCCACCCTCTCTAGAGGCTCCTCTTCTTATCCTCTCTACTACACTCGTTGTCCGCGAGTTGAGGATTCTCCTTATGCGTCATCTTCTTCTGATGGGTCATCTTCTTCGGCCTCCCATCCTCGATATGCTCTTTGAGATCGTCAATATATTCGGCCTCCTGCTCGCTTTTGTTTAGCGGCTCTTGCCGAACCGACTTCTTACCGTGATGCCGCTGTTCATCAGGAGTGGTAGCATGCGATGGCAGATGAGATTGTTGCCCTTGAACGTACTGGCACATGTGATCTTGTCCCTCTTCCTGCGCGTGTTGCTCCTATCACGTGCAAGTGGGTCTACAAGGTTAAGACCTGCTCTGATGGTTATCTTAAGCGCTACAAGACTCGTCTCGTGGCACGTGGTTTTCAGCAGGAGCATGGTCATGATTATGATGAGACATTCGCTCTTGTGGCTCACATGACCATCGTGCACACTCTTCTTGCTGTGGCGTCTGTTCGGGCATGGTCCATCTCTCAGCTTGATGTCAAGAATGCCTTTCTAAAGGGTGAGCTGCGTGAGGAGTTTTATATGCAGCCACCACCGGGGTATTATGTTCCTGAAGGTATGGTTTGTCGCCTTCGCCGATCTCTTTACGGTTTTAAGCAAGCTCCTCGTGCTTGGTTTGATCGTTTCTCTTCTGTTATTACTGCATCTGGTTTCTCTACCAGTGCTCATAATCCTGCTCTTTTTATTCACACTTCGCCTCGTGGTCGGACGCTTTTCCTTTTTATATGTTGATGAAATGATCATTACTGGAGATGATTCTCAGTACATCACTTTTGTCAAAGAGCGTCTTAATGAGCAGTTTCTCATGTCAGATCTAGGTCCTCTTCGGTATTTTCTTGGGATTGAGGTTATTTCTACGCCTAAGGGCTTCTGTCTGTCCCAAGAAAAGTATATTCAGGATCTTCTTGTTCGTGCTTCTCAATGAGCTTCTTGCTGATTCTACTCGCTATCGTCACCTTGTTGGGAGTCTTGTTTATCTAGGTGTCACTCGTCCTGACATTTCATACCCTGTGCATATCTTGAGTCGGTTTGTTTCTACTCCCACTCAGCTCTACTATAGTCATCTTCTTCGTGTTCTACGATATCTTCGTGGAACAATCACTCGTCGTCTGTTTTTCTCTCGCTCCAGCTCTTTACAGCTCTAGGCATATTCTGATGCTACCTAGGCTAGTGATCACTCTAATCGCCGGTCTCTATCTGCTTATTGTGTTTTTCTTGGTGGTTCTCTTATTGCTTGGAAGACTAAGAAGCAGACAATAGTTTCTCGTTCGAGTGCTGAGGCTGAGTTGCGAGCTATGGCTTTGTTGACTACGGAGGTTACTTGGCTACGGTGGTTACTTGAGGATTTTGGTATATCAGTTTCAGTACCCACTCCTCTTTTGTCTGACAGTACAGGGGCTATTAGCATTGCTGCAAATCCGGTGAAGCATGAGCTTATTCAGCATATTGGTGTTGATGCTTCCTACATGCGGACACAGGTGCAGGACTAGGTTGTTGCTCTTCAGTATGTGTCTTCAGAACTTCAGTTGACAGACTTCTCCACAAAGGCACAGACTAGAGCCCAGAACAGCCTCTATCTCTCCAAACTTTATGTTGTTCATCTACCATAAGTTTGAGGGGGTTGTTAGATGTGTATTATTGTCTGTGTATTTTTCCCGTTGTATAAAGAGTTACCTGTATATATGCCACACCTGTACTTGTATATATATTGGCCTATTGGCCTCACGATGAATACAAGCGCTATTCATAACAGAATGAACTATAGTATTTGGAATCTATTTTCTTCACCTTGTAATTCATCTATTATTCTTGTTTTGCATGTTTTTTCTTGGTTAAACAATATATGATGACATTTTGATTCATTCCATCATCGTGCCGCAATGTTGGTAAATGCAACTGGCTGGCTCTTGTAACTCTAGTTAAGCAACCTCTTGTTGAACTAGTATATTTGTAGGGTTTTGTCTGGGATTGTTCAATTGTAAGAAGAGAGTTGTTTTACGCTTGCAGGAAAGAAAAAAATCTTTTTCAGCATATTTAGTTCAGCGTACTTTCCACTTATAATGTTTTATGTTTGAATGTTTCTATACTGCTTGGTTTGCTAATTCATTTTGGTTGTGGTAATCGATTTATTACTCGCCAACATTACACTTTGGAAATGCTGGCAACATGTGTAGATTTACCTATTACTCCACACTGCATAGACAATATTTCATTTCTGACTGAATTTCCATTGGGACACAACATTAATGGCTAACTCGAGTAACTTACTGGTTAGCAAGATTAACAAAATTATTTGGTTCTTTGAGCCTGGCTTCTTGCCAACTGTAACTGTCAAGCATTCGGCGGTACCAGCTTACAGTGCCATTGGTATCAGCAAATATCCTAATCATAACCACCTATATAGGTAATTATTGGACAATTGTTTCACTGCTAACAGGTAGCCGAAATGGTGAAGGATCCATTCGGGCCGAGGAAGAGACTTTGCTTGCGAAGAACACTGACTGGTCCCTGGTGATGATCGAATAGTCGATGACATGCCACACACCCACCTTCAGTGGCGCTTGTACATATAACTTCTCTGCTGTAAACCGATGATGAACAGACTTGGGCTTGTTTGATCTGGTGGTTTCCTTCTCCTGCTGCTTCTATAGCAGCTTCAAAAGACTGACATGTAGACTATATAGTAGAGGGTGGAGCCGTAAGAACCGCTTTAATTTAGCAGTCCTGCAGAGTTTGTGTATAGTTGTCTGGGTTTGCATCATGCCAGCCTTCTTCTAGTTTTGCATCCTCGAGACTAGAGAGCTTGGATGAGTTTCAGAGTTGTAAGTAAATCATGGGAACCAAGAAACATCCTGGACCCGGCTTGATGGCTAGCTAAGCTAGGTATATCTGATAGTTGTACTTGCAGTAAGGCCTGTGTGTAATGGGATAAGTAGACTTGCTTGTTAAGTCCTGTCCGCTGCTGGAATCTGTTCTTGTCCTGTTCTGTTCTGTTCTGTTACTGGTGTGTCATGTATGCATTGAATTGGATCATCAGTCACGTCTCAAATTTTTTTGCAAAGTTTCGGAGCTCGACGAATGCCACTCGATGTATCGTTGACATAAGGGACCAGGTTCCATATCAGCCTCACAGCCGATGGCATTTTTCAAAAGCCAATCAGTTGCAGTGGCTTTTAAATGACTTTCAAAAAAAAAATCAGACATGACCAATCTTTGTGTTAGTCTATATGGAATCCAACCATAAATACAAAAGGTGGGCTAAAGATGA
Organism: Hsuehochloa calcarea; assembly: GCA_036346395.1. Taxonomy (NCBI): domain Eukaryota; kingdom Viridiplantae; phylum Streptophyta; class Magnoliopsida; order Poales; family Poaceae; genus Hsuehochloa; species Hsuehochloa calcarea. The sequence continues at coordinate 11,555,958 of CM070610.1, read as the reverse complement.
CCTATCCAAAAGGCTCCAACGGTCCAGCCTAGCCTAGCGCCCTAGCCTCCTACGAGTGCTGCACTGCTGCGGCATAAATACAGTGCAAGATCTTCACAATATCTCCAATGGATCCTTGCCTGAACTGAACATTTAAATGTTCGACGTGTACTAGTAAACCGGGACATGAGAGTACTTGACACCTCGTTTTGAATGAAGATATCTCCCTGGTATTGGTAATTGTGCTGTGTACTACGCTGTTGGGATCCTGGTTCAGTGGCCGGTGAGGGGAGTATGGAGAAGAAGCGAAGTGTCGACATTTAATCGAACGTGGTTCTGACCGTGGGTTGATCCGACCGTTACGAGTGGCTTCGATCCAGATCACCAACAAGGACTGAGCCGCTGTCAGTGGCGTCGTGCCCGAGCCACCGAGCCAGGCCAACCTTTCGCAAGGAGCTCTCATGTAACATCCTCATTTTGGAAGGAAGTTTCAAAATAAAAAAAAATGGATTTTAATTTCAAAATCGAGTTTTGCAAATATTTTAAAAAAATTCAAAATATACAGTTCTTCATTCTTACCTCGGTCTCGGCCCGGTCTCTCGCCCGTGCACGCCACCGCCCATCCTCGCCAATCGTTGGATTCCCCTCTGTCACCCCACCACAACCAAGAAGACACCTCCACGCCTGCCCCTCACCGCCGCTCTCCAATCCCCATCGCCTCTCTGCTCCGCTCGACTGCAGTGTGCCTCCTCCCGCCTGATCCGTGCGCCGCTTCTTCGCGCAATCGCCTCGCCTCCGCCGGCTATAAAGCCGAGCCCCGCCTCCTCCTTCCTCCCCATCCACCCCTTCACCTCCTCCAGCGTCGCCGCTTCGTCTCCTCGGGTGCCGCCGCTCGCCTTCATCTCCCGAGCCGTCGCCGCTTCGGTGCCGTCACCTCCTCCGCCCGCACCTTTGTCTCCTCCTTCGCCTCCGGTCTCCTCCTATACCTCTGTCGCCGCCGCCCGCCGATTCGCCCGCTCCCGGGTGCCTCGGCTCGCCAGTCCCCACCTCCAACCGCCGCCGCGCCCTCGCCGCCGCGCCGAGCTCCGCCTCCCTCTCTCTCTCTCGGGACGACGCTGAGCGCGTCGCGGCGCCGTCGCTGCTTTAACCCTCAAGAACCGACAGGTGGGCCCCACCCGTTGAAAGATCTAGACCCGCCATTATGAGTTAATGGAGTGTTTTGGTGATTAATGACAAATCTAATTATGAGACTAACATTTATATTTCTATATCTAGTATATAGTCTCATTTGGATATAAAGGTGAAATTCAATGAGGTATGCATTCAACTTATACCCTTATGTAATGTTGCATTCCTCAGATCCAAAATATAGGTTAAACTCCACCATAAGTATATCTTGAATATATGCATATATTTTCTTTACACATATGTGTATGCACACGTTTAGGGGGGGCTCATTCTATATTTTGTGGTTTCATTAGTATTGGTCCATAATCCATTTTCCACATATATTTGTGATCTTTACTTTGAAATATATCAATTTGAGTATATAGAACTTGTGTAGTTTTTGTATACTCATGTTTTGAGTATATAGAACTTGTGTAGTTCTTTCATACTCATGTCGTGAGTATATATGACTTATGTAGTTCATATATACTCACGTTGTGTTACACTTATCAATTCAATTTTATGTGTAATTGAAGTGGTTATCATTAATTACCAATGAGGGAAATATTGATGTATCTTGCCCCACCATTATGTGATAATAGTTTGTTGTGGTAACTATTGGCAATCACATTGTGGAACTAACATTTTCCATGAGTTGGATGAATATGTTATGTTCCAGGATGATGAAGACTTGGGATGATCATGAGTTGATCATCAAATCAAGAGCTTGGTGTAAAGGATGCATCATGAGTTGATTCTTATCAAGAAGAGATGATCATGAGTTGATCGTCAAGACAAGAGAAGACCCATCATGTGTTGATGGGGGTCAAGCAAAGGATCATCATGCGTTGATGATTATCAAGTTAATGACCCGGACTTGAAGTGATGATGTGCGTCATCAAGCTTCAAGAAGATGTAAGGCAAATGTATGACTAGCTAGGACTAAGGATGTGTTCCTAATCTTTTACCGGTCTTGGTGTTTGGTTGAAAGACCGGATTGCTAGTATAGGATTGTCGTACTATTAAGAGGGGTCTTAACTAGTAGTTTGAGTTAGTCATGTGTTGATAGCTCATTGTGGTTGCTCTAGCTCATCTAGGCATGATGCTATTTATTTGCGAATATGTTTTGCAAATAGCCGAGGCTCATGCATAACCCTTGTAGCATGTGACTTAAGTTTGCAAATGTGTTTTGCAAATGGTGTAAGTCCATGTACCTTATTCCTTATGATGGATATTCTAAAGGTTAGCAAATGTGTTTTGTAACCTACTGAGAATATCATCTTTGAAACCTTGTTGGAAGTGCACGCAAATGGGCGAATGTGTTTCGCCATTTGAAATGAAGCCAATGTGTTTGGCTCTGTAGCCTGGCGGTCTGACCGCCAGGGGTCACCGGTCTAACCGGTGGTCAATCGGTCGAACCGGCCATCTGTTGGCGGTCAGACCGATTTTCCTTTGAGTTGATTCTCTGTCCGGAAGTTCCGCTGTTAAGAAAACGGAACTTCTGATGTAAGGAAGTTCCGGGGTTCGTGCGGAACGTTTATTCCAGAGAGCTCCCTTTGTGGGACTTAGTAGAATTTCCATCGGGCGGTCGGACCGCCAAGATTAGCGGTTCGATTTATGGCGATCGGGCCGACCGCCATTAGTTGGCGGTCCGATCGCCAAGGCCCAATCGCTAGTTTTCTAGCCGTTGGCGATGGGGTGGTCCGACCGCCATTAGTTGGCGGCCGACCGCCCTACATCGCTTTGAGAGAATCTTTCCTCCAACGGTTAGTTTTTGGGTGTGGGCTATAAATACCCACCTTGGCTGGTTGGAGAAGGTTGTTGCTGCCATTGTAAAGTGTTCTAGTGTTGTTAGACACACTCTCTTGAGCTAAGAGCAAGCCTCTCCTCTCTTATGTGCATGTGTTGCACTTAGTGAGACTTGAGAGCAAATCCTAAGTACATGTGTTGCCTTAGGTAGTGGATTGTGTATCCACTTGAGCTTTGACACTTGATTAGTTCAAGTGATCGTTGAGTCTTGTTACTCTTGGTGTTTGCCAACACCTAGACGGCGTGGAGGCGTCGTGCCCGGTGATCTTCTGAAAGAAGCTTGTGAGAAGACCCGGTGTGTTTGTGAGTGGTTTGGTGCTCGCCATCTTCGGAGTGGAGGAAGAGCAACCCTAGTGGAGCGAGGTGTTGGTTCGGTTTGGAACCGGTCCAAGTGGTTGGACTTACCTCGGAGGTGTTGGCTTAATTAGTGGAGCCGGTCCAACGTGGTTGGGCTTACCTCGACGTGGATTAGGGGAGACCGGCAAGTCTCCGAACACCACGGTAAAACATAATCATGTCATCTTGTTTTATCTTGTACTTTTACTTTGAGCAATTTACATTACATGCTTTAATTGTTTATATATCTTGTATGATTGCTCTCTTGTATTGTTGGTGTACTTAGGGAAGCCTAGTTGATTTAGGTTTTAATTGTGCAAAACTAATTCGTTATTAGCTTCCGCATTGTCAATTGGTTTTAGCGCGAAAGAATTTTTAAAACCGCCTATTCACCCCCCTCTAGTCGGCCATCTCGATCTTACAAGTGGTATCAGAGCTTGGTCTCTCATATTATTAGACTTAACCGTCTAGAGAGTAAAGGATGACGACTAAAGAAATAGTGCACCTAGGTGAAGCACCTCAATTTGATGGCACAAATTATGCACATTGGAAAATTCGCATGTCATGTTATTTGAAGGACCGAAATGGCAACAGAGGGGGGGGGGGTTTGAATGGTGCCTTAAAGTTAAGATCCTCCCCTCTCAAGTGTCCACACAGCAACTCAAAACCCTCTGATAATCAAAAGACGAGAAGTGAATCAAATCCAAGAAGTTAAACAAAATCAAGCGGTTCACGTAAATCGGAAGTTCCGATTATCCCTGCGGTAGTTCCGGTATTCCAGGCGGAAGTTCCCAAATTTCTGGGCTGCTCTGTCGACAATCGGAAGTTCCGGTCTTCCAGTGCGGAAGTTTCGGCGTGTAAACAGCGGAAGTTCCGATTGCCACAGACTGAAGAACAACACGTACTGGAATTTGTCAAAAATCCGAAAAACTCACGATTTGCTGCTCTTCTCGGGTCAATTTTCACAGGACATCATCCTAAACATTATATTGACCTCATTGAGAAGAAATTTCAGACAAAGATCCACTAAACAAAGGAAAATCAAATTTCTTAAGAAAACTTGACAAGAGAGATCAAAAATCGAAATTCGCAAGATTCTTGGATTCTTGGCTTATGAAACTTTGAGGATACGTTAGCAATAGCCATGTGACTCTAGATATCAAATTTCATGCCATCTCACAAAAGGAAATCAGAAAAACATCAAAAACCCTAGATACTCAAAACATGAACAGAGAGATGAACAGAGGCATACACAAAGAAACAAACTTCATAGATTTCATTTCTTGAAACCAAGGATTACAGAGGCACACACAGAGAAATGATTACAAGGGACTCAATCTATCCTCTCCCTCTCCATCTCAACAACTAAAGCCACAAAGCAAAACAACCTCCCAAAGCCACTTTTGACTCTAGCAAACCCTAATTCATTCTCACAAAAAGATCACCTTACAACCAGGCATTCACCTCTATTTATAGCCCTTGGCTAACGGGTCTCCAACCCGTTACGCCGGCTAAACCCGAACGGATCCCGCTTCCACTTGTGCCGCCTTGCGAAATTACCCTTTCGCCCCTTGTGCACCTTCTGGAAGGTCCCGCATTCCTTGTTGTCCACGACTCGCAACCACCTCGAGTGCACACCGTCTTCGACACACCTTGACCGTTCTGACCTCAACGCCACCTGCGTCTAGTCCGGTCTCCACGTGTCTCGCCACGACTCCGCCTCGACGTCCTGCAACCAACACAGACAAGAAGCACATCACATAGCATTGCTCTAGATACAAGAATCAACATTTGCATTAGACTCAAAACCATTCATGAACCACATAACTCAAAATAAAAAAACTATGCGCTCACTGCTCAGTTCTGCGCACAAACGGAAGTTTCGGTTTCTCCATGGCGGAAGTTCCGATGATCGGTACTTCCGCAAACCCAGGGCGGAAGCTCCGCACAATACCAAATCAAAACACACTGCTCAGGTTAATCGGAAGTTCCGCTTTCCCAGGGCGGAAGTTCCGATGATCGGTATTTCCGCATTCCTGCTGAAGTTCCGCACAAGATGTAATCGTAATGCAAGAAGACAACAAAGAAGTGAACCAAATCACAAACTTGTCAACAAAAGTGTCAAATACTCATCACTTGCTTGGGGACACCTCTCAATGGTCTCTCATTATTTTAGGGCCGTGAGTCCAAAAATATGGCGGATTGTAGATGTTGGCTTTTCTCCTCCATTGGATCAACTTGCTCCAACAATTGAGGAAGAGAAATGTTTACATCTCGACGCTCAAGCAATTAATAGTTTATTTAGTGCATTGAGTGTAGAGGTGTTTGATGAAGTGTGCAATCTCAAGAGCGCTTATGAGATGTGGACACAAATTCAAGATAATTATGAAATGTTCACCACTACAAGCGAGGATTGCACACAAGAGCGGACGTCAGAAGAAGAATGCTCAACTTCTAGCTCTGACAATGATGAGTCCACAACTCCCTCCACATCAACTCAATGCTTCATGGCTCAAGGTAATGAAGAGGTAAATGATGATGAGCCTACTTATGATGAGTTGATGGAAATGTTAGAAGACTTAAATGAATATCTTGGTAAGGAGAAGTCAAAATTCAAAGTCTTTAAGAAAGAATTTCTTTCTCTCAAGAATTCTTATGAAGAGCTAAAAGAAACTCATGAGACTCTTCTTCTCAAGGATCTCAATAAGTCTAAGGTGGATATAGGCATTGCATGCAATATATTAGATGATATGCCATGTATAGCTTCTACCTCATGCATTTCATCTAAGGTTAGTGTATCCACCTCTTGTGAGGATTTTATTGATATGCCTTGCTGCTCTAAAGTAGATGCTCCTATTTCCTCTATGCTTGTTGAGACTAATCTTGTAGAGGAAAATAATGAGCTCAAGGCCCAAGTCACAAAATTAAAGGTTGACTAAGAAAGAAGCTTCAAGGGAAAGACCACTCTCGATAATATATTGAGCGAGCAAAGACGCTTGCAAGATAAGAGTGGCATTGGCTACACTCCCAAGAAAAAGGAGAGTAGCAAGACAAGGCACAACGTGAGACATATGAAGAAATATGTCAAGTGCCATGGATGCAACGGAAAGGGCCACTATGCCTCGGTGTGCCCTAATCAAAAGGATGTCAAGACAAGACATTCAAAATTGAGGCAAACCGGCAAGAAGCAAGAAATAAAGACAAGTAGGGGAAACAAAGTCCCAACTTGCTACAATTGCCGGGAAAAATGACATCTTAGTAAGGATTGTCCCAAAGGTATATCTTCTAAGCCATTTATTTATAATGAAAGTCATCCCACAACTGTTGTTTGGAAGCGTGCAAGCGGCAGGATGTATGTATGCTTGAGAGAGACACCAAGGGAGGGTGAAGTTGCCAGCTGCGCTAGTCGTTGTGGTAAACATCCCACACAACTTATGGGGGTAACCCATATGGGTGAGATGACGGAAGGGGCGAGGTAATTTAAAATGTTACTGTGACGATCGCTCAACTACATGACTAAGGAATCATGTGGGGTAACGAGTATGATTATCTCTTGTGGGTACAGTGTGCAACCTCTGCAGAGTCTAAACTGTTAAACATCCACGCCTACGGTCAAAGGCGGACATGAGAACTTAACCTGAGTTAGTTCTATTTCAAAAACCTTTTGTTGGTGGGATAAAAATGTAATGGGCTCATCTAGCCCTTGTTTTGGATTTTTCCTGGGTAGTCTTACCCAGTGTTGATAATCGGTGGATGTAGCCGTTATCAAAATTAAGCATGAGGTGGAGGTAACCTCCGCTGTTATTTAATATTGCACTTATTCTCTTTAATAAAAATACAATTTGTTTAAAATACTAAGTCGTAGGGATTTGTATTTATGATACTTGAAAATGTTTCTTTAGCAAATAAAAGAACCTGAGCCATCCTTGTTAAACATTGCATGTATACTATTGCATACTGTGTGTTGGCTCGCGGGCACGGTGATTGTGCTCATTCTCGTTCTTTTCTCAAACCATCAGAAGCAGGAAATATTAGAGATTACGACTACTACGAGGAACCAGATGTCTGAAGACCCAGGAGTTCTTGAAGCATAGTTTAGTCCTTAGTTGTTATAGTCTCACCCCAGTCTAGCTGACTCCGCTGGTACCTAAGTGCATCCTATATTATCTGAGTTTTGGGTAATATCGGATGTACAAAGGTTTTTCCAGTCGCTTGTCTGTGGAGAGATGTGACCTCACCCGTTTTTGCTTCCGCTACTTTTGTGATGTAATCATTTGACATGTTCGGTCTTTATTGTAAAACTTAACCTGATGCGGTCTATGTAAACTCCGATGTGTTAAATTAGTGAATGGTATGATTTTACATTATGTATGAAATAATTCAGTGATGTATCTGTGAGTGCTATCCACTGATCCAGGGAATAGTACAGTGCTTCCACATCTCACGAGCTGGAGAGGAGTTTTTCAGCGAGTTCTCACCGATATCCGCTTAGGCGACGAATGAAACGCACGCGAAGGCGGGGCTGCGGTGGCACGATGCGGCAACGGTCGAGCCCACGAGCGGTGGGACGAAAGATAGTGCAGGCGCAACGCAGACCAGACGTCGCTGACTATGCAAGTATGCATGTTGGAGCGGCGCACGCGGGCGTAGTTGACGTCGCTGTTTGTACGGGCTAGCTCCGCCATCGTGGTCCACGAATGGAACGCATGTGCTATCTCACCGACACGCCGCGGCAGCAGTGCCTGTGCTAAGGTGCAGAGGAGGTCAACGGAGGATGCGACATGACCGACCGTTGGAGTCCGCCGAGAATGGAGGACGTGCGCCGCATGTCGCGCGGTGACCGCGTGTACCGCCGCTGCACCGCACCACCGGCTGGATCGATAAAATCGGTTAATACTGCAGTGAAGATTCTGCGCATGTGACTCCCCAGGCATCAAGATCCGCCCATGAATTGGTCGGAAGTTACCGGCAAACTAACGGTCCACAAGGAAGAAGAGAGCACGTAGACTCTACTGTGGCATAAATTAAGTCCCGTATATGCAACGCACATAATGCGGTCACTGTCCGTGGCACCAGACCCAAACGTGCAAAACGATAACGTACGAGTAACCGCGTTGCATGGGGCCAGCAGCAAGATTAGGATCACGCATGCAGCTTCTCGATCGGCCGTTCGGAAGCCCGGAACGATCAGCTGATAACGCAGACCAGAGACCAAGACTGAACTTGTTTGGTTGCCGCCTGAACGTGGTGCTTAAAAGTAACATGGAATTACGACGGTTTTTGCCTGGCCAGTCAAGTATGAGCGTTGTTTGGTTGGTGGTCTGGTTAGGGACGGAAAACGGATACGAATTATTCATATTATTCAAATATCGTATTCGATAGGATACGAATACGGTATAGAATTTTTATTTATTTGTTTAACGATTTCTCTTCTATTCGTATGCGTATTCGAATTCGCATAAAAAAAGTATGGATTCATATTCGGATTCGATGAAGCAATATAAGTATTTTATTGTAATATATCTAATTAGTTGGACAAATTTATTAGATTCAATGCGATTTCATATTCCTTTAGGTGGAATAAATAGATTAGAATGATTAAGTGTGACTATACAAGCGTCGCCAATATCTTCACATTACATAAGTTACGAGGATACACGGATCAGACCTAATTGAGTATATATTTGATTTGAATTCGTTTTCATTTAAAAATACTAATATGCAACACTATTCAATTCGTATTTGACCAGTTTTCACCCTAAGGTCTGGCCCTAAAGAAAGCGTTTAATTAAAAAATAGATTTTGAGAGCGAGAAAGCGTAAAAAAAACATGAAATACGCTTTCATAAGCACCATTTCTTCCTTGTCCCCAAATCAAACCCAAATCCTTCGTTCCTCGTCCCCAAGTTAATCCCAGATTGAGCGGTGGAATCCGCGCGACATCAGTGGCGGCGACAGGTCCAGTGTGCGGAGCTAGGCGCGTCGGTGAGATTGAGGTGACGGTGATGGCGGTATGAGAGCGAGGTGGTGATGGGCGGTGGTGAAGTGAGAAACGATTCAAGGCATTCCACGGGCCGCCGATTAGAGGAGGAAGATGATCCTTCATCACGCATCATTTTTGTGCGGCTAAGCCTTGGTGGGAGGTGGCTGGACCCGGGAGTTCACCAGAGTAGCAACCAAACATGCCTTAGCAAACCCGTGCAGCGTTTTGGCCAAGCGAGCGCGTGGCGGGACGTGAACCAAACACATTCTCATTCGGAAATAAATTTTCTGGGAGAGAGCCTCCGTGAGGCCCAAGAGATTCGTAGTAAAACACCCCTGGGCTAAGCAAAGCAATCCGTCTGCCAGATTCAAACAAATATTTTGCGTAGAATAATTACAGCAGTCGAGGAGATACATACATGGCACTAGGATCAAGGTGCTGCTCTGTTCAGCGGATCTTCTTTTGCACACATTTTTGCAGACGCGTTCCGCTGAATTGTTCACGCCTTCGTGTGACTATTATTTTTGGTTGGGTCCCTTACGGTCTTTGTGTGGGGGCTGCAGCCATGAGGCAAATGATTATCATCTAATAATGCTCTGATCCCTTGCACGGCAGCCTTTTGCCACGGAGGCCCCAACCAAAAACCAGGTGGATCCGCCCCCAAAAGCCCATACAAAGCCAAGCTGTGACCGAATCAAATCACACCTGCTGCTCATACATCGAGCTCCCCCTGGGGAGCAGAGACGGAGTACTTGACAGCTAGAGTCCGTGCACGAACTCACGGCCGTACGTGCTCTGTCTCGTGCACCTCGGATACTTTTAATACGAAAGCGCGAGTTGATGTGTGCTTGCAAGCGCATTGCATTTCATTGCGTGGGCTTGGTGGTGTTGACACTTGCAACAGCTGGTGACTGTGGCCCAGGGATACACAACGTGCCGACTATAATTTGTACGCACTACCATGCACCCTGAAAAATCCGAATTAGTTTTGAGATACTGTCCAGTCGGATTAACTATACTCTGTCCGGCGTGTCCTCCCTTGCCAATCAAAATGAGCCAAACTGCAGCGTACTTTACAACCGAATTAAACTGTTTGGGGCCGCGCCCGCGTCTTGTCTCGGGTGTTAGAATACCAAGTGTGAACTGTCCCATGTAAGACTTTGTCGAAGCCTCGAAGGCGATATAGCGCAAGCTAAAACTAGCTAAGGGGAGAAGGACCACAAAAGGATGCGATTTCTGATGGACTTTGAGATAAGAAGCTACAAGATTTTGTCAGTTGCTAGAGTTTAAGTTAATCGTGGCCCGTTTCGATTAGGTCCACGAAACTAATGTTTAATCGGAGTTCGTTACAGCAGTCGTTGCAGCTAGAGTTCGTAGGTACGTTTCTTTTTGGGGCAACGCCAAGAGGTCACAGACAAGTTCAGTGTTCAGTGCGACAGGGTAATAAGTCCTGAATTTGTCTGCAGAAAGGCACACTAAGGTAATAAGTCCTGAATTTGTCTGCAGAAAGGCACACTAACCTTTTTTTTATATTAAACCCAGGACCCAAAGATCGTATTCGTATCAACCGGCAGCAAGAAATTTGGTCACAAGTTCTTGTGATAATTATCGATGTTGCAAATAGATGAGGTCAGATCAACCGCATATCTGACTTTTCATGCATGGTTGCTTGATTCCATAGATACCCCTGGGGGAGGACAGACAGCCATTTCCTGGCGAGCATCATAGCATGACACATGTTTTAACCAATGTAGCATGACACATATTTTAACCAACGCTCCTGTTAGAGATACATATATGTTAGAGTAGGATTCTAGATATTATCTTAGTTTCTTTATTTGTAACCTGTATTTGTCTATATATACTGGTCCTTTGGTCTCCTGATAATACAAGTTACTATTCTTAACATGGTATTAGAGCCCTAGTCTTACCTCTCCAGACGCGCAACCCGTCCTGCCCTAGCCACCTCTGCCGGCTTCCCTCCCCTGCACCAGCCGCCTCTGCCGGCTTCCCTCCATCTCACCGCCGCTAGGCTCTCCTCTCGCTGCCGACGCCCAGTCGTGCCACCGCTCCTGTGCCGACACCGCCGATCGACGCCACCGACGCCGCGACGCTTGTGTCGCCACCGCCTCGTCGCTCCACTCCGGAGAGGCAGCCGAGGAGGGCATCAGGGTGCTCGATCGCACGGCCGCCTCGCTTCTCTCCGACGCCGACGCACCGCGGCTCGGCTCCGCCGCCACGCGCCGATGCCTCCACCACCGGCCGCCACGGTGGTGGTGCTTGCCGTGAAGACCACCGCCGCCACCGCCACGAGGGTTGCCGCCGCCGCCACCATCGCCGCAGGGGTCGCCGCCGCCGCGCAGCAGAAGGGTGAACCTCCACCACCGGCCGCCACAGTGGTCTCGCCCGCGGCGGATCTGCACCGCCGAAGCTCGCCCTTCACGCCGCGTGACACGGCCGCCGCCGCGCCGTTGGTGCCACAAGCCGCCGTCGCCGCGCAAGAAGCCGCCGCCGCCGTTCTACCGCAAGAAGCCACCGCCACCATCAGAACGAGGGGGGAACCCTAGTTCCCCCTTCCCCGTTTCGGCCATGTCGATGGTGGGCGTGTCGTCCAGCGCCGCCTATTAGACTACGTTACATTGGTCGCCGCGCCATCCAGTGCCGCCTACCAATGGGCACCGTTTCCCTTCCTCGCTGCCCAGTGATCTTCGATGGTGTTAACTACACCGACTTCGTGTCTCACATGCGCATCCACATGTGTGGTCTTCGTCTTTGGGGTGTCGTCTCTGGTGATGTCACCTGCCCGTCTTGCCTTACTCCTCCGATGGAGCCTACGTCTGTTGTGTTGCCCCCGACAGCCGACAAGGTTGCTGTCGAGGCTGCTGGTCTTGCTGATGAGAAGGCTGCATCTGCCTACCAAGAGGCTCTGGATTCCTACATGGATCGATTGACCACCTACACTCAGTGGTGCCACGACGACGTCGGGCGGCTGCTGTCTTCATCGCCAGTGTCCAGCCCCAGTTCTCTTCTGAGGTTGTGGGACTCTCTTCGGCTGTCCAGATGTGGACTCACCTTCGTCAGCGCTACGAACCCTCTGGAGATGCCCTCTACCTGTCCGTGGTGCGTCAGGAGCACTCTCTTCAGTAAGGTGATGCTACTTTTGACGCCTTCTACACTCAGAGTTCTGATGTCTGGCGTCAGCTGGATTCTCTTCGCCTTCGCCGCCGCCGCTCTGTTCGTCTTTGCCGGTATGCGTCTTGACTGGAGTTCCAACGTGTCTACGAGTTCCTTACTCACCTTCGTCCTGAGTTTGAGCAGAGGCTGTAACACCCTGACTGTAACACCCTGACCCAAAATCGGCTCAATGCCCAGCCCACCGTGGGGCGGACCCGCCTACACATAGCACCTCACTTACACTTTCGTCCTCGTTTCGTGTAAAAGGGTTAACCCGGAGGTGCTACGCTTGGATCCAACAGCATTATATACTACTACAACTCACTTGAGACAAGCAATGTGGGACTAATCCCACCACACAACTCCTCATGGGCCACATGGGCCACGCTACGAGTAGGCCGGGGTATTACACTCACCCCTTATGGGCCGACCCCGGCAAAGATACCGTATACGCTGCAAATGCCCGAACCACCCCTAAGACACGCCCGGTGTCCAGGTCTGCACATATGCCATGCCATGTGTCCACTCCGGCCCACATGTGCGATCGCGCCATATGCCCGCTTCCGCCCCGCACGCGCCTGCAATAAGGTTGATGCTCGATACCATCAACACCTCGACCCAAAATCGGCTCAATGCCCAACCACACCGTATGCGACCCGCCTACACATAGCACCTCACTTACACTTTCGTCCTCGTTTCGTGTAAAAGGGTTAACCCGGAGGTGCTACGTTTGGATCCAACAGGCATTATATACTACTACAACTCACTTGAGACAAGCAATGTGGGACTAATCCCACCACACAACTCCTCATGGGCCACATGGGCCATGCTACGAGTAGGCCAGGGTATTACAGAGGCGTACCCAACTTCTTGCACGCCACCCTCGTGTCACTCTTCTAGAGGCCCTTACTGAGATACGTGCAAAGGAGACTTGTCTGAGTGGTGCTGGTCTGATGCCACTCCCCTCCGTGCTCGCTGCTCATCCACCTGCTACACCGACTGCTCCACGCTTCAGTACACTGCCTTCGCCAGCAGCTGCCACAGGTGGTGGTGGCCGCCCTCCATCTGGCGGTGCTCATCCTCGCTGCTCCTACTGCGACAAGGTCGGCCACATTGAGTCCCAGTGCTATAAGAAGCAGCGGCATCTTTCACGCCGTCCTTCTCCTAGCACTAGCACCGGTACTTCTACATCGACTCCTTCAGCAGTTTCTCTCACAGAGCAGGAGATAGCCAGATTTCGATGCCTGCTTGCCGCTTCAGGTTCTCCCTCAACAGGTTCTGCTACTAACTCTTCGGGTAATGAGAGACCACCTTCTACACAGTCAGGTACCTCCCCATGAATTCTTGATTCAGGAGCATCATTTCACATGACTTCTGATTCTTCCACTTTATCTTTCATTACACCTCTTGATTCCCCTGTCAGTATTCTTACTACTGATGGTGCCTCTCTGTCTCTGATCGAGGACCTCTTAGCAACTCATCATTTCATGTTCCTTCTGTTACCCATGTTCCTCGCCAAACCATGCAGCTTCTTTCTGCTGGACAGAATACTGACCTTGGTTGTCGGGTCATTCTTGACTCTGACTCTTGTTGTGTTCAGGACCGCCACACGGGGGTTCTGATTGGTTCTGGCACTCGGCGCCTTAACTCACAGCGTCTCTGGGAGCTTGACTGGCTTCACCCTCCTTCACGCCACCGCCGCGCGCGGTCTTTCGCTTCGCCACTCCGCCTACCACTCTTTCCAAAGAAGGCATCATCGTCTTGGTCATCTGGGTGGATCTCGTTTATCCTCTTTAGTTCGTCGTGGTCTTCTGGGGTCTGTCTCAGGAGACGTATCTTTAGATTACCAGGGCTATAAGTTAGGGAAACAGATTCACCTTCCCTATTCTCATAGTCAGTCTGTGTCTCAGCGATCATTTGATCTTATTCATTCAGATGTTTGGGGTCCGGCTCCCTTCCTTTTGAAAGGGGCCATCGATATTATATCATTTTTATAGATGACTTCTCTCGCCACACTTGGATATATTTTATGTCTTCGCGTAGTAAGGCCTTGTCTATCTATAAATAATTTGCTACCATGGTTCGCATATAGTTTTCCACTCCTATTCGTGTTTTTCGTGCTGACTCTGCTGGCGAGTACCTCTCTCATTACCTGCGCAGCTTCCTTGCTGAGCAGGACACCCTCGCTCAGTTCTCTTGTCCTGATGCTCATGCTCAGAATGGTGTCGCTGAGTGCAAACATCGTCAACTCCTTGAGACGGCTCGTACACTGATGATTGCCGCCTCTATTCCACCTCACTTTTGTGCTGAGGCTGTTTCCACTGCCACCTATCTCGTCAACATCCAAATTTCTCTTACGCTCTTTAGGTGAGATCCGCTGAGCGTCTCGTGATCTTTCTCCGCACTACTCGCCTTCGCTCGCTTTGGCTGCGTTTGCTACGCTCTCCTTGCACTCGAGAACGCACTAAACCGATCGCCACCGTTGAGTGTATTTTTATGGGATACAATCGCGAGCACAAGGGCTATCGGCCGGATCTGTTGGTCGACGGATGCGGATTTCTGGATGTGACTTTTGACGAGTCTCGCCCCTTCTACCCACGCCCCGCCTCTCCTTCGTTTCCTCTGTGGAGTCCCCGTTTTTTTGATCTTTCCGAGACACCCATCTCTGTCTTGCCTCGCCCACCCGCCCCACTAAGTCTCCACATATATCTCCCGAGGCCTCTCGCCAAGAAATGCCTCTCGCCGTCGCTCGTGGCTCCTCGTGCTCCTCCCACTCTCTTTACACTCGTCGACCTCGATTGAGGCTCTTCCGATAAACCATCTTCCCCGATGTTTTATCTTCTCCTGATGCTCTATCTTCCCCTGATGGGCCATCATCTCCTCGCTACGGTCTCCGCGATCGTCGGTCGATTCGACCTCCTGCCCGTTTTGGTCTTGCTGGTGCAGCTACCCATGAGCCCGTCTCCTACCAGGATGCTGTTACTCATCCTGAGTGGCAGCATGCTATGGCCGAGGAGATTGCTGCTCTCGAGCGTACTGATACTTGGGATCTTGTTCCTTTTCCATCTCACTCTCGTTCCATCACGTGTAAGTGGGTCTATAAGATTAAGACTCGCTCTGATGGCTCTCTTGAGCGCTATAAGGCGCGTCTTGTTGCTCGTGGCTTCCAGCAGGAGCATGGTCGTGACTACGAGACTTTTGCTCTTGTGGCCCACATGACCACTGTCCGCACTCTTCTTTAGGTGGCGTCTGTTCGCCATTGGTCCGTTTCTCAGCTTGATGTCAAGAACGCATTTCTTAATGGCGAGTTGCGTGAGTAGGTCTACATGCATCCGCCACCTGGGTATTCTATTCCTGAGGGTATGGTCTGTCGTCTTCGTCGCTCTCTCTATGGCCTTAAACACGCCCCTCGTGCTTGGTTTGAGCGCTTCTCCTCTATGGTCACTGCTGCTGGCTTCTCAGCTAGTGATCATGATCCTACTCTTTTTGTCCACACTTCGTCTCGTGGTCGGACTCTTCTTCTTCTATATGTTGATGATATAATCATCACCGGAGATGATTCTGAGTACATTGCCTTTGCCAAGGCTCGTCTGAGTGAGCAGTTCCTTATGTCGGATCTTGGTCCTCTTCATTACTTCCTTGGGATTGAGGTTACTTCCACTCCAGATGGTTTCTTTATGTCCCAAGAGAAGTATATTCAAGATTTTCTTGATCGCGATTCTCTCACTGATCAGCGTACTGTTGAGACTCCCATGGAGCTCAACATTCATCTCCGGCCCTCTGATGGCGAGCCTCTTTCTGATCCGACTCGCTATCGTCATCTTGTTGGGAGTCTTGTCTACCTTGCTGTTACTTGTCTGGATATCACTTATCCAGTTCATGTCCTGAGTCAGTTCATTTCCGCTCCCACCAAGGTCTACTACAGCCACCTTCTTCGAGTTCTACGATACTTTCGTGGTACTATCTCTCGCCGTCTCTTCTTTTCACGCTCCAGCTCGTTACAGCTTCAGGCTTATTCGGTTGCTACTTAGGCCAGCGATCCCTCTGATCGCCGGTCTATCTCTGCTTACTGTGTTTTTCTTAGTGGTTCTCTCATTGCCTAGAAGACGAAGAAATAGACTGCAGTGTCCCGTTCGAGTGTAGAGACTGAGTTGCGAGCTATGGCTCTCTTGACAGCAGAGATTACTTGGCTACGGTGGTTACTTCAGGATTTTGGTGTTTCTGTCACTACACCGACTCCTCTCTTGTCGACAAATCACAAAGCTATCAAGATTGCTGTGATCCTCTGATGCATGAGCTCACCAAGCATATTGGTGTTGATTCTTCCTTCATGAGGTCTTGTGTGTATGATCAGGTGATTGCTCTTCAGTATGTGCCTTCAGAGATTCAGATAGCAGATTTCTTCACGAAGGCCCAGACTCGAGCACAGCATAGCTTCTACCTTTCCAAACTTGGTGTTGTTGATCCACCATGAGTTTGAGGGGGTGTTAAAGATATATATGTGTTAGAGTAGGATTCTAGATATTATTTTGGTTTCCTTATCTGTAACTTGTACTTGTCTATATATACTGGCCCTTTGGCCCCCTAATAATACAAGTTGTTATTCCTAACAGCTCCACCTGTTTCATGAACATCTGACTGCGATCGCTGGCTAGTAGCCTTGTAGCAAACAAGCAGGTAAGATGAAACTGTGAAAGTGAATGATTGAGATAGTACGACGATAAATATATTTTCATCCGACAGACTCTGGAGATGGAAATGTTGGAATTGGGCTTATCTGTGTAAAAGTCTACTCATTTCTAAAATTTTAAAGCATACAAATCCTTAGATCAAAAGTCTTATATTAGAGTGATCGAAATCTTATACCAGTGTGGTCGAAGGCATAAACCAGTGTGGTCAAAGCCTTAGACCAGTGTGGTCGAAACTTTAAATTAGTGTGGTCGTAATAATGTGGTCGAAGACATAGACTAGTGTGATCGAAGGCATAGACCAGTGTAGTCGAAGCCTTAGACCAGTATGGTCGAAGACATAAATTAGTATGATCGAAATAATATGGTCGAAGCCTTGCATAGACTAGTATAGTTGAAATAATATGGTCGAAGCTATAGACCATTATGGTCAAAGGTATAGACTAGTGCGGTCGAAAATAATGGTCGGATCCTTATATCAGTGTGGTCATAATATACTGATCGAAGTTGTAGACCAGTGGTCAATCAGGATCGGTAAACACTGAATAATTGTTGGAAATATGCCCTAGAGGCAATAATAAAGATGATTATATTTCGTTATGTTCATAATATTAGATAATATGTTATCTTGTTCCTATAATAATATCGTTAATATTTATTATAAAGTATGTGACTTGATTGTAAAACTATGTATTTTTACGATGATTA
Source organism: Hsuehochloa calcarea (assembly GCA_036346395.1). Classification (NCBI taxonomy): domain Eukaryota; kingdom Viridiplantae; phylum Streptophyta; class Magnoliopsida; order Poales; family Poaceae; genus Hsuehochloa; species Hsuehochloa calcarea. The sequence goes on along the minus strand of CM070610.1, from coordinate 11,538,115 downwards.
TTCTTCAACGTTCTCTAGTCGGAAACATATGAGAACACATATGAATAGACTAGCATATGTATTGGTTGATGACTATGTTTCATAGGTCATAGAAATAGAGATATCAAACCAATAATATGGACACATATTAGAGAACATGGTGTTGGTTTGACTCACTTTGAGACACTATTGAGATTGTTATGATTTCATGTGTCATCAGTTGGTCTCAAGCAATGATGATGTATAATCCTTAGACCTGGTATCAGCATGGTTTCCTACAGGTGTAATAGCACTCTTAGGGGTTGCCAAACACTACTCGTAACTGGGTAGTTATAAAGGTAACTTTCAGGTATGCCATGAAACATGCGGAGGAATATGACTGGTCGGATATGAGATTTGCTCCTCCTAACATAACAGGAGAGATGTCTTTGGGTCCGTCGTTGTGATCGGATAAAGAAAGCGCATGGTCATACCACTAGTGGTCGAAGTGTCGACCACATGAAGTTATTCGACACTTGATCGAGAAAGTATTGAACATTCCATGGATGACAAATTATCTCACCTGTAGTTCAACCAGATATCGTGAGGCAAAGGGAGAATACATAAGTAGATCGTTCAGTTCGACCAGATATGAGCTGGTCGTAGACTGGTCGAAGCTGGTCGTAAACTGGTCGTATGGAGATATGAGCTAGTCGTGTATTGGTGAAGCTGGTCGTAGACTAGTCGAACATAATCACTAACTAGTCGTAAGGAGTTACAAACTAGCCGTACTTAAGTATTAACTGGTCGTTAGGAGTTACGAACTGGTCGTAACTAAATATACACTGGTCGTGACTAGATATGAGCTGGTCGTAAGTGACCACACTGATATAAGGATCACAATAAGGTTTTGGTTGTAGATCATATTGTATTAAGATTTGTCTAATATATTCTTTGTGTGTTCGGGAATCGTTATGTGCTACTAGGCACCACTAACGACTCATGGTCAGAAAAGAGTTTCTGAGTCACAATCGATTATATATGAACCTATATGGTCACACACTTAAAGGGTTGAGATTTGATTTGGATGGTGATCTGAATTCTTGTAGGCCACGAGTTCCTAATGAGCCTCAAGTTGGAGACCCATCATGGATGCCTATATATAGAGGGGCGGTGGCATGGGGTTTCATATACTATTTTGAAGAATTCCCAAAACCCAAACAACAACACCTTCCTCATCCAATACTACGCCGCCGACACTAGCACTCCAGCGTGTGGTGTCCCCGCTCCGTATGTGTGGATACCTTGGAGGTGTTGTTGCGAAGCATCAGCACTAGGACGATCCGCAACTTGTGACGATCTCAGGAGTAGGAGGAGAAGACGTGAGGCGAGTACGACTACTACTGCATCAACTCGCTACATCGACTCTACTTCTGCTACAAGTCAGCGCGTCTAATGGTAATCTCGTGATCTATTACTAGCGGAGTTTTCTTGGTTGCACTTTTTTTTGTTTTGTGCTATCGTAGCCTACCCATAATCCTTTAGTTGTATCAGAGTCATCTCGTCTAGTTTTATATTAGCATTAGATGCATACTATGATATGTGGAAGTCATAGATGTGATTTATTTCTATTATTTGTTGGTCGCTCTTTAATAGATTGTTTTGGCGATGATCGATATGATTGTCCATGTGTGGTGGTCTCAAGATGGGTTCGTGATCATTATTCTGTGATCGTGTTTTCATAGTCGAATCACAACTTGCCTCTACTGGTCGGTTTCCGCCATCGGGGCAGACAGTGATCTTAAATCCATAGAACACGCGAAGATCAATCTGGTTGACCGAATCGGAGTTGCGATCGAAAAGACTTAATGTGATTAATCCAATGCGATTTACAAGGACAAAACTGTAGATTGGATCTACGTAGTCCGAAAAATTTCAAAACAAGGGTTGCCGCCCCTGCGAACCCGCTATGGATAGGGCTACCGCCCTTCTGGTGCGGGTTGCCACCCTTGTGGACTAGGATCTTAACTTAGTTTTTGGTATTGCTAGTTCACACCATCCGTTAGATGGAATGTGATTCTATGGCTAACTTGTTTTTGCAGGATTTCATGAATAGTATGACCCATGATGTATAAGATGCATGTGTGTGTAATGTTTATGACCTCTGTGTCATGCTTATTGCAACCCAAGGCTGTCTATATTTGTATAACGGTCTGTGTGTCTACTTGTGATGCTTCTTCACTCCTTGTAATTTATTACTAGTGCTATTAGGAGCAATGGTTTAGTGGGAGTACTTGGAGGTATTGGCCACCTGCAGACATGGTGAACAGGAAGCACGACGATGGAGATCACCATGTGGAAGGGTCATACTATATCACGATGCAATGTGATTGTCTGTGAATACCTTTATATTCCTGTTTATTTCTATGCATGTTATTTAGTTGCTTCGAATGCTTTTAACATGGTAGAAGTAAGATTCCCTCACATAATATTAAGTTAAATTGATGCCCTCCCAATCAGTTGCACCATCCAAAGTCATGTATTTTAATGGTAGATCTTGCTAAAGCAGAGAGCTATTAACTTTTCTTGACTAGATGGGTTTGTGTCGGACACTTACACACATATCATTGGTTTAACTTGACAAGGTCATCATAACGGTTATGGACCTTAGGGCATAGGGTTGGGTGACAAAGCATAGAGATACTGCCCAACAACAAGAGTCATGCAGAGATATGATTAGCAAAGAGTTGTTTACCAATTTCACTAATCTTCTAGCAGTGATACCAAAGCTCACTAGTAGATTAACTGATTGTGGGTCTTGAATTACTAAATGTCATAAGAGGGATATGGCTTTTAATGAGAGTATCTTTATTAAATTATTTAATAGAAGTTACTTTTCTTGAACGTATGTCTTAGTTTTGCAAATTTTATGTTGTAGATCATGACACCAATTGTTGTACCTACATCTAGTTTTGCTTTACGTTTGATACTTGAAAAAGAAAAACTGAATGGAACAAATTTTGCGGATTGGTACCGAAACCTAAGAATTGTTCTTAGGTAAGATAAAAAGGAACATGTTCTAGAGGAACCAATTCCAGATGCGTATGCTGAAAATATTGCTGGTACTCTTAAAAACGCCTATAAAAAGGCATGTGATGAGTCCTTTTATGTTAGCTATCTCATGCTTGCTGCCATGAACTCAAACCTTCAGAAGCAGTTTGAGAACATAACGGCCTACGATATGATCGTGATGCTCAAAGGCATGTTTGGGACACAAGCAAGAACTGAGAGATATGAGATCTCAAAGAAATTATTTGAGAGCAAGCTAGCTGATGGTAGTCCGATAAGCCCACATGTGATCAAGATGGTTGGTTACACGCAGAGTTTGGAAAAACTTGATTTTCCACTTAGTCAAGAGTTGGCTACTGATTTGATTCTTGCTTCTCTTCCTGCAAGCTATGGATAGTTCATTCTGAACTTCCATATGAATGACTCAGACAAGAATCTCACCTTACTGCATATGATGATCAAGACTGCAGTGGACAACGTTAAGAAAAGCAACAGTCATGTGATGATGGTGCAAAAGAGTGCAAGCTTCAAGAAGAAGGCGAAGACTTGGGCCGAAGGAAAGGGCAAGGCTAAAGCGTCGGATGAGATCCATACTATCAAGCCCAAGCCCAAGACTAAGACCGGCCCGACTCAAGAGAATGAATGATTTTACTGCAAAAGCTAGGCCATTATAAGAGGAACTGTAAGAAATACTTAGCTGATCTGAAAAAGAATGGTGGGACTAAACCTTCCACTTTAAGTATTAATGTTATAGATATTTTTCTTGCTGGTTCTTATATTAACTCTTGCGTATTTGATACCAGATCGGTTGCTCATATTTGCAATTCGATGCAAAGTATAACAAGGAGTAGGAGAGTTGCAAGAGGCGAGATGGATCTTTGCGTCGGGAATAAAGCAAGGGTTGCTGCATTGGTCGTCGGGACTTTCCCATTACTTTTGTCCTCAGGATTTATTATAGAATTAAATAATTGCTATTACATTCCAGCCATGAGTAGAAACATTATCTAAGCCTCATGTTTGATAGCAGAGAGTTATAAATTCATTATTGAGGACAATGGTTGTTCTATATTTTTGAATGAAATATTTTATGGCTATACTCCTGTTTTGAATGAGTTGTTTATTTTAAATCTTGATGATGCACCCGTCTACAATATTAATGCGAAGAGACTTCGGCCTAATGATATGAATTCCACTTTTATTTGGCATTGTCGTTTGGGTCACATAAGTAAGAAATGTATAAAGAAGCTCCATGATGATGGAATACTAAATTTATTTGATTTGGAATCATTTGACATGTGCGAATCTTGTCTACTTGGAAAGATGACCAATGCACCTTTCACTGCTCGAACTGAGAGGACGTCTAACTTGTTGGCATTTATATATACTGATGTGTGTGGACCAATGAGCACGACAGGTAGAGGTGGTTTTTAGTACTTCATTGCTTTCACTGATGACTTTAGTAGATATGGATATATCTATTTAATGAGGCACAAGTCGAAATCCTTTCAAAATTTCAAGGAGTTCCAAAGTGAGGTACAAAATCAACTTGGCAAGACAATAAAATTTTTACGATCTGATTATGGAGGTGAATTTTTGAGCTATGAGTTTGGTGATCATTTGAAGCAATGTGGAATTGTTCCACAACTTACACCACTGGGCACTCCACAATGGAATGGGGTGTCCTAGCAGCATAATCGGACCTTGTTGGACATGGTTCGGTCGATGACGAGTTAATTGGATCCGCCATTGTCTCTTTGGGGTTACACTCTAGAAACTGCCGCTTCCACTTTAAATATGGTACCATCGAAATCAGTAGAATAGATACCATATAAGATGTGGACTGGGAAGAGTTCTAGTTTGTCTTTTCTAAAGATTTGGAGATATGATGTCTATGTTAAACATTTAACGTCTGATAAACTCACACCCAAGTCAGATAAATGCTTCTTTATAGGATATCCTAGGGAAACAAAAGAATATTACTTCTACAACTAAGAAGAGGGAAAAGTTTTTGTTGCCCGAAATGATGTATTTTTTGAGAAAGTTTCTTTCAAAAGGAGTCAGTGGGAGAAAGGTACAACTCAAAGAAATTAGAAAAATATCTGTGGATATCATGGGGATATGCTCCAGATCTTAGGATGATGTGACAATTGGTAATGGCATTTATGGTTTATCGTTTCACGTGTTTTCGACAAAGTTTCAGAACTGTCAGGCTTTCTCGACAGGGGCGGTCCGACCGGACATGGCATGGCGGTCAGACTGGTCCCAAATCGGTCGGACCGGCCATGACCAAAAATGGTCAGAACAGGCTGGTCCAAAAATAGAGAGTGTAGGCAAGTGAGGGGATCCCAATGCACTTGGTCTCATGATTTTTGGAGTCTCCAGTCAAAAGTTGTTCGAGATATAAAATTCCAGTAGGGTCTGGGATTTGAGGGGCCAAAATTTGGCTAAGTCCCATTGGCCGGTTTGACCACCAGAGTCAAGGCCGATCAAGATGGGGCGGTCGACCGCCCCGAGGGGCGGTCTGACCGGTTGTCACTTGAACGTCGGCCTTCGTGGCGGCATTGTTCGTTGGTTAGGTCAAAGTCATGAGTTTCAGTGCTTATGTGTTGCATGATGCATGTTTTTGACTAACGTGGATCAAGTTGTGAAGAACTTATTCCCAGATTTGATTTACTTATCTATTGTTGTGCAGGTTGCTTGGTGGTGAACGACGGTCAACGGCGAGGATGATCGGGACTAGGCTTGGAGAGCTGAGGTCTAGAACGATCAACGATGCTGGGTGAGGTCAATGAACTCAAGTGTGGTGCAGAATAGACAAGGATGACCGAACGGACAGTTCGGTGCGACTAGTTTGATCAAGTGGTGCGGGAGTCGATGCAAGTGCCATGGTGGTTTCGGTGGGAGCCGGATGGGAGAGACTTGCCGACACGGAGAGAGGCGTTGATCAACCTACACGTGGCGAGCAGCGGTGTTTCAAGACAGATGGACTCGGTCTTCGGAGAAGGACCGAGAAGGGGTATTTTGGTAATCTTACCAAATACCACCTTGGTGACCTTTTGCCAACCCGCAGCGCAAGACGACGCAAAGAGAAGCGGTTTAGGTCAAGAGGTGTTGAAGACGGCGCTTTAAAATGCGTGCGTGTGTGACCCGTTTGTGTTGGGCCTTAACGGGAGCCCATTTAAATTAAAACTTCTAGAAGGTCTATGTCTCCACTATAAATAGAGGAGGGAGGTGGCTGCACCCCTTCCAACCCTTTCATTATTGTTGAAACCCTAGTTTGGCTTAGGGAGAGGATTAGTGGAGGTTAGGGTTCTAGAGAGTTTTGATTTGATTTCGTACTCTTGGATTGAACTTTGTCCTCCATTGATGGAGTGGCTGTAAACCCAAACCCTATCAAATCAATCCAAGGAAAGTTTGCTCAAAGATGTGTGTCTTTGTTTTTCTTCTCTCTATTTGGTGATTTTGAGTCTTTCTTTAATTCGCATGTTTTTGATTGATTTATTCACGTGATCTAACTTGCTGTGACATGTGGGAACACATCTAGGATCATCTTGATCATCAATCACCCACGAGCAAGTTTTTGGATCTAGTTTTCGTTTTGACTCGGTTTTGAACCATCCACCTCTCAAACTGAAAAAGGTCATAACTTTTCCAAGGATCTTCACGATCTTTGATTGAAATAGGTTCCTGACATCCTAGAGAAGGTGTGTACCAAGTTTCATTAAGTTTAGAGTTGAAGATCAAAAGTTACACCTATTTGCAACTTCATTTTTAGGGCTGGTTTTACTGTTCATCAGACTGGAGGTCAGACCGCCCCTGGTGACCGGTCCGACCGCCCAATGGACCGGTCCGACCGCCATTAACACAGAGGTCAGACTGCCCAACACTTAGAGTTTTAGCCCATGTTGATTTCGATTGTTTTGCTTCGGGGTTTAGATTGGATTCAATACTAGTCTTCCGCTGTACTGGTATATTGATTTTCATAGCTTCCATAGCTATTGGAGTGAAATTTGTATTGGATCTGATCTTGGTTGAAAAAGTGAGCGTGCTCCTATTCACCCCCCTTTAGTCGCCTTTTCGGTCCAACAAGTGGTATCAGAGCCCGGTTAGTTCAATCTTGATCTTAACCGGTCACTGAACTTGGCGATGGATAAGTACTCCACCAAGCCGCATATCTTCGATGGGCACGACTATGCCTATTGGAAGAATCTCATGCGAGTCTTCCTTGAGAGCGAAGGACAAGCTATATGGGAGGTTGTTCGAGCCCCGCTCGTTCTTCCCGAAGTTGTTACGCCAGCTTCAACAACCCTCTTGGCTAACAACAATAAGGCAAAGAACCTCTTATATGGTGGACTTGGTAGACAGGAGTATGATCGAATTTGCAATCTTGAGACTGCGCACGAGATTTGGAACACCCTCGAAACCTACCATGAGGGTTCGTCCCAAATCAAGAAAGTACGCCAGACAGTCTATAAGCGTGAATATAACAAATTCGAGATGCGTCCTGGAGAGAGCATCGATGACATTTTCAGTCGCTTTAACAAAGTGATTAATCAGATGAAAGCTGTTGGAATTGAATATTCTCAGTCTGAAAATGCCACCCACCTTTTGGCTGCAATCAACACCAAGGAGTGGGAGATAAAGGCTACCGCCATTGAGGAGAACGTCAACCTCTCAGATCTGACTTTGGAGCTGTTCTATAGCAAGCTCAAGACTCATGAGATCAAGAGGATTGATCATCCCAAAAAGGAAAACATGGCCTTGGTAGCAGACCCGCTCAAGAGAGTTTCTGATGGGTCTTCTGAGTCTTCTTCTATATTTTCGCTTGCTGGTTTATCTGCAATTCATGAAGAGGAGTTTGAGAGTTTCCCTGAGGCCGAGTTAGCCCTCATAGTTAGAAAAGCCACACGGGCCTATAACAATATGAGAAACAAAAAGAGAGGAGGTCCCGTGACTTGCTATGAGTGTGGTGAGCTCAATCATATCCGGGCAAATTGCCCCAAGTTGAAAGGAAAGAGCAACCATAAGGAGGGAAAGCCAGCTTGGAAGAAGCCTCAATGGAACAAATCAAGATTTGATGCTGCCAAGCTGACAAAGGCAGCTCACCGGGTTCTTGCCACTTTTGGGGAACAATCCTTAAGCGATGTGGACTCCGGGAGCGAGGATGACAAGGAGGAGGAGATCCCTCAAGATAAGAAGAAGGGGAAGGCCAAGGACTTCACCGGCGTTTGCTTCATGGCCGACTCCGATGACGTCGACGACGATGAGGTACCTCTCTCCTATGATGTCCTTTCTGATAGATGTGAAACTATCTTTGAGCAACTCATGAGTCAGGATAAAGCTTTAGAGTATATCATGGCTAGGAACAAGGACTTAGAGTCTCAAGTAGATAATCTGACTTTAGAACTTGCAAATTCTAAGACTCTTGAATCTGATGAATGTTCTTCCTGCCATGCTCCACACTCAGAATTTTCTAAACTGCAATCTGCTCATGATACTACTTTGCAATAACTTGAAAATGCTAGGACTGAGCTAGTTGAGGTTAAATCTGCTCCTTGTGAAAAATACTTAGATTCTAGCAAGTTGGTTGCTTCTGGTGTGGTTGATTCTAGCCTTTGCTCTTTTTGCATTGAACGAGAACATGAAGTACAAGACGTAGTAAATGCAGTTAGAGCTAAATTTGCTAAGCTTAAGGATAGAATTGATTCTGCTTCTTGTATCTCTTGCGAAACTCTTAAACTTGAAGCTACCTTATATAAGGAGAGATATGCTAGAGCCATTAAGGGCAAAACTTGTGAATCATGTGTTAATCTTGAAAAAGAAAATGCTTATCTTAAGGATATCTTAGAAAATTTTTCTAAAGGTAAGAAATAATTAAACATGATTCTGGACAAGTCTAAAACTCCTTATAAGAAGCAAGGATTTGGATACAACTCTGCCCAAGATAATTCTAAGTCGAAAGTTACTCAAGTCTTGGAAAATAGGTTAATTGAATTTAAAACCCAACCTGCAAAAACTATTTTTAAATCTGCGGGTTTTGCCCAACCATCTGTTAAGTCAAAGGGTCCTTCTCCCAGTGGTATCAAGTACCATTGCACCTATTGCAAGAAGGATGGACATTTGGTTGAGTTCTGTTGGCGTAGGTTGAAAAATGATAAGAAAATTTTTGCTAGAATTTCACTCAATCAACCTAGAGCTTTTACGAGATATGGTAACGTAGAAAAGAAGAAATCTGGTATAGGATTTGTGTCACATGCTCATCATCATGCTCCTAGATAGGATAACTCTCATATTAAAGTTACCATTGCTCATAACAGAATTTCAAACTTAATCAAGGATAGCACTTCTGCTTTGCATACTACTCGCAGACGTGTGTCTCAGTACTAGGTTCCCAAGTCTTGTTTTACTAACCCCAGTATTGAGACACATCGTTCTTCTGTGCCTTGATTTTCAGGATTACCGCGGAAAGAGGAAGGACACGTGGTTCGTTGACCCCGGCTGTTCACGCCACATGACCGGAGACTCAAGATGGTTCACCTCCTTCACGCGGTCGACGGATGATGAATTCATCACCTTTGGAGATGATAGGCAAGGGCGGATTGAAGGAACATGATCGATCAGGGTGAACGACAAGTTCATCCTCAAGAACGTCGCCCTTGTGGATAAGCTAAGGTTTAATTTGCTTTCTGTCTCTCAACTTCTTGACGATGGCTATGAGACTAGATTTAAGAAAAATACTTGTCGGGTGCTTGATTCAACTAGTGAGCTTGTTTTTGGGATTACTAGAGTTGCTAGGATCTTTGGAGCTGATTTTTCTGAATCTCTTGCTGGTTCTCTCAAGTGCTTGATTTCATCTTCTTCTTCTGAGTTCTGGCTTTGGCACCGTCGTTTGGGGCACATTGGTTTTGATCATCTGACGCGAGTTAGCAACCTTGAGCTCATGAGAGGTTTGCCCAAACTCAAAGTCGTCAAGGATGTTGTATGTGCGCCCTGTAGGCATGGCAAGCAAGTTGCCGCCTCACACCCATCAGTGACTATGGTCATGACTGACGGACCGGGACAATTGCTTCATATGGATACTGTTGGTCCCGCTAGGGTTCGGTCGGTTGGTGGAAAATGGTACATTCTTGTCATAGTCGATGATTTTTCTAGATACACTTGGGTGTTCTTTCTTGCTTCGAAGGATGAAGCTTTTGATCATTATCATGATCTTGTTCTTCGTTTGGCTTCTGAACTTCCGAGTGCCTTAAGAGAGATCCGCAGTGACAATGGCACGGAGTTCAAGAATGCCTCTTTTGCTTCCTTTTGTGCTGAGCGTGGAATTGAGCATCAGTTCTCCTCTCCACACGTCCCTCAACACAATGGCGTTGTGGAAAAGAAGAACAGAACCCTAGTCGAGATGGCTAGGACGATGCTAGATGAGTATAGCACTCCGAGGAGGTTTTGGGCCGAAGCTATTTCTACTGCTTGCCATATTGCAAATCGTGTCTTTTTGAGACCGTCTTTGGGCAAGACTCCTTATGAGCTTCGGTTTTGTAGAAAACCCTCTGTCGCGCACTTTCGAGTCTTTAGATCCAAGTGTTTTTTTTTCTCAAGACAGGAAACCTAGATAAATTTGAGTCAAGAACTTTTGATGGTTTATTTCTGGGTTATCCTGCGCATTCAAGGGGTTTTCGAGTTTTTAATGTTGAAACTAACCTGGTTCAGGAGACATGCAATGTCACTTTTGATGAGACTAGCCCTGGAGCTAGATCAGATATTTCAGGTGATACACAGGTGACAGAGAGTATATTTGTAGAGGAAGATGATGATGGACTCGATGATGCTCTTCCACCTGCTGCTGTTGACGCTCCTCTTCCAGCACAAGAACCTGCTGTGACTACTTCGCTTTAGTTGAGGCACTGCGATCTTCATCATCGCAGATATCATGAGGTCGAAGAGTATTTTCCTCTCCGGGTGCGCCACTTCACATTCAAAAGCAGTATCCTCCGGATCAGATGATAGGTAATCTCCATAAGCGAGTCACTCGCTCCAGGTATCATTATCCAAACCTCTATTCTCATTCTGCTTTTGTAGCTTCTTTTGAACCCCGCGATATATCACATGCTTTATCTGATTCTAGTTGGGTCAATGCCATGCATTAGGAGTTAGAGAATTTTGAGAGGAATAAGGTCTGGAACCTAGTAGAACCTCCTAGTGGTCATAATGTTATAGGAACCCGCTGAGTTTTCAAAAACAAACAAAATGAGGATGGTTCTGTGATTAGAAACAAGGCTAGGTTGGTAGCTCAGGGGTTTAGCCAAGTTGAGGGGTTAGATTTTGATGAGACATTTGCTCCTGTTGCTAGACTAGAAGCCATTCGCATTTTTCTTGCATTTGCTGCCTCTAAGGGTTTTAGATTATATCAGATGGATGTTAAGAGTGCATTTTTGAATGGTTTCATAGAGGAGGAGGTTTATGTTAGGCAACCCCCAGGCTTTGAGAATCACAAGAACCCACATCATGTCTTCAAGCTGTCCAAAGCCTTGTATGGTATTAAACAAGCCCCTAGAGCCTGGTATGATAGGCTTAAGACCTTTTTGCTTGAGAATGATTTTGAGATGGGTAAGGTAGACAAGACCTTGTTCATTCTTAGGTGTGGCAATGACTTCCTACTTGCTCAGATTTACGTTGATGATATAATCTTTGGTGGTTCTTCTCATGCTCTTGTTTCCAGCTTTTCTGAGACTATGTCCAGGGAATTTGAGATGAGCATGATGGGAGAGCTCAATTACTTTCTTGGGCTTCAAATGAAGCAATGTAAGGAAGGGATCTTCATCCATCAGACGAAGTATACTAAGGATCTGCTCAAACACTTAGACATGGGAGACTGCAAGCCGATCGCCACTCCCATGGCGACTTCAACTGATTTGGATCCAGATGAGGAAGGAGAAGCCGTGGATCAACGCGAGTACCGCAGCATGATCGGCTCCCTCCTGTACCTGATGGCCTCAAGACCGGACATCCACTTCACAGTCTGCCTCTGCGCGAGGTTTCAGGCGTCTCCGAGAGCTTCCCATCGCCAAGCTGTTAAGCACATATTTAGGTATTTACACTCTACCCTCCAGTATGGCATTTGGTACTCATGCTCTTCTTCTTTGTCCATTCGGGGGTTTTCTGATTCTGATTTTGCGGGCTGTCGGCTTGATAGGAAGAGTACCTCGGGCACTTGTCACTTTCTAGGCACTTCTCTTGTTTCTTGGTCTTCTAGGAAGCAGTCCTCTATTGCACAATCTACTGCTGAAGCTGAATATGTAGCTGCTGCTAGTTGCTGTAGTCAGATTTTGTGGATGGTATCCACTCTTAAGGACTATGGGTTAAATTTTGCTAGTGTTCCTCTTTTCTGTGATAACACTTCTGCTATTAACATTGCTAAGAACCCTGTGCAACACTCTAGGACCAAGCACATAGACATTCGCTATCACTTCCTTAGAGACCATGTCGAGAAGGGTGATATTGTGCTGCACTTCGTGGAGTCCGAGGCTCAACTTGCTGATATCCTCACCAAACCTTTAGACCCAACTAGGTTTGCCACCTTGAGAAGCGAGTTAGGGGTAATTTATCCCTATGGGCTGGTTTGAGGGGAGTACGATCTTTTCTGATCTTACTTTGTTCTTTTGATCTTTTATTGTTCTTTTTCTGAACTTATTGATCTTTTTGAACTTTTTAGGCTTTTAGGCTTTTTATTGCATCTCATTGTATCATATTGCATTCATATGAAAAATACATCAAGTGGTATGAAAAATCCAAAAAGATGCATTGTAATATAAGATTTTCTGCTTATCTTTTAAAATTGATGAAGCTTTGCCTATTATCCTTTGGAGCTTTAGTATTTCAATTCTTGCTCAATGCCATGTCTAGTTCTTTGACTTGCTAGAATTATCATGCTTTTACATGTGTAGCTAAGTCTTTGCTATATGAGCTAGAACTTTAAAACAACTCGAACTAAAAATTGCAATTTGTGGATGTTTTAGCGAGTTGTGCAATTAGTGCTCCTTTTGTGACATTGGCCCTGTCAGAATTGCTTTGTTAGCTCTTTAATCTAAAATTGACCATTACTTGAGCTTTTGTGTTCTTAAGATTCTAAAACTGCTCTTGTGAAAAATGAAAAATCAAGATTGTCTTATGCTTAAAAATGTGCCAAACTACTCTTACGAGACTGCTTGTCAAAGACATGAACTTGGAGATAGTTTGATGATCCAGACGATCTCATGGGGATTGCTTGTCAGAAATGACATGAACCTCAAGATTTGTCGCCCTGGTAGAAGCTTAGAAAGAGTTTGTGGATGGCTCCTAGTCCAGGATCTTCTTTACTAAGATATACCTTTAATCAACTTCTGGTCGAAGCTTATGATGAGTTTGTGGATGGCTCCTAGTCCAGGATCTTGTCACTAAGTTAGATCATTAGTCAACTTCAATATTCAATGCATACGAGAAAACTGTTGACAAATGGGCTTTTAAGAAATACTGAGCAAAATGATTCAATACAGGACCTGATTGACTCTTAATGTGGTCTTTGTTAGATTTTTGATCTCACTTTGACATTTTAACATGGCCAATTTCATTTTAGGATCTCTGTTGATGAACTTGCTGAATTTGAAGCTTTGCTTAAATTGATCAAATCTATTGCTGTACTTTTGAGCCTTTGTGCTTAGCTTTGATATATATATCTTACCATGATCTTGCTAGCGCTGTCAGGCTTGATATGTTGTTTGTGCAATATTAGAAATGCTGGCTAGCTCTTTTGGGTAATCTCCAAAGCTTCTTGTAATCAAAAATTGAAAAATACAAAAATAAAGCCACTCCATTGCACTTCATGCATACTTCTTCTTTTTGCTTCTCTCTTTATTCTACATTTGTTATCTCTGGATGAAAGGAATGCGTGATTCCTTGATGACTCCTTTGTCAAAGGGGGAGAAGATATTTCAATGTTGGGGAGAAGATTATACAAAGGGGAGAAAGTTGGAGAATTTAAAATTTTCTGAAATCCGAGGATCATAGTGAGGGGGAGTTTTTGAATTTCATTCTTATTGTCTTATTGACTCTTCTGAACTTGAATTGCATTTATTACTCCTCACAATGATTAAAGGTCAATTGAACAATTGTTCTTTCATATGGACCTTAAGTGAGATTTTTGACTTTTTTCTGAAAATCAAAGTTTTTATGCTTTCTTTTGCCTTATCTCACATGTCTATGCTATTCTGATGCCAGCTTGGTCATTTCCATTGCTTTCTCTTGCTTATGGACCAAGTTGTGCCTTTGTGCGAAAACGAAAGTATTTTACTTTTCAAACCTTCAAATTACATTTTCTGGATGTTTGCCAATGTGTTCATCAAGGGGGAGATTGTGGATATCATGGGGATATGCTTCAGATCTTAGGATGATGTGACAATTGGCCATGGCATTTATGGTTTGTCGTTTCACGTGTTTTCGACAAAGTTTCAGAACTGTCAGGCTTTCTGGACAGGGGCGGTCCGACCGGCCATGGAATGGCGGTCCGACTGGTCCCAAATCGGTCGGACCGGCCATGTGCGACGGTCGGACCGGCCGTAACAAAAAATGGTCAGAACAGGCTGGGCCAAAAATAGAGGGTGTAGGCAAGTGAGGGGATCCCAATGCACTTGGTCTCATAATTTTTGGAGTCTCCAGTCAAAAGTTATTCGAGACATAAAATTCCAGTAGGGTCTGGGATTTGAGGGGCCAAAATTTGGCTAAGTCCCATTGGCCGGCCCGACCGCCTCTAGTCGGCGGTCGACCGTGAGGTGGGCGGTCGAGCGACCGAGGGCGGCTCGACCGGTTGTCACTTGAACGTCGGCCTTCGTGGCGGCGTTGTTCGTTGGTTAGGTCAAAGTCATGAGTTTCAGTGCTTATGTGTTGCATGATGCATGTTTTTGACTAACGTGGGTCAAGTTGTGAAGAACTTATTCCCGGATTCGATTTGCTTGTCTATTGTTGTGCAGGTTGCTTGGTGGTCAACGACGGTCAACGGCGAGGATGATCAGGACTAGGCTTGGAGAGATGAGGTCCAAAACGATCGACGATGCTGGGTGAGGTCAATGAACTCAAGTGTGGTGGAGAATAGACAAGGATGACCGAACGGACAGTTCGGTGCGACTGGTTTGATCAAGCGGCGCGGGAGTCGGTGCAAGTGCCATGGTGGTTTCGGTGGGAGCCGGATGGGAGAGACTTGCCGACACGGAGAGAGCCGTTGATCAACCTACACGTGGCGGAGCAGGCGAAGTGCTTCGCACAGATGGACTTGGTCTTCGAAGAAGGACCGAGAAGAGGTATTTTGGTAATATTACCAAATACCACCTTGGTGACCTTTTGCCAACCCGCGGTGCAAGACGATGCAAAGAGAAGCGGTTTAGGTCAAGAGGTGTTGAAGACGGTGCTTTAAAATACGTGCGTGTGTGACCCGTTTGTGTTGGGCCTTAACGGGAGCCCATTTAAGTTAAAACTTCTAGAATGTCGAAGTCTCCACTATAAATAGAGGAGGGAGGTGGCTGCACCCCTTCCAACCCTTTCGTTATTGTTGAAACCCTAGTTTGGCTTAGGGAGAAGATTAGTGGAGGTTAGGGTTCTAGAGAGTTTTGATTTGATTTCGTGCTCTTAGATTGAGCTTTGTCCTCCATTGATGGAGTGGCTGTAAACCCAAACCTTATCAAATCAATCCAAGGAAAGTTTGCTCAAAGATGTGTCTCTTTGTCTTTCTTCTCTCTATTTGGTGATTTTGAGTCTTTCTTTGATTCGTATTTTTTTGATTGATTTCTTCACGTGATCTAGCTTGCTGTGACATGTGGGAACACATCTAGGATCATCTTGATCATCAATCACCCACGAGCAAGTTTTTTGATCTAGTTTTCGTTTTGACTCGGTTTTGAACCATCCACCTCTCAAACTGAAAAAGGTCATAACTTTTCCAAGGATCTTCACGATCTTTGATTGGAATAGGTTCCTGACATCCTAGAGAAGGTGTGTACCAAGTTTCATTAAGTTTGGAGTTGTAGATCAAAAGTTACACCTATTTGTAACTTCATTTTTCGGCCGCTTTTATCGCTCATCGATCGAGGTCGATCGCCCGGTGACCGGTCCGACCGCCCAATGGACCGGTCCGACCGCCATTAACACAGAGGTCAGACCGCCCAACACTTAGAATTTTAGCCCGTGTTGATTTCGATTGTTTTGCTTCGGGGTTTAGATTGGATTCAATACTAGTCTTCCGCTGTACTGGTATATTGATCTTCATAGCTTCCATAGCTATTGGAGTGAAATTTGTATTGGATCTGATCTTGGTTGAAAAAGTGAGCGTGCTCCTATTCACCCCCCCTCTAGTCGCCTTTTCGGTACAACAATATCTGAAAGTGTTTCAACTCCTACTGAACCTCTACAGGATGAACAAAATATTGTTGAACCTACAGATGAGGCATTAGCCTCATGTAAATCTAAAAGGCCGCGTCAATTGCCTATAAGGTATGGACATGATGTATTATTATTGAATAATGATGAGCCTAAGACTTACGAGGAAGCGATGATGGACTCAAACTATGAGAAATGACCTAGAGTTATGAAATCCGAGATAGACTCCATGTGAGACAATCAGGTTTGGAACCTAGTCCATCCACCTGATGGTGTTAAAACCATTGAGTGCGAATGGATCTATAAGAAAAAGATTGATATTGATGGAAATGTTCACATTCATAAAGATCGACTAGTCGCAAAAAAGGTTTCGACAAGTTCATGGGGTTGACTACGATAAGACTTTCTCATCGGTAGCGATGCTTAAATCTGTGCGGATCATTGTAGTTATTGCTGCATATTTCGACTATGAGATATGGCAAATGGATGTCAAAACGGATTTCCTTAATGGAAACCTAACCGAGGATGTGTATATGACACATTCTGAAGGTTTTGTCGATCCAAGGAATGGTAGTAAAATGTGCAAACTTCAGAAGTCTGTTTATGGGTTGAAGTAAGTATCTCGGAGTTGGAATATACGTTTTGATGAGGAGATCAAAATGTGTGGTTTCGTTAAAAATAAAGAAGAACCTTATGTTTATATGAAGGTTAGTGGGAGCGCGCTTGTTATTCTAATCTTATATGCGGATGACATATTATTGATTGAGAATGACATTCCTATGCTGGAATCCATTAAGGCATCATTGAAAAATAGTTTTTCTATGAAAGACCTAGGGGAGACAGCATATATCTTAGGGATAAAGAGCTATAGAGATAGATCGAGAAGGCTAATTAGATTAAGTCAAAGTACTTATATTGACAAGGTGTTGATTCCGTCTCAGCATGCAGAATGCCAAGAAAGGGTTCTTGCCTATGTCACACGACATAAGTCTTAGCAAGAGTCAGTGTCCTTCAACAACTGATGAGCGAAACCGTATGACCGGTATTCCATATGCTTCAGCTATTGGATCTATCATGTATGCCATGATATGTACTCGGCCAAATGTATCATATGCTCTAAATGTTATAAACAGATACCAAGATGATCCCGATGAAGGTCACTGGACAGCTGTGAAAAATATTCTTAAGTACTTGAGAAGGACTAAGGATGCGTTCCTAGTTTATGACGGTAATGAAGACCTCGTTGTAAATGGTTACACCGATGCAAGCTTCCAAACCGACAAAGATGATTATCGTTCACAATCTGGTTTTGTATTTATTTTGAATGGAGGAGCAGTGAGCTGAAAATTTTCCAAGCAAGAGACGGTTGTTGATTCTACGATCGAGGCCGAGTACATTGCGGCTTCCGAAGATGCGAAGGAAGGTATTTGGATAAGGAATTTCATTGCTGAGTTAGGTATGGTTCCGAGTGCTTCGAACCCAATGGATCTCTATTGTGACAATAATGGAGCCATTACGTAGGCTAAGGAGTCTAGATCCCATCAGAAGTTAGGGCATATACTCAGGCGTTATCATCTTATTCGCGAATTGGTGGATAGAGGAGATGTTAATATATGCAAAGTTTATATGTATTTAAATGTTACTGATCTGTTGACAAAGTCTCTCACACAACATAAGTATGAGACGCACACAAGAGCTGTCGGAATTAGATACTTAAATGATTGACTCTAGTGCAAGTGGGAGACTGTTGGAAATATGCCTTAGAGGCAATCATAGATATGATTATATTTCGTTATGTTCATAATATTGGATAATATATTATCTTATTCCTAGAATAATATCGTTACTATTTATTATCAAGTATGTAACTTGATTGTGAAACTATATATTTCTATGCGATGATTAGTCTTAAACGTGCCCTAGTCAGAAACATATGAGAACACATATGAATAGACTAGCATATGTATCAAACCAATAATATGGACACATATTAGAGAACACGGTGTTGGTTTGACCCACCTTGAGACACTCTCGGGATTGTTATGATTTCATGTGTTATCAGTTGGTCTCAAGAAATGATGATGTATAATCGTTAGACCTGATATCAGCATGGTTTCTTACATGTGTAATAGCACTTTTAGGGGTTGCCAAACACTACTCGTAGCTGGGCAGTTATAAAAGTAGCTTTTGGGTATGCTATGAAATATGTGGAGGAATGTGACTGGTCGGATATATGATTTGCCCCTCCTAACATAACATGAGAGATTTCTTTAGGCCCCTTGTTGTGGTCGGATAAAGAAAGTGTATGGCCATACCACTAGTGGTTGAAGTGCCGACCACATGAAGTTATTCGACACTTGATCGAGAAAGTATTAAACATTTCATGGATGATAAATTATCTCACCTGGAGTTCAACCAGATGTTGTGAGGCAAAGGGAGAATACACAAGCATGTCGTTCAGTTTGACCAGATATGAGCTGGTCATAGACTGGTCGAAGCTGGTCATATGGAGATATGAGCTGGTCGTAGACTGGTCGTAGATTGGTCGGATGGAGATACGAGCTGGTCGTAGACTAGTCGAACATAATCACTAACTGGTCGTAAGGTGTTACAAATTGGTCGCAATTAAGTAACTGGTCGTAAGGAGTTACGAACTGGTCGTAACTAAATATGGACTGGTCGTGACTAGATACGAGCTGGTCATAAGTGACAAGGACCTGGTTGCAGATCATATTGCATTAAAGTTCGTCCGATATATTCTTTGTGTGTTCGGATATCGTTATTTACTGCCAAGCAACGACTGGTGGTCGGAAAAGAGTTTTTGAGTTACAACCGATTACACATGAACCTATAGGGTCACACACTTAAAGGGTTAGGATTTGGTTTGGATGGTGATCCAAATTCTTGTAAGCCACGAGTTCCTAATATGCCTCAAGTTCGAGACCCATCATGGATGCCTATATATAGAGGGGCGGTGGGATGGGGTTTGCATATACTATTTTGAATAATTCCCAAAATCCTAACTGCCATGCCTTCCTCATCCAATACAATGCCGCCGGTGCTAGCACTCCAGCGCGTGGTGTCCCTACCCTGTATATGTGGATATCTTGGAGGTGTTGTCGCGAAGTATCAGTACTAGGACGATCCGTAACTCGTGACGATCTCAGTAGCAGGAGGAGAAGATGTGCGGTGAGTACGACTACTACTGCATCAACTCGCTACATCAACTCTACTTCTACTACAAGTTGGCACGTCTAATGGTAATCTTGTGATCTATTACCAGCAGAGGTTCCTTGGTTGCGCGGTAATTTTTTTGTTTTGTGCTATCGTAGCCTACCCGTAATCCTTCATTAATGACCTTTAATTAGTAGTTACCAGTGGTTTATTATGACAATTACTAGAGAGTAATTGTCTCGACCATAAATAGGATCTGGAAACGTCCAGATGAAAGTTGATGATTCATTCTATTTTTCTATCTTCTTCTCTGATCAACTGTGCTGAAGAATTGAGTTGTCGAACCAAGCCGTCTCTTCTCCTCGGCGTGCACCGGGAAGGAGGGTGAGCGGATATCTCCGAACCATTGTCGCAAGGTGGCAATAAGTTTTCTGGGCAGTGCATCTGCGCGACCACTCACTATGCTGCATCATCTACGATCTCGCCTGCGGTGGCGTTGCTATGCACGGCGTCCGCGCTGAACAGGCTGTCCAGGGACTCGTACGCGCTTCCGTTGAAGTAGGCGAACTGGTCGGCAAACAGGAGAGCGTCGAACAACGCGTCGCCGGAGTCTGCACTGCATCATCTACGATCTGCACTGCTTCGACCACTATTTCGAGTCTGCGCTGCTACTGTTTTTCATTAAGCACGACTGTAAGTTAGTCGTACGACCAGTTTTCTACTATAATCATTTTGTTGAGTATGTTTAGAAGTGCAATGAGTTGCCCGCTGTTAGCATCGATTTATGTATTTATAGTTATTTATGATCTTTGCCTCATAATCAAATATAGAATTAAAATATTGTCTACGTTTTCAACAGGAAAAAAAACATATATGAAAACCCTTAAGGATAGTGTTTGTTTTGAGTTGTAATAGCTAGACACTATACATGTGTCGGCGACAGTTACTGTTGGTAAAGATTTGCATTGTAACCATGCACCAGTGTAGACACATTTTCAGAACTCAGCACAGGAACACATCTACGTGCAGGTCGGGCATGCACACGGGAATCGGCTGGCGCGAACTGCGACGCAAGCCGCTTTACCGGCTACGTGGCCGGCGGTGGCCGTGGCGGTGCATTACTGGAGCGCACCCCCTCCCTCAGACATCAAGCGATCGATCCCGATCCCAAAGCTGTCGATCACAAGCAAAGCGGGAAGGCGCCAGCCTTGTTGACGTACGACGCTTCTACCCGCGCGTGTGCTGCGCCAACTTGGCCAGCGAAAACAAGGGACAAAGCCTCTCTTTTTGGGTGAGTACACCGTGGCGCAAGGAAAGGAAAGGGACAGGCTGGTGCATGCGTGCATGGCCATGCCCAACTGCTTCCCCAATCCATTTATCCTCCCCAATGTTCGTTTCCTTCTGCTTAAGAAAAGTTAGTGTGAGAAAGGAATTGTTAATTAGTTACCGGTACCACACAAATGATGCTTCTTGCTGCATTAAGGACTACGAAGCTTAGTTCGCACAGAAAGGAAAGGAATAGCAGAGAATGTTGTGTTGATTGGGATGCAATTTGGAGGATGCTGAACACTGAAGGAAAACATGCATGCTATACCTTCTGTGGCTGAAACGTAGCTCAAACTCTTGGTAGTTGGTCAGCTAATGCAAGGGGGATGGAGGGAGGGACTAATGCGATGTGTTACCAACGTTCTGAAGCACATGAAATCCTGCATCGAAGTTTTGCATGATCCCTTACGTTTGGATCGATGGAAGTTTCGTAGGATCCGTTTTTTTTTCTAACTCGGTTAAAAGCAGCATACATCAGCACCCACCCACCGTGACCGGTAAAGATTCGACAATACTAACGGTATCCAACACGTACAAGAAAAAAGATATCCATGGAGAGGAAGAAAAAAAAAGGCAGAGAGGATGGTGGCTGTTCAGTGTTAATTTACTCTTGCAATATAGTTATCATTTCCGGGACACTGTTTCTTAGGATTAGCGGTTCATCATGCACATGAACACAGCGTAATTTACTTGTGTATTCATGCACACGAACATGGGCTAGTTTACTTTTCACTACTCAATACAAGTGTTGTTTAATCCCTCCTATGCGGGAAACAAACAAAAAAAAAACAGAAGAGGAAGAAGAAACGGCAGGCGCCAGCATGTGTCCGGCCGACCCGGTGCCGGTGAGGTCACGACCTCGCCACCGCCTGGGCGAGGCGCTGCACCTTGGCGGCGATCTCCGGCGGTATCTTCACGGCCGGCCGCGGCCGTTCCATGCCCCGCCGGAGGTCCAACCCGAGCGCGTCCGACACGTCCTCCGAGCTCCACCCGGCTCGCCGGAGCGAGTCCGAGCACCGGTCCGTTTTCAGCAGCAGTGCGTCGAGCACAGCCTCGGCGTCGGCTGCGGGCGCCTCGTCGCCGTCGAACAGGCCGGAGGCGTCCACCTCGACCATCTCGTCCACCTCCCTGTCCCTCCAGCCACCTTTCTTGAGCATCGATCCGAGCTTGTCGAGGTAGTTGTCAACCCAGCGTGGGGTCGACCTCGGAGGCGGCGATGGGCAGCCTGAGGAGGACGAGGAGGAAGCGGTGGAGGCTTCGGAGGATGATGAGTCGCGGCGGCGGCGGTCGGAGGCGGCGTCGCTCCAGAAATCGATCCAGCGCGGGGCCTGGCCGCCGCATACGGCGTCGAGGCTCCGACGCGTGTACGGCGTGCTCATGCCGGAAGGGGGAATGGCCAATGGGGAAGTGAGGTCCAGCGGCTGGAAGGACGACTCGCGGGTGAAGTGGAGGACGTCGAGGCCACAGCAGAGGACGCGGTCGTCGGTGACGAAGAACACGGGGTTCCCGGCGAGGCAGGGGCGGCAGGGCAGGTAGCACCGGTCGAACAGCGGCACAAGCAGTGGAGCGCGACGGATGGCCGAGCGCGCGAGCCGCCGCGCGCGGTCAGGGTCCGCCGGCCTCGGCCCCCAGCACCGCAGCCACAGAGCGCCCTTCACGATCTGCAGGGACGCCGCCGCAACGGGCAGGTCGAACGCGGAGCGGATCCCGGCGCGCCCGCGCCAGTCCGGGAACCCCGGTCCCGACGGCAGCCCGAGCGCCAGCACGGCGCGAAGGTCGGGCGGGAACGTGAACCCCATCTCGGCCTCCGCGCGGGCGAGCTCCGCGTCCGAGAGCCCCGTAAGGACGGCCACCCCGGACGCCCGGAGGTGGGAGATCACGGCTGACGCCACGCCGTGGAAGGAGTGGAGCCCGTGGCGTGGCGACGCCAAAGCCGACGCAGGGCCCGCGGCCGCGCGTGTGGACAGGCGGCGCAGGCCGGCCGCGTGCGCCGCCGGGGCCAGCCTCGCCATCCGGTGGTCCACGTCCACCATTGAAACCGTCTCAACTTTCTTTGTAATCCCCTTCTTCCCTTCTGCGTTGTGCGTTCGCAATCGGGGAGTGAGCAGCTTCTGAGAGGCGAGATGAGAACGCGGCAGCTTCGTTGCGGAGAGGCGAGGCGGAGCGTATTATATAGCGGGAAAGCCGCGGCCGTGGGGCGTAGGGGAGGTAGTCTGTAGGACAAGGGTGGGCCCTACGGCTGGGCCCCATTTTAGAGATCTGAGGTCACGCGGCTGGGCGTGGTGCGGGAAAGCGATAGCGTAGAGTACGTACGCCAAGACCGTGTGATTCGCCTCTTCTCTTGTAAAAGCGTCAACCCGAGCCAGTAAGGCACTCTGGTAGTAATTTGTTGTGCTCGTACGGTACTTGGCCTGTAAGACTTTTTTGAGGACTTACCAGTGGTATGGAAAAGTGCAAATGTTGCGAGTAGTGTAGGACGATAGATAATCTTTTATTTTTTTGGCCGGCGCATATCTTTTATTTTTTGGCCGGCGCATATCTTTTATTTTTTGGCCGGCGCAGTAAGTCAACAATAATCCTGTAAGATTTTGAAATAGACAATACTATTGTAGCATTAGGAAGAAACGGAGTACGATTTGTGGATTATTACGAGGAGCCGGGGCCAAGGGGATGCCAAGGACACCTGTGTTCATAACTCAAGAGGCCAGAAGTACATGTGGATAGGCTTCGGACTACTCGCTTAGTTGGTTGCGGTGTTCATCTCTTACAAAAATCCAATAATGTTAGAGTACAACCGCTGGGATCTCGTCATGTCTCAGCAAGCAATGATTCAGCTAGTCCACCAATTCCTAGATGCAAGTTTTTCGTTTGGTTAGCTATCCAAAACAGACTGTGAGCAGCGGATAGACTTCAAGCGCCGGGTTAGCTGAACTAGGCTACATGTCCACTTTGCGGGCAATCTCAGGAAGAAGTCTTACATCACTTTTTGGAGTGCAGGTACACCCATCACATTTGAAATTTAACAGCGCAATGGCTAGGATGTGCCCCGCTACAGCCTCATCAAGGAAGCGTCAGCCGTAGCATTGGGGACTGTGTGGAAAAAAACTTGCAAGTTGGGACTTCTTCCAAGAAGGGTTTCAACCACGGTGGTTATTCTTATCACCCAGGAGATCTGGAAAGAGCACAACGTCAGAATCTTTAATAATAGACCCTCCTCTACCCTGGACCTGTTTGCGAGGATAAAAGCCGAAGGAAGAGATTGAACCTAGTCGGGCCAAATGCCTACAACATATAATCATCGTGTAATTAAGCCCTATGCTCGCACTAGGCACTTTTGTATTGTTCCACTTGCTTTATCAATATATTAGGTAGCCCTCCGCCCTATTCCTTAAAAAAACAATAATGCTGCATGAAATATAGTAGAAACCCACATGTGCCACTATGCACCATGATTTTGGTCTCCTAGAGACCACACACCCGTTTTTGGGGTCATTCGAGCGGATGCAGTACCGGCTAGACCACCACATTATTCTGGTTTGGTTTGATACTCACTATACACCCCATGTGACGCCATATGTATACAATATCTCTACTACTTAAAAATACAATCTGGTGGTGGTTCATTCTCTCCCTAACCCTCCCAAATGATGCGCGCCGCCAACTGGGTCATACTAATTGCCCGCTCCACTCTAAAAAAAATTGTCCACCCCAACCGCCTGCGCCCCTCTCGGCATCACCCCCACGAGGCCACAAAAACCCCGCCCCAGTCTCGTCCTTCTCCAGATTCCAACCTCCTCTGATTGCCTCACTAGATCCACGCTGTCTCTGCCCCGCTCCCTCCTCCTTCTTCCAAGTTGATTCCCCCACCTCCAGTCTCCTACTTTCTCAATCCACACAAAGACTGCCAACACATCATCCCCACTCCCCCCCGCCAGTTCCTCCTCCTATAGAAGCCACATGTTACCCTCGCGCGCCACCCCACCCATCTCCTCCTCCCCTAGATGGCGCAAGTTGCACTTGCTACCGCGCACGATCAACTCCTCCACCTAGCGCCGTAGTCACAATAGCCGCCGCCCCCATTGCACCCCGACCAGCTTCCACCCCTGTGGCCCGCCACACTTGATGTTGCCACCCCAACTAGCTCGTGCCTTCCACGGGAGAGCGGTAGCAGCGCTCGGCAAACGCAACCGGTGGGTCCAATCGAGTGCCCAGCCAAGAAGTCTGCCACCACTGCCTATAGTGGTGAGCCCCGTCTGCGTCCTGGTGTTTGTTGGTGTATCTGTTTGTGAGCCCGACCACATCTTAGTCGTTTTCTTAGTCTGTGAGTTGTTGGCATTGGTACCGCCGAATTGATTGATTGTGTTTTCATTATTGATTTTGCTCTCTTGGCAGGGTTTGTTTCACAGGACATCACAGTAGTTGTGTTGTTTGGAAATTGAGAACTGTCACAACCAGAACCTCCTCCACTTTTAGATTGGTAATGACAGTTTTTAAAAACATAGATTGATCTATAACTAATCTATATTTTGATTATCAAAATTCATTGAAGTTACGTGATGATGGTGGCCAACAGGGTGGAATGGGTCTTGTTGTGATACATCGCTAGTTCTCAAGACAATTGAAAGGGGGTTATTTCTCAGTTCGGGTGATATTTTTTTAAAAACAAACGCAAGCTCATTCGCATTTTGACCTGTTTTTGGGTTTCAGTTAGTTTCCAAATTCAAATATTCATTGTTCGCATAATCATTTTATAAGATTTCATTTTTCTGTGGGTTTCAATTCCCCTGTAGAGTGTAGACGCAGAACCGTGAATTGGTACCAGAAACTTAATTACATTTAAGTATGGTGTGATTATACTAAGGTTTTGGTGATAGATTTTATTATTGTAACTTGAATCCTTGCATCTGGGCATATCTATCTTCTTATTCTTGGCTCTCTTCTCACACTGTTCAAGGCTGGTCGCTTCTGTGAGTTTGGTTGTGTGGGACCAGGTGAACATTTGTTTAATTAATCATTTTGACGCTATTTACATCCGCATGTAGTTTGATTGTTCAGTGGGATATGTCCTTATGAACTGTGACTAACTGAGTTTCTAGAGATTAGTTTATTCCACCACATCTTAGATGTAACAGAGCTTGGCCAGGTGTAGCGGCGGAACCAAGAGTGTGGTGTAAGCCAAGCATAGTGGTGATCGCGATGCAGGCTGGAGCCAAGGGCATGGTAAATGCTAAGCTCAACAATAGTGGCTAAATGTGCCACACCAAATCACGGTCGGGCTTTGCAGCGACACTGAAGGCATGGCGCAGGCCGTAGCAACTCACAGGAATTCAACTATTTTAGTATAAAGTTAGTTTCACAGGCAACCAACTTATGTTTAAAGGGAATGTTAGATTATTTCATTTTTGAGAGTTTAGAATTTATGCTATCATTTATTTAAAATCTGTTGCAAAGCACGGACACGGGGATGTCAACTTGCTCTACATTATCCGGAATTACCTGAGGTAGTTGTATGCGAATGAAATCACTGCTAATGATAAGCAAGACTTTGATAAGGCTATCGAAAAGAAGGTAAAAATATATCAACTTGAGGTAAGAATATTATGGTTGATCATGATGTTTCAGTATAACATGTGTCCACCATTACCTTTTGATTAGTTATAAGATTCTATTAAACTGTTGTGCCATTACATGTTTTTTGTATATGGAATCACAAATATGATTGTTTGCCCTAAGGACTTTCATCTTCAGATTATTGTTTTTAGAAGTAGTTTGTAAAACCTGTAACATCAATTATTGAAAATATGTGTCGTATTTTTTGGATTTCTATAGGGCCTAAGGGAAGCAACAAAAATCCTAGCCTTCTAAGTGTTGTGTTTCTATTCATCTATGATTTTGTGGCGATAAATTATGAATATGATTATTGGCTTATTGCTCCTAGTTTTTTTTGCGGCCATTTACTTTTAAGTTGACTGCCTTGAACTTGAATGCATATGATTTTTTTTCTTTGTTTATGTTCTGACTGTAAGTTAAATTTAATGTTTTTAATGGGTTAATATTAATTGGAAGAATGCAGTAGAAGTAGGATAATTGGATTAGTATATACTGAAATATTAATTTTTAACTATGCAATATCTGGACTTGATCTTAACATTGTTCTGCCTATGGGACACCATTCTAATTCTTATGATAACATAAAGGAACCGCTAATGTGTGACATGGTGGTGGTGGTGGTGGTGTTTGTTTCGCAGCTAGGTGGATGCCAATGGAGACAATAAAATATCTGTGATCCACTTGCCATATTGGCCCCCCAAGACCTTCAAGAAGTTACATAGCCTTATCATGGGCTCAATAAATTCATTGGAGAAGTTAACTGCAATATTAATGCCACTTTGTTTTCCTGTCTCATTTAGTTGTCATGCCAATATACTCAGTTGTTAATTTCATTTTTTTGGTGAGGATTCTTTTCATTGTTTATTGCAAGGGGTTGGCTATTGGCAATGTACAATTCTTAATGGTGGAGTTGTATGACCAGCATTTGGTCCAATTACAGATCCTACTTTATGCTTGCTTTGAACAACAATTTTGGATTTGGTCACATTTTTTTTTGAGACACAGAGTGAAACATCTACCTCTTTTGTGTTCAACTATTTTACATTACACCAACATAGATATTGGTCATCTAACTCTGATGAAAATTTTCAATAGAAACTCTTGCAGACATACCCATTTAGAAAGATTTATGATTTGTAGTTGCGAAATATATTACGATAACAAAATGTTCGCTTGATATTTATTTGTATGCTTTCACGATGATTGTAATAAAAAAATATGAAAATTATTTGGCATATAATATATATTTCTATTACAAAGCACGGCCACTTGCGCTGTCCTAATGCCCAGAGGCGCGTGCAGTCGTTTGGCCCTAATATTCTTCACTTGCAATGCAATAACGCATAGTGTAAATGTGCCATGCATAATAGTTCCAAGCAAGCGCAAACTTGTGTTGTTTCATACAAGGATATGTAATACTGTACAAATCATTGAGAACACGGAGACTTCCTAAATATTCTATAAAATCAGCACAATTCCGTCTCTGCATTAATTTCTACCGATTCTCTGTGTTCCAAATAGGCCATGCACCAGAAAAATGAGCCAAATTATGCTGGATGGACGAGATTTCGTAGACGATGTGCTAGGCCTCAACTGCCACAGTCGATCTCATCAATCAAAGTGCCTGTTAGCTCGATATATTCACCACGAATGCAGGAGATTTAATCACGGCCGTTCCGAGATAAGACAAGGAAATATTGTCCATTTCCACAACCTTGTCAGACTGTCAGTTGTCACTCTCGATACATGTTTTCAGCATTGGATGCAGTGGGGGTGGGGTCAGGTCAGTCTAAACCCCGTCAAATTGATGTGATGTCTAAATCTTCGCCGTCTGACTTCGCTGCTGCCGCCCTGTCCGTGAGTCACACCAGCACTAGTGCAGTGAGCCAGTGACATTCCTGGGAGATTACTTGTTGCAATTGCCTACATAGTGTATCATTGGACGCCTCGCTGTCTTAGGTAATCTCAAATCTTCTTTTTTTTTTCTCCTTGTCTTTTAGTTTGGCGCTGTCAGAATACTGGTGATAAGGACAAAAATAAAGTGATAAACACTAGTAAAACAAATTGAAATACGTATAGTACAAACATGAGTATGCTG
Organism: Hsuehochloa calcarea; assembly: GCA_036346395.1. Lineage (NCBI taxonomy): Eukaryota > Viridiplantae > Streptophyta > Magnoliopsida > Poales > Poaceae > Hsuehochloa > Hsuehochloa calcarea. Next base: position 11,509,482 of record CM070610.1, on the reverse strand, counting down.
TTTTTCTGGATCAGAGGACTGGCCTGGCTGGCTTAATGTTGAGGTCTCCCTCTACATCTTAGATTATCACTATGCTTTGGTTGTAGACTTGTAGGTGGGTGTTATGGTGTGGGGAATGACTAGAGCTAAGTGAAAGGATGGCACGAAGCCCTGTCTTAATTCAGAGAAAGGAAACCTGCATTAGCATTCGACAGTAACAAGGCAGTTCACGCTCTCATCTGGCCAAACAGTGTCTGTCCCTGCTGCGAAATGCAGCTCTCTCTGTAGCACAGTAGCAGTGAAAACTGCAGCCTGATCAGGGCAGAAAACAATGGCATGCTTAAACTGGCGCAGAAGAGATTTTTATTTTATCTGCTAGCAACCACATTCCTTAATTATGCTTGTTCCTACTAGTGTAACTTACAAGTTCCCAGCTTTTGTCACCATCTCGGACAAAATTGACAGCTTCCAGGACTAAAAAATTACTGACGGCAGCAGCATCTTCCGCAACAGTTACGCGCGCAAGTACCGAGCAGGAGATGTCTTGCAACTCTGCAAATTGGATTAGTAAGGCTAACCCCTAAACTTGCAGGAGAAATGGTACTAGTATAATTGAACGGAGAGGAGACGTTGGGATCGGATGTGCGGTGAGGCGCCGCCTGGTACGTGCGGGCAAGTATAGTGTCAACCCGAGCAGGTGCGCCGCGCACGTGCGAGCATGTGCAGCCTGCCAGGCCGCGGCACGTACCTGGTAAGTGACCGGTGTGGATTTGGTGGTGGCTTGTGAGTTGTGATCGAATTGGCATGAAGCTAAGTTATGTACTAGTACTTGTGTACTTACAGCTCTTTGACATAGCACTCCACTTAATTAATTGGACATACTGGTTTTCTTTAGATCGTCCTGGACATAGGATTCCTTGCTTTGCTCCTTGTAAAAGTAAGCACTTGCACGATATCTTGCTTGGTACAGACATGCGAGCGTCCTGTGAGCAAATAACTTCCGCTGCAAATTTCTCGCGAGTTAGAGCATCTACAGTGAATAAACCCTTTTAAGAGGTCTTAAGACCACACATGTGAATAAATTTTAATCACAGTAAAATATCATAATGCCAGTAGACTTTTTCTTCTATTAGGGACCACACCCAAATAAAATCTCTCTCTCAATCCTCTTCTCTCTCCTCCCATAGAACTGGTCCCTAACTAAGCCTCTATTCCTATTCTCTCCGCTAAAACCCCCTTATCACAATGTGTAGTACCTCATTTCTCCTCTTCTGTCTCCTCTAAGACCCCCTTCTAAAGTCACACCGTTGATGCTCTCAGGAGCCCACTACCCAATAGACATAGACTAGCTGCATTGCCCCCAAAGCCGTGCCGCATTGCCCCCAAAGCCGTGCCTCATCGCCATATCTACCACGAAGCCTGGGCCTTGACCGCGGGCACAGGGCGCCGTACTTCTTCGAGATGGTCGCGTCGCGCTCGCCTCAGTTGCCTCAGCCCCATGCGCACCACGCCACCCAGCTCTGCGTGCCCCGACCCCGTGCGCGCTGCGCCGTCGCTCCACCTTGGTTTTGCCGCCAGACCTTGTCATCGCGCCTATCGTCGTCTTCATCACTAGCTTCCTCTATGTTGCTACAAGTTGAGATGAGGCCGAAGCAGCAACGCGCAAACCTTCACGACTAGCCACGAATACCATCGCTGATCCAGTGCTCAGACCTTCACGACTAGCCACGGATACCACGCTGCTCCAGTGCTCACCGACAATTAAGACTGATCAATCTCCAATGCAGTACAAGGGTAATATCATCAATTCACCCTCGAGTGTTATTTCCCTGAGTTTCAGGTGTTTGCATTGTAATTTAACAGTCGAGTGTGGATTGAATGTAATTCATCTAAAATCAAGCGAATGGAGTGACCTAATTTTCCCTATTCAACTACACCAGCCTTTTGGCCCAAGAAAAGACTACTCGGTAAAGTTGCATGATTAGTCCTTTGGATTTAAAAAATTTATAAATTTTGGAAGAAGAGTGTGGATTGCAAGACGAGAATGTGCAGCCCACGGGTATGGGTTTTTATTATGGCGACTTGGAAACCCCAGCCTTTTCGTCGTCTTCCACACTCTTCTTCTTCCACGTAGAGCATGGGTTGACAATACTAAGACGACGATAAGAACCATTTTCTATTGGAATTTTTAGCACACACAACACATTTTCAGCATGTATTTGCAGAAATATTCATTACAGATATGTATTTGCAGAAATGGCACTGTTACCGTACAATTACCGTGCAGAGTTTCTCCCAGCCCGCCACGTCACCCGTTGCAGCATGGCAGCCGTACGGCAACGCTCCCCACACACCACATGGCCCCCTCTCTCCCCGCCTGCGCCACCTAAGTCGTTGCCGCACGGCGGCCATGCGGCAACGGGTGACGCATGAACAAAAGATACAAATTCTCTTCTACGACAGTAGTTCTGATTGACAGATTGTAAGTGCAGAAACTTCATTTGATCCTTAGATATATTAGAATACCGAATTAGAAAACATTGCCAACTAGGTTATCGTAGAAGACCGAATTAGAAAACCATGCCAACTAGGTTATCATAGAAGATTTCATCATGTTTCCAGAGAGTCCAAGATCACTCCTTTCCGAGCTTCGTAGTAAAATATATGAAGATTTTAGTACTGTTGTACAGTGTGACCTTCTGCTAGACTGTCGGGTAAATTGAGTAGAACCAATATTCGAATCTTGCGTTTTGGGAAGACGGGTTAGGTGGTGTGAGTAGAGTCCACTTTTCACAGCGTTCTTATATATGTTAGTGATTCTCTTGTGTAGGAGAAGGGGTCCCGGAGTTAGGGGCATCGTCCTTGCCTCCTCGCACGTCGTAGCGAAAAAGACAAGTATATTTGTATAGTTGTGTTGATATGAGTTTTCCCTTGTACGATGAATGTATGGTGAATAATGTTAGATGCGTACTTATTCCTATTCATAACTGGTTACATGGTTCTGTTAATGATATGTCTTTGTTCATCGAATTCATTCATGCATGCAAGTATTGTTCTTGTTACACCCACGGGAGTGGGTAGTGAAGTCCCATCATTCCAACATGGGCAAGTAAGAACCACTATTCCAATGTGGGCAATTTGGATCCCCCGTTTTGAAATATTCTTCAAACGGGTCTTGGATCCCTGCATTTTGGATAATGTAGGCATAAGAGGAGATCATTCATTTCATTCATTCATATTATTTCTGCCATTCCATGTTCTTATTCTATATATTGTGATTGTCATGTTCTTATTCATTATTGTTCATACTATTCGGTTGTACTTGCTGAGTCGTGGACTTATTCTTGCTCTGTTGTTATTTTTTTAGGTGACTGTTGATGACGTTTCATTCGGGAAGGGGTAGCACACTTGGAATCACAACCTACCCTCATTTATTTGATTCATTGGACATGAGACATGATAAACTTTTATTTTGGCATGATGACTTATATGCAGGACATGATGGTATTGAATAACTTTAGATGCTTGGTTTAGGTTAATCTTGGTTTAGTCTCTTGCTATGTTCCCAGGACTAATTTATCTACGATTGTCACAGTATCATGCTTGTGTTGTTGTGACCCGTGGATGGGTTCTATCATTGATATGCTTGCTGTAATTTTATAGTAAGTTGTTGTAAATTAGATGGTTAGAGTAGTTTAGTGGCATTCCGGGCTCAATGTTGAGCTGGGGTGTTACATACTACCACTTTTACAAAGAAAACCTTTTTTTAATGATACAAAGATCACAATACGATCAAAATAACATATGGAGTCAAGAAAGTACTTGTCGGTAGCTAGAAAAGAAAATTAGGATCAACTTGACTTTGGGGAGCAAAGACTGTAATAACCTGGAGTCGAATCGGGAGAATTTAAAAGAAGCTGGGGACGAAAAGGCATTTAAAGAAATAGAATTTCCTATTGAGAAAGGGGGTTTTCATAAAAATTTTGACAACTGGTCATGGTCATGCCCAGAGGCCCAGAGGGATGGTCACCTAGGGGGCTGACCAAGGGGGAGGCGCCCAAACCCTAGCCGCCCCACTCCTCATTCCTCCCCACCGCCACCTTCTCTCCTCCCATTGCCGGCGCCTCTGCTCCCTCGTGCGCCTCATTCTTTGTGGTGCCATCTCTGTGATCCCTGCGTTATTCCCTAAGGTCTCCTCCAAGATCACCTCCTCCCCGCTGCTGCCACCGGGCCGCTCATCGCCTCCTCGTGACCGGCCATGGGAGAGGGAAGAGAGGGGTAGGGAGGGAGATCTTCGGGAAGCGGATCAACGTCGTTCTATAGGTCTACAAGGGTAACCATGGCCTCTCCTTGTTGTTTAATTCCATAGGATACGATAATTCCATTTGATTAGTGGATTCGTTCTGCCTCTGTTTTAGATCCAATCTGTTTAGTGGGTTGTGCGCCTAGTTTCGGCATCTTAGATGCAGAATCTGGTAATTTCGTCTCCTAGAGTTTTGTAGCCCTGGTTTTAATATTTCCATATGCACCAAGATCATGAGATTCCGCCTTACGGTTTAGGAGATATGGTATTTTCTTTGCGTGCTATTCTGTCTATGTGACGAGAAAGAACAGTCAGCTTGTTCATTAAGTTTGACCCTACTAGAGTAAGATTCAGAACTTACACCCAACTAAGTTATTGTAGCCCTTTAAATAATCTTTCCAAATTGATAAAGATCACCTCCATTAGATCTGTAGCATGAAAGTTATGCTATTTTTCTTTACTGCTGTTTTGTAGTCTGGACAGTTGTCTGTCGGGTAGTTTCAATTGATATTTAGCCAATTGTTTTGGCCGATTCAATGAACCCCGTCAACTAGAGTTTTGTTGGGCACTGGTTTCTTGTCGTTTCGAGTCCCAGATAATTAATTATGATTTTTCTTGTACTGCTGGTCAGTAGAGCTATAAGCTGGCTGAATAGTTTGTTTTCAATTCGGGTCTGTGCGTTATATTTTGTAGTCAGGGGATATTGTAGAACACCGATAGCAATGTCATATCACGTTATTCTTATTTTGGGAATATACTTGTGTAGACGGCGAGGCATCGCGTGTGGTCACACCTTCGTTGCTTGCTAACGCGTCGTAACGCGAAAGGCAAGTACATTGAAATCCTTTGCATTGATGAATGATGCGTGTTTGTATTCATGCTAATATTTCCATGATCCATGTTTCCAATCAAAGATGTTAATCAATATTTATATTCCATTACATGCAAGTGCAATGTGTTAAGATATATTAATTTTCTGTTGAATGCTCGTCGATGGTTGATGTGTCGGTAATGTTATGATCCATGTGCATATTCCATGTTATACATACCGTTCCTATTTGATAATCCATGAGGAAGAAAGTGATAATATTCATTGCATATGTTCATTCCATTCATGTGTTGTTCATGTTCCTTCCACGAGAGTGGATTTGTAAAGACCCATCAACTCTAGTATGGGCATGTAAGACCCACCATTTCAATGTGGGCGCTTGCATAATCTGCAGTGAAACGTTCTTCATACGGTAATTGGGTCCCCGGGCTTTGTTAAGTACGAGCTTAAGTGAACACCGACGGTTGTCTCACTCGCTATACCGGTATGAGCATGTGTTAGTCCATTCCTTTCAATGCATCCATTCATTCCATTCACACACATAAGTTTTTAGAGATTAATTCATAATTCGTATTGAGATTGGCTTGTTCATAACATGGTATGTTCAAATTGTTTATCAGATTTGCCGAGTTTCACTCATTCTTGTTTTCTGTCTTTATTTAGGTGAACGTTGATGATGGCTTTGTTGGGAGGGACTAGACAAGCACATTTCACTCTGTTCACTATTATTCCTCTTTATTGATTACGTTCGATTATGTCTTTCATTTGTTAACTGAGAAATTGTAATAAATAAGTCTAAGACTGAAGGTTACTTCGTTTGTTAGATGTTGCAAGTAGTTCTTTAAATTACACCTTGATCATATTCTGGTGTATTCAGTCTTAATTCCTGCCATACTTCTATTAAAGTTGGTCTCTTCATGTACTTAGAGGAGTTACAGTTTAAGTTATTCCACAATTTGATTGTATGTAAGTTCTTTTAGGTAACATCTTGGCTTCCGAATAGCCAGGGTGTTACAATGACAATAGTTGAGGGAATTGAAAATCAACAATTTTGGATAAAACAGCCAAGTCTCTGTAGGTTCGGTCAGACCAGCGGCAAAGATGCGGTCAGACCGCAGGGAATCAGCCATACCGCTGAGGAGATGCGGTCATAGTAGGGTGCAACAGAATGCACACCGATGATTAAAATTTTGAGAAGTTAGATATCAAATTGTAATTTGCTCCAAATTTTTTAACAAAGAAACACAAACCACTTTTGGAGCATTTCCAACTATATGCCAAAGTTAAAACTCTTTTAAAGATAGTTTTTAGCAAATTATACTTTCATTTTTGAAAACAAGCTCATTTTCAATAAATTTCTTCAAGATTGCTAAAATGAGCATGTGAGGGTGTTTTTAGTACTATTTGCATGTATGAGTTTGAAATACTCTTATGAGCTAATATATGTTAATAATTTTTGCTCAATTGGTAAAACCTACTTAAGTGCTAGATTGTGAACACTTAGGTCACTTAAGATTGTGACACCGTGCGGCAATGGCTGAGAGCCGACCACATGTCGCAGTTAGGTTTAAGGTAAGTTTAGTGGTTACTTTCTATGAATTTTAAAATATAGTAAATGAGTTCAAAAAATTATGAAATTTTACGCGGATCCTCCCGATACAGTATACTTGCTTGTATAAATTTTCCATAAATTTATTTGTTAAGAATTTTTCTCGCTATTTTATTTAAGTGTCATGTTTGTACGAGAACAGAAAAACAACAGAAAACCGAGCCATGTGTTTGCCCAAACATCTGAATGAGGCCCTCCCTCCATCTGCCTTTCTTTTCCACTGAAATCATCAATCACATGTATATCCCGTCATCTCCTTGTCTCATCCATCAAATCTTTGTGTAACACCCCGAATTGCAATCAGTAACTGGTAGAAGGCTGAAGGAGTAAAGGATGGGGTTTAAATCAGAAATAGTAGTCTTCGGAGGGGAGATCCGTAAATCTTCGCCAACCTGGGCCACGGGCTGCGACCCAGGCTGGCCCAAGAGGGAGGAGCCGGCCACTCAAAAGCGGGGAGGCCTCTCCCCACAACCCTAGCCGCCGACCCCCCATTCCCTTGAGCCGCCGCCCCTCCCCCTTCCACCTCCTCTCCCGGTGCCTTCCATCCATATCTGGCGCCTGATCTTCGTCGTTCTACGGGTCTTCAAGGGTAACGAAAGTCCCGATTCGCTGTTTGTATTAGTTTATTTGCATAATTGTTCAATTGGGTCGGTTCAGTCTGCGATTTCAGATCTGTCCATAATAGTGCAGTAGGTTGTGCGGTAGATTGAAGGCCTTTAGAGGCCGAATCTCGGGTCGACGTCTTCTAGAGTTATGTTCCTGATTTCGTTAGCTTTCTTTTGGCACCGAGATCACAAGATTCCACCCTATGTTTTAGGAGTTATGAATTTTTAACCGCACACTACTCTGTCTGTCAGAGATTTTGGAGACTGTCGGTTGCTTTTCAGTTTTGTTCTAGTTAGAGCCAGATTCAGGGAGGCCACCCCAATAGGTTTTTGAAGATAATTTCGCCATGATTCCAGATTGATAAAGATAATCTCCATAGGATCAGTAGACTGAAAGTTACAGGCTTTTCTTTACAACTGTTCTGAAATCTGGACAGGTTTCTGTCGGTGTCTTCTTGGGCAGTTTGGTCCTCTGTTTTGGCCAAATCAGAGGATCCCGCCAACTAAAGTTTCGTAGCCTGGTTCGTTAGGATTAGCTGAGCACTAGTTTCAGGTCTTTAGGAGTTACAGATATTTAATTGTGAATTTTATCGTACAACTGCCAGCAGAGTAGTAATCCACCCTTTTGGGCGATGTTGTCAAATTGAACCTACGGTTGCGTGGGATGGTTAGAGGGTATGGTAGAGCACATGTAGATACGTCATACCTTGTTATCCTTATTCCGTGTAAATGCTTGTGTAGGCGGTGAGGCGGTGGGTGGAAGGACACCTTCATTGCTTCCTAGTACGTCGCAGCATGGAAGGCAAGTACCTTATCTTATCATTGTGAAGGTTGATGAAAATGTGTGGATGAGTTGCAAGATTGGTTATTCATGTTTGTATGCTTGTATTATTCTTCATGTTCCACCTTTAATCTGGCATCACTTCAACTTCCCCTTCCAACATAGTTAATCTCATCCATTGAGACCAAATAATCCAGTAAATTCAGCAATCTAAATAAATTTAATGGTCAACCAGTTCATCAATGTTCCACGTTTATTAGTAACTCTTTTGACTCCAATTAGGTATAGACATACTCATAGTCAGAGTTCATCAATAGCTACTATAAAACAACATCAAATTAATCAACTACACTTTCAAGGATACTAGTTAAGGTTAATTAATTCTCTACGATTACAACCTCGCACTTAATCATAACAAGGTTTTTGACATTTTCTTTCATAAAAGAGAGGTATTAACTTCAACACTTAAATTACTTCAAAGAGCTACGTAAGATCAACGTTCCACATGATAAAGAACTTGCAATTGATTGTTTCCATTATTCAAAATACCAAGTGAAATAAACGAATGATGTTTCCCAACAAGAAAGATATAATTCTCGTGAAAAGAGCAATCTTGCAAATTAACGGCGTTCACAAGAAACAATAACAGATCATCTGTTAGAGGATAAATAATCACTTTATGGAACCAATAAAGACCAATGGGACGCACCAATTGCTTCCTAACCGCTATCCAAAGAAGGTTCATAAAAACCAGCGAGTAATAAGAATAACCAAACGCAACTCAAGGAAAACAACAATCTTTCCTAGGAAACTCATCCCCGATCTTTGTAACTAAGTTACCCGAGAAAAACACTTCACCATTCCCATACCACAAACGGTGTTTCAACCTAGCCATGCCCATGGCCACAACCAATATCTCTACCCCTCAACATCGACTATCATCGCACATACCAATCATGTCATCAATTCATAAGCACACAAAATCTTCTCATAACATAAATCAATAATACAACATAACGGAAGCGCAAACATAATACTTTGCCCATTCCCATCCTACTGTGCACCAGTGTGTCAAATTTTTAAGTTAATTAGCCATTATCAAATTTTAGTTTATTTACTAGTCCTAAAGCAAATTATAGCAAATTAGTTTACCTAAGTTGTTAATCTATTCACCACAGACCTAAAACCCGCTTTGATACTAACTGTAACACCCTAGCTATGCGAAAGCCAAGATATTACCTAAAGTCTAACACCAAGCAATACTATGAATTAATTTCAAGAATCTTTCATCTAATAACATAAAAACAACGGCTAACAGAATGAATATATATGGATTGAATCAGAATTCAACAACATATCAAAACTCTAATTATCCAATCATAGTAAATCATTTTTGATAAATTTATCTAATTCGGAAAGGTGTGATATTAGACTCTCTAAAAACATAACAAAATTTTCTACGATAACATAGTTGGCAAGACTCCCAAATTCGGCCAACTTCTGTATCTAATGATCAGATGAAGTTTTTGCATCTACAATCTGTCAGTCAGAAACTACTGCGGTAGGAAAAAAATCATAAATTTTGATTGGCTCAACTAAAATTCAAGTTCTCTACTAATCGGGAAAGCTTATTGAATTTCCGAAAACATTCGCATTGGGTGAAATCTCTGAATCGGCCCCTAACTAAATCATATTTGCTAATCAAAGTAACTTCTAACCATCGTCAGACTTTCTGGATAGTCTCAAAGAAACTAACGTAACTTCTAGGCCACAACTCTGATTTGAGTGATCTTTATGCCTATGGAAAGCTAAGAACTAGCCCTACAAATCTCTAGGAGACCCTATCCCCAGAGTCGGATTTAACGCGACGAAATCTGATGATCAAGCTGAGTGCAGAAATCTGACCTTGATTGGCACTCTGGACAGCAGCGACGAGGTTGCTCCAATGGAAGTGTATCTCGCCGGAAAAATTTCGGACCAGTGGGAGACGACCTTAGGGAAGGGGCTGCACAAGGAGGAAGGAGAGGAGGCTGGGGCGGCTGCTGTGGGGGAAGGGATGAGGCGCACAAGTGGGAGGGAGAGGGGCTGGAGGTGGCAGCTAGGGTTTGGGGGGAAAGCACCCCCTTGGCCGGCCCCCCTTGGGCCACATGGGCTGTGGCCCAAGGCCTAGGTTGCCAAGAATTCGCGGAAACCCCCTTGATATCACTGAAAATTAAATTTCCTATTTAATTCTTTCTCCCGAATATTATTCTAACAGCCCGAATAAATTTTAGGGTGTTACATATTCCAAGGCCACACAATGGGTAAGGCCCCAGTTTCAGAAACCCTATGGTTGCGCCGCTGTGACTAAAACAATGTGACGACTGTAAATTTATATTTCCTTTTTGTGTGAGTTTTAGTCCAATACATGTAGGGATGAGTTGGGGTCGGTTTAGATACCTCGTGGCCAGCCCTAGGGGTCATATATACTGATGTATTTCGTGCCTTTTGATGAGAGACCACATTTAATAAAGTAAATAGTAGATTGCTCTTGTTTCTCACACATGGCCGAACCATGTTCATGAGAGGAATTGGGAGTTCTTCAATAATCAACATCGTTTAACCTTTATGCTGGGAATTGGGAGCCCGATGATTTCATTTGGTGGTCGGTGAAATCAGCACGTGTGTTCTTGCAAATTGTAGAGTGCTAATCCATGCACAGGCAACAGAAGATCACAATGATTCAAGAGAGGCATGTGAGTATTCGATCCTACGTCGAGAAGACCGGGTGACCCGTATCATCTGGGTATCAGAGCGTGGTTGACTTGGTAGCATTACTTATCCCTAGTTTAGATTAATTTTTCTTTGCTATTCTTTATGCCTAGAGTCCATAAACCGAAAATTACAACACAAAAATTCCAAACCCTAGTTTCAATATGTTATTTCTTGTGAGTTTTGTTAGGTTTAGTCCATTAGAATTTTTGTTTATTGATAATCTAAGTGTTTCCTTTACATTGCTTAATCTTTGTGTCCAATCAAAAACCCTAATTTAATTCATTTTGAATTCCTAAAAAACCAGCACAAAAAATAGAGCTTAAAATCATCAACCATCAATCAGAAGCGCTACGGAGACGCTAAGCGCTACAATATCAGGCGCCACAAAGGTGCATGAGGAACAAGGCTCAAAGAATCAATGTAAGTACTTATATCTTTCTTCTTTTGAGACTAGCTATTGATAATTTCTTTTAAGGTTGTTCTTAGAGTCAATTATATATTTGCTGAATTTTGATACTTGTGCAATCAAGAGGCAAGCAAAACCATATTTTGGCCATTGCATAAGAAAAGAAGAAAAGGCAGCCGGTTAAAAGAAAAAAGCCATGGCTTGAAAAAAATATTTTAAAAAAACAAACCCACAAATACCAGTACCAATTTTTCCTTTTGGTTGCCCTGATAGCCGAAGGGGAGAGAGCATTGCTCATGCGGTTTTGAGAAAGAAAAGAGAAGAAAAAGGAGCTGGCCGAAAATTGGGAAGAGTAAACCCTAGTCCATAATTTCAAATTGTGTATTTAATCTCTTTGCATAATCTTGTGCCCTTACAATTATATTTATTGTAATTGGCTAGTGTCTCTCCTAGTACTTGGTGCAAAACGAGTTAGTTCGATCTACTTTTTAGATTGCTTCTCACTAGCTCATTCCATTGTTTGCATTAAGTCACATTTATCTTTGCGTATGCATTCATACACTTCGCTTGAATCTATTGGATCAACACCTAGGTAATGTATTCTAGCTTGGATTATTACTTAGCTTTACGATAACTTGAATTTCAGATTGCTTAGGTTATACACTTCCATACTGTCGGCGCCTCGGGTGTCACACAACCCCGAGACCCTCTGTGCATACCGAGCTAGTCCCATGATCAGTAGCTAGCTCGCACAGTTGCAACAATGATGTTATCATAACCATTCAACAACGAACTAATGAAGGCATAAAGTAATATTAGTTAACAAAGCAAAGGACCTTATGGTCAAGTTCTTACAAAAGTCACCACGCAGGGCTTAGCAACAACAGAGTATCTGGCAGCGGAAATATCAAAATACGTGGAGCCCAATCGACATGCCCACAGTTAATCGAGTGGAGGACGGACCTAGTTCGCGAAATCTTCAAAGTAGCCTTCCTCATAGTACTCAACCCGTCCCGATTCTTCTCATTGGACCGATCAACAAAGGGCATAAAGCCGTGAGTACATAAAGTACTCAGAAGTCGAGAGAAATGTATGCACATGATATTCATGTCGCTTAAGCAAGAATGGCTTTATGGTTAATTTGCAGAAAGCAAGTTTAACAAGAAATACAATAATTAGATTGCAAAGCAGGATTTTAAAAGAATAATACATAGATAGCCAAGTTCTTTTGAATCAAACAAAGGAACATCCTGCTCACTCCCCAACCATTCCAATCAAACCTTTCCATCGAACCAAACCACATTTTTGAAAATGCTACCCTTGCGCCAAATCACTGTGCATGTCCAGAATCGGGACACGGCTATTCGAATAGATTTTGACACTCTGCAGAGGTTGTACAGCTTTACCCACAAGAGATAAATCACTCGTACTGTCCGCTCACACACTTCCGAGGTGTGCGACTAAGTGATTATCACAAGGCCTTTACAAAGGTCCATTTTGTCTCGGTTCTGCTCGCTAAGGTTTTGCCCTCACGGCCCCCTCTTGCGGCAATAATTAACCCAAACAGAACCGACTCAAAACTTCCCTAATTAGTTGGCCAGGTCCGTCCCATACCGGACTTGTGGTTTCACGAGGTGGCCCAGATCAATGACTTGCAAAGTTAAGTCCTTAGTTGGCTGCTCAGACGAGACTTTCCACATCCCAATGTGCCTCACGCACCCACCTTCACCCCCTACCACAAGCCCGAGCATAAATCATTTTTGTTCATTCCCGACCAAATGGCAATCCCTGCCATGGCACAACACATTTAATTATAGTGGCCTCACACCACAATTCCATAGTTCCATTAGTCAAATTTCATTATTCATTGAACATGTGATCGTGAGTACTGCGGGTAACTAGAGCATGTCTAAGCAATAATACGCGTCCCTGTTGGTAATACAATCATGTCCAACTAGTATTAACCACCCTAAGGTGTCCAAGGATATATGTCATTCAAGGAGATATTTCATTTTCAATTTATCAAGGTGGCATAATGGCAATTTTGTAATTATCAGTCCCAAAACCATTTTTTAATAAATCTAGCCATGCATGATAATTTAAAATAATATACATTTATAAAATGGGTTCAACATGGTCAAAGGCCCACGACTTGCCTTCGTTGACGAGTCGCGGTGCTTCGGTTGCCGGGTCGAAGAATCATTTCGAAACGCTAGAATCTACACGTGCGAAAAGAGCCAAATAAATACAAAAAATCCAATAAAATCCAAAAATTACAAAATTAGTAGCGATAGGAAGGGGCTGAATTTAGATGAATTAAGAACCAAGAATCGACAGAATCGGATTCCGGATGAAGGAGAACGAATATCCGAAGCTTCCTTCACATGAAATATAGAAATCCTCAGACATGAATAGTGCAGACTGGGTTTAAAGTGATGGCGCCGGTGAGGGAAATGGAGGGACGACTGGCGAACTAGCAAAATGGATTCCCGGGAGCAAGGCGGACATAATGGTGGTAGTCGCGTCTCCGGCGGAGGTCCGGTGTGACGACGACGCGCAAAACAGTGCATATGGAATAGTGGCGCCGGTGACCCGACGATGATTCGGAGAAACGGAAGGTAGCACAACGTAGAGCATTGCGAGGTGAAGCTAACGGCAGTGACGACATCGCCGGGGGATCAAGGACGGCGTTGGAAACGACGACAGAAGACGATTCGGCCGCCGGCGGAACATTTTTGTTCGCAGCAAAAAGAGAGCGGCGAATCTTAGCGATAGGAAGAGTAAGCCGAGGGGCACGCGGCGACGCAGTTGGTACGGAGAGTGGTCGACCGGAGAGACAGAACGAAGGGAGAGAACGTGCTGCACTAGTATGTGAGTTTGCATGTACGTATGCATGAGTCCCATGCATGCATTAGCTATTGGACTTGCTGGAGCTACATCATGCATGGTCGACGGAATGCTCCAGGTTTTGGAGAGAGGGGGAGGAAGCAGCAAGAAAACTCGGCAGTGGGGAGACGGGGAGGAGAGAGCAGTAGGGGAGCAAGGCTGCTGGTGCTGGCTTGGTTTGCATTGGAGGTGGAGGCGCAAGGGATCGGAGGCAGCAGCCATACAGGGGAGATGCCCGGGTGGACAGGAGATGGGCAGGAGGCAACCGCAGGGAGCTAGGCCACAACAGCAGCACTAGGGACGGCTGGAGTTCTAGAGCCGAGTTCACTGGACTGCCAGCAGAGTCCTGGCTTGGAGGGAGCCGCCAGGAAGGAGGGCGCAGCAGAAGGGCTTCGGTAGGGCAGCAGCAGCAGGGGAGCAAGGCCGACAGCGGCAGCAGGGAAAACTGAAGATCGGCAGTGGAGAGGGATGGAGGTGCTAGCGGTTGGGTTTGAGCACTCACCTAATACTTAACGCTATCCCGTGGACACAACTAACACGAGAGAACACTCTGGAGCTACACTGGAGTACGACGGAAAGAACCTCTATTCTCTTGTACTACTAAGCTCTATGAAGATGAAGCACAAGGAACACCGGAGACACAACTCGACCTGTGTCGTTTTTGTTCCTATTCAACTTAACTTAACAAAGTGGATACATGAGTTTTATATAAGTCTCTCACGCACACAACACATGCAGCCACACCTCCACTAACCCACACCTCCCACTAACACATGCACACATGCATCCACACCTCCCACTAACTCCATGCAACACATACATGCAACAAGATTAAAAACTAATATTCTCCCTAATCTTGTTGCACTAAAGGTGGTCGGTTCATCGCTTCATCCGCCATAACGAGATGCGTCTCATTCTCTTTCTTCGACTCATGGCATTTCTTCTCTCAAGAATAGTGCCCGTACTCTTGACAGTTATAGCAACATACTTTTTCCTTGTCAAAGGTGCTTTTCTTCTTCCGAACCGAGCCGCCTTTCCTTGTTCTTGGCCCCGAACTCCCATTGAGCGGTGAGCAGCAAGTGCTCACCTTCCTCCTCACCAACCATGTGGCGCCCTCGAACGCCTTTAGCCGCCTCGAACACTTCTTCGACCGACATCACATCCAAGTCCTCGTGGTTCTCGAGGGTGCAAACGATCGGTAGAAACTTTGGTGTTAAGACCAAGCACCTTATCCACCACACAAGAGTCTTCAACCCTCTCTCCCAGTCGCGATCTTGCCGAGAGCGAGGGTGACCTCATGGCAAAACCATCAATTGACTCACCTTCACACATATAAAGGTTGTTGAATTCTTTCTTAGCGGTTTGGAGCTTGGCCCTCGTCACGCGCTCAACTCCAACGTACATGGACTTGAGAGTCGCCCATGCCTCCTTCGCCGCCCTCTTGCCGCTGAGAGCAAGAAGGGTCTCTCGCCACACCATGATAGATGGCCGCAAGTGCCATCTTGTCTTGGCGCCTCTCAACACCGCCTTCTTCAACAAAGATCCCACACTCCTTGCGCCCATGTACACTTCCTTCTTCATTGACCATGCAAAGATAGTTGCTACTAGTCAACAACGGTGTCGAAGCGTGGCCCTCCTTCCCGCCTCGTACAACGGCCTAATGCGAGCCACCGCTGCCGCTAGCCACCTCCTTTAGGCCACTGGCGACACGCCTCGATGACAACGGAGACACGGACATCGCCATCCTTGCCTTCACAACACCAGCTCTGATACCAATTGTTGGGTTTGAGCACTCACCTAATACTCAACGCTATCCTGTGGACACAACTAACACGAGAGAACACTCTGGAGCTACACTGGAGTACGACGGAGAGAACCTATATTCTCTTGTACTACTAAGCTCTATGAAGATGAAACACAGGGAACACCGGAGACACAACTCGACCTGTGTCGTTTTTGTTTCTATTAAACTTAACTTAACAAACTGGATACATGGGTTTTATATAAGTCTCTCACGCACACAACACATGCAACCACACCTCCACTAACACACACCTCCCACTAACACATGCACACATGCATCCACACCTCCCACTAACCACACCTCCCACTAACTCCATGCAACACATACATGCAACAAGATTAAAAACTAACACTAATCGCTTTCAAGGTCAGCTGGGCTTGCAAAGAAGGGGCATGTCAATGGGCTAATCGCAGCAAGAGAAGGGAGGAGAGGGGGCAACAAGGTAGAGAGGAGAGTGACTGCAAGCAAGGGAGGGAGGAGCAAAGATCGCCACAGCAACATGCCATGCTGGGTGGATCTGTGGAGCGGCAAGACTGGGCAAAGAAGAGGCAATAGAGAGCAGGAGGAGCACAGATGGGGGGAGCTAAAGTTGGAGCAGGAAGGAAGAAGCTTGGGGAAGGGAAGCTCGGCCGGGGAGTTGGAGGAGCTGGAGGGCGGTAGTGCTACATGGGGACTGGGGTGCCATGCGACGAATAGCTGCTCTGGAGTTAGCAGCGGAGCCAGGGGGGCTCGGCAGGGGGAGGCTTCGGTTGGGAGGGAGAGCAATGGAGGAGAGAGCTCTCAGGGAGCTGGGAAGAAAAGGAGAGCAACACTAGGAGCTCACGGGAGGGGAGGAAGAGCTGGAGGATGAAGGGACTCACGGGAGGAGAAGACTCGGGGCTCAAGACCGCAGGCGCCAGGGCATGGGGCTCACGGCTCGAGGCACTGGTGAGGACGATCATGGCTCGAGGGGGGCAGCAGCGCCAGGGCATGGGGCGGCCGGGGAAAACAGCTCAGCAGCAGCACAAGGGAAAGGAACCGGGAAGAAGACAACAAACAGTTAGAGGAGAGAGAAAGAAACGGAGGGGAATAAAGAGAATCCGGGAAAAATCCAAAAATTAAAAAATTCAAGAAAATTTTAGAAAATACATTGGGACTTGAATAGATCAAATAATATAGTTTTATATTTTTTGAAGTTTATTTTAGCCAATTAAAACAGTTTTCCTTCAAAAAATTAATTTAATCTTTAAATTAAACCGAGAAAATACAAATGAAATTTTTTATTTTCAAAGCTTCAAAATAGGCCACCAATTTAAATTAAATATTTTTAATTAAATTTTACAACAAGTAAAATAATATTTGGGTTGACAGAAAAGAAATAAAACACACTAGGTTGCAAGAAACAACACCGACAAGAATAAAATCCAAAAACACAGAAAATCCATTAAACTCATTTTGAATTTAAGTAAGGTTTGATTTAATCGTTTAAAATGCTTTTTCCTTGGAAATTAAATATTAAGCTCCACATTTAATCAAGGAAATGAAAATATTTTATTTTGTTTTAAAAGCTTTAAAATAACTCTGAAACAAAAGCAAACTGAAAAGGAATAAAAAGGAACTCCAGGGGAAAACAACCGGATGAAGGGAAAAAAAGAATACCAGATAAAATTAGAAAATCAAATCAGACAATATTTATTTAATTGAAGTTTGATTAATTCAAATTGAACTATTTTTTTTTGAAGGTCCCAAATAAGCTTTTAGTAACAAAAACAAATGGTTATTTTTGAAATGGAAATTTTTTCAAAAACTCTCAAAAATTGTGATGTTACACATACCAAGCTCTACTAAATAACCATTGTTGTACTTGTGTGAAACACTTTCAAATTCGCTTAATCATCACAATTACTAGTTGTAGCTACCACCAAGTGTAAGTTTCGTTTGGCCTCAATTAACTTCGGAACGGTAAGAACTTTACTTTGGTAAGGAAAGAGTAAGAATGAGTTATTTCCTCATGATTCCAAACATACTCATAGTAGCATAGTTTATGTCTACAACTAACCATGCCAGGACCAGAATTTCGGTATCTTCCTTTTTATGGGAGTACAGATCTAGAGGAGTACCTTAAATAGGCAGCGTGCATGGAGGTGGAGCTTACATTCCAAGAGCTTCCCAAAGCTAATGAAGTCATACGTGCCACCATGGAGTTTGAAGAATATGCTTATGATTAGTGGAGACATCACCCTGAAAGACAATTTGTGTACTCTTGGCACGGCTTGAAGCGAATCATGAGAAAGGAGTTTGTGCCATTATCTTATGACCGGGAGTTATTTCACCAATTATTGGTCCAAGATTATTGGTTTGAGCTAAAGCATGCTCTATTTAGGGCCAATGTCAGTTTGGATGTAGAGGTTGTAGCGAAGAGATTTTTCAAAGAAGGATTGATATCTGATATCGATACCACTGTTTGTTACAAATATGATGATGGTACACGAGATCTTGTGAATTATGCCATGGAGGAGGAGGAGAGAATTATGGAGAGGTTTACACCATGGTTCAACAAGAGTCCGCACTTCAGTTCATATTACTACACTAGTGTGTCACATGAGAAGACGACCGAGCATGGGACTTTCCTTTCGGGCAAGGCTTCATGTAGTGCTGCCCCATTGCTACATGAAGAGATTGTAGTTGATGGTAATTGCTCCATTGCTAGTCCACAATCTTTGGGGGATGATGTGTATCAAAACACACGTGAGAATGAGAGCCACATAGCCAAATTGTGTGAAAGTATTGAAAATTGTGAGCTGTGTGATTCCACCATATGTGAGGTTGAGAGCATATAATTTGAGAGTGCGAGGGATACACCAAAACAAATGAGTTAAATAGATGATAGTAAAAGTGAGGTTATTGCTGAAATTAATTATTTACTCTCTACTTCTAGTGTTATTTCTCACATTGTGAGGTTGACATTAAAGAAGAGGAGTTGAATGTTCGACAACTGGCACCGTTGGAAGTAAAAGACTAGGAGATAACAACGGTTGGGGATAGAGTTCTCTCTGCCCCGTGGTTTCATTACGAAGATTTGATACCTACAACACCTACAATCACTGAGGAGGATGTTAAATGTAACATTAATGGTGTTGAATTGAATATTCATGAAGAAGAGGTAAGTAAGAGTGCGAACTCTAGTGTTTCTTTGAATATTGCACATTCTAAATTTAATGCACTTAATTTACGTAATGTGAAATTATTTACTCATGATGAAGTTCTTACTAGACTATCCTGTGATGATTCTTTACGCTATATCATGTTCGATGAACCCATAGGGCTATCTAGTACGATTGAGAGAGTTTCTGAAATTGCATGTTCAAAATCACTAGCTAGTACCAACAGCTCCACTTATACATTTAATTTGATTGGAGATTATCGTGTAGACAACAAGTTTCAAGTTTATCAAATATGCATTACTTATAATAAGCTTGCTAAATTGAAAATGCATGTTTTGGACAAGCCATCTTTTGGAAGCCTACTAAATCATCTTTTGTTGAGCAATCATGTTTAAGAAATCAGAGTAGTGCGATTGAAACATTGAAGGCACAAACAATTTTCTCTTCTACATTACATAAAACTGATGTTGTAAAGTTGAAATATGATTATTTGAGCCACTTGTATACATTAGAAAATGATTTTTCTCTGTTCATTGGTGGTGGGAATAATATGGATGAAAGGGGTTTTGAGATGCATACATTATGTATATCTAATGGCCGTTGTTGTGCAATTCATGATTTGCAAAACAAAAGGGATGGTAAAATGGTCGACAAATATATATACCATTCATATACGTTGTTTCTTTGTTTAGTACACTTTCATGTTGTAAAAAGCCAATGACGGCTTTTCGTGAAGAATGGGAGGATGATGAGGAGGTCCTTAGCTATATTGTTCCATATGTTGTATTTAATCTTTGCTGTACTTCAGAAGAACATGAACTTAGAAAAAGGGTAAAAACTTTTGCAAAGAAGCATAACATTGAGGTGAACTTATTTTTATATATTCCTAATGATGTTATTCCTAAGAATGGAATACTACTTCATGTCACTACTTTGTGCATTCTTATGTTTGAACATTGTGAAGACTTTGGAACCGAGGGGGAGGCCGGAGACAAAGCAATGGAGGCGAAGCCCATGCGGCCACGAGGGTTAAACGGGAGAAGCTCAAGAATGCAAAGCCCAAATTTTGGATAAGATTTCCAAGCTCAATTTGGACCTCCGACAAGCCCAACCGAAATCAAACTCGGAATCAACTCAGAACTCAATTCGGATTCAGTTCGGGACAGCCCACAAGGCCGTAATAAAAAGGTCATAACTTTCACATACGAAGTCCGATTAGGGTGCTCCTGTACTTGTTGGAAAGATTATTCCAAGGCCCACACAATGGATAAGGCCCTAGCTTTATAAACCCTACATTTACGGTGCTATGACCAAAACAATGTGACGACTGTAAATTTAGATTTCCTTTTTGTGTGAGTTTGAGTCCAATACATGTGGGGATGAGTTGGAGTTGGTTTAGATACCTTGTGGCTAGCCCTAGGGGTCATATATACTGATGTGTTCATGACTTTTGAGGATAGGCCACGATTAATAAAGAAAATAGCAGATTGCATTTGTTCCTCACACATGGCCGAACCATGTTCATGACAGGAATTGGGAGTTCTTCAATAATCAAGATCGTTCAACCTTTCTGCTGGGACTTGGGAGCACGATGATTTCACTTGGTGGTCGGTGAAATCAGCGCGTGTGTTCTTGCGAAGTATAGAGTGCTAATCCTTGCACGGGCAATGGAAGATCACTACAATTCAAGAGAGGCACGTGAGTATTCGATCATACGTCAAAAAGATTGGGCGACCCCATGTCACAACCTCTCTGTTTAAAACATACCGCCAACTAGATTTTGGTACTACCGCCTTGCTGTAATACCGCTCATCAAATGCGGTCATATCGATTTTGGGATTTCAAGAAAACTTCTGAAAACATGCACTATGGAAAATACGTACCACCAACTAGATTTTGGTATTACTGACATGCGGTACTACCGCTTATCACTTGCAGTCATACCAATTTTTATGAACAGTTTTCCAGAAGCAAAACATACGCAATGCATAATAAATATATGTCACAAAACAAACTTCAAAGCATTAACCATGATTCCTCTATTGTCTTTGCATTGCCATTACCTTGTCACCATCTATAAACCGAGACTAAGCCTTTAAAACAACTTAGCACACACATTAGTCCCATAACACAATTGTAAATAATCGAATATAAAGCAACATGAGTATATATGAACTATACAAGTTTTATATACTCAAAGGACATGTTTCAAAGTAGAGATCTCCAATATATGTAGATAAAAACAATATGGATCAATACTAATGAAACCACAAAATATAGAATTAGCTCCCCCTAAATGTGTAAATATACGAATGTGTAATAAAAACATATGCACATATTCAAATTGAACTTTTAGTGGAGTTCAAGCCATATTTTGAATTCGAGGAATGCAACAAGATATAAGAATATGATGTCGAATGCATACCTTCATAATTTCTACATTTTCTTCCAAATGAGACTAAATAATAGCATGGTCAACAAACATGTTAGTCTCACATATATTTGTCATTAATCACCAAAACTATACTAATGGAGCTTGAACTTACAACTGTCCGTGCAATGCATTCAGGACGTAGTGCTGTGGACGATGGACTGCCACCTAGTGTTCGTACATATGGTGGAGCCTTACCCGCCGCGGTGTGTAACGCGACAGATTGGTGCACACCAGGTCGTGCCTGCCGGACGGCAGACTGTAATACCCCGAAATTTAATCGGGAAACAAGAAAAGAATTCGGGAGAAGGAGTTAATCAGAAATTCAGAGTTTTTAGTTTTTCAGGGGGGGATGATGAGGACATGACCCCTATGGATACAACCACATTTGCTACGTTTGCTATTCCAATTACAAGAGCTCATACGCTTCACTTAAATTATCAAGTGAGCTCGTTTTTAGGAGTGTATTTATATTATATGAACTATATTATGCTACCTAATAATCAAAATGTATATTTGTGCAGCATCACATCACTTTTTGTCCAAGCTAAGCAAGAGTTCGAGCTAGACACGTTTTGAAATCCAATTCGGCCTCTGGAGACAGCACCGACTTTAAACACATATAACTTTTGCAAACGGAGTCCGATTCGAGTGTTCTTGGGCTTGTTGGAAAGCTAATGACGAGATCTTTCCAACGGATCCATCCTCACCTCTAAATTCCTTCTGCAGACTTCGTAATTGTCAAATGAAGGTGCTATATTATCAATTTGGGCCTTGTAATCGTACTGGAATTGGCCCATACGCTAGCCGGGCACCTAATGGGGCACATACTGTTCATATGAACAGTAAAATCACAGTGAACAGTGTATGAATAGTACCACCCCCTATTTTGTTAGCTACGGGTGGCTTCCACTTCCCTATATAAGGAGGTCGCACCCCTCTAGTTTTCTTGGATTTCGTTTGATTAGTTTCTCCATTGTGAAAACTCTCGTTCTTGGCTTGTGTCGACAAAACCAACCGTAAATGACCTCTTTAGAATCCCACCATTTGAACTCAATCATTTATTTGCAATTCAGATTTCTTTTTACCTCATTCTTGCTTGCTTCTTCGGTGTATGCAGGAATTGATCTTTGTGATCAGGTCATCCGGGTTTTCATGCACAGTTGATAATGACTTGGTCGAGCAGTTCAGCGATTGCCTTGTTTCGGTCCTTGCGAGTTCGTAGCCAGTATCGTGAGAGTTGAGCGACTTCTCCCGAATTTATCTTCTCACCGAAAGATCGGGCCAGATCAGGACCTTCGAGGTTCATCAAGTGGTATCAGAGCTACAGTTCATCGGTGAGAGTTTCCAGTTTTCTAGTAGTAGATTTATTTTTCATACCTAGAGTCCAGAAAATTACCCAAAAAAATTTCGCATCTATCATCCATACCGAGCCTTTGAGCCTTTGCAATTTTTTCATTTCAGTTTGCATGTTGAATGTCTGGTTGCATTGTTGTGTCTAGTTGCTGATCTTTAGTTCTACTTATTTTCTAGTTGGTCATTGTCTAGATTCCTTCTTGTGTTTTTCCTTCGCGTTGCTTGATCGTTCTTTTAGAGTTCTTATTTTTTGCATCTACAATAGAAAATTCATGGGTTAGAACTCCTCTAATCTGCACGAAAAAAGAGAGAACACTTTGCTGTTATTTGCAACTTGTGAAAAACCCTAGGGCCGGCAAATGATAGAAGGAGAAAGAGGCCGCCACACAGAATAAAAGACGTGATAGAAAAAAAAGAAAGAAGAAAAACAATCTTACTCCAAAAATCAGTAAAAATTGGAGGAGCCCTTCTACATATAGCGACAAGGTTCCACAAAATTTTTTAGCAAGTTTAGCCCCACAGAATCAAAAGATATAGCAGTTTTAAGATTGGAACCGAGTCGGTTTCAAGTCCAAGTACGATTCCGTTTCCGAGACACCTTCAATAAAATGGGTATAACTTTTGCATACGGTGTATGTTTTGGACGTTCTGGTGCTCGTTGGAAAGCTAACGACAAGGCGCATCCTTTCCACCTAAGACACGAGTCGCCTTCCAGGGGCCCCAAAATCGGCCATCTTTGGCCCCGAATTCGCGTCGCAAGTTTTTGGTTTCAGTTTTTGCCACTTCTTTCGGTCTTCCCTTCGGAATTTGGGGTTTGCTTCAATTGCAAAGTTGTAGATCTCATCGAAATATTTCAAACGAGTATATATAAGCCATAAAAACTTTGCTCTGTTCATCTCTCGAGACTAACTGTTATTTTCTGCTTGAACTAAAGGGTTGTTTGTTGTCGAACCCGGGAACGAAGGATCCCGAATTCTCTGTGTTCATACACTAGTCCAGGATTTCCAGTGTACACAGTCACAAAAATGTTATCACAAACATATCCAACGTGTATATTTAATAAGCATAGAGTTTATTACAACCGGGCCGAGGCCAAATAAAACATTGCTTTAAGCAAATAATAATGGTAAGCCACACGATACGCCACAGTAATCGCCTCGAGGTCGCCGCCTAATCGCCCCGCTTCCTCACCTTCGGATAGCGCTTTCTCCTCGAATAATAATATTCAAAGAAGAGTGAGCACTACAACCGTGCTCGCAAATTACACCCAATACGTAATTTAGAATGCATGCATAAGTTATTCAAAGGAAGGTTGTAGGGTTTATTTGCATAAATCACCTTTTTGGTTTAAATAGTTATACTAAGTTTCAAGGCACATTTTCATTACATAACTAAAATCAGATTTAGAATTGATCATTTTATAGTGGATAACCTCCATATGAAACATGGTGAAGGATACCTCCTATCACAAGGCTACCCGCCTAAATTTACCACAAGGATTAACCATCCTCAAATCATGTCCAAAGTTATTTTAAAACCAAAAACAAATCTAACTTAGAGTGGCTTTGCTCAAGATGTCCGTGAATCGTGGACACGGCTATTCAATAGATTTACACTGCAGAGGTGGTACAACTTTACCCACACGAGATAATTTGCTCTGCTATGCTCGGCCAATACACACTTCCTTAGGTGTGTGACTAGGCAATTATCACAAGGCGCTTCCAATGCATTACCTCAATACCAATATGCCCGCTAAGGTTTCACTTCCATTAGGCTAACCACCTACCGGAAACCCCCTCTTGCGCCAAGTGGGAATAAAGTCTAACCGACACCCACACAACAAAAATGGCATAAACAATACTGAGGTAATACAAATTATTAAGCCCGGTTCTCCCATACGTAACATGTGGTAGTACGGTGGAGCTTTTGCAAGATGCGGCTCAAAGGCCTTGGCCTTAATCTACTTGGGCAACTTTCAATAAAAACCCTGGTCTCACCCTAACTGCATGTGCCCGCATAAACTTGCACCCACCAACGGTCCATGTTTGCCCAAGTACAAACCATTTTCTTTTATTTTTATAATTTTCAAAGACATTTGCAAAAGTCCACCATGACAAAGCAATGTCATAGGCTTTTTATCAATTTATGAAATTTTGGCTAAATTCTCCCAAAGTCAAATATTTCATGGTCTAAGCATTTGCTATGCATATCTTTTTTTTAAAATTCATTTGACTAAGGTTACAAGGAATTGATAATACAACAATCAAATTTGGCTATACAAAGGAATTGGAATAATTAAATATTTAAAAACAGGAATTTAAAATAATTAAATACAATTATGCATGCAATAATAATTTAAAACAGAAATTAAATAATTTTAAATATTGGGGGCAAAATGGTCAATGGTGTAACTTGCCTTGCTCAAATTCCTGGTATTCTACTTCTTCAATAGGGTCAAGCTCTCCTGAGTCGCAAAATCTATACGAAAATATTCCAAATTCAAACAGAATACAAATGAACACAAATAAATTCAAATGAAAATTCAAATTAATTCCAAATTAAATAATTTTGGTTTAGTTAGCTAGATCTTGATTTTATACAAATTTAGAAATTTGAATCACCTAAATCGGAGTTTGTATGAAGAAATACGAGCTCCTGGAAGTTTAAAACCTAACTTAAATCCAAAAATCAGAATTTCCGAATTTTCCGAATTAAATTTCTAAAGGAAATTCCAATTATTGCGCAAGCATGCGCGGCCAGTATCGCTCACGAGAGATCACATGTGGGCTCAAACAAGATGGATCGAGTCCACAACGAGGCGCAAGTCCACGGTGGACTCGGCCACAAAGACAAGGTGAAGGAGCTATCGGTTGCACGCACGCAAGGCTTATTTGCCACGCTGGCGCCGACTTTGATCGCCACGCACGCAAAGTGATGAGGTGGCGCCGAGGTGGCTGCCCACGCCGGCGCCGAGAGGGAGGCGCCGGTTCCAATGGTACCATGAACGGCGCGCGCAAGGGCTCCGTGAGGTGCGCAAAATACTCAAGAGATGATACTCGATGCGAGGGAGCTACTCGCGGCGGTGGAGAGTGGCTTAAGATGGTCGGCGACGGCGAGAGGCGGCGAGGTTCTGGCCGTTGGCGGGCGGCGAGCTCCGCGACGCCCGAGGGCGCGGAGGTGCGCACCAGTTCATGGCCGAGGCGGCCGGTGGAAAGGTCATGCGGTGGCCGGGAGTGCTTGTCGTCACGGAATCGAAGAAGATGGAGCCGCCACCGAGGGGAAAACTCCAATTGACGGCGAGAGAGTGAGCGGTTACGAGAGTAGGTGGAATGGAATGGGGAGAGAATGCGCAATGGGGGCGGCTTTATAGGCGAGGGGAGGCCGGAGATGGAGATCGTGGGCGCAAGAATGGCGGTGGCGAGAGAGGTGGGGCGCACGGCGAAATGACGGGGTAAAGTCGGGATGAACGCGCAGTAACGGGTGACTTGAACGCGCCGCAAATGCGAGAGTAATGGGGAGAGAATCACGGAATTGAAGAACTCCCGAGGTGCGGTAATGGCGGCGTCGCGCGGGGAAGGAGGCGAGGAAGACGACATCAGGCGGTGGGCCCCACCCGACAAATGTAGACAGAGAGAGGGAGAGAGGGCGCGGCGATTGATTGTCGGCCGTCCGATTTTGATCGGACGGTCCAAGCATTACGCAGCACGGGGAGAGTTGGGCGAGACGCAGACAAAGGCCGGGCTTCGCCCAAGATCAGAAAGCGTAAGATTTTAAATTCTTTTTCAATTGATTTAATTCTTAAATTCAAATAAGCTTTAGAAAATAGTAAATGAAGTCCAAAAATTTGAGAAAATTCACAGGAAATTCTTTGAGGCATTCTGGACTTAAATAAAATAATTCCAACTTTTAGTTAGTAATAGATTTTGCACATAAATTCTTTTAGCCTTAATATACTTTAGGGAAAGTTTTTAAAATTCCGAAATTCCACAAAAATTAATAAAGTCTTATTTTTATCTCAAATTGAAATTTTGGGTCACATTTGTGCTACACGTTATTCTCGCTTTCACTACTACGTAAAAGGTTATCACAGACGGTTTGTAATATCATCACGCATTTGCTTTTGAACCGTGCTCAAATTTTATGTCCGAGATATCAGTGGTTATCATGCATTTGTTGAAAACCGCCTGTGATAACTTTATCATAGACGGTTCAATTCATTTAACCGCCTGCGGATACTACAGTAATCACAGACGGTTCGTTGTTGGAACCGCTCGCGATATCGAGTAATCACAGACGGTTTGTAGTTAAAACCGTATGTGATTATGAATTATCACAGACGGTTCCAACGACGAACCGCCTGTGATTCTCAGAGATCATCAGATTTGTTCCAACCACGCAACCGTCTGTAATTATTCAGTATCACAGACGGTTTGTAGTTGTAACCGATTGATTGCACACGCCATGTTGTCCAAAGATCGTAGAAGTGAGGCGTCGAGGTCAGTTAGGTTGTATAGGTCAAATAAGTCTTCAATCCCACGACGGCGGCTGTGCTCGTGGAGAAAATGCTCCTCCCGATCCGACGGTGATTCCAAAGATGACCCCTTCTTCGGGTCTTGCGCAAGTACCAATCATGCAAAGCTTGACAAGCTACCCCGAGCTCTTTAGTTCGCACGAGACCAACTGACTCCGAGTGAGTATTTGACGGGTTGGGATGTGCCTTAATGTTCTTCGATTTTGATTTCTCCTTAACGAGGTGGTGAGGGACGTCTTCCGTGAGACGCCCTGTGGACCGATATGGTGACACACTTTTCTTGTCCCTTTGTCGCCTTCTCGACCGGCGATGTGGCGCCTTCAAGCTTTGGCTGAAGCGACTCATCGAGGGTCCTATTGAGAGGCAGGTCCTCTTGATATCGCACACCGAAGGGTCCAAAGGCGATGTCCTTCTTGGGCCACCGGATAAAAGTGTGCGTGGCATCCCCTAGTGTTCGATTTCTTCGCTCGGGAATCTCCACGGATGGCCATGAAATTGTCATGGACCATGTCCACCGCACTGCCTAACCTCGCGCCACCTTGGCACCGTCTTCGATCGCCTCTTCCCGGTATGGATACACCATACCCGCCCAAACCTCAATAGGAATCGACCCTACTATCCTCACTTGAGCTTATGGGCGTCGCTCCTACAAAAGGGTACACAATTAGCTAAGGCGCCTATAGGTCTATCTTTGAGCATTCCAGATGTACATTACCTCGATGCCGCCGATCGGTAATTGCACGTCATGTCCGAATTATGTGTGACGCGACGCCATCTCGATGTCGAGTAGGACTTGCTCCCAAATTAACAGGGGCGCTTAAGGCGCTGCATGAGTTGATTTACTTGGTTCGCAAGTTTGTTATTTGTTCTTAAAATTGTGCAATAATCACATGTTCCAACCGAGCCGTGGCTGGTCCTTGATCTCTTCCTACTCCTATACGCGTTTGAGTTGTGTGGGAATCCATCCCTCCAAGGTACGTAAACCCCAACGCCTCGCTGCACACCAGTGCTCCTTGTTTCCCGTACGTAGATGCGACATCCTTCTCCCCGCCTACTTCAAGGAACCTTGGGAACATGCGGAAGTCAATGCTTCTCGCAAGAGAACATCATGTTATTGTAGACACCATGAAGTTATGGACTTATTAACAATTAAGTGGTTCGAGAAATTTACCGACGCTGAGACACCGCCTCGCCTCACGTTTGTCAATGAGATGTTGCCCAAGATGTGGCCGATGCCTCGCTCTAACTGTGCTCGAGCGCCTTGCCTCGAGATCTCAAAGAAATGGTCGTGCGGCCAGCTCGCCCTCCGCCGCCATCACGTGTGGCTTTACCCGCTGCACTCGGCGTGCCGAGTCCGTGGGGTGAGTGTTTTGTGCCCGATAGCTGCGGCGCCGCACTTTGCTCCTTAAATTCGCCGCCGCCTTCATCTCGCACGGCGCGTCCCATGTATCCCGCGACAAAAATTGATACGCCATGAAGGGCGTCCGACCGTGTTCACGCATCGCGTGACAAGCGTGCTCTTGAAGGTCCTCCGCGCGGGGACATCGCCAGCCGCCATGCGTGCCATCGCACACGTGCACGGTCCGCCTGTGGAATGTGAACGAGGCGTAAAGTTCACCACAACCGGTCTCTCTGACATCCGCCGAGTCTTTCAGTTGGGGTGATGATGGGGCCCTGCCCTTGCAAGTACCCCGCAGACGGTCCGAATCTCGCACCGCTTTCTTGGTACTCACGATCCCGACGCCACCGACCTCCGTGATCGCCATGCGCCCGAGGGCAATTTGGAGATTCTCTCGCTTTCGCTGCGCACCACCTTGATCGGAGATTCGACGATTTGGCGACGTATCGACGGCGGCGAAGAAGTGCCTCTCGCCATCTCGCTTACTTGCTATCTATATAAGTTACGTATGCAATTATTACATAGTATATAATATATGGGAAATTATAAAAAATATAAACAAATATAATCAACGCTTGCCATCTCAAATTTCGCTTTGTAGTAGTGTCATACCATAAAGAAACAAAGAGAAGCAATAATCGAGTAAAATAAAATAAATTGCCGCAAGTGTACCATAAGAATCATCACGGTTCCTGTGTTTACCTAGATTAGTCTCAAGACCCTAAGTATCGTGATCACCCACACTAACCTAGGTTAACCGACATCTAGGTTTTTCAAGTCACCTAGGCTAACCTGTTATTAGTCAAGACCGGATACCCATGATACCTAGGCCATCCTAGTAAATCAAAGACCGCCTTATTTCCATAGGTTTTCATCATTCAAAGATTATTACAATTCAAAGACCCACTTTCGCAATTGCACATCCCAATAAATCCCAAACCCTCAGAGACATCATTAGGGTATCCAACTAATGTACCCCAACACTACAGCAGCTTCGAACATCATTAGGGTATCCAACTAATTGTCAGAATAGCTTTTTTTTCACTTGCACTCCTACGTAAAAACAAAGAAAACCAATACTAAAGCATACACTTGGTACAATACTAGAGCATACTTGTTGGTACAAGACTTCATCTTCACCTCTCAAGTTACACAAAGAATCGACTCGTAGTTCCGCATCATATTAAGCTCCAACCGAGCCATAGATTGAGACAATCCACTATGTGCAACTTTGTGTAGTTCATATCCATTAACTTCAAATTTACATATATATTATAGCAACAACTTTGAGCACAGATGGCCAATATTTAACAAAATTTTGTAAGCTAACAATATACCACATTTTTGCCAGTTCATCCCCCTGGCCGAGCAAGCACACAGAGCCTCACCCAATTTCAAACAAAAGCACAAAGAAAGCACACAAACCCTCGGGTGCTCTCAGGGCGGGCGCACCGAGGTAAACCCTGCCTCACGGCAGAGAAGGGGGAAGCGGAAACTCACCGGTGCTCGGCAGGTGGGGCGGCACCAAGGTAAACCCTCGGCTCTCACGGCAGAGAAGGGAGGCGGCGCTGAAACTCACCGGTGCTCGGCAGGGCGGGCGGACTGACGAAGGAAGGGACGAAGGAGGCGGCGCTGGCCTGAGGCAGTGGACGGCGGGAGGCGGCGCTGACGGAGAGGGCGAAGGGAGGCGCTAGTAAACCCTCGGCTCTCACGGCAGAGAAGGGTGGAAAAAGACTAAGGCAGTGTGTGCACAACCGTTCGATGATAGAACAGACTTATATAACTGGATATCACAGACTTTTCTATGATAGAACCGTTTGTGATAATACATCACAGACGGTTCTATAAACAAACCGCCTATGATTAACATCATGCATTTGGTTCTATTATGGAACCGTCTGTGATAACTTAACAGAGAAGCCCTAATTTTAATATCATAGACGGTTCCATAACTGAACCGTCTGTGATATGTTGATATCACAGACGGTTCTATTAATGAACCGTCTGTGATATTACGTATCACCGACGGTTTTATTGTAGAACCGTCTGTGATATGAACAGACACACACATATGTAGAACCATCGTTCTTTACATGGACGGCCCAGATTCGCGTGAACATTCGGACCGTCCGAAAGCACTCTCGTTGTGAACCGTCCATTGATAGATCAACGGCCCAGATTCGTGTAAAAGTTCGGACCGTCCGCTGCTATCCACATTCACCGTTGGATCTAAATCCAACCGTTAGAACCGTCTGTGAACACTTAACGAGAAACCCTAATTTGATATCACGACGGTTCCATAATCGAACTGGCTCGTGTGAGATGTTGATATCACGACGGTTCTATTAATGAACCGTCTGTGATATTATATCACAGCGGTTACGCTCTCATATAGAACCGCCTGTGATGTGAACAGACACACATATGTAGAACCGCTGCGTTCTTTAGATGGATCGCCCAGATTCATTTGTAAACTATTTTTGAGAACCGTCCGAGAAGGATTATTTGTTAACTGAAAAATGCAATTAAATTCAAAAATGCATAACTTTTTCGCTGTAAACTATTTTTGGGTGAATCCAATTTTGTTGGATTCCTCTATTAATTAATGAGCTTACTGTGAAAAGTTTACTTATGCATTTTACTTTTGCTCATTTCAAGGCTTTAAAAAATTGTAGAAAGTGCATCATAGCTCCAAATGAGATGAGTCCAATTGGGTTGTTCATCTCATGAGGTGCTTGATTCACTGTATCATAGCTCCAAATGAGGTGTTTAATTTTCTCATATCTTTTGCATTACAAGTCTAATAAACCGGGGTCTCACACGACCGACCGAGGCAAATTGACCGATTTAGCACTGGTCCATAACACGTGACGCGTTTCCATGTTAACATCAAATTAATTACAATGGAATGTATACATGCTTAATTGAAATATAGTCCTTCATGATGATCGACGCAAGATATAGCTAGCTTCCTCACCGGGTTCTTCCACCACCGATGCCGCCTCCAAAGGAGGCAACTCGTCAAATTGATTGTACTCTTCCTCATCCACGACATTCTCAACTCCGACAATCATTCTTTTCCCATGAAGAACTACGTGGCGGTTCTTATTTCTTTGGTCCGTTACATAAAAACTTGAACAACTTGCTTAGCGAAAACGAATAGTTCGCCCTTGTATCCGGACACGCTTGAGGTCCACAAGAGTGACGCCGTGCTTTGTCGACCTTCACGCCTCGCGAAGTTTAACCAAAGGACATCAAACAGGGGATCTTGAAAAGTACATAGTCAAGCTCCCAAATCTCCTCTACGAACCCATAGTACGAGTTCAACCCGCGTGCCCCCGCAGATTGAACCCTCGTGAAATGCATCTATGCGGACACCGCTGCTCGGATCGCGCTCTTCCTATCTCCGAGCCGCCGTATAAAATGTGTACCCATTTATGTCGATCCTTGCCATGTCACAATTGTAAATTTTGGTCCTTTGGCCAACCATAGCAATGTTTCATCACTTGATGCCCTCCCAAAGAATCACATCTTTAACCATTCGTTGAACCGACGGTTGTGTTTTTCGTTATCCAAACCTCCGACCGTTTGGATTCATATGCGTAACATGTCTTTGTGCTCGCCGACGTCACGGGACACTTGGGTCATGTGTTGCAAGACCGTGAAATGGGTCTGCAGATATGTATCTAGATTGGGAGTGATTGCTTTCCTCCCGATGGTCCCGATACCTCCAGCCTCCCTCGTGATTTAGATAGAGGCACGCCTATCGGTTCCACTCGAGCCATGTAGTCCACGCAGAACTCAATGACCTCTTCTGTTGCATAACCTTCGATGATACGCCTCTCCGAGATCGATTCCGTATGTAGGACTTCGAAATTCCCATGTATCTCTCGAAAGGGTACATATGACGAGGGAACATAGGGCCGCATATCTTTATCTCTTTCACATGGTGAACAATGAGATGGACCATGATATCAAAAAAGATGAGGAAATACATCTCAAGATGACATAGAGTCGTCACCACCTCGGCTGCGCAGCGTTGAGTCCTTCGAGATCGATGACCTTTGAGCAATTGAGTTAAAGAAATAACACGACCTAAAGATTGCCACTTGGATCTTGTTTGGCAAGATACTCCTAATTGCAATCGGAAGCATCTCGTCATCAAGACATGACAATCTTGAGACTTCATACCAATTAATTTCAAATCTTTCATGTAAACAAGTTTCTTAATATTATGGCGGAGTAACCTGACGAACTTTCACACCATGCAAACTTTGACACAGCTTCATTTCTCTCGGCCTTGGACAAAGTGTAGCAAGTCGGGGAAGGTACCTTCGCCCTTTATCGGTCTCTTTCTGCTAACTCGGTTCTTATGTTCATATCAACCAAGTCACGCCGTGCGTGCTAACACCGCCTTTTGTTTTGCCAAGAATGTTCAAGAAGAGACCAATCAAGCTATCACATACATTCTTCTCCACGCATGACGCCGATGCAAAGGGCGAACTTCTAAGTGCTCCCAATAAGGCAAGTCCCAAAAAATTGACCGCTTCTTCCAGATGTTTTTCTGAGGGGTCCTTAATTTACCCCCCTTTCAAAGCACAACATTGATATCCTTAACCATATCATAGACCTCTTTCCTCTAAAAGCCCTTGAGTCGAACTGCCCTCCCTATTTCGCTTAATTGTTTCTTCATCTTGCGGTATGGGTGAATCTCGAAGGAACCTACGGTGACGATATACACACGCTTATGTGAGTTGTTCAACCATACACTCTGCGGTACCATCTAAGCAAAGGCGATGAGGCTTTGGCTCCTTTGTATCGAACCCCTACAGTTACCAAGGGCGTGAAAATCATTGATGGTGCAGAATAACATGGTGCGTAAAGTGAGGTTCTCTCATTTGTACGCATCCCATACTTGTACCCCTTCGTTCCAAAGTGTCACAAGATCTTCCAAAGAATGGTGCTAGGTTCACATCAATATAGTTCCCAGTTGCTTGGCCCTTGGATAAGTAGTGACATCAAAATGTATTTCCGCTTCATACACGTACCAAGGAGGAAGGTTGTACATACATAGATTCACTGCTAGGTGCTATGTCGTTGCTTCATGTTACCAAAGGATTCATTCCGTCCAGTACTCAACCCTAACCTTATGTTCCTCGGTTCGCGACCGAACTCTTTGAAGCTCCGATCAAAGTTTCTCCATCAAGGTGATCAGCAGGTGTCCGAGCTTCCCATCTTTCTTACGCTCCTCCGAGTGCCAACGCATCAATCTTGCCTCCTTTCGATTCGCAAATAAACGCTTCAAACGTGGAATCATAGGCAGATACCACAACATCTTAGCAGGAGGTCCTTGCTTCGCCTAAGCAGTATTCTTCCGCTTGTATCGGATGCTCGCGACACGGACATGCATGCATGTCTGCATACTCTTTACGGTAGAGGATACAATCGTTCGGACATGCATGTATTCTTTCTACTTCCATTCCCAATGGACAAAGAACCTTCTTAGCTTGGTAGGTCATGCTGGGCAACACGTTTCCCTCTGGAAGGATGTTAGCTAAGAGACCTAACAACACCGTAAAACTCTTGTCGGACCAACCATTGCTTGCCTTCAATTTCAGCAGTTCAAGCACGGTTGACAACCTTGTGTATTCCGGCTTGCAGCCAGGGAACAAAGGTTTCCAATCCTCCATTAATCCCTCGAATTTACAAAACTCTCTCACCGTAGTTCCTTCGTGATCGTAGCATCCGATCCAGATTGTCATCATGCGACCTATCCTCATCAAAAGCACATTCCATACCTTGCATATCGTTGACTTCTCGGCGATGTCGTCATTATCGACTTCCAAAGATAATCGCTTCTTCACCGTGATCGCTCCAACATGTATATCCTTTTTGAAACCTCTTCAGATTATGTGAGCTTCGATCTGCTACCGGTTGTTAAATATTTTCATATTACCGTAATCAATGCATGGACAAGACATAAATTTTATCCCCTTCTTCAACATATCCTCGCTTCTACGCTCTTCTAAAAGCAAACACGCCATTAATATACTCTTCACTCACACGGTTCTCAATGTACATCCAAAGATCGGTCCATCTACACGATACGCATTACAACAAATTAATTAGTGTTAAATTATATATTAATAAACCGCAAGTACCCTTCACAATGACCAAACACATTAGTGATTACTCTATAGCAAATATAAAGGGTTACGATCGTTACGATCGTTATTAGATCGATCGTTACCCTTCTCTCCAAAGTGGCGCAATGTGGGAGGAGGCAAAGCAGAGGTGCCGCAATGGGCCGGGGGAGGAGGAGGCAGGGGTAACAGCTCAAAATGGGAGAGGAGGAGGTAGGGATAACAGCTCAAAATGGGGGAGGAGGCAGCAGCAGCAGGGTGGCGGTGGCACAAATGGAATTAATGGAAAGGGGGACCGCCGGCGTCTACTTATAATGTTAATATATCACGCATTTGCCTTCTAAATAACCGTGCTCGGATAGTCGTATCATGCATTTGCCAGATAATCGTTATCGAACTGTCAGGAGATCACTGCACGGTTCATATAACGAGCAACCGCGTGATATAAATATTATCACCGACGGTTCGTTAACGAACCGCTCAGGATATTTCGCGCATTTCGCTCGTATAACAAACCGCTCGTGATGAGTTTGTTATCACGCATTTCGCTTCTTTATACGAACGCTCGGAAATATCGCTGACGGTTCGTATAAAGAACCGTCTGTGATACTTATATATCACAGACGGTTAACGAAGAACCGTCTGTGATGGGGTATCTAGTATAGCATATTTTGTAGTAGTGTTTTTGTGCTCTACATCGTGTGAACAATCTTGTGCCCTACAGGAAAGTTTAAGTAGTTGGTTAGCGTATCTCCTAGCACTTGCTGTGAGATTTTTCATTGCTTACATCAAGTCAAATTTATGTTTACGTGTGCGTACATACACCTCTCTTGGTAGGCTTTGATTAGCTAACTTTGATTAGGCAAGGGTCAGCAACATTGACTAGTACTTTGAATAATCTTTCAACTTGCATTAAATGATTTGATTATTGCTAATCCTTACTACAATATTGAAGCCTTCCGAGCTCCACTTCCTACTAACTCAGCAGGTTCCGTTCATCGCAATCGTTGGCCTAATCGCAAGTGAGAGTATCACGAACCAGCCACCCGTTGTACCACTTCCTTGATGCATTGGTAAGAACTTGGTAAGGCATTGTGAGAGAGCAACTGTTGAAATTGCAGAACATAGTAGTTGATAGGAGCATATACTTGTGATTTGATTTCTTGTTTTCTACTAACCATGGTAGGTTCGCGGGATGATTACGAGTTAGATCCACATCTTCTTCAAGCCATTGAATGGGAGCGCAAGAAAGTTCGCGAGGAAGATGCACGTTTGAGACAAGTGACGAGGATTTAAATCTCTATGTATTATTTAATACATAAGAAAAGACCATATGTCTTCGTGGTCGTAACCCCTAAGGCTAATGACCTCACTGGTCATAAGGATTTCCAGAGGTTACACAATAAATACCTTGGTCGGACAAGGCCCGTACCTAGTCCCCGACCAGTTGACTGCTCGTAAGGCTATGAACTGGTGTCATCTGGATCAGTTTCCAGATATATCCTTATCGTGTGATGAATGGAACACGTGTTGTATGTTCCATACCATGCGACGTTACATAATTCTAAGACACTGGAATACGGTTAAATGACTCAGTAGCATATAACCGCACGACAGTTGATACATTGTCAACTGGTGTCTCTCTCCGACCAGACGCGTCACTTCTTAATAGGCGTCTCTCCAAGGGATAACTGCCAACGCTTCATCAACTACTTGAGGAGGATCGCGGAAGGTGGAGAAGGAGAACGAAGATATGATCGATTGGGAATCACTCTCAAAAGACAACCAGTCGATTAGATTGCAAAGTCATACCAAACATTGCGCTCCAGTGTTACTAGGATTAGCTTTGATCTAGATTACAGGCACTCCTTGTAATAGCCAGTTCATAGAAATAGAGAGCAGCCTCATTCCTTTCCAGGAGATACGTGCTATTTTTCCTCTATTTTTTATATATTTGTAAGTTTGGTGATTTGATCGTCGACAACTGGCGCTGTCCGTGGGGAAGAAGACGCAATTCTCCTGAAGAAGTTCTTCGCTCGTCAAATCCTCGCCCACCCTTCATAATCATTCATGCGACTATGGCAGGAACTTGGGACGAGGAGAACTGGTTCGATTTGGATGACTACTCAAATCTCGATATGGAAGCCTGCATTCAGGCCATGCAAGACAACTGGGCGTTATCATCTTCCTCATCCGCCGGTTCGTGGGTCGCTGATAACAACGAGGTTGAGAGGATGGATGAGGATGCACCACTGCGACAAGTGGTACTTCCCGAGGGACAGGACTCTCCGACCAGTTCGAAGTGTCCGAAAATCTCTCCAAGCCCGGTCTTTCCGACCGGCGAAAAAGGTGATGAATCCACAGCCCTGCAATCCGAGAATCCATACATTCTCGACACAATCATGGCTGACAGGTACTCACCAACGGCTTCTAGAAATTCCAGAGCCAGCGCACATCCGTAACAATGTCGGCGAAACTCTCACCGCTTATAGGCGAGAAAGGGAACAATAAGGCTTCAAAGATATGATCTAACTGCAGGATCATGCTGAGTTCGCCACGAAGTCCTTAGGAGGTGATCATCTCCGATCGGTCTCCATCTTGGAAGTCTTTGGTAGAAGCACTGAGAAGCTCTCCGATGGTTACAATGGAAGTTATCCGGAAGATCGCTGCTGGAAACACGAAGTCAATGCGATCGGAAATATTGATCGTAATGCCATGTACGGTCCTGCACACACTACCTCGCCACCACGTACTGATGGAAATAGCACGGGCAATCAAGCACCACTTACCAGAGCCAACAGAACTGATGGACGTCCATCAGTTAATACACTTGTTTCTGCCCCACCAAGGATGATGGGTCGAAGGGGACCAGGCGCAAGGTCAAGAGAAGGTTCAGATCTACGAACGCCAACAACCTCAAGGAATCCTCCAAGACCTTCAGTGATAGTACAAAACCTGCAGCGTATTTAGAATATTTTAAATAGAATTGACCCTGCTCTGGCAGGAGCTCCAGGTTTTGTCCAATTGATGGGACAGGTATCGGAAATCCTTCAACAAACTGCAACGCACAAGCGCATCGAATACAGGCGATACCAAAGTCAAACTATGACTTCATCCGAACGTTCCTCCCTCAGCAGAGGGCAGCATGGGTATGTTGGAAATCGATCGATACCAAGACCTCCTCGACGATTCCGACCAACGAGTCATGAAGGAAGGAGATTATTTCAAACAACCACACCTTCCCCTCGTCGAGAGGGTTATTCGCTTGGCCCCGATGATCTACGACATCGTCTAGGACGAGCAGGTAATCAAAGGCATCATCTTAAGGCCCATGATCAGATCGGAACACCGGAGCCCTGGTTTTCTTATTTAAGAAACCGGTCTCCGACCGATCACAATCTGGCACCTTTTCAAAGAAGGCGCCATGAATCAGTCACGGGTTGCCGAGCTTTCTCCGCAGGGCTCCAGGCCGTGCGTTGGCCTAATAGGTTTCGACCGGCCAACATGGATATGTTCAATGGGTCCCAGAACTCGTTGGAATTTCTCCAGATTTATACAACCGACATCAGAGCTGCTGGCGGTGATGAAAATATGATGGTCAACTACTTACCTACGGTACTAGAGGGATCTACCCGGTCTGGGTTGCTCAACCAGCCGGTCGGTTCAATCTACACTTGAGAATAATTCTGCGATCTTTTAATTGCAAATTTTCAAGGTACGTACGACCACCCTGGAAAGGAGGATGACCTCTATCGGATCCGACAAAACCCGAAAGAGACTCTTCGTCAATATATCAAGAGGTTTAGCCAGGTTCGTAACTCAATACCAGAGATTGCAGAGCCTTCTGTAATTCAAGCTTTCAAGGTAGGTTTGAGGAATCGGCGATTTACGGAGGACATTGCTGTGAACCCTCCACGAATAACCGCCGAGCTTTTTGACATGGCTGATAAGTACGCAACCACTAGTGAAGCGGTTGAATGGAGTGAAGCCATAGATCAAAAAGATAAATCCCAGATAAGCCATAAAAAAGCATAAAAATATTCTCAAAAAGAAGAAACACCGCAAGACGGAGGATAATGAAATACTAGCGGTCCCAGATAAGATTACCAAAGGTAAGAGAGAGATTATACTGGTCGAGGCAAGGCAAAAATTAAGACCGATGGGTTTAAAAAGAATAAGAAGTGGTGCCCACTTCATCAACAGGCAGGGCATGATTTACTCACCTGCCGTGCTTGGCAAAATAAATTAGAGGATTACTATGCAGGTAAAGGCCCTCTTCCCACAATACAGGAATTAGGGGAAACAAGCTCCAAGAAGGACAAGGATGGCGACGAAGAGATGGAGTACCAAGAACCTCAACATACGGTCAGCAAGATCTTTGGGGATCTTCGTCGCACGACTCACTACGTCATCTGAAGGCCATGGAGCGGGAGGTCAACCTTGCGGAGTCTTCGATCGCCACCAAGCTATCGAGGTGGTCAGACATGGTAATCTCCTTCACCAAAGAAGGCTGCCCTGTTCCGTCGACTTGACCGGGTAAGTTTTCTATTATAGTTGAACCTACTATTAATAATTGCAATATCAATCGAGTCTTGATAGATGGTAGTAGTTCTTTAAACATTTTATTTTTGGGAGTATTAGAAGAAATGTAGGTTCCTAGATCCATGGTGAAACCGGTAAAATATGCCTTCCATGGCATATTCCCTAGTTCTACCGCTAAACCGATAGGACAGGTGTCCATACCGGTTACGTTCGGAAGTCCTAACAATTTCCGAACAGAAAAGGTTTCGTTTGACGTGGTTGATTTTTAAACTGCATATAAAGGCATCCTTGGTCGTCCGGCTCTAGCAAAAATTCTGATAGCCACGCATTACGGTTATCAAAGCTTAAAGATACCAGGACCAAAAGATGTCATCATGGTTCGATGAGATCAGAAAATGGCTTATGCATACGATCGGAGGTCTTTAGAACTGGTCGATGAAGTTCCGACTAGAAACACTGACTCAACTGCAATGCAGGTCAAACGCTCCAGACCAAGGGTGACACCCAAGCTGTCCGATCAGACAATGGAGGTATTTCTTGACAGAGGCGCTCCTCCGGGAAACGTCAAGTCGGGAGACATTGACAGGTCTATCCCAAAGGTACTGGTCGAAGAAGGACTCAACCTAAAAATAGGAAGAGTCGCTCGTCTCCTTCCTCCGAGTAAACCAGACGATTCGCTGGCGGCGGCCCAACATGCCCGAGTCCCTGTGAGGTGATCGAGCATGCTAGCTCCGACCGACAAAAACCAACAAATTAATTAGGCGCTTATACCGACGGAAGAACCGATCCAGTCGGAGGTTGAAAAACTCCTCAAAGCTGGAGTTATTCGTGAAGTCCATCACCCTCAATGGCTCGCCAACCCTGTAATGGTTAGAAAGAATAATGAAAAGTGACGAATGTGTATAGACTTCACAGATCTGAATAAAGCTTGTCCAAAGGATGACTTTCCTCTTCCCCGCATTGATCAACTTGTAGATTCCACATCCGGGTGTGAATTATTAAGTTTTTTAGATGCGTATTCAGGGTACCACCAGATTAACATGAGTAGAGAAGATGAAGAGAAAACTTCCTTCATCACTCCATATGGCACTTACTGTTATGTTAAGATGCTTTTTGGTCTAAAAAATGCGTGTTAAATCTGGAGAAATGTGTGTTCAGAGTTTCCGCTGGAAAACTTCTCAGTTTCCTAGTTTCGGCTAGAGGTATCGAAGCAAATCCTACGAAGATATCGGCCATCAACCAGATGCACCCTCCGACCACAAAGAAAGAAGTCCAAAAATTAACCGGTTGTATGGCAGCACTAAGCCGTTTCATTGTCCAGTTAGGTGAAAAAGGGTTACCTTTCTTCAAGCTTCTTCTTAATAACGGAAGTTTCAAGTGGACAAAGGAGGTCAATGATGCTTTTGAAAAGCTCAAAGAGTACCTTACGAGTGCCCCGGTCTTGGTCTCTCCGAGATAGGAAGAAGCATTGCTGATTTATGTGGCTGCAACGCCACAAACTGTCAGCGTTGTTCTTGTCGTAGAACGTGAAAACGTCCAACAACCAGTGTATTACGTAAGCGAAGTCTTACATGGACCAAAGGAAAGATACCCATGGGTACAAAAACTGCTCTATGGTCTCCTTATGGCTTCAAGGAAACTAAGGCTTTACTTTCAAGCCCACAAAGTGGTCGTACCCACCGGGTATCCCCTTGGTCAAGTCCTTGAAAATAGGGAATTCCCAGGACGAATAGCAAAATGGGCGGTTGAACAAGGGACGTTCGACCTCCATTTCATCTCACGAACAACAATAGTCTCAGGCAATAGCAGAATTCATTGCCGAATGCACAAACCCTGAATCTAAGCAGGAACCAAAGTACGAGCGCCACAAACCCACAGTCTATCAACAAGCCATGCGAAGGTATCACAACTGTAAGGTGCAGCCTAACTGCAGGTGATCTGGTTCTCAGAAAAATTCAGAGCCAAGTAAATCGCAATAAACTTTCTCCCAAGTAGGAAGGTCCTTACACTGTGGTCGAAGTCACTCGACCAGGCTCAGTACGATTAGCCATGTCCGACGGCAGAGTTTTGTCTAATTCTTGGAACATTGATCAAACTGCGTAAGTTTTTCGTTTAAATTTTATTTCATTTTCCTTTAAATTTAATAAATGTTAATTAAATTCAAAGAAGTAGGTGATGTTATTTATATGATGGTACCCAAATCTGGTTGACGCGGTTCATGTGCTTAAGATTATGAAGATTATATTTTTTATTTTTAAAATTCTGTTCTACTCTTGTTTGGCTACTGGTCGGGACACGGAAAACCTCATAGTCGAAGTCTCTCCTTTTCCGCACGTTGTTCCGCCCACTGGAAGGAGCTTCCTAGCGACGATCCTTTTCCTACGATCCTCGCTGCCAGTCAAACTAGAGCATGAGCACATATTGCGAGATATACACTATATCTTCATTTCTTAGCGGTTCATTCCGACCAGCGTTGAGTACTACATAGAAATAAAACCACTTATCATTTATTATATATGTCTTTGCATATAATTTTTTCTCTTACCAAGGAAAATATTCTTTTTTCTTCTGACCATATATTGTCTTAGTAAGTACTTTGATTACGAAAAACAGATTTACAACTAGTCGAAATCTAGCACTGGTTCCGACCAAAAAAGGTTTTCTAGTATTATCACGATCAGTTTTTCAACGATCGGAACAAACTTTCAAACAATGGTTGAGACTTAAGTTCATATTCTTGGCCTACTGCTTATATAGTAAAGTGCTTCTACTATAAAATAGTCAGGGGCTAGGTAATATATGAATATCCATAAGTCGACTGGATGAACAAAAAGATTTCATTAATAAGAGAGAGGTAAGTTTTACATTTTGCATGCTCTTTTTTGCACTTTTCTTACTACTGGAGATTGCCCACGAAATCACAACTTGATGGAGATCCGACCTCTATTTCTTCTGCAACCTTGTCTCCAAGAGGTTTTACTTTCTTGAGAAACTTGGTCGCCTCCTCAGGCAAGCAGTTGAAATTTTCTTCAACAACTTGAAGATTAGTAGAGGGGTCGGATGCTTTCAGTTTTGCCAAAGCAAGACTAACGACACTAGCAATAGATTCTTTACGGATCAGGCATAATTCTCTCTGGTAGTCTTGAGCCTGCCCTTAAGATCCTCCAGGAGATGACCCAGGTAATTCACCTTCTCTGTTGGATCGTTCAAGGAGGGTAAGCTGGATCCCGATCCCATGTCAAAAATTATTTTGTTAAGTGCAGTGATCTTTTCATCAAGATTAAGCATGATAGCTGTCTCCTTGTCTTGCCTAAATTCCATAGCTTTCTTTGCTCTGATTAATGCTTGGTTTTGTTCTGCATAAGTAAAAACAAGTATTAGGCAAGAATAATTAGAAGAGATGTAACACCCCAACCCAACCTGAGCCTGAAATGCTACCACACTAACATAAATATAAAATAAGTTAAGATATTTTGCTAACTTTCGACATAATCTCCTTTGAGTAATGAACCATCCAGACAATCGCACAAATAACATTAATAATAAACAATTAACCAAACGCATAGTCTAAGGCATGTTCATAAAAGTAACATCCATAATTCGCTAGCCAACTCCAACGAAGGTTATCCAAGGCAATAAGCATAAACATAAGAATCCTTAAGAGGTTTAATCAAATTCTAAACTATCATTCAATTTGTTTATTCAATGGAGAATTGGCTCGTGCCAAGTGCATCCAAGCATAAATCTACTCCCTCCCATGCATACCGTCCACAAACGGGGTACCTAAAAACACAGTAACAGCAAGAGTGAGTCCAAGACTCAGCAAAGTACATTTAACAAGACAATAACAAAAAAAACAATTGTAACCATCATCATCCAACCACAATTCTCAATAATAAACATTTCATATGCTCATGCTATGCAAATTTCTCAAATGCACTTTTCTTTTCTCTTTTGCATATACTGGTATTGCGGAGTGTCCATCCGTCGATGCACACCCATACCTGTGCCTTCTAGCACAGGGAACTTAGCCCATACTCCACAAGTATGGGGACCAAAAGCCCATCAACTTCATGACGGGGACCTCAATCAATGCTTGGTCACCACGTGACCAAGCCTCCAATATGATATCATGATGCACATGAACCAGAACATTAAATCTTCATGTATGAATGAAACTTACTCATACTACTAGCATTCATGATCATTGACATTCATAACATTCAAGCACCCGTGAATAGCACAAAATACTCGTAATAAGGTAAACATGAAAAATCGATCATGAACAATCTTGGGAGAAGAATGACTGAACTGGAAGCCTAAAACCACATTCAATGTATGCGAGGAAAACTGGAATTTCTCTATCTTCACCGCTCGGAGAATGCTCCCTGATTGATGATCTCCATGGGATCAAACTTCTGTCGGGTAGCAATCCAACCTTCTCCAAATTTTCCAGTCTCTTCTCACCCAAATCGAAAATCGACCAGTTGGTGATAAGGTCCAACATAGTGGATTTTCTTAGGTGAAGAAATCAAAAGTGATCGGAGACAATTTCTTGGAAGAAGAAGAGAAAGCAGAAGCCGTAAAAACCCTAAAGCCTAGTGCGAAGGGGTTTTTATAGCCACAACACTGTAACCGCATACGTGAGAAGTCCAACGGACAAAAAACTTTTTTGACCAATGGACAGAAAAACTTTTTTCAACTTCCAAGACAGCTTCTCAACTTTAAAAATGAATACGGATCACTTCGAATGCCACAACATTTAATGAGGGGTCTGCCCGATACGACTTCATCAGAAAAAGAGTGTCAACACGACCAATTCATTTAAAGTTCGGGGGCTAGCTGACGAGAATTGAAATCTCTATGTATTATTTAATACATAAGAAAAGACCATATGTCTTCGTGGTCGTAACTCCTAAGGCTAACGACCTCACTGGTCGTAAGGATTTCCAGAGGTTACACAATAAATACCCTGGTCAAACAAGGTCCCGCACTAGTCCCCACCGCTTGATCGCCGTACGTAGGCTATGAATCGTGTCATCTGGATCAGTTTCCCGATATATCCTTACCGTGTGATGAATGGAACACGTGTTGTATGTTCCATACCACGCGACGTTACATAATTTTAAGACACTGGAATACGGTTAAATGACTCAGTAGCATATAACCGCATGACAGTTATTACATTGTCAACTGACGCCTCTCTCTGACCGGACGCGTCACCTCTTAACATGCGTCTCTCCAAGGGATAACTGTCAACGCTTCATCAACTACTTAAGGAGGATCGCGGAAGGTGGAGAAGGAGAACGAAGATATGATCGATTGAGAATCACTCTCAAAAGACAACCAGTCGATTAGATTGCAAAGTCACACCAAGCATTGTGCTCCAGTGATACTAGGATTAGCTTTGATCTAGATTACTTGCACTCCTTGTAATAGCCAGTTCATAGAAATAAAGAGCAGCCTCATTCCTTTCCAGGTGATACGTGCTATTTTCC
This sequence comes from Hsuehochloa calcarea, assembly GCA_036346395.1. Classification (NCBI taxonomy): domain Eukaryota; kingdom Viridiplantae; phylum Streptophyta; class Magnoliopsida; order Poales; family Poaceae; genus Hsuehochloa; species Hsuehochloa calcarea. The sequence goes on along the minus strand of CM070610.1, from coordinate 11,464,483 downwards.
TCTATTTTTTATATATTTGTAAGTTCGGTGATTTGATCGTTGACAACAAGCTTCTTCACCACAGGAGGTATATGATCGTGATAGTACATCCAGTAAAACTAAAATCACTTTGCCATCCTTTGCTGGTAAATTTGATCATGATGCCTATGTTGACTAGAAGATAGCTTTAGATAAAGAATTTGAATATTATGAATGGTCCGATAGACAAAAGATTAGAGTTGCCACTAGTGTTTTTGTTGAGGATGCAACGATTTGGTGGAGGTATTTACGTAGACATCGAAGAGTGCCTCAAACTTGTCATGCATTAAAGAAACTTGAGAGATTAATTTATTCCTAAATATCATGCTCATTATTTGCTAGCTAAATTGCATCGTTTAAAACAAGGTAGTAGAACTGTAAGGGAATACTATCATGAATTAAAAATTCGCTTGTTGCGTTGTGTCTTAGAGGAACATGTTGAAGTTACAGAGAATAGATTCTTAAGTGGGCTTAATCAAGAAATTCAGGACCTTCTTGTTCACAAGGAATATAATTCTCTCTCTCATTTGCTTATACTTGCCTGTAAGCTTGAAAGTCAGATTAAGGAGAAATTGAGAATGCTTGATGTTAGAATATATGAGAACAAACCTGTGTTTGTATCTTTTTCTATGACTAACAACATGCAGGAAGTTGAGAAGTATGCTGAAGAGGATAATGAGCTGATTGAACCATCGACTCCATTGGTTGAGAAGGAAGATGAGATGGATGCACCTACATCATCTGAGGAGAACCAAAAAGGTAAAGATCATGGTGCTATCATCAGTCAAGGTGAGTATGCTTGTGAAGAACTATAATTTTTCACTGTTTATGCTATTTTAGAGAAAAAATTAGTGGAAAATAATTCTGATATGCACATGTTTCATGAAGAGAATTCAGACTGCATTGATTTTAGTGCACCATGTGATCAAGGACTTCACAGTAGATGATCAAGACATACTGTGGATCAATGGACGATCAAGGCCCCGGATATTGATGGATTGAGATGCCTAATTTTGAAGGAGGCCCATGACTCAAAATATTCGATTCACCCCGTAGTACTAAGATGTACCAGATGTTAAGAATAAGTTTTGGTGGCCAACTGCTTAGAAGTTGCGAGTTCGTTGTCTTGTGCGACGCGGTGTCAAAAAGTTAAAGCAGAGCATCGTGAGGCCAAAGCAGTGTCATTTGTAACCTTTGAAGATTCCGAATGGAAGTGGGAAGAAATCGAATGGACTTCATTCTCGGGTTACCCAAGACTCAATCAGTTACGATTCGATTTGGGTAATAGTGGATCGTCTGACTAAAGTTGCCCATTTCTTACCACTCAAAACTACTTACTCAGAAGATCGTCTGGCAGAGCTGTACATGTCGAAGATTGTCATTTTGCATGGTGTACCTAAGAAGATTGTGTCGATCGAGGATCTCGCCAGGCTCCCGATTTTGGCGAGTTTACATGAAGCCTTAGGGACTCACTCAATTTCAAGATCGCGATCACCCCTGACAGATGGACAGATCGAAGGGTTAATCGATATTGGAGGATATGTTGAGAGCCTCGTATGCTAGCAAATGCTACTCGTTGGGATAAGAGTTTACCTTATGCACGAATTTTCGCATAACAACAAGTTATCAAGCTACCTACAAATGTCACCATTTGAAGCCTTGTATGGTCGTGCTCAGAGAACCCCGTTGAACCGGTCGTAAACCGCCGAACGATACCTTTGGTCCGGATATTATTCAAGAAGCGTAAGAGCAAGTGTCCATGATCGAGAGAGATTAAAGATAGCTGGCCGAGGCAGAAGAGTTATGCCGACAATCGTCGCCGTGATCTCGCCGAGTCAAGATTTTGTGTATCTTCGAGTTACGCCTCGTAGGTGTGAAAAGGTTCCACGCCAAAGGGAAACTTGCCCTCTGGATGTTGGTCCGCTCAAGATTTTGGAACGTCGTGGAGAAGTGGCTTATCGCTAGAGCTGCCACAATCGCTAGCAGGAGTACACGATGTCTTTCACGTCTCACAGCTGAAAAAGTGTCTTCGTGTGCCAGAAGAACAAGCACCGTTGGATTCAATTGAACTAAAAGAAGACCTCACCTACAAGGAGCAGCCGGTCAAAATTATGGATGTCGCAGAGCGCCGCACCAGAAGCAAGACCGTTCGTTTCTGCAAAGTCCAGTGGAGTAACCACTCAGAAGGTGAAGCAACGTGGGAGCGTGAAGAAGAATTGAAAGCCGAGTTCCCTAGCCTTTTCTCCAGCTCGCCTGAATCTCGGGGACGAGATTCCTTTAAGGGGGGAAGGTTTGTAACATCCCAATTTTCAGAGCTTTAAAAAAATCCTTTGATTAGTAAGTAGAAAGAAAATTCACCATTTGGATTTATTTGAATTAAATTTAAAAGCTTAAATATGGACCTTGTGTAACAAAACAATTTAAAATGAATAATTCCAACATGAACAATAGTCAAGACTATTTTATTTGGATTCTATGAGCTTGATTATATTTCCTAGAATTTTCTGGAATTTTTCCAAGTTAATTTGCTATTTTCCATTGCTTATTTGATTTTCTGGTTTTTCTTAAAAAGAAAAACTATTTTAAATCTCCAAATAGTGTTTGGGCCGAATTCCTTCGGCCCAGTCCTGTTCACCTCAAATGATCTTTCGTGGGTCAGTCCGATCGATTTGGACGCTTGATCTCCGCACAGATCTCTCCTCCACGCGCCCGCTAATCTCTGGCGTTGATCGCGAAAGACGACAGATCTTGGCCGCGCGAGCGCCGCCTTTTCTCCTCGACGCAGGCCCGCGCATGGCGTTGCCGTTTTCGCCGCTTTCTTCTCAAGGCTTGTCACAAGACGATCGCTTATTGAAGCGCGCGGCGAAGCTCGCTAACGGACCGCTCCAACCACCCACGATCAAGGCAAGGCAGGCGCAGACTCGCGCCTCCTCCGCACGACTCCACGCCTTCTCCCTCTCCTCGCAAGACGCGGGCGCCAAGCCGCAACCGCATTCACGATCTCGCACACGACTCCACGCTGCCACGCCACGGAGCTCCCAACCTCTATAAAGCCACCCCGGATCGCCGCCTCCTAGCGTCAGATCCACCACTCACTCCTTCTCTCGTGCTCTCGTTTGATTCGGCCGGGTTTTTCGCCGCCGCCGGGCTTGAGCTTCGATTGCGCCGCCGTCGTCCCTCGCGTCTGCCGTCGCCGCCACCGTTGATTCCCGTGACGCCGCTAAGCCGGTGCTCGCCGCCACGGAGGACCCTCGAGCGCTATTTCGCCGCAACCGCAACTCGCCGCCGCTTTTCTCGCCGCCGGCCACCATCGTCGATTCTCTCACCGTGAGCACACCCCTAGGTTCGTGACTGGCGCCTCTACCCGCCGGTACCACCCACTCACCGAGAGCTACTGCTCACGGGACCTTGGTTCCTCGGCGCCGCCGCCTCGCCGCCGCCCACGCCACCTCCACCTCACTGGTTTCGGCCTCCGGGCGCATGCGTGCAGCCCACGTGAAGCTGCCTCGCCGCCACGCCACGCGTGAGTGCGCCACCTCACCCCATCCTCGGTCCAGCGGCTTGGTGGACTTAGTCCACTGTGAGTCGTCACCGACATGTGGGTCCCATGTCGCTTATTTCTTTAATTATTTAAATTCCGGGAAAATCCTTCGCTGACGTCATGCTTGCGCAATAATCCGATTTTTCAATTGAGAAATAATTCGGAATTTTAGTAAATCCTATTTTTAGGGTTTTTCTTTTGATTCAAACTTTGAAACCTTATAACTTTTGCATCCTAACTCCAAATCCATCCATTCAAATTTCTAAATTTGTATAAAATCAAGATCTATCTATTGGAGATTTTAATTATTTTTATCAGAGTTATTTACTGGTGTTATTTATTTTTCTTGTTGTTTGCTTCTATTTGGTAGACTTCGACGATACTTCGAAGGTTTGAGGAAGAAGGAGCTTTTCAAGACTAAGACCAAAGACTTGAACCTATTCCAAGGCAAGCTATACCCTTGACCATTTTGCTTCCCAGTTTTATAAAAGTATTTTAATTCAAATTACTGCATCTTAATTCAAGTATTTATTTAAAAGCTTTTGGGTGCAATAGTTAATCCTACATTGTTATGCCATCCTTGTTAATTGCTATGTCCTGATTCCTTGTCACCTTAGTTGGTATTTAGCTGGTAAATATTGTAGTACCAACGTGGGTTGGTTAGTTGCGTATTAGATTGCTTAGCCATGCCACGAATCACTTGTCATGTATACTGCTGTTATAAATTGACTAAGTGAATATGAAACTGTGTGAACAAACTGTGTGTACTATGTGTCTTTGTGGCATATGTTGCACTTAAATCAACCAGGGTGGTAAAAGGATTTGGACTGAGGCAAGGGGTGGATACTGTGTGATAGGGTGGACTGTGTGGACTGTGTGAATAACATTAATCTGTGTGTCTATGTGGTTTGGTTAGCTGGAAGTCTTGCCTTGGTCAATTAAGGACCTCACCATGTGCGCCATTGAACCGAGCTTCTGCACGACCACATGCCTGCTTTTAAGACGGCCTAGCATAGTAAGATAAGGTATCCGAATTGCTTTGTTATGCTTAGTGTTAGCTACATTAAGTGTATCTTGTGGGTAAAGTGTACAAACCTCTGCAGAGTGTAACTTAATCTATTCGAATAGCCGTGTCCGCTGGTCATGGACAATGCTCGGGATTTCACACTAGGGTAGATCTTTCATAAAATCTGTGGGAAGGGAGCTATGTGATTAAATCATCTAGCTATGTGAATAACCTGTCAGGCTGCGTGTGTCTTTGTGAAATAACTTGTTAAGATTATTATTGTCTATTGGTTTTACCTGTTTTCAATCTATTAATTGTATTAAATTGCAAAGGTTGCATTTATGCAAAAGAGCCACAAAATGCCTTCCTTGTAAAAAGCCAAAGATATATACATTTTGCATCTATGTGGTGTGGCTTGCGAGTACGGTGTGTACTCACGCTTGTTTTGACGAATCAAGCAGAGGAGGAGTCTTCACCAGCATTCGAGGACGAGTACATCGAAGGTGTTTAATCGTGAGGTCTTGATCCCAGTCGGTTGCCTGTGGTGAATCGATGGGGTGCCACTACCTTTTCGCTTCCACCGCTGCTTATGTTCTCTCGCTAGCTCTCGCTGTGGCTCAAGAATTGTAACTCGACCTTAAGGTCAAAACCATTATTTATTAATCCAAATTATTCGTTTATGTTGCTATTCGCTTGTATGGATCGATTTCCATCTTTGTTAACACTGTGTGCACTAGCGTGATCCTGGGCTAGTGCATTAAACACAGAGGGTCCTGAATCGTAATTTTGGGTCCCGACAGCCACCACCTCCCCAGCAGCAGCATGTCCCTCCCCGGCGAAGATCCTTGCTGCGGTCCATTGGAGGAAAGGCGAGGATACCACCGTTGGAGGGCCGGCCAAGTGGAGGTAGCAGATCGGATTTGTTCAGCGCAGTTGCTCGTCAGTTTTGGGTAAGATTCGTACGTTTTATGATCTGGCTGCCTCTTAGAAAGTTGTAGCCCTCCGTTTTAGCTTTCTTTGGGCAATGAGATCACCTGATTTGGACTTACGGTTTAGGAGTTATGGTAGTTTTACCGTGACTGTCCAGGAAAGCTGACGTGATTTGGCAGATTGTCTTGTCTGGCCATTATGAATTATCTAGATGCCAAATCAGAAAAGCCAACCAAAATAAATATTGTTGATAATTAAGTAATATTTCCAAGTTGATAAAGAACACCATTTCTAGAGTTGTCAATCAAAATTTATGGAATTTTTACCGACGTTGTTTCGCTGACTGTCAGATTGCAGAGACAGAAAACTTAGAAACAATTTACCTTAATATAAGAATTAGTAGGAGGCCGAATCTGGAGACTTGTCCAACTAGACTATTGTATCTGGATTTGTCGTGATTCCAGAGAGTCCAAGATCACCTCATTCCGAGCTGCGTAGCAAAAGTTATGGTGGTTCTAGTGTTCTGTCCAGAGAACCCGATGTGAAGTTGATATTTTATTAATTGGCCTGGTAGGGGTATTACTTGGCTGATTAAGTAAGGCTCACCAACTAGACTTAGTTGTATAATTTAATTACCTTTCCATAAAGTCTAAGAACATCTTATTTGGACTCCTGTACTAATAGATATGGATTTTTGAAGTTGACTGTCCACCGAGGGGACAGATCGACGTTTAGGAATTTGGGGACGGGATCGAGTTAGAAGTTTTGCAAGTCCATGGTTGTTGTTATATAGTTTATTTTGGTCCACTGCTGTGTGTTAGCGTGTGTTATAATTATTATTCAGGTGGTGGACTGGTACCATGAGCAGCACCTTCTGTACATCTCTCGTTCTCTCGTGGTTAAGGCAGGTATAATGATGAATATAATATGTATTATTGAATGGCAATGTTTGATATATATTATGAGTACTTGTGTGTTCATGTTTGTGATGATGATGACATAATTGGTATTGTTCATGGTTGTTAGAGATATTGACGAGGATCTGATAATCCTCATTTTATCTTTTATCTATAATTCTTATTATGGGTAAATATGATGTCACGTAGTCCCCAGAAGTACCCCTTATATTTATAAGGGGTAGGCCTACCAAGTGATTGTAAGTTCTCCTACAATCACCCCCATAGTCGTGAGTCTTACTACGACTATGTCATGGTCGTAAGTCCTTCTACGACCACTACTTGGTCGTAAGTCCTTCTACGACTATTGTCCAGTCGTAAGTTCTGCTATGACATGTACCTAGTCGTAAGTCCTTCTACGACTATTATCCAGTCGTAAGCTCTGCTACGACTTGTACCCAGTCGTAAGTCCTGCTACAACCAAGTCAACCACGACCACCTTATAATCAATAAAACCTACAAACGAGTGGGTCCAATTGATTAAGGAATCCATACGGTCCATATGCACTATTATTCTACGCAGTAATAGTGCTTATATACCCCATTACCTCTGAAAGATAACTGCCAAACGGCGTGAAGGAGCCACTACGCCGGTAATTACTGCCATCATATGCCCATTACTGGCTTGAATAGGCGCCTCTTCGGCAGGGAAAACGGCTACTCCTTCACGACTATATAAAGGCATCAATCAGAAGGACAAGGAAAAACAAGGGCGAAAGAGAGACAATCAAGGAGAAAAACAAGTACTGTTCTTTGTAATAGTCTTAGTTTATGCTTGGTTGTTGAGAATACAGTCAATACCACACACACACAGGAGTATGGTTGTTATTCTCCCCGGAGAAGGCCTGAACCTGTATAAAAATCCCGTGTCAATCGCTCTGCGTGATTTCATCTCTAGGAGACCCCCCGAATCAAACAATCTTTACGTAAGATCGGTTCTAAAACACCGATAGTTGGCGCCGACCGTGGGGATCTTCCGACGTCGACATGGATGCCGGTTTCAATTCTGAGCCGAACGACGCATCCTTTGATGGTGATGTCGCCTCCGGAAATTATTTTCCAGGAAACCATCCCATCGATGGAGTTGAGGAGGGATCCTTATCCCCCACAATGATACGTCCAACAGAGGAGCTAATTCCCTCAAAGGACAAGGGTCAATTCGACCAGAACCGCACCCAGAAGGACTTACAACACGACGAGAGTTTTTCCTCCAAGTGTTCAAGTCCCCTAAGACGGTCCGACTCGTGAGACAAGTTCGAGAGCCACCATTCCGTGACTCCACCAACATCCGGTGATCCTCTCTCGTGATAACTCCAGAGGAGTGGGATCAAGCATGCTTTTCCAGAATTGACCGCCTCCGCAGATCTCATTTGCGGACGGAGATGCTTATAACTCCGTAGTTCCCCACCCGAGGGGTTACCCAAGTCACCAGATGGTGTCTCTCGAATACTCCTCAAGCGGGGAGGTCTCGAGCGCAAGTGAAAATCATCAACGGGAGGTCTTCGTCCTTCCCTCGATCGTGGTCACCTTATGGAGGCCGAGATAAGAACACTCCAAAGATCACGACCGCGCCTTGTGATAATGGCAAGGGCATCATCGATGACGGGCAGAACCAATACTCTAATGAGCGCGAGGGAAATCCTCGACATTCTCGCACTCCATTGAGAAGGCCTCAAGGATCTGATGAAGAGAATTTTGAAGCCATCCGACGGAAGAAGATTGCAGCCCAGAAGAACCTGCCTGGGCGCATCCAATATCAGTCGAAGGAGGTACAAGAACTCCAGGACATCAAAGACTTGCTCGAAAATCCCACTCAAGAGCTTGCTCAAACGCCAGGATACGATCTCTTTGTTGAAGAAATTGCGCAAAGGCTTCGAACCGTGATGACAAGACTGGAAGCACCTCGTCGACATCATTCAGGTAGTCGTAGCAATGCGACTTCCTCAGCTACCAGTCAATCAAACATTTCACCACGTAGAAATCGACACGGCCATAAGTCGCATCAATCCCCTACTCGGAGAAATATGTTTCGATTGACTGATGATCAAGAAGGACCTCGAAAAGGTGATCGTTCGCCACTTCGACAAAGAAATCCGTAACGGATGGAGTACGAGGAGTATTCCCCTCGTAGAATTGAGATCTACTACGGGACAGGTCAGCCTGTTACTGGGTATCGTCGTGTACGATCACCTGGTGACATTAATCCTTCTTTCCTGCAAAGAAGACGTCAAGAAGTTATTACCGGATGACGGGTAGTTTCGCCTGACCTTCGAGCTGTTCGCTGGCCACCTCATTTTCGACCAGTAAACAAGGAGAAGTTTGATGGATCTCAAAATCCCATCGAATTTCTTCATATCTATACAACAGCTGTCCGAGCAGCAAGAGGAGGAGAGCATGTAATGGCAAATTACCTTCCAACTGTGCTTGAAGGATACGCTCGATCGTGGTTATTAAACCAACCACTCGAATCGATCTACTCTTGGCAACATCTCTGCGACCTTCTACTGGCGAATTTCCAAGGCACATACAACCGCCCTGGAAAGGAAGACGACTTGCACCGGATAAGATGTAGCAATGACGAGACTTTGCGCCAATTCATCAAGCGCTTTAGTCGTTCGTAATTCAATTTCTAAGTTTCGACTCATCATTATCGTGGCTTTTAAGCAAGGAGTCCGTAGTAGAAGGATAACATAGGATATTGCTTTGAATCCTCCCAACAACATGCTGCCGAGCTCTTCGAAATGGCTGATCGATATGCGACTGCTTCTGAGGCGGTCGAGTGGAACAACACTATTGATCGAGAAACAAATACTCCTCGAGTGCCAGGTGAAGTTGGTGGAAAGAAGGACAAGAAAGCAAATAAGTCCAAGAATAAGATAAAGGGTCAAAAACCACAAACCAAAGTGGTTCCAAGGAGGTCTTGGTGTGGAACGATAAAGAGCCACGAACCACTGTCGCACTCGATCAAGGCAAAGGTAAGCGCCCGATCGAAAGAACGACAAACCAAGGTGGTGTCCTTTTCATTAAAAAGAAGGACACGACCTCCGTAACTGTCGAGTTTTCCAAAGAAAGCTCGAGGACTACTACAACGGCAAAGAACCACTCCCCACTCGAAAGGTGTAGGGAATACAAGTGGCCAAAAGTCGCTTGATGATGAAGAGATGTCGCTCCAAGATCCGCAACATACCGTTAAGCACATCTACGGAGGATCATCGACATACGAGTCAAAACGATAACTTAAAGTCACGGACGAGAGGTAAACTCTATAGATGCTCCTCTTGTCAATAATTTACCAAGTGGTCGGGTTACCATTTCTTTTGAGAAGGGTGATCGCCAATCACTAATCGATCAGTCGATATCCGATTAGGGTTGAACCCACCATCAACAATCGCCGAGTCAATCGAAGTTTTGGTTGATGGTGGCGCCTCCTGAACATATCACTTACAAATGCCCGGGACGAGATGCAAGTACCAGACAAAGGTTAGACCGGACGATACTCTTTTCATGGAATTGTATCGGTCTTCGCCAAACCCATTGGCCAAGTTTCTCTTCCTTTACCATTTGGTTCACCAAGTAATTTCGTGACGTAGAAAATCTCTTTGATGTGGTCGATTTCGATATTTCAAGATATAACGCCATACTCGGACGACCAACTTTGGTATAATTCTTAATGGCTACTCATTATGGGTATCAATGTCTTAAGATGCCAGTCCCAAAGGAGTGATCACAATTCATTGTGACAAGAAGATGGCGATAATCATGATCGTGGATCCTCGAGATGGTTGGTCAAATACCAACTCGAGAAGAAAGTCACCTTCGACTAGCAAGTCGGGCTTCAAAGTCGCATCAAAGTCGAACGACTAAGTCAAAGAGGTTCCTCCGACGCAGAGAAACCTCAAGAATGTTCGATCGGAGACTTCCGACCCCAAATAGGAAGACACCCTCATCACCTTCCTCCAAGCTAACGCAGATGTCTTCGCGGCAAGCATCCGACATGCCCGAATCCCTGTGGAGGTGATCGAGCATGTGCTAGCTTTACGGCCTGATAAAGTACCCGTAAAACAAAAATTACGGAGATTTGCCCCTGATCGACGAGATGCTATTAAATCAGAATTGGATAAGCTACTTAAAGCATGCTTTATAAGAGAAGTCAACCACCCAGAGTGGTTGGCTAACCTCGTAATGGTCAAGAAGTCAAACGGTAAATGACGCGTGCGAGACTTCACCGATCTAAATAAAGCTTGTCCAAAAGATGATTTTCCTTTACCTCAGACGATCGGTTGGTTGATTCTACCGCAGTTGTGAAATATTAAGTTTTTAGATGCATATTCGGATACCACCGATCAATATGTGTCTAAACGATGAAGAAAAGACCGCATTCATTACACCATTTGGTACCTTTTGCTATGTCAAAATGCCATTTGGTCTAAAGAATGCGGTGCTTCTTTCAACGCTTCATGCAATCAACTTTTTCATCTCAATTAGGCCGAATCGAAGCCTATGTTGATGATTTAGTCGTAAAAAGCATTAAGAAATTTAATCATATCACTGACCTACAAGAAACATTCGACAACCTCAGAAAGCACTGCTTAAAACTTAATCCCGAGAAGTGTGTGTTTGGAATTTCTTCAGAAAATTGCTTGGATTCCTAGTATCCGAACGAGGAATCAAGCAAACTCGAAAATAAAGGCTATCCTCCAAATGCGCCCCGACCACAAAAAGGAAGTCCGTAAACTCACTAGGTGCATGGCGGCTTAAAGTCGTTTCATTGCACGACTAGGAGAAAAAGGACTACCTTTCTTTAAACTTCTCAGAGACACGGGTTTTGAGTGGTCGAACGAGGCAAACGCCGCCGAGGATGTCAAGAGGTACCTTTCGAGTGCTCTGCTCGTTTCTCCAAAACCGTAAGAGACGCTCTTAATTTACCTAGTCGCCACGCCACGTGCAAGAAGCGCAAGATCGGTCGTAGAACGTGAAAACGCATAATGACCAGCTTTACTACGCCGTGAAGTTTTACACGGCCTAAGGAGCGCACCTCGTGTCCGTAAACTTCTATATGCCCTCCTCATGTCTTCGAGGAAATCATGCATTATTTTCAAAGACAAAATAGTCAGGTTGCCTCGAGTTTCCTTTGGGAGCGATCCTCCATAATAAGGAAACAATGACGATGGCAAAATGGTCACGAACATGGGGAGTTCGACCTCCATTTCGTGTCCCGAACGCCATAAAATCCCAGATATTGGCGACTTCGCCTCCGATGGACAAATCTCAACTCGCTCAGATCCCCAAGACGATTCCCACGATCGGGATGATGTACTTTGATGGGTCACTTACTTTAAGTGGCTCGGGTCGGGTGGTCTCCGTATCTCCTACCGGAGAAACCTTAAAGTATGCCATACAATTAAACTTTCGTGCCACTAACAACGTGGCGTAGTACGAAGGTTTGCTAGTCGGCATACGAGTGCGAAGCGCTCTCGATTCGTCGACTACTTGTAAGAGGAGAATCTCAACTAGTCGTGAATCAAGTCGGGAAAGAGTACCAGTGCTCTAACTTGAGAATGTCTCGGTACCTATCGGAAGTACGTAAGCTAGAAAAGCATTTTTTAGGTTTCGAGGTACAATTCATCCTCGAAGGATAATTTCTCGCACCAACTTGCTCGGATGGCTTCTTCCCGATCTGCAGCACCAAAAGGAGTTTTCTTGAGCAACTCCAAAGCCGCCTCTCGTCAAGAACCGTAGACACCTCCTATTGAGATGGCCTCATTAGATTACGAGGATACCGGATGACTCCCATCTACGAGTATCTTCACAAGGGTTCCGTACCCGAGGATGATCTTGAGGCAGATCGTTTATCCCAAAAAGCCAAAATATATACTTTGGTCGAAGGAGTCCTCTACAAACGAGGAACCCAAGGGATACTCATGTGATGCATTCCACAAAACGAAGGAATAACACTCCTTCATGATATACACAAAGCATCTGTGGGACGATGCTTCCTGCTGAACATTGGTCGGTAAGGCCTTTCGACAAGGTTTCTATCGCCAACAACTGCAGACGATGCTAAAGAGGTGGTTAAAAAGTGTGTCCAATGCCGCTTTCATGGTAAACAGATACACTAACCAAATCAAACATTACGCATAATACCTCTTTCTGGCCTTTTGCACTGGGTCTCGATATCCTAGGACCGCTTCCCAAAGCTCCAGGAGGTTTCAATTCCTTTTGTGGCTATTGACACATTCGTAAAATGGATCAAGCCGAACTCAGAATCGATAACAACTAAGCAAAGAAAAGGTTCATGATGAGATGCGTAATTAGCCGATTTGGAGTTCCGAGTCGGATAATTACGCATAATGGTAAACACTCGCAAGTGCAAAATTTCGTGAATTTTATGACGAGTTGGGTACCAAGTTATGTTATGCTTCGCTGCACATCCCCAAAGCAACGGGCAATAACGTGCAAACGCCAAATAATGCGAGGAATTAAAACCCAGTCTTCGACCACCTCGTTAAGCGCCGGGCTTGGGTACAAGAATTACCTTCCAGATATGGGCGCTCAGACGACCACTAGTCGAGCGACAGAGAAACACTATTTTTCTAGTGTTCGAGTCGGCCATGCTTCCTCCGAGCTAAAATTGCGGTCGACACGAGTTGAAACCTTCAACAACTCCGACCAGAACAACTTCGAGCGATGATATTAACCTACTCAAGAAAGGAGAAACATGGCCTTAATCCGCTCAGCGGCCTACCAACAAGCCCTACGCAGATACTACGATCGTAGGTCCGCCTCGCAGCCTTCTTTGTAGGTGACTTGGTATTGAGGCTCGCCAATCCAAGTCTAATCGAATAAACTTTCTCCCAAGTGGGAAGGTCCACACGAAGGGTCAAGTCACTCGCCGAGTGGCTCAGACGACTAGCAATGGAAGATGGACAGGTTCTCTCAAATTCTTGGAACATCGACCAATTACGCAAATTCTATGTGTGACCAACCTCTCAGACAATAAAGATCCAGGTTCCTTCTACCTCTTTTCTCTTATTTTTGAGTAGTACTTTTATAATCTTTCGACTATTGTAACATCCCGTTTTTCAGATAGCAAATAGCGCCGATTATTTCAATTTCGATTTTCGTTGATTTTCGTTTGCCGCTTAAATTTCCAAAATTCTCGAGCTCTCTTTAAGCTCGGGTTTGTGTTTCAAACCCATCCTCAAAATTTCAAATTCCAAATTCAAATTGAATTCATCTTTTTCGGAATTTAGACCCCTCTCAAAATCTTGCCCCTTATTTGTGGACCACCCTTTTAAAATCGGCCCACTTATTTTTCTTCCCCCTTCTTCTTTTCTTCCCCCTCCCCGGGACGGATTTCCTCTCCCGCTCGTTTCTCCGGTCCAAGCGCGCTCTCGATTTTTTGGCCCAGCCGCGGCCTGCTTTTCCTCTGTTTTCCCCGGCGCAGCCCACGGCCCGCTCTCCTTTTCTCTTTCTCTCTCGCCCGTCTCTCTCTTTCCCCGAGTCCCCTCTCGCTCCCTCGCGCCGCTGGCCTTCATCTCCCTCGGCTCTTCGCCTCCGCCGCCGCCTCCGCCCGGCTTCTCCTCTTCGCCCGGCCCGGCCTCCACCTTCTTCCCCACTCGGCCCGGCCCACTGCTGCGCTCGCCCCCACCTCCAGCGGCTCCCCTCTCCACCGGCTATAAAGAGGCCCGGTGCCCCACTACCTCTCCCCGCTCCTCTCCTTCTCCCTCCCTGGTAAGTCTCTCCAAGACACCCGCTTCGGTTTCCCCCCTCCGACCGAAGTCCCTCTGCCTTCGGTGCGCCCCGTCACCGCCTCAGGCCCAGGCCTAGTCGCCGGCGCTTGGAGCGCCACGGTGACACCCCCGAGCCTCCCCAAGAGCCCACACCCACAGCGCCCGCCTCCCGGGACCGCGGCCGCTAAGCTCCTCCCGCACCGCCCTCGGCCTCCCTTCCCATCCAAAGCAGCTCGGTGAGCCTCCCCTCCACCTCCCCGGCTCTTTCTCTCTTTCTCCCCGGTTCTCCCTCCTGCTGACAACGCCACCATCATCCTTGGCTCGGTCGCCCGCCGCACCACCCTCACTCCAAAGAAATTGCCGCCACCCATGCCCCAAATACCGACCACTTCTACGCCGCCACCGCCTCAGGCGCTCGCTCCCTGTCGGACCGGTCGCCCAACCAATCAAACCGCCCACATCCCCCCATCTCCTCTGTTCCTTGGCAAGCATCCCATTTTGGTTGCTCCCAGTGCACACACGGCCGCCACTTGCCATCGGCAGCCATCACCCAAAGCCCCTTCTCCCTGCTTCCCTCCCCGTGTGTGCCCTGCAGCTCTGTGTGTGTGTGTGTGTGTCTGGCCGAGCTTCCTCCTTGTCCTGTCCCTCTCTGCCGAGTGCTCCCCTGGGGATCCAAATAGACAGCAACAATGATATCCGAATGCTGGCTGCTAGTCTTCCTATCTTTGCTGAGCTTGAATACAATTGTTGATTGTGGTATTGGATGGTTGATTGAGATGTTGTCTGCTGGTATTGGTGTGTGCCGAACAGGACGGTTGATTGTGTCGATTATAGCTCTTCCAGTCCAGTATTTTTTATTAGTAGTGATTGGTATAATCTGTCATTTGTAGAAGATCATGTATATATTGAATCACCTGTGTTGTCTTCGATTGTTGATTATTGAACAATGGTTGTCGTATGTAATGACTAATCTTTGGTTTGGGCAGTAGATTGAATTATTACCTGCGATTGTATTTGATTGCTGATATTTTGGTTAAAAGACCATCACTATACATGTTGATGTCAATGAATAGAGTAATATGTCAATTGAATCTCGAGTGTTAAGTCTTGCCATTGAAATCTCTGTGTGCACTCTGTCATTTGAAAAATTGTATTAATTTGGCGATTATGAAGTGATGCATTAGGTTATTAGTTTGTATGGCTTGCATTTGGAAAGTTTGGGATCAATCGATAGTTGAGGTTGTGTTAATCTGTCAATCGAGTTGTTGAGTCGTAGAATTTGCTATTTATCTGTTTCGATTATCAGCGTTTGATTCGTAGTTGTTTCCCTATTCGTAGCAGTAGCATTGAGGTTGCAATCGATCCAACGATTAAGAAATGTTGCAATAGATTAGTAGAATGTTTGTTTGGTAGTAAGTCGATTATGGATTAAGTGTCTGTGATTACTGATCATCAGTATAGGTGTTTTTGGCAGTAAATTGAATTGTTGATTGTGATCCTAATTATTAGGGATAGCTTGATCTTCAGTGCAGTATTGTCTATTGGATTTGTTAATCAATTGTTAGCTTTTGGTTAGTGCTTCGTCAGTAGGGCAATGATTGTTGGAAGTAATGATATTTGGTGAAAGCTGGAAGTATTGATTTGATTGCCTTATCAATTTGTATTGTTTGGAAAGGATTTGTGGTTTGGCGATGATTGGTAATCTGGCAATTGTATAGTTGGTAGTTGGATTATGTGTTGATCAAGTATTCTAAGATTGGTATAGAACCGGTAGTTGAGTTGCTTTGTCGCCTGTCGAATGATATTCTTGCAGTCTTCCGAATCCGCAGTAGAGCATTCCGGCAAAAGCTCATTCGACCTTACCCTCCTTTGAATCCTCCCTCCGCGTAAATTCTCTGTCATTCCTCCTTTCGCTTAATCGGATGTTTGACTCGTCCAACCTTCCAAAGGTCGCCAAACCATTCTCTCAAGCCGCCCTCCGCAATCTTCCGAGGCTCTTGTGTTTTATTTGGTCTCTTGGATTCTTTGTATTTATTTAGTTTTTCAATCGTTATTATGCGTGATTAGAAATCAAGTCCGTAAGAATCGACGACTCCAAAGAGATCCAAGATTCAAGCAAAGACGCCGATCAAGACTTCAACCTCTGCCTAATCAGCTTTGAGTAAGATCAAGGCCACAAGAAAATAGCCCAAAGAGTTAACACTTTGATCATATTGATCCCACATTTTATGCAAATTATATTCTTTTGAAGTATCAAATTGCATGCTTTAATTTCTATGCAAACGTATGTCAAACACTCTAAGGTAGTTAAATGCCTACTTGTTAATTAATAAATTATTATTCCATTTCCTTAAAAATTGAACTTCCAATATCCTTGTCACCCTAGTAAATATCTGGTAACCTACTAGTTATATGTCGTACTTAAATGCCATGCTAGACTTGTTTAAGCACCGGGGTAATTCTACCCCAAATCATCATCTTTTAATCATAACAATTGTTTTGGGCAGTCATTGGGGAGAATGACTGAACTGGTTGGATAATTTGTTTTATACCTCTCTAAAACTCTAAAAATTTGCTAATACCCATCTGGGTGGATGGTAAGCTGGAGGGTAAATGGTTGGGTGCTAATGTAGCCCAGGATATTTTTGTGGATGGTATGTGGTAAGAACCGCCCAGATGATCTTAAGGACTTCATCATGTGATGACCTCCTATTGCAAAACAGTACAGTCACAAGTCTATAATGGTGTCGACCTAGCTAAATAATTTGTATCCGTCAGTACGAGTTACGCCGGTAGATGAGCTCGCGATACCGGAAGCCTACGCGGAGAAGGGTCGGGAGCGCGGCGATGCCATGTGAAGGCGCAAGGGGGGGTCTGGATAAGTGGTTGTCGGGTCCCACGGGAGCGAAACCACTACTCTGGCGAAACCTCAGCGGGTGTAACAAATACTGAAGGATGCCTTGTAAAGGCCTTGTGATAATCTCCCCTTGATTCACATGTCTACGAAAACGTGTGTACGTATCAAGCTGATTATCTCTTGTGGGTAAAGATGTACAATCTCCGCAGAGAATAAAAACTGTTCGAACAGCCGTGCCCACGGTCAAGGGCGGGCAAAGGAACTTACAAGATATAGTTCTATTTCAAAAACTTTTGTGGTTGGGATGAAAAATGTGTGGGGCTCACCTAGCCCTTGATTTGGATTTTTCCGGTATTCTTACCAAATACAGTAATAGGTGGGTATGACCACCAACAAAATATAAGCATGAAGGTGGAGGTAGCCTCTGCTTTTATTAATTATTGCACAATTAATCTCTTTAAAAATGCAATTTGGTCCAAATGCTAAGTGATAGGATTTTCTACTATCTGTATTTACAAATGTTGCTTTATGCAAATAAAAGAACCCGAGCCATCCTTGTTACACCTTGCATGTATGTTATTGCATCTGTGTGTGTTGGCTCGCGAGCACGGTGGTTGTGCTCATCCTCGCTCTTTCCCCAAACCCTCAGAAACAGGAACCCTGGAGCTGGCAACTGCATCAAGGATCCAGAAGTCTGAAGACACAGGAGTCATTGAAGCGTAGTTTAGTCCTTAGTTGTTCTAGTCTCACCCCAGTCTAGCTGACTCCGTCGGTTCTTGTGTACCTCCTATATTGTTCGAAGTTTCGGATAATATCTATGACACTGTTCCCCATCCACTTGCCTGCAGTAAGATGTGCCCTCACCCCTTTGCTTCCGTTGTTGCTTCCGCTATCTTTTGTAATGTATTCATTTGGCCTGTCCGGCCCTTATTGTAAAAATTGGCCCGAAGCGGTCTATGTAAACTCTGATGTGTAAATTAATGAATGAAATAATTTTGCGCCATGTATGGTTTGATTCAGCAATGTACCTGTGGAGTGCTATCTACTGATCCAGGGAATAGCACAGTGGTTTCACACAGGATCTAGATGCAGAAATTTGGGGTCCGACAACTATGATCCAAAAACACCCAGTTTTCTTTACACTGGTCGAAAGGCGAGTAACATCATCTAGTCGAAGTCTTTCCTCTCTGCACGTGGTCCTGCCCACTAGAAGGAACTTTCTAGCATCGACCCGTTACTCACTTTTGTTGCCAATACAAAAAGCTCGGGTTCTATCTAGTCGAAATGTTCTCAAAGCCAACTCTTCCCATCTTAGTTTCAGTAATTTCGAAAACTATTCTAAGTAGAGTGCACTTTTTTATATTTATTCAACCACCTTTGGTGCACTCGTTTCGTTTTAACTGGTCGAAGGAAGAGACACACCTAGTCGAGGTCTTTCCTCTCTGCACGTGGTCCTACCCACTAGAAGGAACTTCCTAGCGTTGCTCGCCTTCCACTTTGCTCATCGGAAAAGACTTATCGAGTCCATCGTAAAAGGGCTAATGAATTATTAAAGTCCTCTAGACGTTTGCTTAACTCAAGTTGTTGTTCTTGGTTTGATTAAACTAGTCGGAGATGGTAACATCACCTAGTCGAAGCCTTTCCTCTCTGCACGTGGTCCTGCCCACTAGAAGGAACTTCCTAGTGTCGAATCGTTTCTACTCTTTCGACCAGTGCTTGACAACCATAACAAAAACTATAAGTTAAACAAACCTTTTGTTTCTATTTCACATACTATTTACTTGGATTGTCTAAACAAGCTAAGCAAATAGTCGGGGGCTAGGATAAAGTTATTAATTTAACTTCAGTTCTTGGTCTTTCATTCGTTAATTCTCTTTTGAGTTGCTAACTACTCGACAAGATGATTTGCAGGAAACAAGATGGATCACATATATTTCATCAACAGAAACTTGTCTGTCTTACAAAGTTTTTGCAAATCACTCTGAAGGGGGAGAGCCCAGTTGCATTTCTGTAACACCCCAACCCAACATTGAGCCTAGGATGCCACTAAACTACTCTAACCATTTAATTTATATCACTTACTATAAAATTTCAGCAAGCATATCAACGATGAAACCCATCCACGGGTCACGATAATACAAGCATAATACTATGACAACCATAGAAAATTTAGTCCTAGGAGCATATCAAGATAATAAACCAAGATTAACTCAAAACCAAGCAACTAAGGTTATTCAATACCATCATGTCCTAGATATAAATCATCATATTATACTAAGAGTTTCTCATGTCCAATGAATCAACTAAGTGGGTGTAGTGAATGATTCCAAGTGCGCTAGCCCTTCCCGAGTCAAACATCATCAACGGTCACCTAAAAACAACAACAGAGCAAGAATGAGTCCAAGACTCAGCAAATACATAATAAAGGCATAAACAATAGTTTATCAACCATAGTCAAAATTATCATCATCATCTATCTATTCAATGCTTTCTCATTCTCAAACAATCAAGCCATAATCCATATAGGTAAAGTTGCACATCTTAACAATTTACTCATATGCGAATGCACTATCATGCTCATGCTCATATGCATCTCATCAGCTGATACCGGTATAGCGGAGTGTTCACCCGTCGATGACACACTCTATCCTTCACTCCCGTGAAGTCCCCACCAAAGTAGGATTTTATCTAGAGCTCTCCGGACTAGTCATGTATCTTTCTCACCGACCTCACCGGAATAGTTACATGACTTTCTCACCAACCTGGCTCATGCAACCCCTGTCATGATGAATGTAAATGATGCGACATCTTTATTTATTCATCAACATAGTCCATCTCATTAACTCAATATCTCCTCATTATCTCAATATCATAATCTCATTCACTCAAGGTCATCAATATCATGTATAAGAATAAGCTGAACGAAAGCATAATAAATAGCATGATAAGTAACAACAATGATCATGGTGAACAACCCATTGTTCACCACTCTACCATGTACTTGCCTTAACCGAGAGACGGATGACGACGGAAAGACTCTAACCCCGGTGCTCACCACCACCTGGCAACCGTAAAGTATGCTAAATGTATCATTCAGAATTACACAGCATAGCAATGGAATAAAATAAAATCAATCGCTCTTAATCGCAACCCGAGACTTAGCCGATACACTCCCAAATCTCAATCTGTCCACACAGACATCTATCAAACGAAAATCCATAACTTTTGAGTAAAAACTCCAAAAGTCATGAATCCAATTTTCCTGGAATCTAAGCTAGCATATCTAAAACTTCTCAGGTGACCGAAAGATCAAACTACCCCATCTGAACCTTTGTTTTTTAATTCCGAAGACCGTTCTGTCATCTTCGGTACTACTGACTTGGGAATTTCGTAACTTTTATTTCGTACATCCAAATTAAATGGTCTAGGACTCTCTGAAAATATAACAAAATTATCTATAATAACTTAGTTGGTGAGATTCTCTAATTCTGCCACTAACATGATCTAATCTATAGTTGAAAACTTGAAGTCAGAATATGACAGTCTGATGGAACAGCAGAGTTACAAAATTCATAGCTCGAAATTTAATTGTCCGATCGACATAATTAAATATTCTACGGAATGCTACCAAAATTCTCCATAATTATCTAGTAGATGATATCATCAAATTACGCCCTTACGGTACCCGAAAAAACAGTGTATTCTAATCGCTAATTAAATGAACAAAATAGAGAAGAAAAAAAAAAGATCGTTACCCCGAAGACCGTGACGAGGAACGCCGACTTTCCCGTGAAATCTTCTCTTTTTCTCCCTTTCCCTCTCTACTGTTGAACCCACATATAGCCATACAAAACTAGAAACAAAATTATCTAGTCAAGCAATGCAAGCTGCAGCAGCACTAATGCATATGCATGCAACTAGCAGCCGCACATGATTGCACTTCACATTAATGTATGCATGCAACTAGCAGCAGCCATGCATGCAGGCAAGGCATGAGGCAGGGCTGCGCTGGATCAATCGGCGCGAGGGGTCACGCATGTAGCTCCTAAGCTCGCTTACACGCCAAGACTACAATGGGCGACACGCAGCAAGAGAGCGTACCGAGGCGGCTTCACACGGCAGGTGGCACTAACAAGCGGCCAGGCGCTCGCCGGCGGGCACTCTACGCACGGGCGTCACGCTGTTAGGAGGGTGGCAAACACACGCTCGGTCATCAATGAGCTAGCGCGCAGGGCAAGGTCGCTGGCGCGTGACGAGCGAAAGAGGCTATGGCGATTGGTGAAGGCCGGCGGCGCACCATGGAAAAAAAAAGCGATTGGTGAAGGCCGGCGGCGCACCACGGAAAAAAAACAAAAGGGCTGCTAGGGTTTTGGTTTGTAGGTTATTTTATTATTATTTTTAGATCCCTTAATCCCCTTGTTGGACCGTAAAGGCGACTAGAGGGGGGGGGGGTGAATAGGAGCACGCTCACTTTTTCACAAATTATGAACTCAATACAATTTAACTCCAGTAGCTATTAGAAAGCTATGAAGATCAATATACCAAGACAAATGAAGACTAGTATTGAATCCAATTAAACCCCTAAGCAATATAACAAAATCAACTAAGATTACTAAGACTCACAAAGACGGGCGGTCCGATCAGTTATACTCAACCGGTCGGACCGATTGTCGGGCGGTCCGACCGTTAGAAGTTTGCGGTCGGACCGCTCCAAAATCGGTCCGACCGGTGATGACGGCGATCCGACCTACCGACTCGTAACCGATCGCAACAAAGAAATCACCGATGACGGTTGCAATTAGGTGAAACTTTTGATTCTCAACTCCAATCTTTATGAAACTTTGCACACACCTTCTATATGCTATTGAGGACCTATTCCAATCGAATATTATGATAATTCTTGGAACGATCTTGAGCAATTGTCAATTGATTAATGTAAGGTCTAAAACCGCAAGAACGAAAACTTGATCCTAAAGCTTGTTCGTGAGAGATTGATGATCAAGATGATGCTAGATAGATTCACACATATCACAGCAAGCTAATTCTCGTGAAAGAATCAATCACAAACTCGCGGATCAAAGAAAGCCCTAAAATCACCAAATTGAAAGCAAGAACGAAAAGAGACTTATCTCAACCAAACCTTGCATAGATTGATTTCGTGATTGAAGCTGGATTACATCCACACCATTATGGATCAGTAGACAATCAAGGATCACGAAATTCTCCTCAAACCATGAAAAGCCCTAGCCTCCACCTCAACTCCCTAAGCCAATTAGGGTTTTGCAAGCAACAAAGAGGTGAAAAATAGCGAGGTAAGGGTGCAGCCACCACCTCCTCCTATTTATAGTGGAGGCCTAGAACTCCTAGGGTTTGACTCAATTGGGCTCCCGTTAAGGCCCACTAACAAACGGGTCACACACGCACGCTTCGCAAAGCGCCGTCTTTAACCTTTTGACCTAAACCGCTTCACCATGCGCCATGGATTCGCCAATAGGTCACCCTTGTCCATCTTGTGTCACGCTTGAGTCGTTGACTCACCCGCATCGTTGATCGCTCGACCTCAACTCTTCAAGTCTAGTCCCGATTCTCCTCGCCGCTGACCGTCGTTGACCACCAAGCTACCGCACAACCACGCATAAGAAAACACGATTCGGGAACAAGTTCTTCACAACTTGACCCATGTTAGTCAAAACATGCATCATGCAAATCATATGCCATGAAACCAATGACTTTGACCTAACAAAACAACATCGCCACGGTTGGCCGACGTTCAAGTAGAAACCGGTCCGACCGCTCCAGTGAGCGGTCGGACGCCCATGGCCGGTCGGACCGCTCCACGTGAGCGGTCGGACCGCCTTGGGACTTAGCCAAATTCATACTCCCAAATTCAAACCTTCTCGAAACTTTAAACCAATAGAACTTTTTATCGAGACTCCAAAATCATGAGACCAAGTGCATTGGGATCCCTCACTTGCCTACAACACCTATTTTTGGCCCACTGCTTTTGAACACTTTTGGTCATCGCCGTCCGATCGCCCCACCCGGCCGGTCCGACCGATTTGGGACCGGCCGGACCATTGCAAGGACCGGCCGGACCGCCTCGAGCAAGAAGCTCAGAACTTTGTCGAAAACGCGTGAAACGACAAACCGTAAACGCCATTGCCAATTGTCACATCATCCTAAGATCCGAACATATCCTCATGAAATCCACAATCTCCCCTTGATGAACACATTGGCAATTATCCGTAAAATGTAAGTAAGAGGTTTGAAAACGAGTTTACTCAGCTTTTCGACAAAGGCACAACTTGGTCCATAAGCAAGAAAAAGCAATGTAAATGACCAAGCTGGCATCAGAATAGTATAGGCATGTGAGACAAGGCAAAAGTAAGCATAAAAACTTTGATTTCCAGAAAAGGGTCAAAATTCTCACATGAGGTCCAAATGAAAGAACAATTGTTCAATTGACCTATGATCATTGTGAGGATAAAAGAATGCAATTCATGTTCAGAATATTCAATAAGACAATAAGAATGCAACTCAAGAACTCCCCCTCACTATGATCTTCGATTTTCAAAAAAAAACTTTCAACTTTTCAGTTACTCCCCCTTTGTTTAATCTTCTCCCCCAACAAAGAAATATCTTCTCATTAACACATCTTCTCCAAATAAAAATAGCACATCTTCTCCCAAAGAAATATCTTCTCATTAATTAACACATCTTCTCCCCCTTTGACAGTGGATTCATCAAGGAATCACGCCTTCCTCTCATCCAGAGATAACCAATAGATGATAAAGAAAGAAGCAGAAATAAAAGAAGCATAAACAGGAGTATGCATGAAGTGCAATGGAGTGGCTTTATTTTTGTATTTTTCAATTTTTGATTACAAGAAGCATTGGAGATTACCCAAAAGAACAATCTAGTATCTCTAATATTGCACAAACAGCATATCAAGCCTGACAGCGCTAGCAAGATCATGGTAAGACATATATATCAAAGCTAAATACAAAGGCTCAAAAAGTAAAGCAGTAGATTTGATCAATTTAAGCAACGCTTCAAATTCAGCAAGTTCATCAACAGGGATCCTAAAGTGAAATTGGCCATGTCAAAATGTCAAAGTGAGATCAAAAATCTAACAAAGACCACATTAAGAGTCAATCAAGTCCCGTATTGAATCATTTTGCTCAATATTTTGTAAACGCCCATTTGTCAACATTTTTCTCATTTGCATTGAATATTGAAGTTGACTAATGATCTAACTTAGTGACAAGATCCTGGACTAGGAGCCATCCACAAACTCATCCTAAGCTTCGACCAAAAGTTGATTAAAGGTATATCTTAGTAAAGAAGATCCTGAACTAGGAGCCATCCACAAACTCTTTCTAAGCTTCTACCGGGGCGACAAATCTTGAGGTTCATGTCATTTCTGACAAGCAGTCCCCATGAGATCGTCTGGTTCATCAAACTATCTCCAAGTTCATGTCATTTGACAAGCAATCTCGTAAGAATAGTTTGGCACAATTTAAGCATAAGACAATCTTGATTTTCATTTTTCACATGAGCAGTTTTAGAATCTCAAGAACACAAAAGCTCAAGTAATGGTCAATTTTAGATCAAAGAGCTAACAAAGCAATTCAGCAGGCCAATGTCACAAGAGGAGCACTAATTGCGCAACTCGCTAAAACATCCATAAATTGCAATTTCTTAGTTTGAGTTGTTTAAAAGGTTCTAGCTCATATAGCAAAGACTTAGCTACACATGTAAAAGCATGATAATTCTAGCAAGTCAAAGACCTAGACATGACATTGAGCAAGAATTGAAATACAAAAGCTCCAAAGGGTAATAGGCAAAGCTCCATCAATTTTAAAAGATAAGCAGAAAATCTTATATTACAATGCATCTTTTTGGATTTTTCATACCACTTGTTGTAACCACTTGTTGGAGTTTTCATATGAATGCAATATGACACAATGAGATGCAATTAAAAAGCCTAAAAACCTAAAAAGATCAAAAAGATCACTAAGTTCAGAAAAAGAACAATAAAAGATCAAAAGAACAAGGAAAGATCAGAAAAGATCAAACTCCCCCTCAAACCAACCCATTAGGATAAATAACCCCTAACTCGCTTCTCAAGGTGGCAAACCTAGTTGGGTCTAAAGATTTGGTGAGGATAAAAACAAGAGACAAGATAAGTAACTAGTGGGTGACAAGCGCCTGAGGTACTCTTCCTATCTAGCCGACAGCCCGCACAATTAGGATAAGAAAAACCCCCGAATGGACAAGGATAAAGAACAGGAATATCAAATGCCATACAAAGAGAGTAGAGTGTAAGTACCTGAATAAGAGCTTAAAGTCTTGGCGATGGGAAGTTCTCAGAGATGCTTGAAACCCGTCGACCGCGTGAAGGAGGTGAACCATCTTTAGTCTCCGGTCATATGGCGTGAACAGCCGGAGTCAACAAAGTATGTGCTCTTCCTCTTTCCGCGGCAATCTGAAAAATCAAGGCATTGAAGAACGATGTGTCTCGACATCAAGTTAGTTAAACAAGACTTGGTAACCCAAAGATCGAGACACACGTCATGCAGTAGTATGCAAAGCGTATGTTATCCTTGATTTCATCTAAAATTCGTTATGAGCAATGTTTAAGTTAACATGGAATTAAATCGTCGGCTGGCCGGACGTTGTCTTGTCAAGTCGACCGACGACCATATCGGTCGGACCGGTGACCACCAAATGATCGACTCGTGACTCAAGAACATGAGAATTAGGATATGTAGAAGCATGATGATTAGCATGTGAGAAAAATCCTAATCCAAGTTTATTCCTTTCGGTGTTATCATGTCTCATAAAAGCTCTAGGTTGCTGAATGAAATTCTATCAAGATTTTTCCTATCATTTTTCAACCTCACGCCAAAGATTCAACCAAATGCCCACCTTTCTTGCAATAAGTGCAATGGTACTTGGTACCACTAGAAGAAGCACCATTTGAATTAATACAAGGTTGGGCAAAACCCAGATTTAAAAGATGTTTTTGCAGTTGGGTTTTGAATTCAATTAAACCTTTTCCAAGACTTGAATGACTTTTGGGTTTGAATTGTCTTGAAAAGAATTGAATCCTAAACCTTGCTTCTTATAAGGAGTTTTAGACTTGTCAATAATCATGTTTAATTGTTTCTTACCTTTAGAAAATTTCTCTAATGTATCATGAAGGTAAGCATTTTCTTTCTTAAACTAACACAAGCATCACAAGTTTTATCCATGATTTCTCCTTATATAAAGCAATTTCAAGCTTAAGAGTGGAACAAGAAGCACAAGTAGTATTTTCAATATTGTCCTTAAGCTTAGCATATTTGACTCTAGCGACTTCTAAGATATCTTTGATTTCACGTTCTTTTCTAAGCATGAAGTGCAAGGGCTAGAATCAATCACATCGAAGCAATCAACTTGCTAGACTCTAAGCATTTTTCACAAGGAGCAGATTTAATTTCAATTAGCTCGGTTCTAGCATTTTCAAGTTGTTGTAAAGCAATATTATGAGCAGATTGTAAATTGGTAATTTCAATGCATAGCATGACAAGATAAACATTCATCGAGTTCAAGAGTCTTAACATTTGCAAGTTCTAGTTTCAGCTTACCAATTTTTGACTCTAGTTTCTTATTTTTAGTCATGACAAATTCTAGTGCTTCATCTTGACTAAGCACTTGCTCAACTATAGAATTATATTTAGCGTAAAGATCATCATAAGAAAAAGATACCTCATCATTATCAATGTCGCTTGTCACCATGAAGCACATGCCAAGAAAGTCCTTGGCCTTCCCTTTCTTTTCCTCTTCGCTCCCTGAGTCCACATCACTAATGGATTGCTCTCCAAAGCGGCAAGGACCCTGAGCGGCCTTTATGAGCTTGACAAAGATCATACTCGAGTTGTTCTCATGAGGCTTCTTCCAAGCTGTTTTCTCCTCCCTGTGCTTACCCTTACCTTTTAGCTTGGGGCAATTGGCCCGGATGTGGTAATGCTCTCCACACTCATAGCAAGTAACAGACCACCTCTCTTTTATTTCTCACATTGTTGTAAGCCCGTGTGAATTTTTAGCTAAAAGGGCTAACTCGTCTCAGAATATTTTCAAGCTCCTCCTCGTAAATCGCAGATAAGCAAGCAAATGAAAATCCGAAGAAGATTCAAAAGAGTCATCAAAAGCCTTTTGTGAGGATCTGCTACCAAAGCTAAATTATCTTTCTTGGGATGATCAACTCTTTTAATTTCATGAGTCTTAAGTTTACTATAAAGCAATTCTAAAGTAAGACTCGAAAGATCAACATTCTCTTCTATAGCAAGAGCCTTCATCTCCCACTCCTTGGTGTTGATTGCGGCCAAGAGGTGGGTGGCATTTTCGATTGAGAATATTCAATATCAACAACTTTCATTTGATTAATCACTTTATTAAACGATTGAAAATGTCATCGATGCTCTCTCGTGATGCATCTCAAATTTGTTATAATCACGCTTATAGATTGTTTGGCGACTTTCTTAATTTGGGACGAACCTCATGATATGTTTCGAGAGTGCTCCAAATCTCGTCTTGCGAATGCAAAATTGCAAATCCTATCATATTCTTGTCTACCAAGCGCACCATATAAAAGATTCTTGGCCTTGTTGTTGTTAGCCAAAAGAATGGCGTAGCGGTGTAGCAATTTCAGAATAACCAATGGGCTCTAACAACATCCCAAATAGCTTGTCCTCGCTCAAGAAAGACGCGCATACGATTCTTCCAATAGGCATAGTCGTGCCCATCGAAGATATGCGGTTTAGTAGAAAACTTATCCATCGCCAAAGTTCAAGACCGTTAAGATCAAGATTGAACTAACCAGCTCGATACCACTTGTTGGACCGTAAAGGCGACTAGAGGGGGTGAATAGGAGCACGCCACTTTTCACAAATTATGAACTCAATACAATTTAACTCCAAGAGCTATTAGAAAGCTATGAAGATCAATATACCAAGACAAATGAAGACTAGTATTGAATCCAATTAAACCCCTAAGCAATATAACAAAATCAACTAAGATTACCAAGACTCACAAAGACGGGCGGTCGACCATTATACTCAACCGGTCGGACCGATTGTTGGGCGGTCCGACCGGCAAGCTAGTCATGGCGGTCGGACCGCCCAAAATCGGTCGACCGGTGATGACGGGCGGTCTCGACCGGCCGACTCGTAACCGATCCGCAATAAAGAAAATCACCCGATGACGAAGTTACAATTAGGTGAAACTTTTGATTCTCAACTCCAATCTTTATGAAACTTTGCACACACCTTCTATATGCTATTGAGGACCTATTCCAATCGAATATTATGATAATTCTTGGAACGATCTTGAGCAATTGTCAATTGATTAATGTAAGGTCTAAAACCGGCAAGAACGAAAACTTGATCCTAAAGCTTGTTCGTGAGAGATTGATGATCAAGATGATGCTAGATAGATTCACACATATCACAGCAAGCTAATTCTCGTGAAAGAATCAATCACAAACTCGCGGATCAAAGAAAGCCCTAAAATCACCAAATTGAAAGCAAGAACGAAAAGAGACTTATCTCAACCAAACCTTGCATAGATTGATTTCGTGATTGAAGCTGGATTACATCCACACCATCATGGATCAGTAGACAATCAAGGATCACGAAATTCTCCTCAAACCATGAAAAGCCCTAGCCTCCACCTCAACTCCCCCTAAGCCAATTAGGGTTTTGCAAGCAACAAAAGAGGTGAAAAATAGCGAGGGTAAGGGGTGCAGCCACCACCTCCTCCTATTTATAGTGGAGGCCTAGAACTCCTAGGGTTTGACTCAATTGGGCTCCCGTTAAGGCCCACTAACAAACGGGTCACACACGCACGCTTCGCAAAGCGCCGTCTTTAACCTTTTGACCTAAACCGCTTCACCATGCGCCATGGATTCGCCAATAGGTCACCCTTGTCCATCTTGTGTCACGCTTGAGTCGTTGACCTCACCCGGCATCGTTGATCGTTCTGGACCTCAACTCTTCAAGTCTAGTCCCGATTCTCCTCGCCGCTGACCGTCGTTGACCACCAAGCTACCCGCACAACCACGCATAAGAAAACACGATTCGGGAACAAGTTCTTCACAACTTGACCCATGTTAGTAAAACATGCATCATGCAAATCATATGCCATGAAACCAATGACTTTGACCTAACAAAACAACATCGCCACGGTTGGCCGACGCTCAAGTAGAAACCGGTCCGACCGCCCAGTGAGCGGTCGGACCACCCCATGGCGGTCGGACCGCCTCGTGAGCGGCCGGACCGCCTTGGGACTTAGCCAAATTCATACTCCCAAATTCAAACCTTCGAAACTTTAAACCAATAGAACTTTTTATCGAGACTCCAAAATCATGAGACCAAGTGCATTGGGATCCTCACTTGCCTACAACACCTATTTTTGGCCCACTGCTTTTGAACACTTTTGGTCATCGCCGGTCCGACCGTGTAACACCCCAGCCCAACAAAGAGCCTAGAATGCCACCACACTACTCTCTAAACTAATAATTATCGACACACTATATAATTACAGCAAGAAAACAATGATAATCATATCAATGGACCACAAAAAAACAATGCATAATTATGGATCAAGTGATAATAAATAATCAATGGGAAATATAACCAGGTAAATAATCCAAAGTAGCATCAACCAATGAGTCCAAATTAATAAAGCAAATAGTCTAGTCCAAACGATGTCCTAAACTTTATTCAACCTCTAACATGTCCAAGAGTAATCCAATTGTGAATGAAAAGGTTCTTATGGCAAATGATCATGTGTTGTCCATGTGCTCTACTCGCCTCGCCACGGTATCCTCAAGATCACCTAAAGACAACAATAGAGCAAGGGTGAGTCCACGACTCAAAGAAACACATCCATAAACAACGAGCAATAATAAATCAACAGCATTCAATAACTTCATTATCATCACAGGTACTTTCATTAATATTCTCATGCAGTTATCTTCTCTTTGATTCACAACCATTAATCTCATGTGTCAATGCAATTCTAATCTACATGTCCACATGCACTTCTTTCACAGATATCAGGTATAGCGTGAGTGAATGCTCGCGACAACATTCACTCTCAAGCCCGTTCCTCCAAAAGGATCGGGGACCTCCTCCACTCCCGTGGAGTTGTGATCATTCATGATCACCTGCTCATATGCAATGATGCTTATGAATGCAAACATGCAAAACTCCATCATAAACATCATATCCAACTTTCCATCATGCTTATCAACAAAGATATAATCATACCAATTCATTGTTTGCAATTAAATAAAATAAAAGCACAACAATAATGGTAATAGAAGATAAAGAAAACAGTGATCGATCATTGATCGCTGTCTACTATGCACTTGCCTTTACTAGTTGCGACGCACAGTTTGACTAGAAGACGGCAACAAGCACGACACCTCTCCTATATTAAATACACAAACTTCAATACAATTTACAGCAACAAGAATAGCAATCAATCGACAACGCTCCTACACGTCCCCAAATATACCACGTTACGCCGGTACCGAAAAGTTACCCATTGCGGTCTTAGTACTAAAACGAACGTAACTTTTGACTCGAAAGTCCGATCACCACAAACCACCCCATTCTGGATTCTTCATAAAATTATCCACATTTTCTTAGATTACAAAGACTTCTAATTAAATCATCTAACCTTCCGTTTCTAGCCCAGAAAGCCGATCTGTCTGCTTCGGAACAGCAGTCTTACTAAATTCATAACTTTTGTTTTACTCAACCAAAATGCGCGTTCTCAGATTCTACAGAACCATTGGACAATTATATACGATTTTCATGTAGATCAAAAACTCTAATTAAGCCATTTACTATTTTTAATCTACAGTCTACCAAAACAGCGCCGAAAGACGACAACCGTAAAAACAGCGGTCTTCCGAAAATCACAACTCGAATTCTACTTGTCCGATTGACAGGTTTAAACATGCTATAGAAAGATATCGAAATTATCTACAATTAACTAGTAGATGAGATTTTCAACATTTGTCATTAAGATACCCGAATAAATCGTTCAACAGAACAGCATAATAAATAGATCTATTAATCGGCACTTTGACTAAAAACTATAGAACCTTCTCTAATTATCCTCAATTAGAATTTCCTAATTGATCTCTCCAGAATGTGTGCTCATGAACTATTGTAGCTAACGAACTCAATATCTAGTCACGGTTGACCAATGGAAATCATGCATTGAATTAGCAGCGCAGCATTGCATTGCCTGTAATCGGCTAGCTAAAAGAGGCAACAACAAAAAGTCACGTACCAGGCCGAAGAGCAACCGGACCGAAGGCAGGCACTTGGCTACACGGCAGCGCAGGCACTCGGCTCGGGCGACGTCCACGCAGGAGCGGCAGTGCAGCCTCGGCCGCAGGGAAAAACAGCCTCGGCTTGGCGCAGCGATGCAGCAGATCAACGCAGGAAAAAGAATTGCAACAAGAACACAAGTCAGCGCGAAGACACCACGCTGCAGAATTGGTCAAGGCGACGAAGAGAATTCAAAGCGGAAATAGCAAGCAGCCTAACGAATTGGCGGCGCGGCAAGCGCGCAGACAAAGAACAAGACAACGCACAGGGCGGCTTCAAATAAGACGCAAGAACAAAGCGGCAAGAGCAGGTGGAAAGCAAGAATACGGGCGTTCGGCAAGTAGAGCGCAAAGACACAAGTAGAGGGCGGCAACGCAAAGACAGAACAAGCAGATGAAAACAATCTCGGTGGCCGCTGGAAAATAAGGCTATTAGGGTTTCTCGAAACCCACAAACTATTTATATAGCTCTTAAAAATTCCGAAAATTCTATTTTTATATGTACTATTTTATTTAATTGCACACAGACCCTTAAAACGTTATTATTTATTTATTTATTATTACTATTTATTTTCAGAATATTACATTCTACCTCTTAATGTAATTCGACCCGAATTCTACTCTCGCTCTACTCAAATAAAAACTACACTACTGAAATTGAACAATAAAACAACACGTACCCGACGTGAACAACTCCGGGTATTGCTCGCGCATGCGAGACTCCAACTCCCAAGTCGCCTCTCTCTCGGATCGATCGTCCACAAAGACCTTAACGATACCAACGTCTTGTGCCTCAAGACTCGCTCCGACCTCTCGTATCGCGCACGGACGCGACTCAACTGTGAGGTCTTGCTCAATAGTCAACGGCTCTAATGAAATCTTATGCTCTGGGTCTCTCAAAAACTTTCTCAGCATCGAGACGTGAAACACATTGTGAACTCCACGCATGGACTCAGCAGTCCAGCGGTAAGCTAACTTCCCAATTCTTGCAATAATCGGGACGGTCCAACGTACCTCGGGCTAAGCTTCCCTTTGGTACCGAACCAACAATACCTTTAGTGGGAGACACTCAAAAGCACTGGTCACCCACCGCAAACTCCAAGTCTCGCCTCCTCAAATCAAGATAACTTTTCATGCGCTCTGAAAGCTAATGATTCTCGCCTCACCATGGCCACACGCCAACGGTCTTCAATCCAAATCCGACCCAAAATTGCCTTCTCTCCAATCGCATCCCAACAAAGTGGCGATCTGCACTTCCGCCATAGAGAACCTCAAATGGCGCGGCTCTAATAATCGAATGGTAACTATTATTATAAGCAAACTCTGCAAGTGGCAACTGGTCCTCCCAACTACCCTTCCAAGATAGAACACAAGATCGCAACATGTCCTCCAAAGTCTGAATAGTCCGCTCTGACCGCCCATCTGCTCTGGGTGAAGCAACAGACTAAGGCGGAGTTGTGTGCCCAATGCACTCTGCAGACTCTCCCAGAACTTGGAGACAAACTTCGCGTCCCTGTCAGAAGAAGTGGCAATGGGCTTCTCAACGGAAGCATTCCCGGGGGCTGAAGGAGTCGGACTAAAATAAAGAAAACCAAGTCAGGTTGCGAAAAGGAAAAAGGTAAATGTTTTTCTTACACTTTAGTACATTTCGCATACCTCTGCACCCTGGTCTTAACCAGGAATTTAGGAGCAATCCTCCCAATGGAGGACTTCTTCTTCTCTACGACCACGTCTAGTCGAGGTTCAATAATGGGCCCAGCTACGACCACGTCTGGTCGTAGAATTTGAACAAGAACCACATCTCTGGTTCCCTGATTCTCTGGATAGCCGAGACCAGTCTCGACTACTCCAAGAGCAGCACTACCCTCAACTGCAGGCTGTGTTGGAGCAGCATCGTCCTTTACAAAAGACATAAAATCTTTCCAGATTTCCTTTTCCAATTGCTTAACAAAACTAGGAGAGGCAGAAACTGCGAAAGATTTCTTGTCATAGTAGAAGGGTACCTTAGCCCTGCGGGGTTTGTGCTTAAGAGGTTCAACTGTTTCAACCTCGTCAGCTTCAGCCTCGGCTTGAATTACGGCTATGTCCGCCGCAGGCTTTGTAGAAGATCTGGTCGAAAAACCAGAGCTCGAACTTGCTAATCCCTTGTCAGAGGATCTCGCAAGTCGACGTCTCTTGGACGGAGGAGCCGAGCCTTTGTCTTTCGACAACGCTGCACCAATAGTTATCAGCGCGACTTCCTCGTCGTCCAGACGATTTTTCATGCCTACTTTCTGTAAAGCAAAACAGAAAAAGAAGAATTACTAACCGGTCGTAAGTTTTTCTACGACATTTTCTTGATCGTAAGATATTCTACGATCACCACTAGTCGTAAGTTCTTCTACGACTATAAAGTCCTAAAGAAAAATCAACTTTGATTACCTTTAGGCGCCTATCTTTTCATTTACGTAAAGCCGCAATGATTTGAGGAATCACCGCCGAGGTGGCGGAGACTTGTCACGTATGAGTTTGACCTAGCGCCAATCTCCACTGTGGAAGATCTGTGTAAGCAGATAAGAACGTTAGATAACTTTAAGAAAGACCAAACCAAGAGCTATGTCGAAGTTCACTTACCCTCATCATAGTCCCTGGTCGGGTCTCCTCTCCCCGAGTATCTCCACATAGGAGATGCTCGTTTCTTCAAGGGACTGATTCGGCGTGTGATGAAATCTGTCACCACATGCCATCCGGTCAACCCCTCCTCCTTCAAGTCCTTGATGGCTTGAATGTAGGGGGCAATCCGGCTAATATCTTCAGGGGTTGAGTCCCATGAAGATTTCTTCTCGGCAGCCTTCCCCACGAAATAGAGGCTGTCTTCTGAGGTGACTTTCCAGTAAAACCACCTCTTCCTCCATCCCGCCACGAAGACCGAGTGAAACTCAATATACTCCTCGACTTCAAGTCGTGGAGCTTGATCGCAACTTCCGCGATTCGGTTTGTCGAGCCATCCCGTAATAATATTGGAAAAGCTCGAGGTCCGCCGGAATCCCCAGGTATGCCTCGCAAAGGTACACGAAGACACTCAGCATAGTAATGGAATTAGGACCTAGAATCACTAATTCCACTCCAAAGTGCTCGAGTACCACCGTAAGAAAAGGGTGAGCAGGCGATGGAGGTCGCACTCACAAAGACGCTTGGAAAACGGGATTTGCCCATTTTCCCCGACGGCCAATCTTGTCCGACAAATGGAAGCCATTTCACCGAGCCTTCTCTCGAATCTTCCCAGTCGACCAAGACTTGAATCTTCGCGATCCATCTCCGACTCTTCCCACTCAGAAACTTTCTTGGCCATTTCTCTCAGAAACAAGAAGTTTTGGATTGAGAAAGGATTGATAGAGAAGACACGATTAGGGTTGGCGGCGGAGAAGGCGAGAGCTCGAAGAACAGTGAGAACGATTTGGGGAAAAGGTAAAAATCCAAGTCTAACTCCCAGAAGTTTTTATAACCGCACGATTGCCACCGCCGGAACCGCCTCATCGATGTGTCCGTGGGAGTCGGTTGCAATTCCCTAGATGGTCTGTTTGAGAAAATTAGGTTCGTTTTGTCACCTCCAAGCGAAATTACTTTCTTGACCAAGTCTTTCTGGTCGAATGAAGTAACAATAGGAAAGGATTTTTCTCCGATTGCCCTACTACGACCACTTCACAGTCGTAGGGGCATTTACGATTATTTGATAATCGTAAGCAACCTTCCTGACCAAGCAAATTCCTGGTCAGATTAGCACTCAAATGTCGAAGAGTTTTTCATTCGACCATTATTCTGCGATATTTTCATAGTCGTAAGACCATTTGCAAATCCTTCACCAAGTAAGTTACTTTCACTTGAAGCTGGGGGGCTAGATGACGAGGATCTGATAATTCTCATTTTATCTTTTATCTATAATTCTTATTATGGGTAAATATGATGTCACGTAGTCCCCAGAAGTACCCCTTATATTTATAAGGGTAGGCCTACCAAGTGATTGTAAGTTCTCCTACAATCACCCCCATAGTCGTGAGTCTTACTACGACTATGTCATGGTTGTAAGTGCTTCTACGACCACTACCTGGTCGTAAGTCCTTCTACGACCATTACCCAGTTGTAAGTCCGTCTACGACTATTGTCCAACAGTAAGTTACGCTCACGACTGCACTCTAGTCGTAAGTCCTTCTCGACTATTATCCAACAGAAGCTCGCTACGACTTGTACCGAGTCGTAAGTCCTGCTACGACCAAGTCAACCACGACCACCTTATAATCAGTAAAACCTACAAACGAGTGGGTCCAATTGATTAAGGAATCCAGACGGTCCATATGCACTATTATTCTACGCAGTAATAGTGCTTAAATACACCATTACCTCTGAAAGATAACTGCCGAACGGCGTGAAGGAGCCACTACGCTGGTAATTACTGCCATCATGTGCCCATTACTGGCTTGATTAGGCGCCTCTTTGGCAGGGGAAAACGGCTACTCCTTCACGACTATATAAAGGCATCAATCAGAAGGACAAGGAAAAACAAAGGCGAAAGAGAGACAATCAAGGAGAAAAACAAGTACTGTTCTTTGTAATAGTCTTAGTTTCTGGCTTGGTTGTTGAGAATACAGTCAATACCACACACACACAGGAGTAGGGTTGTTATTCTCCCCGGACAAGGCCTGAACCTGTATAAAAATCCCGTGTCAATCGCTCTGCGTGATTTCATCTCTAGGAGACCCCCCGAATCAAACAATCTTTACGTAAGATCGGTTCTAAAACACCGACAGATATGAATCATGTGTTATTCATGGTTGATGGTCTATGGTTATGAGATTTTGGAGTAAGGATATGTTATTCATATGCAATGTTGTTGTGAATGCATATTTGTATTACTTTGAGAATTTATACATATGCATTATGTTGGGTTACCGAAGTCTTGATCATGTGAGGGCCAAGCAACTCTTGAGGTCCCCGTCATGTTAATGACGGGCTAAAAGTTCCCATGCTTGAAGAGCATGGGCTCAGGTCCCCATACACGTGGAGTATGGGCAAAGGTCCCTGTACCAGATGTTACAGGCATGGGTGTGCATCGACGGATGCGCACTTTGCATTACCGGTAAAATGCAAAAGGGAAAGAGAAAGAGAAAGACCATGTTGAGCATATTGCATAGCATACATGTGTAAAGTGATTAATAAGTGATTTTGTGAAGTATAGTTGATGTGTTACATGCTTGTATGTTGTTGATGCCATTTATTATATTTGCTAAGTCTTTGGACTCACCTCTTGCTTTTGTTGTGCTTTTAGGTACAACTTGCAAGAACGGCATGCATGGGAGGGAGTAGAATTGCTTTGGATGCACTCACTACCACATAATCTTTTAAAAGATGATTATCATTTAAGTCGTACCTTAATAATAAGCAAACTGGTTAAGGATTAATTTTGGTTATGCTTAAATGCATTTGATTATTTGTAATAATGAGAGCGGTAAATTGTAGTTATGCTTGCTTATGCATTAGCTGGATAGGTTATTTAAGAATGTTTTGATGAACTTTGGATGTTGAGATATTGATAATAGTTTATGCATCCGTTGGAACCTCTGGTACACTTAATTATACAAAAGAGGTTCTGCCGAAAGTTAGCAAAATATCTTAGCTTATTTTATATTTATGTTAGTGTGGTAGCATTCCAGGCTCAGGTTGGGCTGGGGTGTTACAGATGGTATCAGAGCGGGCTTCAGGTCCGTGGTAGCTAGAAAAGAAAAAGAAAATTAAATTGACACACTGTGCACAGTTGGATGGGAATGGGCAAAGCATTGCATTTTCGTTTTTGTGATATCATATTGATGATTACTGGTATGAACTTAGTATGATTGCTAATTAATTGATTATCTTGGGTTATGTGTATGAATGGTTGATGTGGAGGGGTTGAGGTCGTGGTGGTGGCCCTGGGCTTTACCAGGTTACACCATCGTTCGTAGTAAGAGAATGGTGAAGTGGTTACCTCAGATATCTTAGTGCAAGCGTTGAAAGTGATTATATTTAGAAAAGTTGTTCTCTTTCTTGAATTTGAATTTGGTCCACTCTTGTCCAGTTGTGGCTGATGAATTTCTCCTGGGTTATTAGCTCATTGCGGTTGATGGTTGATTCGAGAAAGATTAAAGTGTTTCAGTTGGCTTAACTTGTCTCTTAAAGCAATTATTGTTTTCCCAATTGTTGAGTTATTCTTGCTACTGGTGAGCTTAGTTAATTGTCAAGGTTGACCTTCGTATTGGAGTTTTGTCTTTCTTATTGGTAAACATGGCCCATTTATTTCGCTTGATGATTTGGATAATGAAGGTTTGCTTTTGCAAGTCTTTTAGTATGTGGAAGCTTTGTCTCAATGTAACTCTTTTAGGTATTCTGAGCGTTGAAGTTGAATGGCTCTCTTCTATGAAAGAAATCATAAACTTTAGCGATGTATTCTCGTGGTTAAGTGAGAGGTTACAATCAAAGAAATTAATGGATATGATATGGGTTATCAGCCTGGGTTTGCAGTGTGGTGCATAATAAATCCTAATGAGTACCCTTGGAAGTGAAATCGGATAAGTCGATATTGTCCCCTAGTAGTTCTTGATGAGCTGTGAATATGAGTGTGACTATACTTGGTTGGAATCAATAGAGTTATTAAAAGTGTGGAACATTGATGAAATGGTTGATTATTAGAATTGTGTAGTTTGCTAAACTTGTTGGATTATTTGGTCTCGATGGGCTAATCTAACTGTGTAAA
This sequence comes from Hsuehochloa calcarea, assembly GCA_036346395.1. NCBI lineage: Eukaryota > Viridiplantae > Streptophyta > Magnoliopsida > Poales > Poaceae > Hsuehochloa > Hsuehochloa calcarea. The sequence continues at coordinate 11,426,287 of CM070610.1, read as the reverse complement.
ATGAGAGACATAAGGATTTATTCGACTGTTGCCTCAGTAGATAATGATATGGAATTTCCTTTGATTGGATACTTGACGATCTTATGTATGCCGAGGGAATACAAATAGAGAAAGGACTATAGATTCGTCCATAATTGAATAATCATCAATGGATTAGGATAACCTCCAGATTGGAATTAGTGTGTACTAAATTGGTGTGAGTATTCCTATTAGGTGTAGGGTCGAAATTTAAAGGTGATTTATTCGGGTGTGTTTTATGAGGATGACTTGTGGCTGCATGCCCTTGTTAAAAGAGGTTTACTTTGATAGTGTGGTTGGTGTATCAAATAATCTCTAGGACAAGTTGACTGATGGAATCTTATTGAGATAACATAAATATTATGCAATAATCTATTGTGTTTCTTTTAGAAGGGGTGATGATAGGATTTAATAGGTGACCTGTGTTTGCATGATGGTGAAATTATCGGATAATAGTATGCCTTTGATGAAAGGGTTTTGGGATAACCTTTTAAATTGTGCAGTAGATTCCCTCCAAAATAAAGTGGTTGTTGTAGTGAGGTTGTCAGATTTTAGTATACTCTCAATTTGAGGATGAGATTATAAAGTGGTATATACCAATTTGGTAAACTTTTGGGGTTTTATAATGAAAGAGTTGACGATAAGGAATCATGTTAAGAGTGTGTTATCCTAAATGTTAGAAAGGTTGTCTACAAGGGTTTGTGACTTGTGGGAGTGGTGATGGCTCTTTCAGAAAGAAAGTAATTTGACCGCCTCTTGTAATATCGGTTAAATGAAAAGTGTGGAGCTTTGTATTCGTGAATTTTTGGTAGATCATGGTTGTGTGGTAGCTGAAATTGTTGAGCAAATCGAGGTGTGAGAATGTTTTACTGGGGTTCTTAAGTGATTAGCGTGCTCCGATTTTAAAGGCACTTTTTGTTAGAGGTGGCAAGCGATGAGGTAAACAAAGGAAATTATTTTTGTTGTTAAGGAAAAGAGTGTGGTTGTAACACCCCAGCCCAACACTGAGCCTAGAATGCCACCACACTACACTTTAAACTAATAATTATCGACACACTATAAAAATTACAGCAAGAAAACAATGATAATCATATACAGATATCACAAAAGAACAAGCATAATTATGGTTCAAACGATAGTAAATATTCAATTGGAATAAAACCAGGTAAACAGTCCAAAATAGCATCAACCAATGAATCCAAATTAATAAAGCAAATAATCTAGTCCAAACAATGTCCTAAACTTTATTCAACCTTTAACATGTTCTAGAGTAAACCAATTTGTGAATGAAAAGATTCTTATGGCAAATGATCATAAGTGGTCCATGTGCTCTACTCGCCTCGCCACGGATCCTCAAGATCACCTAAAGACAACAATAGAGCAAGGGTGAGTCCATGACTCAGCAAACACATCCATAAACAACGAACAATAATAAATCAACAGCATTCAATAACTTCATTATCATCACAGGTACTTCCATTAATATTCTCATGCGGTTATATTCTCTTTGATTCACATCCATTAATCTCAAATGTCAATGCAAATCTAATCTACATGTCCACATGCACTTCTTTCACAGATATCAGATAGCGTGAGTGAATGCTCACGACAACATTCACTCTCAAGCCCGCTCCTCCATAAGGATCGGGACCTCCTCCACTCCGTGGAGTTGTGATCAATCATGATCACCTTCTCTTATGCAAAGATGCTTATGAATGCAAACATGCAAACTCCATCATAAACATCATATCCAACTTTTCATCATGTTCATCAACAAAGATATAACCATGTCATTCCATTGTTTGCAATTAAACAAGATAAAAGCACAACAATAATGGTAATAGAAGATAAAGAAAACAGTGATCGATCATTGATCGCTGTCTACCATGCACTTGCCTTTACTAGTTGCGACGCACGATTTGACTAGAGGATGGCAACAAGTACGACGCCTCTCCTACAATAAATATTTCAATTTCAATACAAGCTACAGCATCATAAGAACAACAATCAATCGACATCGCTCCTACACGTCCCCAAATATACCACGTTACGCCGGTACCGAAAAGTTACCCATTGCTGTCCTGTTACTAAAAAGAGCGTAACTTTTGACTCGAAAGTCCGATCACCACAAACCACCCCATTCTGGATTCTTTATAAAATTATCCACATTTTCTTAGATTACACAATCTTCTAATTAAATCATCTACCTCTCCGTATTTAGCCCCGAAAGCCGATCTGTCCGCTTCGGAACAGCAGTCTTACTAAATTCATAACTTTTGCTTTACTCAACCAAAATTCGCGTTCTCAGATTCTACAGAACCATTGGACAATTATCTACCACTTTCATGTAGATCAAAAACTCTAATTAGTCTATTTACTATTTTTAATCTACAGTCTACCAAAACAGCGCCGAAAGACGATAACCGTAAAAACAGCGGTCTTCCGAAAATCATATCTCGAAATCTACTTGTCCGATTGACATGATTAAATATGCTATAGAAAGATATCGAAATTATCTACAATTAACTAGTAGATGAGATTTCCAAAATTTGCCATTAAGATACTCGAATAAATCGTACAACGGAACGGCAGGCTAATCAAACCTATTAATCGATATCTCCCTGCCTAATCCAACAAAGCATTCTAGACTGCATTCATGTAAAACACTCTTGCACTGCTTGTTAATGTCTAGCCATACACCAAAAAAGTAAATCACGCATTAGTCCCGGCAAGATAATCACGCTATTAGCAATACCATGAAAAATTGCAAGATTACATTAATTACTAGCACTAGTTGTTTGCAATCATACATAGCTACAAGACAAAATAACTAATCACTAAAGTCCAACCGAGACATTGGTTACTGCATGTGTTCCTAATCACATGCCAAAATAAATACTACCAATTTCCATCCCGCCGGTTACTGCATGCACCAAAATTCTAGTTCACTGAAAGCAACTTGAAAACAAGCATTGACAGTAAACAAACTCATGCACCTGCGCCACGCACGCACGGCGACTAGAAGCTACCACGCGGCAATTAGCTTCGGTCGGCTTAGCGCGAAGGCGGCTTCAGAAATCTTCGCGGCGCTTGCAAACAAGAAATCTCAAAGAAAGACCGCAAAGACAAGAAAGACCAAATAGGCGGGGCTTAGGCGCGAGCAGGACATATACGACCGCACCAAATTTCACGCGGCAACTAACGCACAAGCAGCTTCGGCGTGGCGACGCAAAGAAGACAAAGAGAAGGCGACTTCCACGCGCAGCAGATCGGTTGGTGGAAAGGTGCAGCAACGCAGAGAAAACAATCGGTCCCTCCCAAAGAATAAGAGGCAAAGCGACACGCGATGTAAAATGCTCAAGCGGGCTTGAAGAAAGATGTGGAGGCGGCGGGGGAAATAAAATGGCTAGGTTTTTTTCTAAAACAATTCCACCACTATTTATACAACTCTTAAAAATTCTGAAATATCCTATTTCCACGTATACTAAATTCTTTAATTACGCACAAGTCCTAAATTCTTTAACTAATTAATTTAATTGCTCTCCGACCCTTAAGACGCTTTTATTAATTAATATTATTATTATTTCCAGAGTATCACATTCTACCTCTTAATGTAATTCGACCCAATTCTACATCGCCGCTCTACTCAAATAAAACCACACCGCTGAAATTAAACAATAAAATAACACGCACCGACGTGAACAACTCCGCATGCCGCGCATGCGAGACTCCAACTCCCAAGTCGCCTCTCTCGATCGATCGGCCCACGCACCTTGACGATACCAACGCCTTGTGCCTCAAAGACTCGCTCCGACCTCTCCGTATCGCGCCACGACGCGACTCAACCGTGAGGTCTTGCTCAATAGTCAGCGGCTCTAATGAAATCTTATGCTCTGGATCTCTTAAAAACTTTCTCAGCATCGAGACGTGAAACACATTATGAACTCCGCGCATGGTCTCAGGAAGATCCAAGCGATAGGCTAACTTTCCAATTCTTGCAATAATCGAGAACGGTCCAACGCACCTCGGGCTAAGCTTCCTCCGTACCAAACGAACAACACCTTTAGTGGGAGACACTCAAGAGCACTGGTCCCCACCGCAAACTCCAAGTCACGCCTCAAATCAAGATAACTTTTCTGCTCGCTCGAGCCGCTAACAGATTCGCCTCACCATGGCCACACGCTCAACGGTCTTCAATCCAAATCGACCCAAATCGCTTTCTCTCCAATCGCATCCCAACAAAGCGGCGATCCGCACTTCCGCCCATAGAGAACCTCAAATGGCGCGCTCTAATATCGAATGGTAACTATTATTATAAGCAAACTCGCAAGTGGTAATCGGTCCTCCCAACTACCCTTCCAAGATAGAACGCAAGATCGCAACATGTCTTCCAAAGTCCGAATAGTACGCCTGACGCCCATCTGCTCGTGGGTGAAACGTCAGATCAAAGCGGAGCTGTGCCCAATGCACCTGCAGACTCTCCCGTAACTTGAGACAAACTTGGCCCCCGCTCGTAAACGATGGTCTTTGGCACACCATGCGCCTTACTATCTCACGCACATAAATAGGAGCTAGATCACTCATTTGAATTTGTCGTGCGAATAGGAATAAAGTGCGCAGACTTCTGAATCGATCCACCACTACCCAAATCGCATCCTTCCTCGCGGTGAACGAGGCAACGCCACCACAAAGTCCATAGAGATATCATCCCAAGGCCACTGGGTACCTCCAAAGGTCGCAATAACCTCGCAGGGGCGCTTGTGCTCACTTTCACTTGGCGACACACACCACAAGAAGCGACATAGTTAGCAATATCCACCTTCATTCTTTTCCACCAAAAATTCTGCTTGGATCTCGATACATCTTAGTCTCACCAGATGAATAATTAATGGAGTGCGATGTGCCTCCTCAAGATATCATCCTTGACCTCCGCCTTTTGTGGTACGCAAAGGCGGCCTTTAAACCTCAAAGTACCGTAATCATCCATACTAAAGTCACTCTCTTACCTTCATCCAGGCGCTTCCTAACCTCCTGTAATAGCCGGTCACTCACAGTGCTTCCGCACACGGCCCGAATAGCCGACTTAAGAATCAACTGTGTCTCAACATGTGTCGTGCCGCATAACAATAAGATATTCCCATGCGATCAAAATCAGCAATGAGGCAATCTAGAGTAGCAGGAGTCGCCTTGCGACTAAGAGCATCAAGAACAACATTGGCCTTGCTCGGATGATACCAATAGTAAGATCATAATCCTTAATCAACTCCAACCACCTCCTTTGCCTCAAATTCAGATCCTTCGAGTGAAGATATACTTGAGACTCTTGTGATCCGTGAAAATATCACAAGGCTCACCGCATGATAATGCCTCCAAATCTTGAGAGCAAAACAACCGCAGCCTAACTCCAAATCATGAGTGGGATAATTCGCTCGTGCTTCTTTAACTGCCTCGACGCATAAGCAATCACCTTACCGCCTTGCATAAGCACACAACCAAGACCCACTCGAGACGATCCGAAAAGATCAGAACCGCTTTCCGGCTCGGAAGAGTGAGAATAGGAGAGGTCACCAACCTGTCCTTCAAAATGCGTAAACCGTTCACACTCATCGGTCCACCGGAATCTCACACCTTTACGAGTAAGCCGAGACATCGGTTTGGCGATTATAGAGAAATCTCGCACAAAACGCCGATAATATCCACCAAACCCAAGAAACTCCTCACCTCCTTCACATTAGTCGGCCTCTTCCAATCCACCACCGTGGAGACCTTACTAGGATCAACAAAGAATGCCCCGAGGATTTATCACATGACCCGTAAAACCCACTTCAAATCCGTAACTCACACTTCTTCAATTTAGCATAGAACTTGTGCTCTCTCAAAGTATCTAAAACCACCTCAAATGACGCCATGATCCTCATTGGTCTTGGAATAGATAAGAATATCATCAATGAACACCACCACGAAGTCATCTAGATACTGTAACATGTTGTTCATGGTCTCCATAAAATGGCAGTGCATTAGTCAATCCAAAAGACATAACTTTATACTCATAATGCCCATACCGTGGAGAAAGCGGTCTTCTCTACATCTCGCCACGCACACGGATTTGATTATACCGATCGAGATCGATCTTGGAGAATACTTGAGCTCCATTCAACCGATCAAACAAGTCCTCAATGCGGGCAATGGATATTTGTTCTTGATTGTGATCGCATTAAGCGCGCATAATCAATACACATGCGCCAACTCCCATCCTTCTTCTCTGTGAATGTAGCAGAGCTCCCCACGGCGATACACTACGCTGATCAAACCTTTAGCCAACAAATCATCCAACTGCTTCTTCAACTCGTCCTGAAATGGACGTGCTAGTCTATATGGAGACATCGAGATGGGACGAGTACCCGGAACAAGATCAATGCGAAACTCCACGCCTCGCGCAGTGGCAAACCCTAAGATCAACGGGATCACATCCGGGTAATCACTAACCACCGGAATCTCCTCAATCTGCGGGCCACGCCGGTTTCTCAAAGAAGAGCTAAAAGAAGTCCAGCCATCGCACGACCGGAACAATCCGCCAACATCGAAAGAGAGCGCGAGGCGCACTCCCTGAAAGGTCAACGTCTCCCACGGCGTTCGCACAGACCGTTCTACGTAAACAGATATCACGGCTCGATAAGAGTGCAACCAATCCATACCCAAGATAACGCCGAACGGCTCCATTTGAATAACTATCAAATTCGCCGTGAACCTCTCTCCATCAATAATAATAGAACACCCAGACAAACAAGAGAGCTAGCAATAATACCCCGTGAGAACTAACTAACACTAATCGAGAAATCCATCAGATACTCAAGTTCGCTCTCCTAGCAAACGCCGACGAGACAAACGAAAAGGTAGCCCCAATCGAAAGGACTAAAGCATCAAACGAATCCACAAGCAAAGTATCATCACCACGTCAGACGACCCGCAGACTCACCGTGGTCATGGCGATACTCGAGTGGCGCCATGGCGAAGAAGACGTCGCCGGGCGAGAGCCCCAACAATCTGGCGTGGCGGTGCGGTAAAGCCGGTCGTGCACCTGAAGCGGTGCGAAGGTGGCGGCCGCCAGAGTACCGCCGAGGCGCCCAAGTCAAGGAAATGGCATCACGGAGGAGCATCATCATCCGGAAAGATCCTCGAGCAGACCCATCAAGAAGAAGATGGCACAGCTCCCACTTGATCACGCTTAGCGGGTTCTCGCGACACACCCGCTCCTTGTGACCCGGCCGCCACACCGACGGCAATCTCCCGTCTGTGCACTCAAGCAGTGGTGTCCATCACCGCACTTAAAGCAAAGCATGCCCCGCCTCGACAGACGAAGAGCCGAGTACCGCAAAGGAACGAGGCGCCAAGAAGGGAACGGCCTCGATCGCTAGACTGAAAGATCGCGGTCCTCCCTTGAATTTCTTGAAAGCGGTCACGAATGCACTCCACTTCCTCACTAGAGCTCCTCTTCCGTCACCACCAAACAACCACCCACCGGAGGCTTGTCGCCTTTGTGAGTCTGATCTCCAACTCCATGCCCCTAGCTTGCTCCACAACAGAGTCAGTAGTCACGGAGTGGAGTAGCTCCCAACACATGCCGCAGACTCGCATTGAGACCCCGACGGAACCTCTTGGCCTTCGAAGATCATCGCTCGCATCAAGGGACAAAGCGAACCAAGTTGTTGAACTCACCTCATACTCAAGAATAGACCTCTTCCCCGAGCAAAGGTCGCCAAGGCAACCTCCATCTTCTCAACAAACGAGTAGGGGTAGAACTTCCCTTGAACCGATCAACAAAGTCCTCCCAAGTGATCGCCCTTGAGTGGCGGTCCTCAAGACAACACGCCCTCCCACCAAATATCCGCTGCCCTTTCGGTTGAAAGGCAACAAACGGACCTCTCAAGTGAAGACATCTCTAAAGCTCCAAACCGCCTCTCCATGTAGCGCAACCATCCACGCTCGACCGGTGTGCCCGACCACAAACGAATCAAACCTCAACCCCATCCACTCGGTGACATCCGCCTCAGAACCGGTGGATGTGCGACAGAGCAACAACAGATGCCGCAAAGAATGAGCCGCCGCTACTGCTGACGAAGAGCACGGATCTCTCCCACCAACTCTCTCAGAGAGCGGGGACTCATCTCGACCACAACCGAGGCGGGTCAACAAAGAACCCCTCGCCATCGACTCATCTCGCATGGAGGTGGCTCCACGGAACCTCTTCCGCGCCCCGACCTCCACGCATCAGCGCCACCACGACCACGCCCTCTACCCCTCGGCATAGCTATCAACCACAATCAACAATACACAATGAGCTCAAAGCTCAAAATAAACTCATCCATCAATGAACAACATAACTAAGCGTAAAACTATATTCGCATACTCTCCTAACCTCATCGTGCACTAGTGTGTCAAATTTTAGGTTAGTTAACCATTAGCAAATTTTAGTTGATTTACTAGTACTAAAACAAATTTTAACAATTTTAGTTTGCCTATGTTGTTAATCTATTCACCACGGACCTAAACTCGGCTCGATACCAATCAGAACACCTCAAATTTCCAACACTGAGCCTAGAATGCCACCACACTACACTTTAAACTAATAATTATCGACACACTATAAAAATTACAGCAAGGAAACAATGATAATCATATACAGATATCACAAAAGAACAAGCATAATTATGGTTCAAACGATAGTAAATATTCAATTGGAATAAAACCAGGTAAACAGTCCAAAATAGCATCAACCAATGAATCCAAATTAATAAAGCAAATAATCTAGTCCAAACAATGTCCTAAACTTTATTCAACCTTTAACATGTTCTAGAGTAAACCAATTTGTGAATGAAAAGATTCTTATGGCAAATGATCATAAGTGGTCCATGTGCTCTACTCGCTCTCAGTTACGGCATCCTCGAAGATCACCTAAAGACAACAATAGAGCAAGGGTGAGTCCATGACTCAGCAAACACATCCATAAACAACGAACAATAATAAATCAACAGCATTCAATAACTTCATTATCATCACAGGTACTTCCATTAATATTCTCATGCGGTTATATTCTCTTTGATTCACATCCATTAATCTCAAATGTCAATGCAAATCTAATCTACATGTCCACATGCACTTCTTTCACAGATATCAGATAGCGTGAGTGAATGCTCGCGACAACATTCACTCTCAAGCCCGTTCCTCCATAAGGATCGGGGACCTCCTCCACTCCCGTGGAGTTGTGATCAATCATGATCACCTTCTCTTATGCAAAGATGCTTATGAATGCAAACATGCAAACTCCATCATAAACATCATATCCAACTTTTCATCATGTTCATCAACAAAGATATAACCATGTCATTCCATTGTTTGCAATTAAACAAGATAAAAGCACAACAATAATGGTAATAGAAGATAAAGAAAAAAGGATCGATCATTGATCGTCGCTCACCATGCACTTGCCTTTACTAGTTGCGACGCACGATTTGACTAGAGGATGGCAACAAGTACGACGCCTCTCCTACAATAAATATTTCAATTTCAATACAAGCTACAGCATCATAAGAACAACAATCAATCGACATCGCTCCTACACGTCCCCAAATATACCACGTTACGCCGGTACCGAAAAGTTACCCATTGCTGTCCTGTTACTAAAAAGAGCGTAACTTTTGACTCGAAAGTCCGATCACCACAAAACACCCCATTATGGATTCTTTATAAAATTATCCACATTTTCTTAGATTGCACAATCTTCTAATTAAATCATCTACCTCTCCGTATTTAGCCCCGAAAGCCGATCTGTCCGCTTCGGAACAGCAGTCTTACTAAATTCATAACTTTTGCTTTACTCAACCAAAATTCGCGTTCTCAGATTCTACAGAACCATTGGACAATTATCTACCACTTTCATGTAGATCAAAAACTCTAATTAGTCTATTTACTATTTTTAATCAACAGTCTACCAAAACAGCGCCGAAAGACGATAACCGTAAAAACAGCGGTCTTCCGAAAATCATATCTCGAAATCTACTTGTCCGATTGACATGATTAAATATGCTATAGAAAGATATCGAAATTATCTACAATTAACTAGTAGATGAGATTTCCAAAATTTGCCATTAAGATACCCGAATAAATCGTACAACGGAACGGCAGGCTAATCAAACCTATTAATCGATATCTCCCTGACTAATCCAACAAAGCATTCTAGACTGCATTCATGTAAAACACTCTTGCACTGCTTGTTAATGTCTAGCCATACACCAAAAAAAAGTAAATCACGTTACTAGTCCTGGCAGTATAATCACGCTATTAGCAATACCATGAAAAATTGCAGTACTACATTAATTACTAGCACTAGTTGTTTGCAATCATACATAGCTACAAGACAAAATAACTAATCACTAAAGTCCAACCGAGACATTGGTTACTGCATGTGTTCCTAATCACATGCCAAAATAAATACTACCAATTTCCATCCCGCCGGTTACTGCATGCACCAAAATTCTAGTTCACGGAAAGCAACTGGAAAACAAGCATTGACAGTAAACAAACTCATGCACCTGCGCCACGCACGCACGGCGACCAGAAGCTACCACGCGGCAGCTAGCTTCGGTCGGCTTGGCGCAGGCATCAGGCGGCTTCTGCGGCGATCTTGCAGCGCCAAGAAATCTCAAAGCGACTGCAAAGGCGGATCAAGAAAGACCAATGCGGGCGGGGCTTAGCGCGCCGGAGGGCGCGGCCGGCACCAAATTTCACGCGGCAACCAACGCGACAAGGCTCGGCGTGGGCGACGCAGAAGAAGACAATGAAGAGGGGGCTTCCACGCGCAGCAGATCGGTTGGTGGAAAGGTGCAGCAACGCAGAGAAAACAATCGGTCCCTCCCAAAGAAATAGGCGAAAAGACGCAAGACAGAAAATACCAAGGCGGTGGCGGCTTGGAAGAAAGATGTGGAGGCGGCGCGGTGGGAAATAAAATGGCTAGGGTTTTTTTTTTCTAAAACAATTCCACCACTATTTATACAACTCTTAAAAATTCTGAAATATCCTATTTCCACGTATACTAAATTCTTTAATTACGCACAAGTCCTAAATTCTTTAACTAATTAATTTAATTGCTCTCCGACCCTTAAGACGCTTTTATTAATTAATATTATTATTATTTCCAGAGTATAATACCCCGGCCTACTCATAGCGTGGCCCATGTGGCCCATGAGGAGTTGTGTGGTGGGATTAGTCCCATATTGCTTGTCTCAAGTGAGTTGTAGTAGTTTATAATGCCTGTTGGATCCAAACGTAGTACCTCCGGGTTAACCCTTTTACACGAAGCGAGGACGAAAGTGTAAGTGAGGTGCTATGTGTGGGCGGGTCCGCCCCACGGTGGGCTGGGCATTGAGCCGATTTTGGGTCAGGGTGTTACAGATGGTATCAGAGCATCAACCTTGCGCGGCGCGTGCGGGATGAGGGCGCGGCATATGGCGCATGGCGCATGTGGGCCCGGAGTGGACACATGGCATGGCATATGTGCGCGGCACCGGGCGCACGGACGTGTACCGAGGGGTGGTTACGGGCATCCGCCAGATATGCGGTATGTTTGCCGAGGGCGCCCCTTAAGGGGTGAGTGTAATACCCCGGCCTACTCATAGCGTGGCCCATGTGGCCCATGAGGAGTTGTGTGGTGGGATTAGTCCCATATTGCTTGTCTCAAGTGAGTTGTAGTAGTTTATAATGCTGTTGATCCAAACGTAGTACCTCCGGTTAACCCTTTTACACGAAGCGAGGACGAAAGTGTAAGTGAGGTGCTATGTGTGGGCGGGTCCGCCCCACGGTGGGCTGGGCATTGAGCCGATTTTGGGTCAGGGTGTTACAGTGGTATAGGTATTTGGAGTTGGGGTCAAGTTTTGTAGCTGGCAACTTATTGAAATACGTTTAACGTTTTGGTTGTCGCCTCCTGAAAGTTTCCTGAGTTTCAATGACAATGATTTATTCTTGTTCGTTGAGGGTTGAAAATTCGTTTCTCGTGGAGCTTGTGCACTCAACTGTGGTCTTGTCTTCTGTTTCCCGAGATCTTGGCTAATTGACTATCTCCCTTGGTTCTGTGTCTACCACGAGAGGTAAACGTTTTTATGTGCTGAAACTTGTTTCTACCAATATCTTCTTTTGAGAAAGGATTAACCAATTCGTGTTGCAATTTCTTTTAGGATGTAAAATAGCAATTTGATAGTGGTGGTCAAGTAGATGATTTTGGTGAGACTATAGTGGTCAAGTCCTTTAGTATCATTGAGTGGAAGGTTAATTTCTTGGAATAATTCTCAGTGAGGATTTGATTAAAATAGAATGTTTATCTTTTGGGCTAATTGGTTACATTGTTGCAACCAGTGGAACCTATAGTAAATTGTGGTTCAAGAACCTTTAGATCATTTTGGTGGAATATTAGAATTATCGGAGGTATGAGAACCTTGATTAATTTTATTAAAGTAACGTGATTGGGTACTTTGCAAGGTTGAGTAGGAGGATTTTTTATGGTGTAGTTAATGATATTAGAATTGCAAAGAAGTCTAACCGTTATGACAATTGTTGGGATAGTAGGGAGTATTGTGATGTCGGTAGGTATGTCCTGGCTTAATAAATAACCTTCTGGGAGATAGAATTCTTCTATAAGACAATTTGGTCGCGAAAACATTTACATGTGGATGATAAGGATTGAGTAGTTTTGGAATGTGCGAATTTTAGTGAATGAATACGAGGTTTCTCGATCTTCTATACGAAAAGTTTGTCATAGGAGTCTTGGAGGTTGAATTTGGGGTTTGGATTTTTATGCTAGAACCTTGGTTGCCAATGATTATGTGTAAAAGTAGTAGAATAAGAGTGGATTCTGAATAGCGGGATGACCATTGATAGTAACCTTTGAGTGTAGTAAATGAGAGCGTGTGCTGTGAATCTTAAGTTGATTATTCCTAAAGGATTGAGAAGATGTGATCGTGGGTGAAACCTATATTGAGGTACGTTGGAAATTATTTATCAAAGTGATTCATTTGGTAGAGGAGTTGGCTAGTGTATATTTTTATGGAAGTCATTAAAGCCTCCTTACAAAGGTATAAATGGTAAATTTGGTTTGAGCATAGTGTTGAGGTTGCCAATTTAAAAGAAAATGAGTTAGTGTGATATGGATGAAATAGGGTTCCATAATTTGAGGGAAATTCTATTTCTAAAAGGGAAATTAAAAAAAATATTTTCTCGAGTAGTGAAGCGCTCTATGATTCTCGTTTGAGCTATGTGCTTATGACGGATGTCTTTCGCAAATGGAGTTTGACCTTATGACTGGCATGCGTAGTTCTTATCAGTTCAGAAAGAATAAAGGAGGTAATCGATTTGGGTATTCGAGTGGTTTCTCTTTCGGCTTGTGAGGTGTTTATTTGTAAATTGCCTACTGGGAAGGCAGAAGGGATTTCATGATGAATCTTTGCTTTTGAGTTCGATCCTTTTTAGGGTAAAATTGCCATTTTATGATTGTAATGAGAATCCGCTATTTTCAATTGGGTTCTGGTTATAAAAGAGTTGTTTAAAGCAAGTTCTGTTGTGTGATCCTGGTTAAAGGATGTGCTCATTGTTAAGATGAAAAGGTCGATCGAGAGTAGGAACCAGAGTCCCATGTGTTATATGTAGAGTGTCGGGTTTGGTACCGCAGGGAAGGTTGGCCCAAGGTACATCAGTTTGATTTTTGGATACTAGCATTTCGCTAGAGCCATCTTGGGTCCATGCGCGGGGTACACAACGTTTCATATGGCCCGATGTCGAGAGAGTATTTGAGAGTCTGGAGTGTGAGATTCATCAGGGACGATGAACCATAAGTAAAACCTTACGTTCGAGTTTCGTCCGTTGAGTAAATCAGATAAGATCAAGACGAGCGTGGTTGTGCAAGATGTTGGAATCCATCAAGGTGCGGTGGTCGTATCAGACCGAGCGGAAAGTTACCTGGGATCTGGAGTCCCGCATGCTAAATGTAAATGTCCTTCAAGTAGAGTGACAGAAAGAATTCGGGTCGAATTCTATTTAAGGGTGGTAGAATGTAATATCCCGGAATTGAATCGGGTAATTAGAAAATCAACTGAAAGAAGAGAGGGCGAAGAAAGGAGTAAAAATTCTGAAATTAAAAGGGGATTTTTTCGCATTATTTGGACAACCTGGGCCTTGGGCCACGGCCCAAGTGGCCCAAGAGGGGGGCCAGCCAAAGGGGGGATGACCTCACCCCGTAAACCCTAGCCACCCTCCCCCTTTCCCCTCTCTTTCCCCCATAGCCGTGTAACACCCTGGCTATTCGGAAGCCAAGATGCCACCTAAGGATACAACATATGAACAATTTACGGAATAAGATTCAATATGCATATATCCAAATATCAATAACAGGATAACGAGGTGAAAGCAGCCAATACATCAGTAGCGAATAATCAAGAAACTAATCATGGAACGACATGACATGAAGTTTAAACATTACTTAATACAGTCCTTCTCTCATCAAGGAATATCAAAGTTGAAACCATTAATGAAAATTATCGAGTAATGTTCTGTGTGCAACGTGTTGGTCTACTCCCTTCCCAAAATCATCAACATCAGGGTGGATCACCTAAATAACATTGAAAGCAAGGGTGAGTCGAAACTCAGCAAGTACCATATTAGAATAATCAATCAAATAGTGGATAAATCAATTCAATTGAATTATGAACAAATCTTGCACCACATACATGATTGAATGGAATGAATACATGAATGGATGGAATGAAAGAATGCAATCAAGGAATGGACTAATCACGGCTTATACCAGGTATAGCGAGTGTAACACCGTCGGTGTTCACTTAAAGTTACCGTATGAAGAACGTTTCATACGGTGTCCAACGTGGCCCACATTGGAATGGTGGATCACACGTACCCATTCGGAATTGATGGGTTTTCAAATGCCCATCTTGGAATTGATGGGTCTTTCAAATGCCCATCTTTGGAATTGATGGGTCTTTCAAAATTCCACTCCCGTGGACGGAAATTAAAGCATGTATGAATGGAATGAAGCAAGTAATATGAATGTCATCATCTTTTCTCAATTATCAATTTGAAACATATCAACATCATGAACAAGTGCAAGAACATACACGTATACATCACATTATCATGTATTCAATTGAAAACACCACAAGTTAATATGCGATACTTGTGCATCTTCGGAATATGAATGTTGAGTAACCGTTGATTGAAAACATGAATCATAGAAACATTAGCATGAACACCAACACATCATTCATCAATGTAAAGGATTTAATGTACTTGCCTTTCGCGTTGCGACGCGCTAGCAAGCAATGAAGGTGTCCCCACACGCGATGCCTCACCGCCTACACAAGTGTTCCCGAAATAAGAACAACATGAAAATACATTGCTACCAGTGTTCTACAATATCTCCTGACTACCCAATATACCGCACAGACCCGAATTGAAAATAAACTATTCAGCCAGATTTCAGCCCTTCTGATCAGCGGTACGAGAAAAAGCATATTTAATTATCTGGAATTCGAAATGACCCTAAACCAGTGCCCAATGAATCTTAACGCACGGCACTACGAAACTCTAGTTGGCGGGGTTCTCTGATTCGGCCAAAACAGAGGACTAAACATCCTCAAAACACCGATGAAAACTGTCCAGATTACAGAACAGCCCCAAAGAAAAGGCTCTAACTTTTAGACCACTGATCCAAATAAAGTGATCTTTATCAACCTGGAAACATGGTGAAATTATATTAATAAAGCTAGTTGGGTGGCCGACCTGGTTCTGACTCTAACTAGATCAAAACCTAGGTGCAACCGACTGTACCCAGAGTTTCTGTCAGACAGAGCAGTACGTGGTAAAATAGTCATAACTTTTAAACTACTGGGTGAAAATTTGTGATCCAGGTGCCAAAAGAAAGCTAATGAATCCAGGTTCATATCTTCAGAATACATAGATATCCAATTCGGCCTCTACGACACCCAAAACGGAGGTACAACGTACTGGACAGAATCAATCTACAGACAGAAATAAAACGAAACTACAAATCCAATCGGATTCTCAACTCTAATGGAATCAAACAACGAATTGGATGTCTAGTTACCCTTGTAGACTCGTAGGATGACGATGATCCACTGCACCAAGGCCTTCCTCCCATCTCCTCCCTTCCCTCTCCAAGAGCCGGCCACCGGGAAGGCGAGGAATGGACGACGACGCCGGCAGGAAGAGACAACTTCGGAGGGGCTCTTGGGGGACAACACCGGGGATCACCGGGGCTGCCATTGCAGGGGAGAGGAGACCTCAAGGGGCAGAGGAGGCGCTGGGTAGGGGTGATGGGAGTGGAGGCCAAGGGGGAGAGAGTGGAGGGGAGAGGGTGGGCGGCTAGGGTTAGGGGAGGACACCCCCCAATGGCCGGCCCCCCTCTTGGGCCTCTTGGGCTTCGGCCCAAGGCCCAGGTTGCCGCGAAATAGCTGAAAACCCCCTCAAATAATGAAATTTCTATTATTTCAAAATGCATTTTCCTCCCCAACTTCTTCTCAATTCCACCGATTTGATTCCGGGGCATTACAAGCCGCCACCCCCCCTCTCTCCCTTGCACCTCCCCTGCGCCACCACCTCCCCAGCAGCAGCATGTCCCTCCCCGGCGAAGATCCTTGCTGCGGTCCATTGGAGGAAAGGCGAGGAGACCACCGTTGGAGGGCCGGCCAACTGGAGGTAGCAGATTGGATTTGTTCAGCGCTGTTGCTCGTCAGTTTTGGGTAAGATTCATACCTTGTCTGATCCGGCTGCCTCTTTGAAAGTTGTAGCTCCCAGTTGTAGCTTTCTTTGGGCACCGAGATCAACTGATTTGGACTTACGGTTTAAGAGTTATGGTAGTTTTACCACGACTGTACAGGAGAGCTAACGTGATTTGGCAGATTGTCTTGCCTGGCCATTATGAATTATCTAGAGGCCGAATCAGAAAAGTCACCCAAAATGAATATTGTAGATAATTAAGTAATATTTCCATGTTGATAAAGAACACCATTTTTAGAGTTGTCAATCAAAAGTTATGGAATTTTTACCGACGCTGTTTCGCTGACTGTCAGATTGCAGAGACAGAAAACATAGAAACAATTTACCTTAATATAAGAATTAGTAGCAGGCCGAATGAGGGGAATTTTATAACTAGACTATTGTAGCTGGTTTTGTCGTGATTCCAGAGAGTCCAAGATCACCCCGTTCCAAGCTGCGTAGCAAAAGTTATGGTGGTTCTAGTGTTCTGTCCAGAGAACCCGATGTGAAGTTGATATTTTATTAATTGGCCTGGTAGGGGTATTACTTGGCTGATTAAGTAAGGCTCACCAACTAGACTTAGTTGGATAATTTAATTACCTTTCTAGAAGGTCTAAGAACATCTTATTTGGACTCCTGTATTAATAGATATGGATTTTTGAAGTTGACTGTCCACCGAGGGGACAGATCGACGTTTAGGAATTTGGGGACGGGATCGAGTTAGAAGTTTTGCAAGTCCATGATTGTTGTTATATAGTTTGTTTTGTTCCACTGCTGTGTCTTAGCGTGTGTTATAATTATTATTTAGGTGGTGGACTGGTACCAGGAGCAACACCTTCTGTACATCCCTCGTTCTCTCGTGGTTAAGGCAGGTATAATGATGAATATAATATGTATTATTGAATGGCAATGTTTGATATATATTATGAGTACTTGTGTGTTCATGTTTGTGATGATGATGACATAATTGGTATTGTTCATGGTTGTTAGAGATATGAATCACGTGTTATTCATGGTTGATGGTCTATGGTTATGAGATTTTGGAGTAAGGATATGTTATTCATATGCAATGTTGTTGTGGATGCATATTTGTATTACTTTGAGAATTTATACATATACATTATGTTGGGTTACCGAAGTCTTGGTCATGTGAGGACCAAGCAACTCTTGAGGTCCCCATCATGTTAATGACGGGCTAAAGGTTCCCATGCTTGAAGAGCATGGGCTCAGGTCCCCATACACGTGGAGTATGGGCAAAGGTCCCTGTACCAGATATTACAGGCATGGGTGTGCATCGACGGATGCACACTTTGCATTACCGGTAAAATGCAAAAAGGAAAGAGAAAGAGAAAGACCATGTTGAGCATATTGCATATATAGCATACATGTGTAAAGTGATTAATAAGTGATTTTGTGAAGTATAGTTGATGTGTTACATGCTTGTATGTTGTTGATGCCATTTATTATATTTGCTGAGTCTTTGGACTCACCTCTTGCTTTTGTTGTGCTTTTAGGTACCACTTGCAAGAACGGCATGCATGGGAGGGAGTAGAATTGCTTTGGATGCACTCACTACCACACAATCTTTTAAAAGATGATTATCATTTAGGTCGTACCTTAATAATAAGCAAACTGGTTAAGTATTAATTTTGGTTATGCTTGAATGCATTTGATTATTTGTAATAATGAGAGCGGTAAATTGTAGTTATGCTTGCGTATGCATTAGCTGGATAGGTTATTTAAGAATGCTTTGATGAAATTTGGATGTTGAGATATTGATAATAGTTTATGCATCCGTTGGAACCTCCGGTACACTTAATTATACAAAGGAGGTTCTGCCAAAAGTTAGCAAAATATCTTAGCTTATTTTATATTTATGTTAGTGTGGTAGCATTCCAGGCTCAGGTTGGGCTTGGGGTGTTACAGTTAGAGCGGTAAATTGTAGTTATGCTTGCTTATGCATTAGCTGGATAGGTTATTTAAGAATGCTTTGATGAACTTTGGATGTTGAGATATTGATAATAGTTTATGCATCCGTTGGAACCTCCGGTACACTTAATTATACAACGGAGGTTCTGCCGAAAGTTAGCAAAATGTCTTAGCTTATTTTATATTTATGTTAGTGTGGTAGCATTCCGTGCTCAAAGTTAAATGGGTGTTCTGATTTCTTAAATCGCATGTTTGAAATCATTGTCTAATGCGTACACCTCTGGATATAAGTTTAATTTGATTGGAGATTATGGTGTAGACAATCAATTTCATGTGTATCGAATATGTATAACTTGTGATCACATAGATGAATGGAAGCTTACTGTTTTGAACAACAATTCTTGTGTAGCTAATCTTGCTCATTATGAGAGGAAAATAAACTTTAGTGATCATCCAATGCCTATGTGTTCATCTCTTATTGCACCATCTAGTATTGACAATATGCATAATAATGTTGAAGTGTGGAAGAACTTTCAAATCTTTTCACCCCTTGCTAGATGAATTTGCTAACGCTCAATTGAAATATGATTATATAGATGAACTTTGTTTGATTCCAAAGGTTGTAGATTTGCCCATATGTACTACCACTACAAGTTTACAACTTCAGAGATTTGAATTGTATAAATGCTTCACTTACATTTGCAAAACTAGTTGTAATAATTGTTGTGTAAGAAATTTTGTTTTGCTCATTAACATATATGATTATTCTTGGGCTAATAATACAATGGGCTTTTATGATCACTGCTATTTTATAACATTAATTGTGCAACAACGAAGAACAGTTAAAACAGATGACATATATATACCATGCATACACATTGGCTTCTTTGTTACCCTATTTTCAGCTTATCAAATGCCAACGGCTTTATTTTCAAGAAGGGGAGGCTGATGAGGACATGACCACTATGGATACAACCACATTTGCTATGCTTGCTATTCCAATCACAAGAGCTCGTACGCTTCACTTAAATTATCAGGTGAGCTCATTTTTAGGAGTGTATTTATATTATATGAACTATATGATGCTACCTAATGATAAAAATATATATTTGTGCAGCATCATATCACTTTTTGTCCAAGCTAAGCAAGAGTTCGAGCTGGACACATTTTGGAATCCAATTCGGCATCCGGAGACAGCACCGGCTTTAAACACACATAACTTTTGTAAACGGAGTCCGATTCAAGTGTTCTTGGGTTTGTTGGAAAGCTAATGACGAGATATTTCCAACAGATCTAGCCTTACCTCCAAATTCCTTCTGTGAACTTCAGAATCATCAAAAGAAGGTACTATATCATCAATTTGGGCCTTGTAATCGTACCGGAATTGGCCTATACGCTAGCCAGGCACCTAATGGGGCTCATACTGTTTACATGAACAGTAACACCACTATGAACAGTGTATGAATAGTACCACCATCTATTTTGTTAGCTATGTGCGGCTTCCACTTCCCTATATAAGGAGGTTGCACCCCTCTAGTTTCCTTTGATTTCCTTTGATTAGTTTCTCCATTGTTAAAACTCTTGTTCTTCACTTATGTCGACTAGACCAACTGTAAAGGACCTCTGCGGAATCCCACCTTTTGAACTCAATCATATATTTGCAATTCAGATTGCTTTTTACCTCTTTCTTGCTTGCTTCTTCAGTGTATGCAGGAATTGATCTTCGTGATCAGGTCATCCGGGTATTCGTGCACGGTTGATAAAGACTTGTTGAGCAGTTCAGTGATTGCGTGGTTTCGGTCCTTGCGAGTTTGTAGCCAGGATCGTGAGAGTTGAGCGACTTCTACCGAATTTATCTTCTCACCGAAAGATCGGGCCAGATCAGGACCTTCGAGGTTCATCAGGGGGGTTCCGCGATTTCCCAGCAATCTGGGCTTGGGCCGCAGCCCAAGAGGGGGGCCGACCAAGGGTGGGTGTCCTCCCCCCTAAACCCTAGCCGCACCACCCCTCTCCCCTCCTCCCCTGACAACCGCCACCTCCTCTCCCCTCCCTACTTGGCCGACGCCTCCACCACCCCACCTTGGTCCTCCATCTTGCCGGGAGCATGCCGGGCAAGCTCGCCTCCAAAGGTAAGTTCCCGAGTTCCATTGCAGTGGTGATACATTTTCGTCGTGCTGCTACACGAATCTGTAGAATTTCTTGTGCGTCAGTTTTCGCGTAGATAGAGGTCGAATTGGGGAATTCTGTCTACTACAGATTTGAAGGGCTCGTTCTTAGCTTTCCCTAGGCATAAAGATCAACCAAATTGGAGTTGTGGTCTAGAGGTTACGTTGGTTTCTTTTGACTGTCCAGAAAGTCTGACGAAGGTTAGCAGTTACTTTGATTAGCGAATATGATTTAGTTAGGGCCGATTAAGAGATTTCACCCGACATGAATGTTGTAGGAAATTTATTAAGCTTTCCAGATTGGTAAAGAACTTAAATTCTGGTTGGGTCAATCAAAAGGTATGGATTTTCTTCTACTGCAGTGGTTTCTGACTGATAGATTGTAGATGCAGAATTTCATCTAAGCATTAGACATAGAAGTTGGCTGAATTGGAAAGTCTTGCCAACTAGGTTATTGTAGATAATTTCGTTATATTTCCAGAGAGACTAAGATCACGCCTTTCTGAGTTTCTTAGCAAAAGTTATGATGGTTTTAATACTGTTGTCCAAAGTAACCTTCCGCTAGTCTGTCGTGTAATACGAGTAGAGCTAATATTTAAACCCTGGGTTTTGGGGAGACAGGTTATAGCGGTGCGAGTGGTGTCTTCTTTTCACATCGTTCTTATGTTAGTGATTCAATTGTGTAGGAGAAGAGGCTTGGGGATTCGGGGCATCATCCTTGCCTCCCAACGCGTCGTAGTGCGAAAGGCAAGTACATCTGAATTGTCGGGTTTTGATATGTTGTTGATTTCTAGTTCAATTTATATACTCATTTTATTAGCTGTTGCTCTTTTATGTTATTAGCTGAAAGATTATTGTAAATTGATTCATGGTATTGCTTGGTGTTAGACTTTAGGTAATATCTTGGCTTCCGCATAGCTAGGGTGTTACACAGGCCCCTGCCTCGAGCCGGACACCTGTGAGTCAAACTTTATCCGAGTAATGTTTACAGTTCTTACGTGCTCTCTTTCTAACATCAATCCTTCTGGAAATTCAGGCGATCAAGGCAGGGTGGGCATACCCAGGACTGACGCCCAGTCCAGCTCAAGTGGACTACGACATGGATGGAGAGGGCACATGTGGATGTCTTGCGTGCCCCGTGTCCGTACGACCCTGAGACGCACGGTGTCTACATGGAGTGGTACGTGCCACGGACGCGCGCAAGACTCATCATTCCTCCACCGGAGCACTCGGAGCCGGTGACAGAGGAGACGCACCAGCAGAGCCTCTGTTGCTCGTTCGATTGTCACAGCGCTTCGCGATGTGACGACTCCGTAAAATACTTACAACATCTGGTCGTTTCATTGACGACATTCGTACTCTTCATTAGTGAATCTGCTACGTATGTCACTATAGTTGGAGCGGGCGCAGCGCGTCCATGGCGCATCAGAGGCCGCCATCCGCAGCGCAGATAGAACCCCAAAGGGATATAATTTTTTTTGAAGCACATCTCAGCGGAGATGAAGAAGATAATAAAGAACTTGAGCTGCGGTCGTTCGACGGACGACGTCCTGCGCATCGGGCAACAAGGGGGGGCGTGCTCACCTGCTAGGTCACCACGGCGTAGCGAGTCCGATCGGCGTCGTAGCGTTCCTCGTCCGTTATCTGCGGCCCAGATCGGCGGGAGGTAAGATATGTACAAATCTACATTCAGTTTTATTGGTTATGCCTTATGTTCCGCTAACATCATATCGTTCTCCCGCCGCAGGTCTGTCGGGATGAATCACTTTTGTCGTCCGCACCTGGTACACAGACTGACGCTCCCCCTCGTCATCTTCACTGCACATTCGGGAGGTATGAGGTTCTCAGTTTATATTCAGAGTGTTTATTTGTACTAACATCGTTCCGTCTTGCAACCTTTAGTTGGCCGTGGGGGTGACGGCCAAGGGGGTGATGGCCATTTCACGTCGACTGATGACGATGATACGAGCCTCCCAGCTCCTGCCAGGGAGCAGTACGTGGTGCTAGGGTATGGACAATGGAAGCCAGGGTATGGACAATGGAAGCCAGGGTTTGGAGCGTACGCAGGGCAGAGCTCCCCTGGGTTCATTGTCCCACCGTACGTTCAAGGGTAGAACTCCTCTGGGTACGCGGGAACCCCGTACATCCAAGGCTAGAGCTCATCCGCACAACCGGAGTTGCAAGCATCGTACCCCTGGAGTGATTTTATAGACTCTGTCGTGGATGAATTCTTCGTAGGTGTCCCCCAGGTCAGCATACCTCATCACGACGACATGTACACCTACTAGACTTTGCTCCAGAGTCAGCCTACTGGTCCACTTCCGTCTCAACGGTCTCCGTACCCCCTCCGAACCGACACACGCTCTCTGGACCGGTGGACATATTCCACGGGTCATGCTTGGCCCAAAAAGACGCAGACGACATTGACCGCAGAGAGAGTAATGGCTCAGACAAGCACATTCCCAGAAAGCTATGCATTGTCGCTATTTAATAGAAGATAAGTAGGGAAATACAAGAGGCTTCATATAAAATTTTATGATTCTTTGAACTAATTTGCTATATACAAATGATTGATGCTTTAGGTGGAAAAGAAAGGTATATGGAGGGAGAGCCTCATTCAGATGCTTGGGTAAACAACACATGGTATGATTTTCTGTTGATTTTTTTTATTCTCGCACAAACATGACACTTAAACGAAATAACAAGAATAATTCTGAACGAATAAAATTATGGTAAATTTACATAAATAAGTACACTGTATCGGGAGGCTCCACGTAAAATTTCATAATTTTGTGAACTTATTTACTATATTTTAAAATTCGTAGAAACTAACCACTAAACTCTAACTAACCCTAACTAAACCTAACCCTAAACCTAACTGCGATATGTGGCGGGCTCTCAGCCATTGCCGCACGGTGGCTATGCGGCAATAGCTGAGGTGGCTCGGGCGAGGAGAGGAGGGGGGGAGGGGGCCACGTGGTGGAGTAGGGAGCGTTGCTGCATGGCGGCCGTGCGGCAACGGGCGACGTGGCGAGTGGGGAGAGACTCCGCACAGTGGCTATGCAGTAACGGCCAACTAATTCTTTCTGTCGAGAGAAAAAATACTGCAGCGATTGTACTGTACCATTTAGTGATGTACCGCTCGATCCAACCCATTCCCATTTTGGACTATACAGCGAAGCCAATGCCCTAATATACGTAACTGTGCGTGCAGAGGATCCCTTTCCATAGAGTATTCTCCCAGCACCTTTACCCCCGTTTGCGTCCTCGGATGAAATCAGCAAAAGCACCAGCTATGCTACCAATCTAGCAGCTAGCGTTGATCTCCCGCTGCTGGAGCCAGTGTGCAGCATGTACGACACAACGCGATACGTCGTGTGGATTTGGCAACGTGTAACTGACCAGCGAGAAGTCGAGTGGATCTGGCACCAAAAGTCAGCATTTTATCACGCATCAGCGGCCAGGAAGAACCTCGCTGCGCTCTCCATTCCCGCGGCCTCATTTTCTCCACGCCGCTTTTGTTTCAGTTGGTGAGGCGTTTACTTGCAATCACCGAGTTTGACAAGCAACCAACCCCCGGGAAGAAAAACACGGCCACGCCGCACACTAAGTCCAAAACGGGCCCGGGTTATCCGTCTAATTTGCCTAGCTCGCCATCTGTTAATTTCGTGGTGTGATGTTGAGTAGGATGCAATGCAGCTAGCTAAGGAATAAAAAAGAATGGACCCAATACATATCCATGGGAGACAGGACTTTGGAATAGAGAAATGATACTGGTGATATGGAAACTTCTTCTCTGGTCTAATAAAGAGCGATAGGAAATCAGGAACTATGTGGGAGTTGGTGTAATTGGACTTGCTGTACTGCAGAAAATGCTCTAGAATGGCGTCTGGAAATCACTACTTTATTAGGGTCGTCATTGGATTGGACGCGTTCTCGGTACCGGATCATAGATAGAGGCATGCCAGGGTGAAGTACAGATGCTCCAAGATTCGTGCGGGCGAATGAGTTGGGTGTGCACAGCGACTGCAGCCGAACAAGCTAATGATGGTTTGTGTTGAACCCGTGCGCACGCAGGCAGCCAGATGCCGCAAGTCCAACGCTGTAAATGTCACCCACGTCAGCCCGGCGGCTCAACTCCGGCTGCACGTCCATGTCAGGGTTGATGGTTCGTGCTTTAGCAATTTTCCGTTTTCTCATTGGTCGTTGATTCATGTCCTCCTTGTCCAGTGTCATTTCATTTCCTAATACTAATGAAAGTAGCTCCAACGATCCAACACGCTCTATCGGTACTGTCAAATTTACAGAGAAAAAAGTTTCTGTTTGAAGGAGCAAAGACGCAGTATGAAGTATAATTGAGGTATCAAATGACTTGTGTTTGCAGGACGGTTTATGGTGTTCGTGTCAGGATCCACGAAGACCGCGAGGCCCAACCGAGCCAAGCCGGGGTGCCATCCGTGGGTGGGGGAGGATGTGGACAAATCGGCGATTATATGGAACAAGCAAGCCACTAAAGCGAGAAGTCCGCTTTCATGCGTTGCTTTTCCACACGCCTTTGGTTTACTTTGTCTCGCCCCCGCCTGAAGAAAGAAAAGATCACAGGACAGCTAGAAATTCCGCCTCCTGAAATTTCTGGAAGAAGCGAAGCGGCCCTGGTACGGTGACGCTGACCAAAAGGACACCCAATTCGTCCTCGGGCCACCCCTCCATACGCCCGGCCCACCGTAAACCGTTTTCGGTTGGTGCACGGTGGGGGGAGTGCAGGGAAGGGAGGTGAGGGCACCGCGCCCAAGACCACGACTCTAGAGAGGAGGAAGCTTCTTATTTGGACCGGCTGGGTCGAGTGCACACTGACCCAAACGAACGCAAAGCCAAACGCCGAGAGCAACCGCCTCCCGAGCCCACGACGGCGTGACGACCGAAAAGATCATCATCCCTCTGAGCTAGCTCCCCCATCTTTTATATCCCGCGCCGCGACCAGAACAGGCGAAGCTTAATTAGAGACAGCCAGCGACCATCACCGCAACCCAACCATTGAAGCCGCCCCCCGCCGCGCCGGTTACATGGGAGTAGAGGCGGGCGGCTGCGGTCGGAGGGCGGTCGTCACCGGATTCTACGTCTGGGGCTGGGAGTTCCTCACCGCTCTCCTCCTCTTCTCGGCCAGCTCCTACTAGCTAGCTCCTTACTCATACCTATACAGTACAAGTGATCAG
Source organism: Hsuehochloa calcarea (assembly GCA_036346395.1). Classification (NCBI taxonomy): domain Eukaryota; kingdom Viridiplantae; phylum Streptophyta; class Magnoliopsida; order Poales; family Poaceae; genus Hsuehochloa; species Hsuehochloa calcarea. The sequence goes on along the minus strand of CM070610.1, from coordinate 11,400,132 downwards.
TGAGTCAGTAGGTATATATATATATAGCTGTAGGTGATTGATCATCGAATTTGTGAGATGGCGGCGGCGGTGGCGGCGCAGCAGCAGCACAAGGGTGGTGGTGGTGGTGGGAGGGGAAGCGGCGGGCCGGCGCCGTTCCTGACGAAGACGCACCAGATGGTGGAGGAGCACGCGACGGACGAGGTGATCTCGTGGGGGGAGAAGGGGCGGTCGTTCGTGGTGTGGAAGCCCGTGGAGCTCGCCCGCGACCTCCTCCCGCTCCACTTCAAGCACTGCAACTTCTCCTCCTTCGTCCGCCAGCTCAACACCTACGTACGTATTCTCTCCGATCTTCTTAGTAATTCAATCACCATCATATCGACCTACTGGCCACTGCTGCATCATCTGCGTATACGTAACTTCGTACGTTGAATAGCACTAGCTAGTTTTTTTGTTGGCTTGCCGTATTAGATTAGATATAATACTGGTTTCATGTTTTTGTTTTGTCTGTGGGCGAACCTTCGTTGTCATGGCCAGGCTAGCCGGCTGTTTTAGCTACTTGCAGGTTCTACTTCTAGTCTTGTTCTACCATGTGTGTATTTTCGTTTTCCATAGCTGCCTACTCGTCTGTTCGATGACCAGCTTACCCGATTGCGAGGTGTTGATCTGGACTGTCTAGTTAATTCGTTCGCAGTCAAGAGCTAGCTAGCTGATCATCCAGAACTGCTTGCTTACGAGCCTAGCTAATGATCGAGCCTTGTACTGGTAGAGATAAGATACGCGAGACAGCTTCCAGAAACGTTCCGTGACGTGTCCGTGGAAATATCCATCTTTCTTTTGTTGTCCTTACGTCAGCGTAATCGAGTATTGAGTACAGCTAGTACATGTTCTGTCAGCACGTAACAGTACTTACTAGTCACTAGTATAGTACTTACTAGTGGTTGGCAAAAATTACTCTCACCTAGCTAAGGCATGTGTCCTAGAAGGGTACGTTTGGTTGGGTCGCGTAGCTAGCTCGTTCTAGAAACTAGCTTAATTAGCTACTCAGATGTCTGCGGCCGCACATGTTTCACTGTTGGTGGTGGGGTCTTTGTTTGAAGCCGTTTCGACTTCGCTGTATGGAATACTACTTCTCAGCTAAATTAATGAATGAAGCACATCTCGAGCTAGCTAAGCTAATCAGCTGTTTGTTGGCCATTAATCTTGATTTGCGACCGGGCAAACGAAGATGATCGAAGCGCCTTCTGGTCGACCTAAAACGTAGAAAAGGAGCCTCGAAGCGCCTTCTGGTCGACCAAAAACGTAGAAAAGGAGCAAGCTAGCGTTTTCTTGTCGTGCTGTGCGACCATGAAATCTGTGTACGGTACTGACCTCTGGGGCGGTAGAGGATCACAAATTAGCTACGTGTGTCAGTGCGTGTGTATGTGTGTCTCATACGCAAGTCAGTCTCCACCCCCAATTAGTTTCCCACGCAAAGCATGCTTATCGGTTTTAAATGATGCATCGTAGATGCTTTAAGAAAGAGAGTCCGGCCCTACCGCTGATGTTCATCTTTTTCTCCTTTTCCTTTTTGACAAAATGGCCGGTTATTGTTGTCATAAGTTTCTTCCAGGTCTTGCTTATAAATTAATCTTTACAAATTGAAACCGTGCACATAACTCTTGTGTCAAAAAGAAAGAAAGAAACCACAACTCTAGAACTAACCATAAGTGAAACCACAAATCTGTAATAGAGCCGGCCCTTAGGATTAGCAGCGTGCATGCTAGCATTTAGCGTTGAAAAACGAAGAAGTGTCACCATGGGCGCGGACATCCACATGCACATTCTACCTTTGCTGTATTGTTGGGGACAAAAATGGAACCGATCTTTTTTTTATAGAGGAAACGGCACGAGCTCTGCCCATGTACTAAAAGGAGGTAGCAAAACAACAGTTCAGGTTCTTGCTGAGAGCAAGACAGGGATTACAAGGTTGCGTACTAGAAGGAATGTAATCAGGAGAACCACAGGTACAACTGCATAAGCCGGAGCAAAACTACTGTAGTGCTCGATTGCGCCAGCACACACTTTCACGAATGCAATCAAAAGACCTGTTGGATCGTGTGGTAATTGTTATCGAAAATCCGACTATTACGCTCCTTCCAAATCCACCACATGGTGTAAACGACGAGCCCGTCAAATTTCCTTATGCGTTTCTGTGTCCTAAGTCCGGTGATGATCCACCAGTTCGCGAGTGCAGTACCACTGTTGGGTAAGCAAGAGCTTTGCAGAGCTACCCAATTCATCATCTTCGACCAAACTTGTCTGGCAAACACAGATGCCACCGTGAGGTGTTCCGTAGTCTCCGGCTGTATGCCACATACGGGGCACAGAACTGCGGCCACCCCCGTGCTGCAAGCTTGTCCGCTGCTAGTATTCGCTTCTGAATGCAAAGCCAGGCGAAGAATTTGCACTTATTCTCGGTTTCTCACAATTGGACTTCCAAATGGTCATCGGCTTGAAATTTGCATAGGGACCGTGAAACTGTATGTCATACGCCGAACGAGCCGTGTATTGACCATCTGCAGTCCACTTCCACCAGATTGTGTCTCTATCAGTCGGTTGGAGCTGAACCTGCCCGATGAGTTGCCGAAGCATGAAGAATTCCTGAGCCTGCTCGCTAGTGCTAAGAGTAGCCGAACGGATCCAGTTGTTGCCTGCCAATTCCTGTGCCACTGATCTGTTCTTCCTGCGTGCCACACTGAAAAGGTTAGGAGCAATGTCGCATGCATGGAGCATGACCGTCAAACCAGGTCGACGTGCAAAAGCGTGCCGTGTTGCCGTCCCCCACTCATCTCTGTCGACGCTCTGCTTATTTGTCTGGATCCTGCCAAAGAAACCATAGCCATCGACTCATCGAGTTCTGAGGGCACGCCCAAAGTTGTGTAAATCCTTCACGCTCAGACCCCCTATTTTCTTTGGCCTGCACACTATCGGCCAGCTTACCCGACAATGTCCTCCGTTGCATACAAATAAAAGAATAAAAAAATGGAAGAGTTGAAAGCTTCCAATCTTAGAAATGGTTAGGACACGTAGCAAAATGGGACCAAACCAAACAGTTCCATGAAAGCTATATAATGTTAGGTGCTTCGATCATGCAGATGCAGGTCGCTTGACACGCCACGGATATGTATTAGTGGCGACAAAACCATGATTTTTAGTGCGTCCCTATGCATGATTACAAATGGACGGGGAATCTTGGAGGAACCTTCGGATGGATTAGCTTTTCTGGGCTCTTCTATGATTCTACTAGAAGGTTGGGCTTGGACCCAAGATAGCTGCACTGCGCATGGATCATCCAAGCTACTCGACTATCTAATCTTAGTTTGTTTGCCTTTTAATTGTGTTTGTGGGGTTAGAGATATTCTTAAGTAGAACATGCGTGTGATTAGCACTAAGTCAAAGATTCACACCAACAGCTAGTAGCTAGCTAGCTTAATCTAACCGATTCTTGAAGACGATATATACGAACGTGAACACCTAAGAGGTTATATTATATGAACATTTTTATTAGCAGTGACTGAGAAATATGGGCTGCCCTGACGTCTGTCTGGAATTCAACGAAATTGTTAAGAGGAAAGTCTTTCCGTTGTGAGAGGTATCGAGGTCTTGGTGGTGGTTGGAATTTGACATCGAATAGATAAAGGTGGCTAAACGCGCATTTGATCGTATGAACTAGCAGGGATATATACTTTTTTTTGGAGACAACAGGAATATATACTTTTAGCACCTTATTACCTTATTGTTCGTGTACGTTTAATGCTTCCCTTTGCTAGATTAATGTCTTTGCTTTAATTTCTTCAAGTAATATGTTTAGTTGCTTACATTCATAACCTGTTGACCAGAAGACTATTGATATGATCCTTATGTTATACAATACACACTCCATATATTCGCGTAGCAATCAGTGGAGCAAAATAAGAAGGTAACTCACTGATGACTGATGACCGATGAGCTAACGATGATACTTCAAATTTATAACGTTTTACCAAAAAAAAAAACAGTACTGGTACTACATAATAGGTGGATATGATGGGCAATTCGGTACTTCCGACAACAGAGAGTGGATGTTGATACCTGAACTGTTTAGCACTGCACGTAGCTGTATGTGAAGACAAAAGAAGATCAAAATCCCTGAAATTGTTGACATATGTTTCTGAAAAAAGATGGTGTGCTGTATTTCCGTTGTTAATTTTAGTTATGCGCTCATTGACTCCATCAGATTGATGTCTGAGAATGAAGAACGAAACCTTTGTTGATGAAATACATAGAGCTTCAATGCTCTCCTACTCCAAAACTAAATTGCAAAGTAATCCTGTTCGTACCGTGGATGAATAGGAAATTGACGTACACGGCTCATTGATCATGCTGCTGTAGTCACTTTCCCCATATCTTGCCCCCTTAATTTCCGGTCTTGATCACTACTTGCACAATAATTTAGGAGAGAGATGACTATTCATGCAGGGTTTCCGGAAGGTGGTGCCGGACCGGTGGGAGTTCGCGAACGAGAACTTCCGGCGAGGAGAACAAGGCCTCCTCTCCGGCATCCGTCGTCGCAAGGCGACGACGCCCCAGTCCTCTAAGTCCTGCGTGAGCGGCGTCAACGTCGCGTTCCCTCCGCCACTGCCGCCACTGCCTCCCGCGTCGGCCACCACGTCCGGCGCCGGCAACGACCACAGCTCCACTTCAGCGTCCTCGCCGCCGCGAGCGGACCTCACCAGCGAGAACGAGCAGCTCAAGAAGGACAACCACACGCTGACAGCGGAGCTGGCGCAGGCGCGACGGCACTGCGAGGAGCTCCTGGGCTTCCTCTCCCGCTTCCTCGACGTTCGGGAGCTCGACCTCCGGCTGCTGATGCAGGAAGACATGCGAGGTGCGGTCGGCAGCGAGCAGCGCCGCGCCGCGGACCAAGAGCAGCACGGGTGCGAGGAGAAGAGCGTGAAGCTGTTCGGCGTGCTCCTCAAGGACGCCACGAGGAAGAGGGCGCGGTGCGAGGAGGCCGCGGCCAGCGAGCGGCCGATCAAAATGATCAGGATCGGCGAGCCGTGGGTCGGCGTGCCGTCCTCGGGGCCGGCGCGGTGCGGCGGCAAGAATTAGGTTCCGCAACTGATGCGCGCTGCGGCCGTGACTTGACCAGCCGGCCGGCTGCCAGGTGGGCGCACGCGCGCTCTTGTGTGCGTGCATGCATGGCGCGAGGTTGATGGCAAGGATGGTTGGATCAACCTTGTGCTTAGGCAAAATTAAGCAAAATAATTTAAGGACGCCAAAGATACGCGTATAAGAATCGATTGAGGAATGCTAGAGTTGTAGTAGGAAGATTGGAGGAAGAATAGTAGGAGGAGCCCATGCTGATCGAAGCGACGCAGCTGGCTCTTGCTGCGTGTTGATCCAATTCAACACAGAAAGGTTTGGACTAATTTGGAGAATGTAGAGTTAGTACTAAGTTCGACGAGGTGTGAACACCTCGTTGAGGTATACATGGACATGGTAGCTTGAAGTTTTTATCGTGAAATACAGACGGATTTGTTTTCCCCCATTTATTTCCTGTGTGCAAGAATTATTTCACTTCTCTTTTCCTTTTCCATTTCCGCCGCAATTGAGGTGGAGGGGGGAAGGAATTGCGCTCGTAGGAGCGGACCGGCTGACGGGCTGAGAATGTAGAAACTGTGGTCCATAAGGCCCAGGCCTAATGCCTGTTCTCCGCTCGACATTTTCGCGTCCTCGAATTTTTCTCTCGTTCGATCAAACCGCTTACGACTCCGAGTCGGAGCCTCCCCCCCAACCTCGACCTCTCCGGTTCGTTCATCTCGGCACGGCCGACCGCCGCCGCCGCGACCAACGGCTAAGCGCCATTGGAGGCGGGGAGGCCTTGAAGTCGTCCGGCTCCTCGACGCCACTCATCATCTGTAGCTGCCGCTATGCGGCGGGGACGGGAATGACGAGATCTGGCAGTGCGAGGAGGTGGCTCAAAAGGAGGACGCGCTGCTCCTCTCCAGCTTGCGGATGGGTAAGAACAAGTTTTTTAATTTTTAATTTTGAAGGAGGTAAGAACATGTTAATATGTGTAGTTGTGAGAGAATAACCTATGTTGTGTTCCCCAAACTCCAAATGCCTTCATTTTTTATTCACATGGAGTCAATGACAAGGGGCTTGACTAGTATTACATTGGGAGCAAATCTTGATAAATCTACTACTATCTAACTATAAGTTTCCTTGGAGTTTTAAGAAATGCAATGTTAAGTCCAAAATTGCTAATTAAGACATGTATCTCTCTCATGGATATGATTATTGCATGTTTTTGCTACAATAAGCAATATTGTTATGTTGCAATCAAAATTTCTTATGTTTATATATATATATATATATTGTTTATTTTCTTGAACTCAGTGGACACACGCAGAACATGGTGCAATCCAATATGCAACTTTAGATATTACCCTCTATATTTGTAAATATTTCAGAGGTTTAATATTAATGTTATCATTTTCATTTGATAAATCCAAACACTAAGAAAGATATCATTGATCAAAGATAAAAAGTTTTACCGCACGGTTCCCATACTGACAAGACCTGTTCAGATTTCTCTTCATTACATGCAAATGTTTTATGAAATGTAAAATGTCATTACCTTTTTATTTAATTTTGGTTAAATTTTATTCTTTGCATGTGGGTAGAAGCTTATGTTCTTATTTATATTTATGGCTGACATTCCACCCTGTGACTGTAATCTTCCTCTCACTTAGTTGGAATTGGCAGTTTTATTTCTTGAGATCCTTTGCCCACTCTTTTGATGATATTTGGCTTGAGAGCTTATTTTGTATCACTAGGTGAATAGCTTTTTTAGCAGTCGAGGCAGGAGAGCTCCCTCCATTCCATTAAGAAGAAGATAGCAATGTTACAGGCAAAAGCACGGTTCCAGTAGTTTGGAAAATTGAAGTCCCTGACCCCCTGGACAGGAGAGCTCCCTCCATTCCATTAAGAAGAAGAGAGCAATGTTACAGGCAAATGCACCGTTCCAGTAGTCTGGCAAATTGAAGTCCCTGATTCCATGGACATAAAGCCCACAATCAACTAGAATCACAAGCCAGCGCAGCGGCAGCAAAGAGGGGAAAATCAGAACCAACCAATCGCCACCAACAATGCTCACCCAACTCTTAGGCGCTCTTCATAGGCGAATATTCATTCTAACATGTCATCAACACCTCTCTCAAATCTTTCTTCATTGTTTATGTAGATGAATTGACAATGATTGAATATTTCAGTTGCATTTTGTCTAGGTGATATTCCAGTTGTTGTTAGTGCCCCCAAATCTTCAAGACTTATCTCCAGCTGAAGGTATAATGTTGCTTCAGTTGCCCAGACAATGAAAAAATTTGGAACAAATTCTGATGCTTCTATTCAATCTTTGAGGTTAGGGGCAAACACTCCGTTCCCATTTAATAGGAACCTTTCCACCATTTGAGCGAAGAATTGCTTGTTAATTATCTCCACACTTATGCAATAAACAGTTTCCATCTCGAATAACTTCCTTTGTATGCAATATAAACTTGCTGAGGTAATTTGCATGTAAACTATGCAAAATTTTGCTCTTTTCAAAATCCATATTATACCATAATTCTGTGAGTGGCACAAATCTACATGCGCCGAGGTTTCCATTATGGCTGACTGACTGGTTTCCAGCCGATTAGTGGCAGTAATCAATTGGCTGTTTATCTCCAGTTACCAACTAGCTTGGAAAAATAAACAACTCAAAGTTTATATTGCAATTGAACCGGTCTGTTTTCATTGTGGCTACCAGATCATCTGGGTGTTGCTTAGATTTTTGCATGGACTGGATGCATATGCTCTTGATATAAACCTACTCACTACTCAGTAAACTTAAGTCCGAAAGTGATGTTCGCACCAGACAACGCTTTCGTAGAATATCATGTGATGTATGTTCCTATAGCACTAGCACCAAATTGCCTGAGACCTTAGTTATGGAGGCTGGTTGGGGTGGAGTCTGACGATTGATAACTCTTATCATCCTAATGTTACGTGTCTGACAAAACCGCTCCTTGACAAATGAACCTTTGATGCCTTTACTGTGCCGGTTTAACACGACTGATGTAGACATTAGCTCAGTACATCCAATTAGGAAGTGTTCCCATTCGCTTCTTGTAGAGGGCTATCATTCCTCTTATGTCTCCTGTGCATTGAAATAGCAGCGAAGCCAACCCTCCGGGGAGGGTGGGCACTTGCCCAGGCTCGTTAAATTTGCCCATGCTAGATATTTTGCTGGCTCCGCTACTGCATTCAAATCTATTTGGTTTTAATGTAGCTTATAGCTGTACTCCATTAGGAATTCTTAATGTTTCATTTTTCTCCCGTTAAGATCAGAAAGCAATGAACAGTTGTACTGGCATGCCTTGTCAAGGGCCCATCCAAATGTAAAGTTAACATCAACTCTCCTACATCATTGCTAATCAAATTTCATTTCCTTTTTTGAAAAGGATTGTGTAAAGCATCTAACCAGCCATACTTAAACCAAAGCTTCCATGTTATTGTTCAATGAGCTGCCAATTTTTGGGTAGCAGATAACTGTTTGGTTGGTTCTTAGGTTACGAGTTATGACAAGGAGATTTAACATTATGTTGCTTTTGATTTGCTGTAACCAATATGTTTTTTGACATTCTTCATAATGTGGGAGATCAGGAGATGTGAGTTAGTTTTGCACATAGGCACATGTGGAAACATTTTTCTAAAATTATGTGCCTTTCTCTGTTGTTTAGATTAGATATTTCTACCTTTTTTCACTGTTTCCGGTCTCTGATTTAGTTCGCTTTTGTCATAATTTAGTTTATTATCTTAAATTGATGTAATTGAAGTTGCAGTATGTTGAACTGGTCTTCTTCACCTTTGTTTTGGTTGCTCTTTAAATTTAATGTATGGTGATATTCTATAATGGATCTTGAAAATTTTAACAAAAAAAGCTAACTACTAAAATCTTTGTGGCTACACCCAGGGGAACTCTGTCAAGGTTCCTCTTGCATTTGCATATACATCGTATATCATGATTTCTATTGATACCAGGTTTCATGGCTTACTTTGCACCTGTAGGTGGAAGTATGATGGTCCATTTTGTTCTTGGTTTACATTGAAACAGCATCAGTATTTTCATCCCATCAGCTCTGCATGCGTATTTCTATCAATATCCTTGAAAAAGAGGGGAGCACTTCAAAGTTTCAGAATTGCCTATACAGTCGTTCCAGCAAAACTTGTTTGTTAGAGATGCAGGTTAAAGGCATAAAGAACTTATCCAACGTATGAAAATACTGTCCTGGTTCTCCTGTATTGCTTCTTTTTCCCAGTGAGATGCATATGCTACTGGGCTTACTGCTAGATATTATGTTGTGTGGAGTACAAGTAGTTGTCTTGTGTTGTGACGTTACAGTTTACTGGAACACCTGGTGGACGCATGATAGTGGCCTACATATTTTGTGATTGGTTTGCCTTCTACTTTTTTTTTTTGTACTACTAGTACTTTCAAAATCTACAACACAAATTTGACATATAAGTAACAGGATCGTTGAAGTCTGCAGTGCCTTCTAAATTTAGATCCTTCAACAAGTTCCTATATGGAAGGAAGGATGGAAGCCCGTCAAATGTTAGAGTTGGATTAAACAGTATATAATTAATCCAGTTAGCTTTACACATCAATAAGTGTTATGCAAATTCAGATCTAGGTGACGCTGACTTTTTGTATAGAAGGATCGAAGACCACCAAGTTCCTGAGGCGTTTTTTTTTTTTTGAGGAAGAGAGGAATTAAAGGTGTTATTCAAGCTGAGCCTACTTATTGACACGTGCTATATAAATCCAGATTTAATGATGATTCTGACTTTGCAAATATATTGATGAAAATTCATGTGCAAGACTTGAACCCTTTTTTCGTATAATTGGTACTGACGATTTTCCTTATGCAATATTCTACTCCCGCATTTGTATATACTAGTCCAATGCCCATACTTTGCCACGGATTAAAAAAAAATCATATCTCGTCAACCGTCGTTGTGCTCAGCCTACAATACAAGTGATCCGCCGGTAACCCATTCTTGAAGAGATCGATAAAATCTTTGGGCTTCTTACGCACTAACTTGGGCAGTTGGGGTGTGGGGGGAGTGGAGAGGGGACTATAGGTGGTTAACCGTACGCACGGGAGTAACTAAGTGTCGACGATCAAATCGTCGATCTTATGAATATATGAATGACAAGAGGAAAATAACGCGTATCTTCTAGAAAGTAGTGAGACTGCTCTTTATTGCTTTGAATTGGCTATTACAATGAGTGTATATAACTTAGACTAAAGATTAATTCGGGAGTACAAGGCTCTTTCGAGAGTATCTCCCAAATGATGTTCATTGTTCCGGCCTCTTCAACTTCATTCCGCATTCCTCCTTTTGTAGTTGATGAAGAGTTGGCGATTGTCTCGGAGGAGACGCTGTCGAAGCAGCAACGTGTCTAGTCGAAGAGAGGTGTCGATTGATAATGTATCAAGCATTGCGATTATATGTCAATGAGTCATGTAACCGTACTCGATATCGTAGCGTCGCGTGGTATGGAATATATAGCACATGTTCCATTCGTCGCACGCAGTAAAGCATATGTCCGTCGTAGATCCGTAAATCGCTTCAAAACTTTCGAGCATTTGGTGGTGGAGACTAGGTTTGGAACCATATCAGGCAGTTGGGTACTATGTAACCTCTGGAATTCTTACGACCAGTTGGGTCGTTAGCCTTAGGGTTTACAACCATGAAGACGTATGGTCTCTATATACTAAATAATAAATAGAGGTTTTAATCCTCGTCAGTGAGCCCCGAACTTTAAATGAATTGGTCGTAGACGCTTACTCCGATGCAATCGTATCGGGCAGACCCCTCATTAAATGTCGTGGTATTCGAGGCGGTCCGTATTCATTTTTAAAGTTCAGAAATTGCCTTGGAAGTTGAAGGAACTCTTGGTCCGCTGGTCAAAAAGGAATTTTTGTCCGTTGGATTTTCCCGAAAACTATTCTGATGTCATCGCTATAAAAGACCCCTTAGCACTGGGTGTTAGGGTTTCTATGCCTTTTGCTTTCCTCTTCATCTTCCAAGAAACCATCTCTGATCACCTTTGAATTCTTCACCCGAAAGAAATCACCATGTCGGATCTTATTACTAACTGGTCGATCTCCGATCTGAGCAAGAATAAACTTGAAGGTCTGGAAAAGGTTGGGCTATTACCCGACAGAAATCTGATCGCGTGGAGATCAACATTTGGGGAACATTCTCCAAGTGGCGAGGATGGAGAAATTCCTGTTTTTCTCGCATATATCGAATACGGCTTCAGACTTCCAGTTCACTCCTTTCTTTCTCAAGTTCTAGAGTATTATGGAGTTGAACTGATCAATCTGGCCCCCAACGCTATAGCCAACCTCAGCATCTTCATTTACCTCTGTGAAGCATACCTAGGAATTCCAGCAACCCTGGACCTCTTCAGGTGCTACTACAGATTGGTGAATGCGAAGAAGACGACCGGTACACCCGGATAGTGTACCTTGTGTCTCCATGACGGGAAGGCTGAGGAGTACATTCCAATGTACTCCAAGTCTTCATGGTCATCATGGAAGAAGAGTTGGTTTTACATGAAGATCACACAGGGCGATGACCTTTATTACAGCGGTAAAAAGGCTATCGAGATCCCGCAATGGCGTTCCTCCTCGAAGAAGGAGGGGAAAACTGCGAGATGTGTTGAAGCCATCCATCTCCTGAGTGTCAGGGGTTTGACATCCTAGCACGTGGTGAGGGACTTCTCCATGCGGAGAATCAGTCCTTTGAAGGCCAGAGCTCATTCGATGCTTTGGTATATTGGTCGTGACGATACGACCAAGTATTCTAGGGAAGGTAAGTTCCAGTAAGAATCCGACCAGTATATCTTTTTGGTCAAATGCTCTTATAACCCTAAGACCTCTCTTTTTGTTACAGCTTTGTCTTCTGATGAAATCAGAAGCCGGATCAGAATGATCTGTGCTGGAGAGCCTAACGAGAAGGCTGGTTTTCCTTTGATCTTAGCAGTGACTACTGCTGAAAAGAGGGCCGAGAGACTTCGGGTAAGCATGATAATTATTTTCCATCTTTACAATCTTTTTCGATCGGTGTTTACCTAAAAATCCTCTTTGATATGTAGTCGGTTGGTCTAAGAATTGATGAGGCCACGGAGACCTGTGAGCCAATTGACGAACCGACCAACCTTACGATCACTAGTGATCGTGTAGGGGTAGGTAACCGAAGGAAATACTTTTTGCTTAGATGGAAAAGATATGTTCATCACCCGACTAACTTTGTTTGTTGAATCAGGCGGTAGTCATTGAGCCCCATACAGTTGCTCAAGATTTGCCAAGGGCCGTTGAAGCAACTGCTTTGATGACCGATGAACCTACACCTTCCGATCCAACGATCAGGGATTCTACTCTCGACTAGTTGGTTGAAAGTATTACATCTGATCGTTCATTGAAGGATGTAGAGGGTACAACCAACCCTCCCAGTTCAAGACTGAAAAAATTGGTTGAAAAGAAAAGAAAAGCTAGCGCTACAGACTTTAAGCCAGCGCGCTTTAGAGTCAAGATAAAAAAGATAACCGGGTATGTTGTAAATGAAATTATCATATAAACGCACACCTTTTATATTCTTGGCGAACTTGAACTCTGAACTTCCTTTTCTTTGCGCAGACCTATTGGAGTTCCAGTCGTTCCCGATCAGGTTATTCCAAAGAGTCGGTGATCGAGGCACCTCAGGCAGGGCTTTCCTCAGGCAAAAAATCCTGAGGAGGAAGTGGTTAGGGAAGCCCCCGAGCCTGTTTCGGTGTTAGAATCCGATTTGAATCCTGTGGTGATTGTTACTTCGTCAGCGGAGGTAGGCATCTCTGCAGATCCATAAGAGATTCCAACTTCTGAAAGGAACTCCTCTCAGACTAACAAGTTCTCTTTCTCTCCTCGATTTATCGAGGATAAAGAGCTTCATGATGCTTGGAGGAGAGTATCAGATCGTCTTACAAAGGCGAATCCTGATAAGATTTTTGCCGATTATAATGATGTGGCAATTCAAGTAAGTGTCCTCAACCATTCTTATAGTTTTCCTTAAAGTTCACAAGAAACTTTAAAGAAAAAATGATATTCATGCAGCATATGGTTGAAAATTTTGCTGCGATCGGAGTACTAACCGATCGGATTAAGAATCTAGAACAAAAACACTCCGAACTAGAAAGTAAGAACTTTCTTCTTAATTTGTCTTTTTTCAAGACTTTTCTTTCTTCCTTTTACTATTCTACCTTATCAAATTTGATAGATTTGGTGAAAATAAAAGAAGAAGTTTTGGCTGAAAAAGCCAGAAGAATAAAGCTTGAAGAGGAAGTTCAAGCTAAAAACCGGTGGATCAAAAACTTGACGACCAGACATGAAAAATACCAGAAAAAATCTAGGAAGAAGGCCGAAGGTAACTTAGTCGTAGACTTGACTTAGTATCTCTTCTGATCCTTTTTAGCCTAATATTTGTTTTGCTTATGCAGAACAAAATCAAGCTTTAACCAAAGCAAAGAAAGATTTGAAATTTGAGCAAGACAAGGGGGCAGCAGTTATGTTTAACCTTGATGAACAAATTACGGTACTCAACAAAATGGTCTTTGATATGGGATCAGGATCAACGTTGCCTTCCTTAAGTGATCCAATGGAAAAGGTAAATTATCTTGGTCACCTTTCGGAGGACCTTAAGGGCTTGCTCAAACTACAAGAGATAATTACGCCCAGTCCATAAAGGAATCTATTGCTAGTGGAGTTAATCTTGCTTTGGCAAAACTAAAGGCGTCCGACCCCTCTATCAATCTTCAAGCTATTGAAGAGGATTTTAACTACTTGCCTGAGGAGGCGACCAAGTTTCTCAAGGAAGTTAAACCTCTTGTAGACAAGGTTGCAGAAGAAATGGAGGTCGGATCTCCATCCAGCAGTGACTAATGGAGGGCAATCTCTAGTAGTAAAAATCCTGCAAAAAAGAGAGAGTGTGCAAAAAAATGTGTAAACACTTACCTTTCTCTTATCAATGAAAAAATAATTTTTGTTTATCCGGTCGACTTATCATATATTACCCAGCCCCCGACTGTTTTATAGTAGAAGAACTTTACTATAAAAGCAGTAGGCCAAGAATATGAACTTAAGTCTCAACCATTGTTTGAAAGTATGTACTGATTGTTGAAAAAACTGATCGTGATAATACTAGGAAACCTTTTTGGTCGGAACCAGTGTTAGGTTTCGACTAGTTGTAAATCTGTTTTTCGTAATCAAAGTACTTACTAAGACAATATATGGTCAGAAGAAAAAAATAATTTTTCTTGACAAGAGGAAGTTACATGCAAAGACATATATAATAAACGAGAAGTGCTTTTATTTCTATGCAATGCTCAACGCTGGTCGGAATGAACTTGCTGAGAAATGAAGATATAGATTGTATTTCGCAATACGTGTTCGTGCTCTAGTCCGACTGGCAGCGAGGATCGTAAGAAAAAGGGCCGTCGCTAGGAAGCTTCTTCCAGTGGGCGGAACCACATGCGAAAAAGGAGAGACTTCGACTAGGAGATTTTCTGTGTCCCGACCAGTAGCCAAACAAGAGTAGAACAAAATTTTAAAAATAAAACATATAATCTCTATAGTCCTAAGCATATGAACCGCAGTCGACCAGAGCTAAGTTCTGTCATATAAATAAAATCACTTGCTTTTTGAATTGATTCATTATTTATTAAACTGAATGGAAATGAAATGAAAATTAAACGAAAAACTTACGCAATTGGTCAATATTCCAAGAATTAGATAAAACCCTGCCGTCTGATATGGCCAATCGTACCGAACCTGGTCGGGTGACTTCGACCACAGTGTAAGGACCTTCCCACTTGGGAGAAAGTTTGTTACGATTTACTTGATTCTGAATTTTTCTGAGAATCAAATCACCTACAGCTAAGCTGCGAGGTTGCACCTTACGACTGTGGTACCTTCGCATGGCTTGTTGATAGATTGCCGAACGCAACAAGGCTTGGTTTCGTCGTTCCTAAAGGAAATTGACATCATCGAGTCGTCTTTCTTCCTGATCATTTTCATTAAAACGATCAGTGCGAGCAGAACCAATTTTTAATTCTAGAGGAAGCATGGCTTCGGCCCCATAAACTAAAAAGAATGGTGTTTCACCGGTCGCACGACTGGTCGTCGTACGAACAGCCCATAAAATAGAAGGAAGTTCTTGAACCCAAGCTCCTGACCATTTTATTAACTGGTCGAATACTCGGCGTTTGACCCCCTGCATTATGATACCATTGGCACTCTCAACTGCTCTGTTACTCTGCGGATGAGCAACCGAATCGAAATGGACTCTGATACCCAGGTTGTCGCAGAATTCCTGAAAATTACCGCTGGAAAAGTGGGTACCATTGTCCGTGATTACACGACTGGGTACACCAAATCGTGTAATCACGTTTTTTGTGAGGAACCTCTTAGCAACCTCAGTTGTAGTTTTAACAACTGGCTCGGCTTCAATCCACTTTGTAAACGTGTCAATCATGACGAAGAGGAATTCGAAGCCCCCGGGTGCTCTTGGGAAAGGTCCTAGAATGTCTAGTCCCCAGGTTGCAAAAGGCCAAGAAAGAGGAATTATTTGCAGAACCTGCGACGGCTGATGTACTTGTCGGCTATGAAACTGATATTGTACGCACTTCGTCACGAGCTCTTTTGCATCATAAAGGGCAGTTGGCCAATAGTATCCTTGCCTGAAGGCTTTACCGACTAGTGTTCGGTAGAAATGATGTGCTCCACAGACCCCTCCATGAATTTCGATTAGCAACTTAATGCCATCCGAGCGAGATATGCATCTCATCAACACTCCATGAGATCCTCGTTTATACAAGGTACATTCGATTAGAGTGTATGATTTGGCTTTTCGTGCTATACGATCAGCCTCTACATCATCTTCTGGAATTAGGTCATGCTGAAGATAATTGTAGATCGATGTCATCCAATCTCTACCATGATCGTCACCGATCTGTGGAGCATCCATGTGATCAGAATCAATTGGATTGACCTGATATGAACCATTGATGTTCTCGAAAAGCTCGACCACTGAGGGTGAATCGAGTTGCTCAAGAAAAACTCCCGGCGGGACGTTTGACCTTGTGGAGGCCATCCGTGCCAACTGATCTGCTAGAAAGTTTTTCTTTCTAAGAATATGTTGGATCTGAAAACCGAAGAAGTGCTTTTCGAGTTTTCATACTTCCACCAGATAAGACGACATCTTGATACTTGAGTATTGATACTCTTTCCCTACTTGATTCGCTACTAGTTGAGAATCACCTTTCACTAGTTATCTGCCAATTCCGAGCGAATGAACTGCTCGAAGTCCTGCCAGCAAACCTTCATATTCCGCTACATTGTTAGTAGCAGGAAAGTTAAACTGGATGGCGTACTTAATGTGTTCGCCATTAGGGGATATCAAGACGACTCCAACCCCCGATCCTTTAAGCATTAATGAACCGTCAAAGTACATTGTCCACTCGTCGTGGTGCTCGTACTCGAGTTCTTGCTTAGGTTCTGGGTTTGTCAATTTGCAATGAATTCTGCTATTGCCTGAGACTTTATAGCTGTTCGTGAGATAAAATGGAGGTCGAACGTCCCTAGTTCAACTGCCCATTTTGCTATTCGTCCTGATGATTCCTTGTTTCCAAGGACTTGACCTAAGGGATATCTTGTAGGTACGACCACTTTGTGGGCTTGAAAGTAATATCTTAGTTTCCTTGAAGACATAAGGAGACCATAGAGCAACTTTTGTACCTGTGGATATCTTTCCTTTGGTCCATGCAAGACTTAAACTTACGTAATATCTTTGGTCGTTGAACGTTTTCACGCTCTACGACCAGTACACCGCTGACAGCCTGTGGCGTCGCAGCTATGTAAATCAACAGTGTTTCTTCCGGTCTTGGAGAGACTAAGACCGGGGGGCTTCCAAGGTACTCTTTGAGTTTTTCAAAGGCCGTTGGCTTCTTTCGTCCATTCAAAACTTCCATGCTTAGAAGAAGTTCAAAGAAAGGTAATCCTTTCTCGCTAACTTTGTTATGAAACGACTTATCATTGTCATACAACCGGTTAGCTTTTGACTTCTTTCTTTGTTGTCGGGGACGATCTCGATTTATGGTCATTATCTTAGCGGATTTGCTTCGATACCTCTAGCGAAACTAGGAAACCAAGAAGCTTTCCAGCAGAAACCCCAAACACACATTTCTCCGGATTCAACTTGAGGTTATGTCTCCTCAAGTTGTTGAAAGTTTCTTGTAGGTCAAGGATATGATCACCTGCATTGATGCTTTTCACAACCAAGTCATCCACACAGGCTTCTAAATTCCGACCTACCTGCGGGCTGAAAGTTTTCTGCCTTAACCTTTGAAAAGTTGCACCAGCATTCTTGAGACCAAAGGGCATCTTAACATAACAGTAAGTGCCATATGGAGTGATGAAGGAAGTTTTCTCCTCATCATTTTTACTCATGTTTATCTGGTGGTACCCTGAATATGCATCTAAAAAGCTTAGTAACTCGCACCTGGAGGTGGAGTCTACAAGCTGATCAATGCGAGGAAGGGGAAAATCATCCTTCGGACAAGCTTTATTAAGATCTGTGAAGTCAATACACATTTCCCATTTCCCATTATTCTTTTTAACCATTACAGGATTGGCAAGCCACTGAGGGTGATGGACTTCACGAATAAACCCAGCTTCAAGGAGCTTGTCAATCTCCGACTGGATTGCTTCCTTCCGGTCAGGTGCAAAACGCCTTAGCTTCTGCTTGACCGGCTTTTTGTCAGGTTGGAGGCTAGCCTGTGCTCGATCACTTCCCTGGGGACTCCGGGCATGTCGGACGCCTGCCAAGCGAAAACATCCTGGTTTGCTCGGAGGAAAGAGACGAGCGACTCTTCCTATTTAGGGTTGAGTCCTTCTCCGATCGATAACCGGGCCGACTGTCGATGTCTCCCAACCTGGCGTCTCTCGGAGAAACGCCTTTGTCGAGTGGCACCTCTTTTGTCTGATCGAAGGGTTTGGGTGTCAATTTTGGTATGGAGTGCTTGACCTGCATCGTAGAAGAATCAGTATTTCTAGTCGGAAGCTCATCGACCAGTTCTAAAGATCTTTGATCACAGACATAAGCCATCTTTTGATCTCCCCGAACCATGATAACACCTTTTGGTCCTGGCATCTTCAAACTCTGATAACCGTAATGCGTGGCTATTAGGAACTTTGCTAGAGCCGGACGACCAAGGATCCCGTTATAGGCGGTCCCAAAATCAACCACGTCAAACGAAATCTTTTCCGTTCGGAAGTTATGAGGACTTCCGAATGTAACCGGTAAGGACACCTATTCTATCGGTTTGACGGTAGAGCCAGAGACTATGCCATGAAAGGCATATTTTACTGGCTTTACCTTTGACTTAGGAACCTACATTTCTTCTAAAGCTCCCGAGAATAATAAATTTAAAGAACTAACTCCATCTATCAAGACACTATTGACCTTACAATTATTAATGGTAGGCTCAACTATAATAGGGAACCTACCCTACGAGTCGATTTAAACGGAGTAGTCTTCTTTGCCGAAGGAGATTACGGTGTTCGACCACCTCGAAGGCTTGATGCTGATCGGAGATTCTACTAGGTTGACCTCCCGCTCCACGGCATTCAAATGACGTCGCGAGTCGTACGATGAAGATCCTCCAAAGATCATGTTGACTGTGTGCTGAGGTTCTTGGTATTCCATCTCCTCGTCGCCATCTTTATCCTTTTTGGAGCTGGCTTCCCCCAACTCTTGTATTGAGGGAAGCGGGCCTTTACCTGTATAATAATATTCCAACTTCTTTTGCCAGACACGGCAGGTGCGCAGATCGTGCCCAGCCTGTTGGTGAAGCGGGCACCACTTCTTACTCTTTTTATATCCATCGGTCGGAATCTTTGCTTTGCCTCAACCGGTATAGTCTCTCTTACCATTGGTAAGCTTTTCCGGGACCGCTAAGACCTCCTTACCATCCATCTTGCGATGCTTCTTCTTCTTGAGAACTTTCTTATTCTTCTTCTCAGGCTCTTCTAAATCAGATTAAGGAGTTTTGTCTTTTCGATCTATAGCTTCGCTCCATTCGACTGCCTCACTAGCAGCTGCATATTTATCCACCATATCGAATAGTTCGGCGGTTTTTCGTGGGGGATTCATAGATATATCCCCCGTGAACCTCCGGTTCCTCAATCCTGCCTTGAAAGCCTGAATTACAGAAGATTCTGCAATCTCGGGTATGGAATTACGAACCTAGCTGAACCTCTTGATGTACTGTCGGAGAGTTTCTTTTGGGTTCTGCCGGATTCGATGCAGATCATCTTCCTTCCCTGGGCGGTCGTACGTACTCTGGAAATTCACGATTAAGAGATCGCAGAGCTGTTTCCAAGTGTAGATTGATCCGATCGGCTGGTTAAGTAACCATGACCGGGCAGATCCTTCTAACACCGTAGGTAGGTAATTGACCATCACGTTTTCATCACCACCAGCCGCTCTGATGGCGGTGGTATAGATCTGAAGAAATTCTAACGGGTTCTGAGACCCATTGAACTTGTCCATGTTGGTTGGTCGAAACCGGTTAGGCCAACGCATGACCGGAGCCCCGCAGAGAAGCTCGACGACTGTGGATCGATTCATGGCGCCTTCTATGGAAAGGAGCCGGATTGTGGTCGGTTGGGGACCGGTTCCTTAGATTAGAGAACTGAGGCTCCGACGTCTCGACCTGATCGTGAGCGTTATGATGCTCTCGATCACCTGCCTGGTTCAACGGATGTCGAAGATCGTTCGGACCAAGTGAACGACCCTCTCGACGAGAGGAAGGTGCATTTGTTCGGAACAATCTCCTTCTCTCATGACTCATTGGTTGGAAACGTCGAGGAGGCTGTGGTATTGATTGATTCCCAACATACGCATGTTGCCCTCCGCCGAGGGAAGAACGCTGGAACGAAGTCATGGTTTGACTTTGCGGTGTCCTCTGTTCTCGGTATTCTTTCGTATGTTGTACGGTTTGTTGGAGAATCTCCGACACCTGTCCTACCAATTGGACAAAACCTGGAGTTTCTGCTAAAATAGGATCAGTATTATTTAAAATATCACGAATGCGCTGCAGATTTTGTACTGTTACGGATGGTCTCGGAGGATTCGTCGAGGTTGTTGGTGTTTGCAGATCCGAACCTTCTCTTAACCTCGCGCCTGGCAGTACTTGACTCATTATCCTTGGTGGGGCTGAACCTGGCGAATTAACTGATGGACGTCCATCAGCTCTGTTGCCTCTGGTAGCTGGTGCTTGATTGTCCGCGCCATTTCCATCAACACATGGTGGTGAGGTAGCGGTGCGAGGACCGTCTGAGGCATTACGATCAGTATTTCCGATCGCATTGACTTCTTGTTTCCAGCATCGATCCTCCGAAGAGTTTCCACTGTACTCAGTGGAGAGCTTCCCAGTACTTCTACCAGACACTTCCACGACGGAGATCGGTCAGAGATGAGAACCTCTTGAGGCCTCCGTGGCGGACTCAGCCTGATACGGCGAACTACCGATCGCATGCTGAGCTTTATCATCCCCACTCGGCCCATGGCCGGTGAGGGTTTCATCGTCACCGTTACCAGATGTCGGTTGGCTCCTGGAATTCCCAGAAGCAGTGGGTGAATACCTATCAACCATGATGATGTCGAGAGTGTATTGACTCTCAGATTGTAGGGCTGAAAATTCATCACCTTTTTGGCCGGTCGGAAGGACCGGGCTTGAAGAGGTTCTTGGACACTCCGAACTGATCAGAATGTCCTATCCCTCAGGAAGCTCCACTTGTTGCAGTGGTGCATCCTCATCCATCTTCTCGACTTCGGCGTTGTCAGCGACTTGCGAACCAGCAGAGGAAGAAGAGGACGACGTCCAATCACCCTGCATGGCCTGGATGCAAGCGTCCATATCGAGGTTGGAGTAGTCATCCAGATCGAACCAATTCTCCTCGTCCCAAGTTCCTGCCATGATCTCATGAACAGAAGGATGGGTGAGGATTTGATGAGCAAATAATTCCTCTAGAAGATTTGCGCCTTCTTCCCCACGGACGGCGCCAGCTGTCGACAATCAAATCGCCGATCTTATGAATATATGAATGAAAAGAGGAAAATAACGCGTATCTTCTAGAAAGTAGTGAGACTGCTCTTTATTGCTTTGAACTGGCTATTACAATGAGTGTATATAACTTAGACTAAAGACTAATTCGGGAGTACAAGGCTCTTTCGAGAGTGTCTCTCAAATGATCTTCACTGTTCCGGCCTCTTCAACTTCAGTCCGCATTCCTCCTTATATAGTTGATGAAGGGTTGGCAGTTGTCTATGGAGGAGACACCTGTTCGGGAAGCAACGCGTCTGGTCGAAGAGAGCTGTCAGTTGATAATGTATCAATTGTTATGCGGTTATATGTCAATGAGTCATGTAACCGTACTCCAGTATTATCGTAGCGTCGAGTGGTATGGAATATATAGCACATGTTCCATTCGTCACACGGTAAAGCATATGTCTGGTCGTAGATCCAGACATCAGTTCAAAACCTTGTGAGCATTTGGTAGTCGGAGACTAGGTTTGGAACCATGTCCACCAGTTGGGTACTATGTAACCTCCGGAATTCTTACGACCAGTGAGTCGTTAGCCTTAGGGTTCTGACCATAAAGACGTATGATCTCTATATACTAAATAATAAATAGAGGTTTTAATCCTCGTCACTAAGAAAGAATGAGATCCAACGGGTCACATCTCACGGAGAAAGATAGATATAACGGTTCACATCGCATGAGAGAGAATGGACCGTCATGAATTCCTTCTTTTAAGTAGAAGAGTATAATCTTGATGTTTTATGTTGCATTAGATTCTCGCTCGTACAGATAAGTCAGTCTTCATGCAAAAGGGCAGAAACAGTTAGGAAACGGGCAGTGTAATCTCCATCCAGAAAGGAGTGACATGGGAAAGCTGTTAGTCACCTTATTGGCTATGGACTTACGTTGTCAATGGAAAAGGCAACAATATATTGTTTGAGAAACAACGGAAAAGCATACATGTGGCATCTCTTTCAAGTTGGAAATGTTCCCAGTCTGTTTTGGGAAGTTCACGATAGGGATTGAGATTATTTGCAATGGACGGAGGAATGAACCTTCGTAAGATCACTCATGGAGTAAATTCAGTAATGCCTCGTTTCTAATAGAACATTGATTTATGTTTAGATGGGACGCCATGGTTACTGATTAGATGCGCCTACCCTAATGGCTGCATTGACATGCCATCTGATTTCTGAGCTCTGACCCACGGCGCCGAATCCACGCCCGAATCCCGGTATTCAGTTAGCCAATGGGCTGCAAGACAGGCGCCATGGCGGCGAAAGATCGTCTGGCACCTGGCCGATCGCCAGCCGTCTTACACAGCGACCAACCGAGGCACGTTTTCTGACCGTCTTGCTCGCGCCTTAGCTGGCGTTGGAGCCCAGTGCCCCCACCCACCCACTCCTCGCTCAATTAGTCCCCAACGAACTCGTCTCTCCGAGCCAGACAACGCCGCGCGCGAAATGACATGTGACGCATCATATCATCCCGCCCAACGTGTCGGCCCGCGCGTTCGACCAGCCGCCCCACACGGCCACACCGACGAAACGAGGCGCGGTTCGGTCCGTGCCTGTGGCCCAGCACCGACGAGACGACCCCGCGCGCGGCCTCAGGCAACGAATTGCCAGCCAGCGGCGTCCATCGCGCGATGCAGATCGACAAGGGGATAGCCAACTCGGCACGTACCCTTGCGCGCGCAAGTCATCATGCGCTCGTACGATCTGCCAGTGCAACGTAGGATGGGGACTGTGGCTGAAAATGGAAGCCGAACCACCCCCCTCCTCCCTGAGCCCGACGAGTGCGATCCATCGACCAAGTACTCTATTTGATCGGTCACGCGTGAGCTGGACTCCAACGGCTTGTCGTGAAACGGAGTGGGAGATGGACGCCAACTCACTCGACAGCGGCGACATCCGCCCGATCTGGGGCAGCGGGGTTAGTGTGACCCGTTGCTCAGTGTTTTTTTTTGCTCGGTTTGGTGCCGAATCGGGCCGGGAGAGGCCGCGGCACGTACAGTACGTCGCGTGTGGGCGCCGAGAGAGGGGGGAGGAGGTGGCATGCGAGCAATAATCATTAACTTAGTCGGCGTTGTCTCGGTCAGTTGGCCGCTCGGTTCGGCTGAGTTAGAGGTGGCGTGCCTAATGTTTAGCATGCCGCAGGCAGTGGGTGCATTAGAATCGGGTCACGCAAGTAATACGGATCCAGAGGTGTTGAGTCTGTTATGTTCCGTAATACGGATCCAGAGACGGAGCGACAACACCAACGACGGTCAGCTCCTGCTAACACACGCCAAGTGGTAGGGATTCGTCATCAACCAGCAAGGGATGTGGCGCCGGCAGCCTAGATGGGCGTGGCCGGGGCAGAGGGCACGGCAGGGGACGAGGACACGCAGGGGAGGCTGTGGAGGCTCCGGTGCGGCGCGCCGGGATGTTGCAAGTAGAGGTAAAGATAAAAGTCACATAAAGTGTTTAAATTGTGATTTGTTTGTGCACTATGCGTCGGTGTGTCGCAAACCTCACTGGGAACGAGAAGAGGAGGCAAATTTGACGCGAGCACAAGAAGATGAATCTGCATTGTTGATGACACTGTGCATTGAAAAACTCGCAAGGGTGTAGGTGACATGGTGTTGCTGAATGAAGATAAGTTTGTGCCGGCAATGTGCAAGCATGAACACACCCGCGTTGAGTCCAAGGTCTGGTACATCGACAACGACACAAGTAATCATATGACTGGCCAGAAGTCCATGTTCCAGGAGCTCAATGAGAATATTTATGGGCATGTCCGGTTTGGAGATGGTTCAAAAGTCCAAATCAAGGGGAAAGGATCCATCCTGTTGCAATGCAAGAATGACGAACAACGACTACTCTCTGAGGTATATTATATACCTGATTTGTGTAGTAATATAATCAGTCTTGGGCAGCTAGTCGAAGAAGGCAGAAAATTTGTTTTGTATGCGACATTCATGTGGGTGTATGATAGGAATTAAAAGCTACTGATGAAAGTAAGAAGGTATAGGAACCGACTGTACAGAATCTCACTAGAGACTTGCAACCCCATATGCTTGGCCGCAAGTCTTGGTGACCCAGCTTGGCTTTAGCATGCCAGGTTGGGGTACTTGAACTTTCAAAAGCTCAAACTTATGTCTGAGAAAGAAATGGTTGTGGGGCTGCCAAGGACCGATCATCCCACGCAGCTGTGCGAAAGTTGCTTGGTTGCCAAGCAAACAAGAGTCCCCACAAGCAAGCTACAGAGCCGAGTGTCCATTGCAATTGGTGCATGCTGACCTATGTGGCCGATCACACCACAAACAAGTGCTGGTAACAAGTATTTTTTGTTTTTGGTTGATGATTTTAGCAAGATGATGTGGGTGTATGTAATCAAGGCAAAAAATGAGGCACTTGTTGCATTCAAAAGGTTCAAGGCAACGGTGGAGAACCAAACAAAATACAAGCTCAAGATTCTATAGACTGACCGAGGGGATGAATTCTGTTCTCACGAATTCAAGGACTTGTGTGAAACACACGGGATTGGCAGGCATTTCACAACCCCTTACACTCCATAACAAAATGGAGTTATGGAGAGAAGAAATCGCTCGGTGATGGCCACATCTTGCAGTTTGCTCAAAAGCAAAATGATGCCGGGAAAACTTTGGGGAGAAGTGATGCGGCACGTGGTGTACATTCTCAATCATGTGCCCACCAAGGCAGTAGCCGACATCACACCCTATGAAGCATGGTCAGGAAAGAAGCTGCGTGGTGTTCGGGTGCATTGGCCATATGAAGGTATGTTGGACCGTAAAGGCGACTAGAGGGGGGGGGGGGGGGGGGGAATAGGAGCACGCTCATTTTTTCACAAATTATGAACTCAATACAATTTCACTCCAGTAGCTATTAGAAAGCTATGAAGATCAATATACCAGTACAGCGGAAGACTAGTATTGAATCCAATTAAACCCCCTAAGCAAAATAACAAAATCAACTAAGATTGCAAACTCATAGCACGGGCGGTCTGACCGCTGTACCCAACCGGTCGGACCGATTGCCGGGCGGTCTGACCGGCGTTGTGCTGGCGGTCGGATCGCTCCAAAATCGGTCTGACCGGTGATGACGGGCGGTCTGACCGGCCGACTCCAGAACCGATCTGCAACAGTAAAATCAGCCCGATAACGAAGTTGCAATTAGGTGAAACTTTTGATTCTCAACTCCAATCTTTATGAAACTTTGCACACACCTTCTATATGCTATTGAGGACCTATTCCAATCGAATATTATGATAATTCTTGGAACGATCTTGAGCAATTGCCAATTGATTAACGAAGGTCTAAAACCGCAAGAACGAAAACTTGATCCTAAAGCTTGTTCGTGAGTGATTGATGATCAAGATGATGCTAGATAGATTCACACATATCACAGCAAGCTAATTCACGTGAAAGAGTCAATCACAAACTCGCGGATCAAAGAAAGCCCTAAAAACACGAAATTGAAAGCAAGAACGAAAAGAGACTTATCTCAAGCAAACCTTGCATAGATTGATTTCGTGATTGATGCTTTGGATTACATCCACACCATCATGGATCGATGGACAATCAAAGATCACGAAATTCACCACAAACCATCAAGAGCCCTAGCCTCCACCTCAACTCCCTAAAGACAATTAGGGTTTTGAAACATAAAAAGGCGAGAGAGCAAGAGGTGCGACCACCATCTCCTCCTATTTATAGTGGAGGCCTAAAACTCTTAGGGTTTGACTTAATTGGGCTCCGTTAAGGCCCACTAACAAGCGGGTCACACACGCACGCTCGCAAAGCGCCTTCTTTAACCTTTTGACCTAAACCGCTTCACCATGTTCATGGATTTGCCAATAGGTCACCCTTGTCCATCTTGTGTCACGCTTGAGTCGTTGACCTCACCCGGCATCGTCAATCGTTCTGGACCTCAACTCTCCAAGTCTAGTCCCGATCCTCCTCGCCGTTGACCGTCGTTGACCACCAAGCTACCGCACAACCATAGACAAGCAAACACGAATTCGGGAACAAGTTCTTCACAACTTGACCCATGTTAGTCAAAACATGCATCATGCAAATCATATGCCATGAAACCAATGACTTTGACCTAACAAATCAACATCGCCACGAAGTTGGCCAACGTTCAAGTTATTCGGTCGGACCGCTCCAGTGGCGGTCGGACCGCCCCTGGCGGTCGGATGCTCCTGTGAGCGGTCGGACCGCCTTGGGACTTAGCCAATTTCAACCCACAAAATCCAAACCTTCGAAACTTTAAACCAATAGAACTTTTTATCGAGACTCCAAAATCATGAGACCAAGTGCATTGGGATCCTCACTTGCCTACAACACCTATTTTTAGCTCAACGCATTTTGACCACTTTGGTCATCACCGTCCGACCGCCACATGGCCGGTCCGACCGATTAGGGACCGGCCGGACCGTCGTGCAAGGACCGGTCGGACCGCCTATCGATAAGCTCAGTAACTTTGTCGAAAACACGTGAAACGACAAACCGTAAACGCCATTGCCAATTGTCACATCATCCTAAGATCCGGAACATATCCCCATGAAATCCACAATCTCCCCTTGATGAACACATTGGTAATTATCCGAAAAATGTAAGTACGAGGTTTGAAAACGAGTTTACTCAGCAGATTTTCGACAAAGGCACAACTTGGTCCATAAGCAAGAAAAAGCAATGAAAATGACCAAGCGGCATCGAATAGTATAGGCATGTGAGACAAGGCAAAATAAAGCATAAAAACTTTGATTTCGGAAAAGAGTCAAAATTCTCACATAAGGTCCATATGAAAGAACAATTGTTCAATTGACCTATGATCATTGTGAGTATAAAAGAATGCAATTCAAGTTCAGAATATTCAATAAGACAATAAGAATGCAACTCAAGAACTCCCCCTCACTATGATCCTCAATTTTTAAATTTTCAGTTTCTCCCCTTTGTATAAACTTCTCCCCCAATAAAGAAATATCTTCTTATTAACACATCTTCTCTTCTCATTTAACACATCTTCTCCCCCTTTGACAATGGATTCATCAAGGAATCACGCCTTCCTCTCATCCAGAGATAATAAATATAGAATAAAGGAAGAAGTAGAACCAAAAGAAGCATAAAGAGGAATATGCATGAAGTGCAATGGAGTGGCTTCAATTTTTGTATTTTTCAATTTTTGATTACAAGAAGCTTTGGAGATTACCCAAAAGAACAAGCTAGTATCTCTAATATTGCACAAACAACATATCAAGCTCCGACAAATACTAGCAAGATCATGGTAAGACATATATATCAAAGCTAAGCACAAAGGCTCAAAAGTAAAGCAGTAGATTTGATCAATTTAAGCAACGCTTCAAATTTAGCAAGTTCATCAACAGAGATCCTAAAGTGAAATTGGCCATGTCAAAGTGAGATCAAGAATCTACCAAAGACCACATTAAGAGTCAATCAAGTCCCGTATTGAATCATTTTGCTCAATATTTTGTAAACGCCCATTTGTCAACATTTTTCCCATTTGCATTGAATATTGAAGTTGACTAATGATCTAACTTAGTGACAAGATCCTGGACTAGGAGCCATCCACAAACTCATCCTAAGCTTCACCAAAAGTTGATTAAAGGTATATCTTAGTAAAGAAGATCCCGGACTAGGAGCCATCCACAAACTCTTTCTAAGCTTCTACCGGCGACAAATCTTGAGGTTCATGTCATTTCGACAAGCGATCCCCATGAGATCGTCTCGTTCATCAAACTATCTCCAAGTTCATGTCATTTGACAAGCGGTCTCTTAAGAATAGTTTGGCACAATTTAAGCATAAGACAATCTTGATTTTCATTTTCACATGAGCAGTTTTAGAATCTCAAGAACACAAAAGCTCAAGTAATGGTCAATTTTAGATCAAAGAGCTAACAAAGCAATTCAGCGACAGGCCAATGTCACAAGAGGAGCACTAATTGCGCAACTCGTTAAAACATCCACAAATTGCAATTTCTTAGTTTGAGTTGTTTAAAAGGTTCTAGCTCATATAGCAAAGACTTAGCTACACATGTAAAAGCATGATAATTCTAGCAAGTCAAAGAACTAGACATGACATTGAGCAAGAATTGAAATACAAAAGCTCTAAAGGGTAATAGGCAAAGCTTCATCAATTTTTAAAATAAGCGAGAAAATCTTATATTACAATGCATCTTTTTGGATTTTTCATACCATTTGTTGTAACCACTTGTTGGAGTTTTCATATGAATGCAATATGACACAATGAGATGCAATTAAAAGCCTAAAACCTAAAAAGTTCAAAAGATCACTAATTTCAGAAAAGAACAATAAAAGATCAAAAGAACAAGAAAAGATAAGAAAAGATCAAACTCCCCTCAAACCAACCCATAAGGATAAATTACCTAACTCGCTTCTTAAGGAGGAAAATGGGTTTGATCTAAAGGCTTGGTAAGAATATCCGCCAATTGAGCTTGGACTCTCTAAGTGCATCATAATATCACCTTTTTCAACATGATCTTTAAGGAAGTGAAAGCGAATGTCTATGTGCTTAGTCCTAGAATGTTGCAATCGGGTTTTTAGCAATATTAATAGCGTAGTGTTATCACGAAAAGAGGAACACTAGCAAAGTTTAACCCATAATCTTTCAAAGTGGACGTCATCCACAAAATTTAGCTACAACAACTAGCGCGACTACATACTCCGCTCAAAGAAGGATTGTGCAATGTAAGACCGCTTCCTAGAGGACCAAGATACAAGAGAAGTGCCTAGGAAGTGACAGTGCACGAGGTACTCTTCCTATCTAACCGACGACCGCAAAATCGAATCAAAAACCCTAATGGACAAAGTCAAGAGCAGAATACCAAATGCCATATAAAAGGGTAGAGTGTAAATACCGAATATGCGCTTAACGGCTTGGCGATGGGAAGTTCTCGAGACGCTGAAATCTTGCACAAAGGCATACCGTGAAGTGAATGTCGGTCTCGAGGCCACAAATCGAAGAGAGCCGATCATGTCATGCGGTACTCGCGTTGATCCACGACTTCTCCTTCCTCATCCGGATCCAAAGCGATCGAAGTTGCCATGGGAGTGGAAATTGGCTTGCAATCACCCATGTTGAAGCGTTTTAGTAGATCTTTAGTGTACTTTGTCCGATGGATGAAAGTTCCTTCCTTGCATTGCTTGATTTGAAGTCCCAAAAGTAATTAAGCTCTCCCATCATACTCATCTCAAATTCCTGGACATAGTGTCGGAAAAGTTGGAAACAAGAGCATTAGAGGAACCACCAAAGATAATATCATCCACATAAATTTGAGCAAGCGTGAAGTCATTGTCACGCCTAAGAATGAATAGAGTTTTATCCACTTTACTCATTTCAAAATTATTTTTAAGCAAGAAGGTCTTAAGTCTATCATACTGGGCTCTAGGGGCTTGTTTAAGACCATACAATGCTTTAGATAGCTTGAAAACACGATCTGGATATTTAGGATCCTCAAAACCGGGGGTTGCTTAACATACACTTCCTCATCTATGAAACCATTTAAAAGGCACTTTTAACATCCATCGATATAATTTAAAACCTTTTGATGCAGCAAATGCAAGCGAGAATGCGAATGGCTTCTAGTCTAGCAACAGAGCAAATGTCTCATCAAAATCTAACCCCTCAACTTGGTCAAACCACGAGCTACCAATCGGCCTTGTTTCTAACCACGTAACCATCCTCACCTTGTTTATTCTTAAACACCCAACGGTTCCTATAACATTATGACCACTAGGGGTTCTACTAGGTTCCAAACTTTGTTTCTTTCAAAATTTTCTAACTCCTCATGCATGGCATTTACCCACTAGAATCGATAAAGCATGTGATATATCGCGGGGTTCAAAAGAAGCAACAAAAGCCGAATGAGAGTAGAGATTTGCATCATTATACCGGAGCGAGTGACTCGCTCATGTAGATTACCTATTATCTGCTCCGAGGATGCTGTCTCTCAATCTGGCGGAGCGCCGGGTGAGATACTGCTTTCTTCGACCTCCGCAGTGGCGATGATGAAGATGCAGCAGAGCCTCAATCAAGGTGAAGTAGACGAAAGGTGTTCTTGTATCGATATGGGCGCTTGAGCAAAGCAGATGAAGGAATGATATTAGCTTCGTCCTCATCTTCCTCCACCAAAATACTCTCTCACACCAGAATCATCTCAGCAATAGATCTAGCTCGTGGCTAGTCTCATCAAAAGTGACATTACAAGTCTCCGAATAATGTTAGTCTCAGATTAAAACCCGAAAACCCTCGAATGAGCAGGATAACCCGAAATATCCCATCAAAAGTTCTTGATTCAAATTTATCTAAATTTCTGTCTTAAGAATAAAACATTTTGATCCAAAACTCAAAATGCTAAATGAGGGTTTTCTACCAAAGCGAAGCTCATAAGGAG
Organism: Hsuehochloa calcarea; assembly: GCA_036346395.1. Classification (NCBI taxonomy): domain Eukaryota; kingdom Viridiplantae; phylum Streptophyta; class Magnoliopsida; order Poales; family Poaceae; genus Hsuehochloa; species Hsuehochloa calcarea. Next base: position 11,369,452 of record CM070610.1, on the reverse strand, counting down.
TCTTGCCTAAAGAAGGTCTCAAGAAGACACGATTTGCAATATGGCAAGCAGTAGCAATAGCTTCGGCCCAAAATCTCCTCGGTGTGCTATACTCATCTAGCATCGTCCTAGCCATTTCGACCAAGGTTCTATTCTTCCTTTCCACCACGCCATTTTGTTGAGGGACGTGTGGAGAAGAGAACTGATGCTCAATACCACGCCAAAGACAAAAAGAAGCAAAGAAGCATTTTTGAACTCCGTGCCATTATCATCGCGAATCGCTCTCAAAGCACCAGGAAGCTCAGAAGCCAAACGAAGAACTAGGTCATGAAAATAACCAAAAGCTTCATCTTTTGAAGTAAGAAAGAACACCCAAGTATATCTAGAAAGATCATCAACTATGACAAGAATATACCATTTTCCACCGACTGACCGGACTCTAGCAGACCAACAAGATCCATAAGAAGCAAGCATCCGGTCCGTCACCATAACCATAGTCACGTAAGGGTGTGAGGTGGCAACTTGTTTGCCATGCCTACAGTATGCGCACATACAAAGATCCTTGATGACTTTGAGTTTGGGCAAACCTCTCATGAGATCAAGGTTGCTAACTCGTGTCGATGATCAAAACCAATGTGCCCCAAACGTCGGTGCCAAAGCCGTAAATCAAGAAGATGTAAGCAAACATTTAAGAGATCCAAGAAGAGATTCGAAAAATCACTCCAAAAATTCTACCAACTCTAGAGATTCCAAACACAAGCTCACCAAGAGGATCAAGCACACGACAAGCATTTTTCTTAAAAATAGCCTCATAACCATCATCAAGAAGTCGAGAAATGAAAGGAGATTATACCTAAGCTTGTCCACAAGAGCGACATCCTTTAGAATGAATTTGTTGTTCACCCTAATTGATCCTGTTCCTTCAATTCGCCCTTGTGTATCATCTCCAAAGGTGATGAAGTCATCACCGTTGCCGCGTGAAAGAGGTGAACCATTTTGAGTTTCCGGTCATGTGGCGTGAACACCTGAGTCGACGAACCACGTGTTCTTCCCTTTCCACGGTAGTCCCGAAAATCAAGGAACAAAAGAACGATGTGTCTCAACATCAAGTTAGATAAACAAGATTTAGGAATCCAAGATCGAGACACACGCCTCTGCAAGGAGTATACAAACCGAAGTACTATCCTTGATTTCATCTAACATTCGGTTATGAGTAATGTTTAAATTAATATGAGACTTAAATCGTCCATGGCTGATCTCGACCGGTGTTAATGGCGGTCGATCGAGACCAAAACGGTCGACCGGTGATCACTCAATGATCGGACCGCCATCGATAAACATTAGAATTAGGATATTTAGAAACATAATGATTTGCATGAGAGAAAAATCCTAATCCGTGTTTATTCTTTTCGATGTTACCATGTCTCATACAAGCTCTAGGTTGCATGAATGAAATTTTATCAAAATTTTTCCTATCATTTTTCAACCTACGCCAACAAAATTCAATCAAATGTCCACCTTTTTTGCAATAAGTGCAATGGTACTTGGTACCACTAGAAGAAGCACCATTGGAATTAATACAAGGTTGGGCAAAACTCGCACATTTAAAAGATGTTTTTGCAGTTGGGTTTTGAATTCAATTAAACCTTTTCCAAGACTTGAATGACTTTTGGGTTTGAATTGTCTTGAAAAGAATTGAATCCTAAACCTTGCTTCTTATAAGGAGTTTTAGACTTGTCAAGAATCATGTTTAATTGTTTCTTACCTTTAGAAAATTTCTCTAATGTATCATGAAGGTAAACATTTTCTTTTCTCAAGTTAACACACGCATCACAAGTTTTATTCATAGATTTCTCCTTATACAAAGCAATTTCAAGCTTAAGAGTGGAACAAGAAGCACAAGTAGTATTTTCAATATTGTCCTTAAGCTTAGCATATTTGACTCTAGCGACTTCTAAGATATCTTTGATTTCACGCTCTTTTCTAAACATGAAGTGCAAGGGCTAGAATCAAATACATCAAAAGCAATCAATTTACTAGATTCTAAACATTTTTCACAAGGAGCACTTTTAATTTCATTTAGTTCAGATCTAGCATTCTCAAGTTGTTGTACGTAAATATTATGAGCAGATTGTAACTTGGTAATTTCGAATGCATAGCATGACAAGATAAACATTCATCGAGTTCAAGAGTCTTAGCATTTTTAAGCTCTACTTTCAGTTTGCTAATCTTTGACTCTAATTTCTTATTTTTGTCATGACAAATTCTAGTGCTTCATCTTGACTAAGTAATTGCTCAACTATAGAATCATATTTAGCGTAAAGCTCATCATAAGAAAAAGATACCTCATTATCATCAATGTCGTCAAGTGTCGACCATGAAGCACATGCCGCTGAAGTCTTTGGCCTTCCCTTTCTTTTTGCCTTGAGGATCTCCTCCTCCTTGTCCTCCTCACTCCCGGTATCCACATCGCTCAAGGATTGATCCTCAAAAGCGGCAAGGACCCGGTGAGCGACCTTCACAAGCTTATTAGCCTCATACCTTGATTTGTTGAAAGGAGGCTTCTTCCAAGTCGCTTTCCTTCCTTATGATTGCTCTTACCTTTCACTTGGGGCAATTTGTCTGGATATGATTGAGCTCACCACATTCATAGCATGTCACCGACCACCTCTCTTTTGTTTCTCACATTATTGTAGGCCCGTGTGAATTTTTTAGCTAGAAGAGCTAACTCTGCTTTGAGAATACTTTCAAGCTCCTCTTCATGAATAGCGGATAAACAAGCAAATGAAAATCCGAAGAAGATTCAAAAGAGTCATCAAAAGCCTTTTGAGAGGATCGCTACCAAAGCTAAATTATCTTTCTTGGGATGATCAACTCTTTTAATTTCATGAGTCTTGAGTTTACTATAGAGCAATTCTAAAGTAAGACTTGAAAGATCAACATTTTCCTCTATAGCAGTAGCCTTCATCTCCCACTCCTTGGTGTTGATTGCAGCCAAGAGATGGGTGGCATTTTCAGATTGAGAATATTCAATATCAACGACTTTCATTTGATTAGTTACTTTATTAAAGCGATGAAAATGTCATCGATGCTCTCTCCAGGACGCATCTCGAATTTATTGTATTCACGCTTGTAAACTGTTTGGCGCACCTTTTTGATTTGGGACGAACCATCATGATATGTTTCGAGAGTGTTCCAAATTTCATGCGCAGTTGAAAGATTGCAGATTCTATCATATTCTTGTCTACCAAGTGCACCATATAAAAGATTCTTAGCCTTATTGTTGTTAGCCAAAAGAATTACGTAAGCGAGTGTAGCAATTTCGGGAATAACAAGCGGGCTCTAACAACATCCCAAATAGCTTGTCCTCGCTCTCAAGAAAGACTCGCATACGATTCTTCCAATAGGCATAGTCGTGCCCATCGAAGATATGCGGTTTAGTAGAAAACTTATCCATCGCCAAAGTTCGGTGACCGTTAAGATCAAGATTGAACTAACAGGCTCGATACCGCTTGTTGGACCGTAAAGGCGACTAGAGGGGGTGAATAGGAGCACGCCACTTTTCACAAATTATGAACTCAATACAATTTCACTCCAAGTAGCTATTAGAAAGCTATGAAGATCAATATACCAAGATCTGTGGAAGACTAGTATTGAATCCAATTAAACCCCCTAAGCAAAATAACAAAATCAACTAAGATTGCAAACTCACGGCACGGGCGGTCTGACCGCTGTACCCAACCGGTCGGACCGATTGCCGGGCGGTCTGACCGGCGTTGTCTTGGCGGTCGGACCGCTCAAAATCGGTCGACCGGTGATGACGGGCGGTCCGACCGCCGACTCGAACCGATCCGCAATGATAAAATCACCGATGACGGTTGCAATTAGGTGAAACTTTGATTCTCAACTCCAATCTTTATGAAACTTTGCAAACACCTTCTATATGCTATTGAGGACCTATTCCAATCGAATATTATGATAATTCTTGGAACGATCTTGAGCAATTGCCAATTGATTAACGAAGGTCTAAAACCGGCAAGAACAAAACTTGATCCTAAAGCTTGTTCGTGAGTGATTGATGATCAAGATGATGCTAGATAGATTCACACATATCACAGCAAGCTAATTCACGGAAAGAGTCAATCACAAACTCGCGGATCAAAGAAAGCCCTAAAAACACGAAATTGAAAGCAAGAACGAAAAGAGACTTATCTCAAGCAAACCTTGCATAGATTGATTTCGTGATTGATGCCGGATTACATCCACACCATCATGGATCGATGGACAATCAAAGATCACGAAATTCACCACAAACCATCAAGAGCCCTAGCCTCCACCTCAACTCCCTAAAGACAATTAGGGTTTTGAAACATAAAAAGGCGAGAGAGCAAGAGGTACAGCCACCATCTCCTCCTATTTATAGTGGAGGCCTAAAACTCTTAGGGTTTGACTTAATTGGGCTCCGTTAAGGCCCACTAACAAACGGGTCACACACGCACGCTTAAAGCGCCTTCTTTAACCTTTTGACCTAAACCGCTTCACCATGTTCATGGATTTGCCAATAGGTCACCCTTGTCCATCTTGTGTCACGCTTGAGTCGTTGACTCACCCGCATCGCCAATTGTTCTCGACCTCAACTCTCCAAGTCTAGTCCCGATCCTCCTCGCCGCTGACCGTCGTTGACCACCAAGCTACCTGCACAACCATAGACAAGCAAACACGAATTCGGGAACAAGTTCTTCACAACTTGACCCATGTTAGTCAAAACATGCATCATGCAAATCATATGCCATGAAACCAATGACTTTGACCTAACAAATCAACATCGCCACGGTTGGCCAACGCTCAAGTTATTACCGGTCCGACCGCCCAGTGAGCCGGTCGGACGCTCTTTGGCCGGTCGGACCGCCTCGTGAGCGGCCGGACCGCCTTGGGACTTAGCCGAATTTCAACCCCAAAATCCAAACCTTCGAAACTTTAAACCAATAGAACTTTTATCGAGACTCCAAAAATCATGAGACCAAGTGCATTGGGATCCCCTCACTTGCCTACAACACCTATTTTTGGCTCAGCTCATTTTGACCACTTTGGTCATCACCGGTCCGACCGCCCCACATGGCCGGTCCGACCGATTTGGGACCGGTCGGACCGCCGCAAGGACCGGTCGGACCGCCGCCCCTGTAAGCCTCTAACTTTGTCGAAAACACGTGAAACGACAAACCGTAAACGCCATTGCCAATTGTCACATCATCCTAAGATCCGAACATATCCCCATGAAATCCACAAGGTACCTCTTGCCCAACTCAAGAAACTTTATGATAGGAGTAAACCCATGGTCTACAGGCGTTGAAGAAGGAAGCAAGGCATACCATTTGTTTGATCCATGGTTAGGCAAACTCCATGTCAAGAGGGATGTCATCTTTGAAGAAGAAAAGCAATGGGATGAATGGAACAAGGCTACAATCAATGATCCACAAGAGTGGGTTACCTTCACCATTGAAGGAGATGTGGGTATGTAGCACTAAATCGGATCGGGGAGGTTGAGCAAGACGACTTCTTAGCGATCACCGGTGATACTAAGAGAAACAAGCAGCAGGAAGATACTTGAGAGGAAGATGCAACACCGTTAGTCCAAGACCCAATGTGACACTGGATTCCCTAGGTTACCACCATGAACTATGCCTCACCTCCTGAAGAATCCTCGGCTACCACTAGTGAGCCTAGGAGGTATCGGTCTCTTAATGACATCTATCCAAATACATAAGAGGTTCACATTGATCCTCGGGAGCTATTCCTTCTTGCCTCCAAGAACCAACATCATACCGTGAAGTCGCAGAAGAGAAAGAGTGGCGGTGGCAATGCATCAAGCATTTGATGCCATTGAGAAGAATCGGACTTGGTTTCGACGAGTTCTCGATGGACACAAGGCTATTGGAGTAAAGTGTGTTTACAAGTTAAAGAAGGAGCCCAATGGCAAGATTATCAAGCACAAGGCCAAGCTTGTGGCAAAAGTATTTGCTCCTATGATGAGGATGGAAACCGCGAGGCTTCTACTTGCACTCTCGGCTCAGCATGGATGGGAAGTCCATCACCTCGATGTGAAGTCGGCATTCTTAAATGGAGACTTGCAAGAAGAGGTTTACATTAACCAACCATAAGGGTTTGTGTGGGAAGGCCAAGAACACAAGGTATACAAGTTGTCTAAGGCATTATATGGCTTGCGTCAAGCGCCGAGAGCATGGAATGCTCGCCTTGACGGATGCCTGGCCGTTCTCGGGTTTGAAAAATGCCCTCAGGAGCAAGATGTGTACAAGAGGTGCAAAGAAATTGAGACTCTGATAGTAGGAGTGTACATTGATGATTTGATCATCACGGAACCAATTACATTGTAATCGGAAGCTTCAAGCAGCAGATGATGAAGGAATTCGAGATGAGTGACCTCTGTATTCTCTCTTACTATCTTGGGATTGAAGATAGCAATCTAAGCACAACATCACATTGAAATAGACCTCATATGGCCAAAAGATTGTGCAGCAAACTGGAGATGGATGAGTGCAACTTCACAAAGTATCCGATGGACGCAAAGCTGCAGCTAGGGAAAGATGAAGAAGGAACACTTGTAGATGCAACCGAGTACAGGAGGATCATTGGCAGTCTAAGGTACCTAACCCATACCCGTCCTGATCTAGCTCACTCAGTTGGAATGGTTAGTAGGTACATGGAAAGGCCGACAACTTTGCATTTACAAGTTGTGAAGCAAATCCTCATATATGTGAAAGAAACTGTCGATTATGGACTATAGTATACAAGAGGCAATGAAGAGGAGATGCTAACCAACTGCAATGATAGTAATCTTGCCGGGGATGTCATCGATAGGAGGAGTACACGTGGCTTGGTGTTCTATTTCTGTGGGAATGTCGTCACTTGGGCATCACGGAAACAAAGAAGTGTCGCATTATCGTCTTGCGAGGCCCAGTTCAATGTAGCTATATTGCAATGCTGTGAGCCATATGGTTGTGTGGATTAGTAAGTGAATTGATAGGACAAGAGCCAGAGCAAGTCACTTTGTATGTCGACAACAAATCAACCATAGCATTGAAGAAGAACCCTATTTTTCATGGGAGAAGTAAGCATATCAACACTTGATTCCATTTTATTTGAGAGTGTGTGGAGAATGGTTTAATTGCTGTCAAATTCATCCGCATTGGGAGCAAAGAGGTGACATCCTCACCAAAGCACTTGGAAGAGTCAAGTTTGAGGAGATGCGTGAATTGCATGGTGTGAAGAATCTAGAGTAAGCAAGTCAGGATTAGGAGGGTGAATGTGAGCAATAATCACTGACTTGGTCGGCGTTGTCTCGGTCAATTGGCCGCTCGGTTCGGCTGAGTCAGAGGTGGTGTGCCTAATTTTTAGCATGCTGCAGGTAGAAGGTCGTTAGAATCGGGTCACGCAAGTAATGCGGATCCAGAGGTGTTGAGTCTGTTATGTTCCGTAAGATTAGCAAGTAGCAGTTTAGTAGTTAGTGTGTTAGCCGTAAGCATAATTGAGTTAAGTTGGTCATGATTGTGATTAGTGCAGCTGGTATGGCTGTAGTGTTGATTTTCAAAAACTGTTTTATTGGTAAAACATGGGCAATGACTTGTGGGTTTTGTTTTTATTGAGTTAACTGACATGTCTATGGATGAACATGAAATGTGGCTCACAACCGAGGAGGGTTGCTAGTTGTTGTCATTATTTCTTTTGTTGCTCATAACCGAGAAGGGTTACGAGTTGTTGTTATTATTTATTCAGTTCTTTACTTACTGTTCTGTATTTATTTAACTGCCTTTTCAAATTCCGTTGCAAATTACTACGCATGGATATTGCAAATAAAAATGGCTTTAATCAAAATAACTTGTAGAGTAGAGCTGTAACACCCTGGCTATGTGGAAGCCAAGATATTACCACAAGTCAACAATTTTTGAACAAAAGTCTATCATACTAAACTATAAGAGTGGATTAAAGAACAAGCTGAAAGACATTTAGTAAGCAATCCAACTAATCTCAGCAATAACCAATCTATCATCTGAATCCAAATAAGATTCATTATTCCAAAGAACACCACTAGACTAGTAACGAAGAGCAAGAGTCCAGAACTTGACGATTCTAAGCATAACGATGTCCAACGCCATCAACAACGAGGGTCATTTATTAATACAATTCCAGTCCATAAATGCAGAGTAAAATTAAAGGATTATTGCTATGATGTGTGCACTGTGTCTAATTTTCCCCACAAATGCCGCCATCAAGTTTCACCTAAAAAACAAAGAAATAACAAGGGTGAATCCACGACTCAGCAAGTACAAAAGATTACGTGAACATAACAATACCATTCGTCATCGTATAACAAATCAACATATGGAATATGGTTATCGTATGAAAGAATGAATGCACATGCTCTTCTCTTTTGCTCAAACCGGTATAGTGAGTGAACACCCGTCGGTGTTCACTTATGCCCGCATTCTACAAAACGCGGGGATCCAAAGCCCGTTTGAGAACATTTCAAACCGGGGACCCATATTTCCCACATTGGAATGGTGGGTCTTACGTGCCTATGTTGGAATAATGGCGTTTCTCTACCCACTCCCGTGGGTGTCGCAAGAGCAACTCTTGCTTGCATGAATGAATATGATGAATAATGAAATAACAGTAATCAAACCATAGTAAACCAAATACATCATGAACAAGTACATAATATCATGTTTCATCATATATTCACCAAACAGGTAAAACACATATCAACCACAATGTGTTTAGATGTACTTGCCTTTCGCCGCTACGACGCGCGAGGAGGCAAGGATGATGACTCTGCTCTGGAACTCCGCCTCCTACACATGAGTAGCGCTAATAATAAATACACTGAGGAAAAAGGACTCCGTTTACACCCTTAACCCAACTCCTCGAGACCTAGAGCTCGAACAAAGGTTTTACTCCCTCCTCCCGACAGACTAGCAGAAAGCTCCACGGGACAGCAGTGCTAAAAACGTCATAACTTTTACTACGAAACTCGTAACGGCATGATCTTACACTCTTTGGAATCACGGCAAAAACATATATGATAACCTAGTTGGGAAAGTCCCCTAATTCGGCCTTCTATTAACCCTAATGTTCAGGTGAATTTTTGTCCCTCTAACCGACAATGAAAACAACAAGGTACAAATTCCATAAATTTTGATTGCCAACTCTAAAAATTGTGTTCTTTATCAACTTGGAAAGCTTACTAAATTTTCCACAAGTTTCCTGCTGGGTGACATTTCCTATTCGGTCTCTAAATAATTATTACTGGCCAGACAAACAAACTGCCAATTCTCATCCGCTCTCCTGGATAGTCGCACGAAAACTGCCATAAGTTCTAATCCGTAATTCCAAATCAGGTGATCTTGGTGCCTAAAGAAATCTAAGACCGAGGGCTACAGCTTTATAAGAGGTGGTCAGATAAAAAAAACATACAAAATCTACCAACAACAGACGATCAACAGTACTGGACCAATCAAATGTGCTACTGATAGTACCAACGCGAATTGAAAATGCTACCGATCTACCGGGGATCGAAGTTACCCTTGATGAATCGCTAAACTATGTCACCTCGCTGCGTGCCGGTTCCCTTCTCCTCCCCTTTCCTCCTCCTCTTTCTTCTTCCTCCCCTTCTCCTCCTCTTCCTCCGCGCGTCTTCTCTTCGGCCGGCCACCAATGGCGGCTTCCTCCTCTTTCCCCCAAAGGGCAGCAGCACGGAGCTTCACCGGGGAGGTGTGGCACTGCTGGAGGGGTGGTGGTGCAGGGGGAGGGACAGCGCCCAGGTGAGGGGAGGTGGAGGCGGCTAGGTGGGAGAGGAGAGGGGAAAAATGTGGGTGGCGGCTAGGGTTTTGGGGGGTGGGGAGGCACCCCCCCCCTATGGCCGGCCACCACTTGGGCTTCTGGGCGCGCCCATGCCCAAAGTTGGTGAGAGTTTATGAAACCCCTCCAATTCTCTGAAAATTCCATCCTCTAAAAGGTTTTCTCCTCCGAAATCTTTTATAAGCGCTAGATAAAATGTGGGGTATTACATTCTACACCCTTAAATGTAATTGACCCGAATTCTATCTGCGCTTCTACTCAAAGGACATCAACAATTAGCTCATGGACTCCGGCTCCCAAGTCGCTTTCCGATCGGTCCGATGCACCCACCACACCTTTATGTAACTAACGACACGCTTTTATTATTCACCCGATCTTTTGAGCCACCCCAGTGCGGGACTCTATGGCAAGGTCTTAGCGATACTCCACCTTCCAAAATCACGCAACTTTCAACAACAAACCAATGTACCTTAGGGCACTCTTCTCTTGGTACCAAATCACGTAACCAACACAAAACACACGGAACTCTTGTTCCACGCCTCAATCAGCCTTCACCTTAATAAGGAGCACAATCAACGAACTCAGAACGCAAATGTAACTCGCTTTTAAACAAACTATTTTGCAAACAGAACCCAACTTGAAAATAAAAGATTATCATTGTAACCATGCATTAACAACTCCCTACCAACAGAATCAAATCCAAAGTTGAAGATTTATCTCGAGAACCTTTCCATTTCCCAAGTAGATAATTTACAAATAACCAGTACGTAAGCCAAAGGAGGAATAACTCGAATGCTCAAATCAATATTTTCCTTTATTCTTTATGAACCAGAAAGAACCACACATACCAACATAAAGCCAAATCAAATTGCAAATGACACCCGCCATGACACGCAGCTCGAACAAGAATTAAGAGATCATTCTATTACCCAAGAAAAACACTCTTCTTCCTCAATTCTTATTTTAGGAATAAACCTTCATTTAGATTCTGGGATTCCCAATTATCTCGCTGCTCCTTTCTCTTATCCAACAGCCTCAAAGCGTTGCTCAACCCGAAAGCAACAACCACACTTATGTAGAGAGGCTATACTAATCCACAAATACATGCTCTAACCAACTCCTCTACCAGATGAATCACCTTGATAAATAATTTCTAACGTACCTCAATATAGATTTCACCAACGATCACATCTTCTCAATCCTTAAAGAATAATCAACTTAAAATTCGCACCACACACACCCTCATTTACTACACCCAAATGATGCTATCAATGATCATTGCACTATTCAAAGTCTACTTTGTTTCACTGTTTCTACACAATCTCATTAGCCTCCAAGGTCCTAGCATAGAACACCAAGCCAAATTCTCAAGCTCTAATGCTCATGTAAATGTATTTCGTTGTAACTGATATGAAAAACTTCTCGAATCTGATTACTAAAATTCTCGCAATCTAAACATACTCATTCATTAACAACCACATGGAAACATATTCTCAACCAAATTATCTTTAGGAAGATTCTAACTCACGGAGGGTTACTCATCAAGTCAAGTCATACCTAGCAATAATTCCACAATCCCTACTATCCCAACAATTGTCATAACGGTTAGACTTCTTCGCAATTCTAATCTCATTAACTACACCGTCAAAATCCTCCTACTCAACCTTGCAAAGTACCCAATCACCGTACTCTAATTAAATTGATCAAGGTTCTCATACCTCAGATAATGTTCCATCAAAATGATCTAAAAGTTCTTGAACCATATTTTACTATAGGTTCTACTAGTTGCAACAATGTAATCAGTTAGCCCAAAAGACAACCATTCTATTTAAGTCAAACCCTCAATAAGAATTATTCCTAGAAATCAAATTTCCACTCAATGATCATCAAACGACTTTACGCCTACAGTCTCACCAAAATCATCTACTTAACCACCACTCAATGATCCTAAAAGACATTGCAACACGAATTGGTTAATCCTTTCTTAAAAGAAGATATTGGTAGAAACAAGTTTCATCACATAAAAACGTTTACCACTTGCAGTAGACACAAGACCAAGGGAGATGGTCAAATAGCCAAGATCTCGGAAAATGTAGAAGCGAGACCACGATTGAGTGCACAAGTTTCACTAGAAGCGAAGCTTCAACCCTCAACGAACAAGAATAAAACATCACCATTGAAACTCAAGAAACTCTTAAGCGGCAACAACCAAAATGTTAAACACACTTTTAATAAGTTGCCGCTACAAAACTTAACTCCAACTCCAAATACCTCTACCACACTCTTTTCCTTAACAACGAAAATAATTTCCTTTCTTTACCACATCTCTTGCCACCTCTAACAAGAAGTGCCTTTAAAACGAGAGCACACTAATCACTTAAGAACCCAGTAGAACATTCTCACACGGCGATTTGCTCAACAATTTCAGTTACCACACTAACCATGATCTACCAAAAGTTCACGAATACTTAAGAGTCATCACCACTCCCAATAGTCACAATCCCTTGCAGACAATCTTACTAACATTTAGAATAACACACTCTTAACATGATTCCTTATCGTCAACACTTCCATTATAAAGCCCCAAAAGCTCATCAAATTGGTATATACCACTTTATCATCTCATTATCAAATTGAGAGTATACTAAAATCTTACAACCTCACTACAACAACCACTTTATTTTAGAGGGAATCTACTGCACAATTTAAAAGGTTATACCAAAACTCTTTCATCAAACACATACTATTATCCAACAATTTAACCATCATGCAAACGCAGGTCACCTATTAAATCCTATCATAAACCCCTTCTAAAAGAAACATAATAGATTATTTTATAATATTTATGTTATCTCAATAAGATTCTAGCAGTCAACTGGTCCAAGAAATTATCTAATACACAACCCACACTATCGAAGCAAACCTCTTTTAATAAGGACATGCAGCCACAAGTCATTATCATAAAACACACATGAATAAATCACTTTTTAAATTTCAATCATTCACCTCTTAACCATGCCCACACTAATTTAGTACACACCAATTCCAATCTAGAGGTTATCATAAACCATTGTTGATTGTTCAATCATAGACGAATCAATGGTCCTTTCTCGATTTGCATTCTCACAAGCAGGTATAACACCATCAGATAGCCAATTAAAGAAGATTTCTAGATTATTATCTACTAGAATCAGCAGTCCAACACAACATTATATTTTCCTTCCCACACAATTATATTAATCCATTGAGACCCAATAACCCAACAAGTTTAGCCAACTAAACAATCTTTAATCTCCAAACCAGTTCATCAACGTTCCATAATTCTTAATAAATCTTATTACTTCAATTTGGTATGGACATACTCTTAATCACTACTCATCACGTAATTACTCTATGACAACATCAAATTAATCAAGTTCAATTCCAAGGATCTGGGTTAAGACCACTCATGCATCACGCTACAAATCCGACTTGATAACTCATTCTTATCAATGAACTTCTATGTTTATCACCTCTCACTTAAACATAACGAGACATCACAAAAGGATTTTAACTCTTTTCAGAGAAAGAGGTACTAAACTGCAACACTCGAAACAATCCAAAAGAAATGCATAAAGCCAAACCTTTCTCAAGGTTAACTTGCAATTGAAAACTTTCGAGATCTAGAATACCAAGCGATTAAATAAGTTGAATGTTCTAATAAGAAGGAAGAACTCCCATGAAAAGATCAATCTTGTTGTAACTGATGATCACACAAAGCAACAATAGTTCAGCAGTCAGGAGAACAATTAATGTCTTGATGGAACCAACGAAGAGCAATGAAAACTCACTAGTTGTAATGAAAACACCATCTCAAGGAAAATTCATCAACTGCAACTATAACCAGAATTACCCAAAATTCAAGCTCAAGGAAGAGAACAACTTTTCTAAAGAAACTCACCCTCTACACATATAACTACGGTAATCGAGGTAGCTACTTCTCTATTCTCATACCACGAATAGTGGTGTAACCTGGCAAAGCCCAGGGCCACAACCACGATCTCAACTTCTCAACGTAAACTACCATCGCACATTACCAATATAATCAATTATAAGTATACAAGATCATCTCATAACAATTATAGAATAAATTCATAAGTATAGAAGATCATATCATATATTATCAATGCAACTAAACGGAAACGGAAATGCATTGCTTGACCCATCCCATCCTACTGTGCACCAGTGTGTCAAGTTTTAGGTTAATTAACAATTATCATATTTTTAGCAAATCAAGTTATCTAAGTTTCTAACATATTCACCACGGACCTAAAGCCCGCTCTGATACCAACTGTAACACCCTGGCTATGCGGAAGCAAAGATATTACCACAAGTCAACAATTTTTGAACAAAAGTCTATCATACTAAACTATAAGAGTGTATTAAAGAACAAGCTGAAAGACATTTAGTAAGCAATCCAACTAATCTCAGCAATAACCAATCTATCATCTGAATCCAAATAAGATTCCTTATTCCAAAGAACACCACTAGACTAGTAAGACTAGTAACGAAGAGCAAGAGTCTAGAACTTGACGATTCTAAGCATAACGATGTCCAACGCCATCAACCACGAGGGTCATTTATTAATACAATTCCAGTCCATAAATGCAGAGTAAAATTAAAGGATTATTGCTACGGTGTGTGCAACTGTGTCTAATTTTCCCCACAAATGCCGCCATCAAGTTTCACCTAAAAAACAAAGAAATAACAAGGGTGAGTCCACGACTTAGCAAGTACAAAAGATTACGTGAACATAACAATACCATTCGTCATCGATAGGAAATCAACATATGGAATAGGGTTATCGTATGTGTAATATCCCGAAAGCGAATCAGAGAATTTAAAAGAAGTCGGGACGAAAAGGCAATTAAAGAATTGGATTTTTCTGTGGAGAGAGGGGGATTTTCGTAAAAGTTCGAGAACTGGCCATGGACCGCCCAGAGACAAAAGACGGGAGGCCGGCCCTTGGGTCGGCCAAGGGGGACGCGCCCAACCCTAGCCGCCTCCCCCACTCCCTCCTCTCCCCCCCCTTGGGAGCCGCCACCTCCACCCTCCCCTCTCCCAAACCAGCGCCTCCTCCTCTCCCCGGCGTCTCCTCCTCCCCTGGTTACGGTCCCCGGTGATCCCCGACGTCGACTCCCAAGGCTCCAAGCTCCTTCTCCAGGTTCTTCTCCCTGCGACCCCTCTCCTTAGTTCCAAGGTGGCCAGCCATAAAGGGAGGAAGGGAGAGGGAAGAGGCGGTGATTCTTTGGGGGATTGATCACCATCTACCAGCGATTCTTCAAGAGTAACAAATGATCCAAGTCGCAGTTTGGTTCGATTTGATTGCATAATTGTTGATTTTAAATCAGTGTTCTGTTCGGGAAATTCCAGAACCTGTCGGCACCTTGCGCGCCAGTTTCGACTCTTTGGAGGCCGAATCTCGGGTTTTCTTCTCCTAGAGTTTTGTTCCTGAGGTTGTTAGCTTTCGTTTGGCACCGAGATCATGAGATTCCGCCTTACAGTTTAGGAGATATGAATTTTTACCGCGCTGTTCTGTCAGTCCGAGAACTGGGACTGTCGGATTGTTTCTCAGTTTGGATCTAGTTAGAATCAGATTCAGGACGGCCACCCAAAAAGGTTTTTGTAGATAATTTCATTATGATTCCATATTGATAAAGATCATTCAATTTGGACTTATATACTAAAAGTTATGTCATGTTTTTGCTACTGGTCTGCTGTCAGGCTATTTATCTATCAGGCACTTTCAACTGCAGATTAGACTTATGTGTGGGCATAATTAGAAAATTTTGTCTCCTAGTGTTTTGAAGCTTTATCTGTTAAGTTTGCTTTGGCACTGTTCTCAGGTCGTTCGGAGTTCCAGATTAATAGTTATGAATTTTTCCGTGCCGCTGTCTGGAACGGTAGAAAACAGGGGAAATGCTTGTCTCATCGTTGGGTTCGCGAATTATGCCGGGTAGTCCGGGAGTCATTGTAGATTATCGGTAGTTTCATCGTATCGCGTTATTATTATTTCAATTGTTTCTGGTGTAGGTGGTGAGGCGGCGAGTGTGGGCGCACCTTTTGTGCCACCTAGTTTGGCCAATCGCGGAAGACAAGTACCATATGTTAAAATGTGTTAATTTTAATTGTATGCATGATGATGTGTTATCCTTGTGTATGTCTTTGATATTCGTCCATGATGTTCATTTCGATTCAAATTGATAAATCTTGTGAGTAAAGATACCGACATTCATATCAATTGTTCCATTCCATTCATATATTATTCAATTTCCGTCCACGGGAGTGGAATTTGCTAAGACCCATCAATTCCAGTATGGACACGTAAGACCCACCATTCCAATGTGGGCGGTTTGCATAACTTGTATGAAACGTTCTTCATCTGATGTTTGGTTCCCTGACTTTGATAAGTGCGGGCTTAAGTGAACACCGACAGGTGTATCACTCGCTATACCGGTATAAGCAGTTGAGTAGTCCATTTCCTTTCAGTGCATACATTCATTTCATTCAAATTCATAACATTATGATGATTGGTGCATGGACCGTGTAATGTTTATCTAGTCCAAATATGCCATGAGTAAATGATTATTGTACTTGCTGAGTTTCGACTCACCCATGTTTTCAATGTTATTTAGGTAATACACGCTGATGTTGATGCTTTTGGGAGGGAGTAGTCCAACACGTCTCACACAGATCATTACTTTATATTTTCAATAATGAATTCAACCTTGTTATCCTTTGATGAGAGATGGACTGTAATAAGTAACGTTTAGACTTCTTCTCATGTCGTTATTTGACTAGTTCCTTAATTATTCAACATTGATGAATTATTTTATTTTACACATCGTTACATTGTTATTGTTATTTGATGATATGCCTATTGAATCTTAGTCCGCATTCGGTTTGTATGTTGTATCTTTAGGTAGCATCTTGGCTTACGAATAGCGTGGTGTTACAAGATGAAAGAATGAATGCACATGCTCTTCTCTTTGCTCATCATCAGGTATAGCGAGTGAACACCACTTGGTGTTCACTTATGCCCGCATTCTACAAAGCGCTGGGATCCAAAGCCCGCTTGAGAACATTTCAAACTGGGGACCCATATTGCCCACATTAGAATGGTGGGTCTTACGTACCCATGTTCAAATAATGGGGCTTCTCTACCCACTCAGGTGTCGCAAGAGCAACTCTTGCTTGCATGAATGAATATGATGAATAATAAAATAACAAGAATCAAACCATAGTAAACCAAATCCATCATGAACAAGTACATAACATCATGTTTCATCATATATTCACCAAGCAGTAAAACACATATCAACCACAATGTGTTTAGTCAGACTTGCCTTCGCCGCTACGCCACGAGGAGGCGAGGATGATGCCTCCGCTCTAACTCCGCCTCCTACACAAGAGTAGCGCTAACAATAAATACTCGAGGAAAAAGGACTCGCTTACACCCTTAACCCAACTCCTCGAGACCTAGAGCTCGAACAAAGGTTTTACTCCCTCCTCCCGACGCACTAGCGTAAAGCTCCACAGACAAAGCGCTAAAAATATCATAACTTTTACTACGAAACTCGGGCACGGGTGATCTTATACTCTCTGGAATCAAGACAAAAACATCTATGATAACGTAGTTGGGCAAGTCCCCGATTCGCCTTCTATTAACCCTAATGTTCAGTGAATTTTTCTGTCCCCGCACCGACAAAGTAAAAGCGGACAAATTCCATAACTTTTGATTGGCTACTCTAAAAATTGTGTTCTTTATCAACTTGAAAATCTTATCTGAATTGCCCATAAGTTTTCTTAGGTGACCTTTCGATTCGGTATCTAAATAATTATTACTGCCGGACAAATAAACCGCCAATTCTCATCCTCTCTCCGGATACGCATACTAAAATTGTCATAAGTTCTAATCAGAACTCCAAATCAGTGATCTCGGTGCCTAAAGAAAGCTAAGACCGGGCTACAACATTATAGTAGGTGGTTAGATCAAAAATATACAAAATCTATCCAAAATAGATGATCAACGATCTTCGACCAATCGGATCACTCATCGACGGTATTAACGCAAATTGAAAATGCTACCGATCTATGGGGATCGGTTACCCTTGATGAATCGCTAAAGGATGTCACCTCGCTGCGTGCCGGTGCCCTTCTCCTCCTCTTTCCTCCTCCTCTTTCTTCTTCCTCCCCTTCTCCTCCTCTTCCTCCGCACATCTTCTCTTTGGCCGGCCACCAATGGCGGCTTCCTCCTCTTTCCCCCAAAGGGCAGCAGCACGGAGCTTCGCCGGGGAGGTGTGGCGCTTCTAGAGGGGTGGTGTAGGGGAGGATGGCGCCAGTGAGGGGAGGTGGAGGCGCTAGGTGGGAGAGGAGAGGGGAAAAATGTGGGTGGTGGCTAGGGTTTTGGGGGAGCGGGGTGGGGAGGCACCCCCTTATGGCCGGCCACCACTTGGGCCTCCTGGGCCGTGGCCCGCGGCCCAGGTTGGTGAGAGTTTATGGAAACCCCCTCCAATCCTCTGAAAATTCCATCCTCTAAAAGGTTTTCTCCTCCCGAAATCTTTTATAAAGACCCGATTAAAAATTTGGGGTATTACAAGGGGTTCATTCTTTGATAGCCTTGTATTTAATATAATTTGTGATACACTACAAGTTTATCGAGTACACATTGTACTCAATCTTGCTTATATTGTTATTCGAGTTCAAGATGGGCCTACACCAAACAACACATTCTTTGCACTCTCGGGCTGGAGGGTTCGGTGACAGTCTATCTAGGTCTTGTTTCTTGACGGTTTCTGAGAAATTGGATGGGCATCCTGCTAGAATTTTGCTACTTTTACTACTTCTTTCACGCTACTTTTACTCGATGATAAATGCTTTATTTGGGGTCACCATTGCTTCAATAACTTTACCGCTTAAGTTAAGTATCATTTTGTTACTTTTATATGTGAATGTATGGATGTGAATGCCAAATATTGTGAATATGTGTACTAGCCACCGATCATCGGACTAGTATGGTATACACATAGGGTCTTGAGTATTCCACGCTGGGTCAAACGGTATTCAGTATCATAGCCATCTTGGTATAGTACAAGCCCTAGATAGAATGATAGATAGATTATGAATTAGTTTTAAAAATTGCAACCTATTATAATCATAGGTATGATTCTGAAATTTAGGAGTTTTTGCTCCTCTTATCCCTCTTAGCATTCTCCTCTTATCTAAAATCATTGTTTTGGTCATCTCTTCTCATCTTATTCAAAATAGTTGTAGATTTGAGAGATGATAGGCTCTCTAAAAATACAAGTTTTTAAACACTTTTAGGACTTTAAAACAGAGCCAAAATGTTTTGAAAAAGTGCCTAAAACATCTTGCATGAAGATCTCTTGGAAGAACCTGTTGTCGACGCCGCAAGATGCTGCTTCGGATGGATATTTTCTTAAAATTTTGGAATATGGTATTTGCTGAAAATAATGTGATGTAATATTCTTGTAACCCCTTCTCCCTTAATTTGGATTTAAATTGAGTGCTATTATAAAGATCTACTTGTATATAAAGACCAAGGGGTGGTATAACCTAAAAATGAGTCATAGGAATTAGTTAAATAACATAGAGAATATGTAAAAATTTGTGCTGAAATTCTTTTCCTATCCAATGTCATTTCTTATCCATGTCTCTTGTTACATGTTCACTAAGTTCTCTCATTGTTAAACATGTAGTTGTCTACCTACTAGGAGCCTCGATCGCACCAAAGACAGCTTGAGTTCCAACGGCTAGTAAAGTGGGTGGAGGCTATAAATACCTCACCCACTATAGCAAGTGGGTCTTTAAGAAACTCATTGAATACTCTTGAGACCTTTGCCTATTCTTCTACTCTTTGAGAGCACAAATTTCATCTTGCAAAGGTTCTAGAGGTTTTTCCAAGTGCATTAAATTGAGTTTGATTCTTATGACACTTGAGCATCTTCAAGCGAAGTGTTATTGATTTATTACTCTTGGAGGTTGCCTCCTCCTAGACACTTTAAGAAGGTGATTGGTGATCTTCTCAAGAAGGTTGTGAGAAGACCGGTCATATTGTGAAGGTTGGAGCACGCTCTTCCGGAGTGGAAAAGAGCGACCTCTAGTGATCGAGGGACGTGCTCGTGTGGAGCTGGCTTGATTTATTCAAGATTCCTCAACGTGGATTAATGGAGACCGGCAAGTCTCCGAAACCACGGGAAAATATCGGTTGTCTCCATATTGTGGTGCATTCGTTTTCATAGAAATATTGTATCTTGACCAGGTTGTTTAGCTTAATCTAGAGTAAATAGTGCACTTGGAAAGACTAGTGTATTTAGGCTTTGAATTGTGAAATTGTCTTTCGTAACTTTAAATTGCTAAAATCTATATTTAGCCTAAAATTTTTAAAAACCACCTATTCACTCCCCTCTAGTCGGTTATCCTTGATCCTACACTCGGTTAGTTCACACTTGATCTTAAAAGGTCGATGAACATGTAAAAGGTCGATGAACATGGTGACTGAAAAGTACTCCACCAAGTCTTATGTATTCGATGTGCTCGATATGCCTATTGGAAGAATAGGACGCGTGTCTACCTTTAGAGCGAAGGTCAAGCCATATAGAAGATCATCGACGATGCTTTGGTTCTACCCGAGGTTGTTACACAAGCTTTAGCAACTACTTTGGCTAATGACCATAAGGCAAATAACCTTCTATACGCTGGGCTTGGTAGAGACCGCGCATGAGATTTGGTACACTCTTAAGACCTATCATGAGGGCTCTTCACAAGTCAAACAATGGCGCCAAACGGTCTATAAGTGAGAATACAACAAATTCGAGATGTTTCCTGGAGAGATCATCGAGGACATGTTTACTTACTTCAAGGAATGAATGCTCTTTATGGAACTTTGAACGCAAATGAGTTCAAAAGAGTGAGTTCACTTAGGATGGCTCTTAGGACGGCTCACGATATTTGGAGAACTCTCTCTGAAATTCATGAGGGAACATCCATTTATTAAGGATACCAAATTGCACATGCTTAAAATTAAATATGAAACATTTGTCTTGTCACAACTTGGTTAATGAACTCAAAGCTCTTGGTTAATGGGATGTACTCTAGGTTAAACAACTTGGTTAATGAACTCAAAGCTCTTGGTTCAACACTAACCGATCTTGATATTATGAGAAAAATACTTAGAGCTCTACTGGACAAGTATGAGACATTGGTGACATTGTTACTAAACTCATCCTATTTGTCAAAAATGACTCCTCTACGGACTCTTGGGAAATCTTATTACCAATGAGCTAGACAAGAAAGATAAGAAGGATCTCTTAGAGTAAGTTGCCTCTAAGAAGAAAAATAATGCTTTCAAGGCAAAGGCGGAATCACTTGATAACAAGGATGAAAATGAAGATGATGATGATTCTAATGAAGAGATGAATCTCCTTGTAAGGAGGATGAGTAAGTTCATGAAGAGGCGCTCAAACCGAAGCTTCAACTTTGACAAAAGTGACAAAGATCAATCCGCAAGCAAAAGATGCTACACCAACATTAGGTGTTATGAATGCGATCAGAAGGGTCACATTGCTTCTTAATGCCCAAACAATAAGGATGAAAAGCAAAAATCATTTAAGAAGAAGGACTACAATGGCAAGAAGAAGCTTCACAAGAATGACAAAGGTGAAGCTCACATTGGAGAATAGAACTCCGATAAAGATTTTTTGGACTGCGACTCCGAAGATGATAAGACCTCAAGAAAAAGAGAGCTTGCCGGAATTGCAATCAAAGAAGCTCAATCACTATTCTCTACACCCTATTGTCTTATGGCAAAAGGGGAACAAAATATAACAAATGATAATAATGATGAGCCTACTTATGATGAGCTAATGGATATGCTAGAGGATATGAATGCATATATTAGGAAGGAGAAATTAAAATTTAAGGTCTTGAGAAAAGAATTTCTTTCTCTCAAAGATTCTTATTAGGAGCGAAAGGAAGCTCATGAGACTCTCCTTGTCAAGGATCACTCAAAGTCCAAGATCCATGTAGGCATTACTTGAGATATCATTGATAGCATCTCTTGCTTAAATATTGCATCTAAGACAAGCATATTGTAAGATCGAGGTGGCCGACTAGAGGGTGAATAGGCGGTTTTAAAAATTCTTTGGCACTAAAACCAATTGACAATGCGGAAGCTAACAACAAATTGGTTTTGCACAATTAAAACCTAAATCAAGTAGGCTTCCCTAAGTGCACCAACAATACAAGGGAGCAATCATACAAAGATATATAAGCAACTAAAGCATGTAATGTAAATTGCTCAAAGTAAATCACAAGTAAAAACAAGATGACACAATTATGTTTTACCGTGGTGTTCGGAGGCTTGCCTGCTTCCCTAATCCACGTTGAGGTAAGCCCAACCACGTTGGACCGGCTCTACTAATTAAGTCAACACCTCCGAGGTAAGTCCAACCACTTGGACCGGTTTCAACACGAACCAACATGTAATACCCTGGAATTTAGTCGGGTAAATAGACGGCTAATGAGGAGAAAAGACAATTAAATGAGTAGAAATTCTGAAAGAGAAGGGTTTCCGTAAATCCTTGACAACTGGGGGCTCGAAGCAGCCCTGAGAGGGCCCATGTGGTGGCTAGCAAAAAAGGGGGGGTTCCCACCCCCAAACCCTAAACTCCCCACTCTCCTCCTCCCACTTTGAGCGCCGCTCCCCACCTCTCCTGCGTGCACCGCCTCGTCAGATTTGGGTATGTTACGTTCATTTTCTGACCTGATCACCTCTTAGAAAGTTGTAGATCTCGGTTTCAGCTTTCTTTGGGCACTGAGATCACCTGATTTGGACCAACGGTTTAGGAGTTATGGTAGTTTTACCGCGACTGACTAGGAGAGCTGACGAGTTATGGCAGATTGCATTGTCTGGTTATTATGAATTTTTTTAGGCCGAATTAGAAAAGCCACCCAAAATCAATATTCTATAGGAGTCATAAATATTTCCAAGCTGATAAAGAACACAATTTTTAGAGTTGTCAATCAAAAGTTATGAATTTTTACCGTCGTTTGTTTTGCTAAGCGTCGATTGCGTAGATAGAAAACTTAGAAAACGTCCACTTGAGCGTTGACACTTGACGAGGATCTAATAATACTCATTTTATCTTTTATCTATAATTCTTATTATGGGTAAATATGATGTCACATAGTCCCCAGAAGTACCCCTTATATTTATAAGGGGGAGGCCTACCAAGTGATTATAAGATCTTCTACAATCACCCCATAGTCGTAAGTCTTACTACGACTATGTCATGGTCGTAAGTCCTTCTACGACCACTACCTGGTCGTAAGTCCTTCTACGACCATTACCCAGTCGTAAGTCCTTCTACGACTATTGCCCAGTCGTAAGCTCTACTACGACTTATACCTAGTCGTAAGTCCTACTACGACCAAGTAAACCACGACCACCTTATAATCAAACCTACAAGCGAGTGGGTCCAATTGATTAAGGAATCCGAATGGTCCACACGCACTATTATTCCGCGTAGTAATAGTGCTTAAATACCCCATTACCTCTGAAAGATAACTGCCAGACGGCGTGAAGAAGCCAATGCGCCGGTAATTACTGCCATCATGCGCCCATTACTGGTTTAATTAGGCGCCTCTTCCGAGACAAAGCGGCTACTCCTTCACGACTATATAAAGACATCAACCGGAGGGTGAAAGGGAGGCGAAGCAGGCGAGTCAAGGAGAAACACAAGTCTTTATTCTCTGTAATAGTCCTAGTTTCTTGCTTGATCATCGAGAATCTGATCAATACCATACACACACAGAGTAGGGTTGTTATTCTCCCGGAGAAGGCTGAACTGTCTAAACATCCGTGTCAACCACTCTGCGTGATTTCATCTCTAGGAGACCCCACAGATCAAATAATCTTTACGTAAGATCGGTTCTAATACAAGCGGTTGGCGCCGACGTGTGGGGATCTTCCGTAATCTCTTGTCAACATACTCTCTTTTTCCAATCTCATGCAATCATGGCGGGAGAATGGAGCGAGGAGAACTGGTTTGACTTGGCGATTCTGTGAGACGTCGACATGGATGCGGTTTTGACTACGGCCGAAAGTGATGCATCCGCCGATGGTGATGTTGCCTCCGGAGATCATTCTCGAAACCATCCCATCAATGGAGTTGAGGAGGATCCTTATCCCCACAACGATCGTCAACGGAGGCCAGCCAATTCCCTCAAAGGACAAGGGTCAATCCGGCCGAACCGCACCGGAGGACCCACGACACGGCGAGTTTTCCTCCAAGTGTCCAAGTCCCCTAAGGCGGTCCAGGCACAGTGAGAGAAATTACGAGCCACCATTCCAGGACTCCACCAACATCCGGTGATCCTCTCTCGGGGTAACCCGAGAGGGTGGGATCAAGCATGCTTTCTGCAAATTCGGCCAGTCTCTCCGCAGATCTCATTTGCGGACGGAGATTATAACCGGAGTTCCCCTACGGAGGATTGCTCCAAGTCGCGGATGGTGTCTCGAGTACTCCTCAAGCGGGAGGCCTCGGCGCAAGTGAGAATCATCAACGGGAGGTCTTCGTCCTTCCCTCAAATCAGGGTCAGCCTCATGGAGGCCGAGATAAGAACACTCCCCGAAGATCACACACTGCGCCCCCTCGTGGTAATGGCAAGGGCATCACCGATGGCGGGCAGGACCAATACTCACGATGGCTGCGAGGGAAATCCTCGACATTCTCGCACTCCATTGAGAAGGCCTCAAGGATCTGATGAGGAGAATTTTGAGGCCATCCGACGGAAGAAGATTGCAGCCCAGAAGAATCTGCCGGGGCGCATTCAACATCAGTCGAAGGAGGTACAAGAACTCCAGGACATCAACGACTTGCTCGAAAATCTCAATCAAGAGCTTGCTCGAGCGCTGAATACGATCTCTTTCTTGAAGAGATTGCACAAAGGCTTCGAACGTGATGACAAGGCGGAAGTACCTCGTAGACATCATTCGGTGGTCGTAGCAATGCGACTTCCTCATTACCGATCAATCAAATATTTCACCACGTAGAAATCGACACGGCCATAAGTCGCATCGATCCCTACTCGAGAGAAATACATTTCGATTGGTGATGATCAAGCCCCTCGGAGGTGATCATTCACCACCGACAAGGAGATCCGCATAG
This sequence comes from Hsuehochloa calcarea, assembly GCA_036346395.1. Classification (NCBI taxonomy): domain Eukaryota; kingdom Viridiplantae; phylum Streptophyta; class Magnoliopsida; order Poales; family Poaceae; genus Hsuehochloa; species Hsuehochloa calcarea. The sequence goes on along the minus strand of CM070610.1, from coordinate 11,344,370 downwards.
CGGATGGAGTGCGAGGTATTCCCCTCGTAGAAGCGAGACCTACTACGGGGCAGTCGACTGTTCTTTGGTATCGTCGTATCACGATCACTGGTGACATTAACCCTTCTTTCTGCAAAGAAGGCATCAAGAAGATTATTACGGATCTGGACATTTTTGCTCGACCTTGAGCGAGTTATTTGGCCACCTCATTTTTCGACCGATAAACATGGAGAAGTTTGATGGATCTCAAAATCCCATCGAATTTCTTGAGATCTATAAAGCAATTTCCGTCAGCAGCGGGAGGAGAGAGAGCATGTAATGGCAAATTACCTTCCGAGTGCTTGAAGGATCCGCCGATCGTGGTTATTAAACCAACCACTCGAGTCGATCTACTCTTGGCAACACCTCTGCGATCTTCTCTGGTAATTTCCAAGGCACATACAACCATACGGAAAGGAAGGCGACTTGCACCGGATAAAGCAGAACAACAACGAGACTTTGCGTCAATTCATCAAGCGCTTTAGTCGGTTCGTAACTCAATTAGGAAATTTCGACTCATCTGATCGGGGCTTTTAAGCAAGGAGTCCGTAGTAGAAGGATAACGAGTATATTGCTTTGAATCCTCCCAACAACTGTTGCTTAGAGCTCTTGAGATGGCCGATCGATATCTGGCCTTACGAGGCGGTCGAGTGGAACAACGGTATTGATCGAGCGTACACTCCTCGAGCCGGTGGAGTTGGTAAGGACAAGAAAGCAAAGAAGTCCAAGAAGAAAATAAAGAGTCAAAAACCACAAACCGGTGGTTTCAAGGAGGTCTTGGCCGTGAAGATAAAGAGCCCCAAACCACCAAGA